>CM076682.1:166619299-167219299 GCA_038501925.1 Xenopus petersii
ACACAGTAGATAACAGATAAGTACTACTATAGTTTATATAAACAAGCTGCTGTGTAGCCATGGGGCAGCCATTCAAGCACAGGATACACAGTAGATAACAGATAAGTACTACTATAGTTTATATAAACAAGCTGCTGTGTAGCCACGGGGGCAGCCATTCAAGCACAGGATACACAGTAGATAACAGATAAGTACTACTATAGTTTATATAAACAAGCTGCTGTGTAGCCACGGGGGCAGCCATTCAAGCACAGGATACACAGTAGATAACAGATAAGTACTACTATAGTTTATATAAACAAGCTGCTGTGTAGCCATGGGGGCAGCCATTCAAGCACAGGATACACAGTAGATAACAGATAAGTACTACTATAGTTTATATAAAAAAGCTGCTGTGCAACCCTGGGGGCAGCCATTCAAGCACAGGATACACAGTAGATAACAGATAAGTACTACTATAGTTTATATAAACAAGCTGCTGTGTAGCCATGGGGCAGCCATTCAAGCACAGGATACACAGTAGATAACAGATAAGTACTACTATAGTTTATATAAACAAGCTGCTGTGTAGCCACGGGGGCAGCCATTCAAGCACAGGATACACAGTAGATAACAGATAAGTACTACTATAGTTTATATAAACAAGCTGCTGTGTAGCCACGGGGGCAGCCATTCAAGCACAGGATACACAGTAGATAACAGATAAGTACTACTATAGTTTATATAAACAAGCTGCTGTGTAGCCATGGGGGCAGCCATTCAAGCACAGGATACACAGTAGATAACAGATAAGTACTACTATAGTTTATATAAACAAGCTGCTGTGTAGCCATGGGGGCAGCCATTCAAGCACAGGATACACAGTAGATAACAGATAAGTACTACTATAGTTTATAGAAACAAGCTGCTGTTTAGCCATGGGGCAGCCATTCAAGCACAGGATACACAGTAAATAACAGCTAAGTACTACTATAGTTTATATAAACAAGCTGCTGTGTAGCCATGGGGGCAGCCATTCAAGCACAGGATACACAGTAGATAACAGATAAGTACTACTATAGTTTATATAAAAAAGCTGCTGTGCAACCCTGGGGGCAGCCATTCAAGCACAGGATACACAGTAGATAACAGATAAGTACTACTATAGTTTATATAAACAAGCTGCTGTGTAGCCATGGGGCAGCCATTCAAGCACAGGATACACAGTAGATAACAGATAAGTACTACTATAGTTTATATAAACAAGCTGCTGTGTAGCCACGGGGGCAGCCATTCAAGCACAGGATACACAGTAGATAACAGATAAGTACTACTATAGTTTATATAAACAAGCTGCTGTGTAGCCACGGGGGCAGCCATTCAAGCACAGGATACACAGTAGATAACAGATAAGTACTACTATAGTTTATATAAACAAGCTACTGTGTAGCCATGGGGGCAGCCATTCAAGCACAGGATACACAGTAGATAACAGATAAGTACTACTATAGTTTATATAAACAAGCTGCTGTGTAGCCATGGGGGCAGCCATTCAAGCACAGGATACACAGTAGATAACAGATAAGTACTAATATAGTCATAGGCAGAGGGTGATTTTTTTGTTTGGAGAGGCTAAAGTTGACCATGCTAAATGAAAGGGAACAAGTCATCCCGAATTTCTTTTACCCCATTAATAGAGCTAATAGAGTTTGCACGCCGGTTGGGTTAAACAGTAGTTTTTTTCTTTTCAAAATATATTAAGTGTATTGAAGACAGTGGATCCTGGCACATTATACTCAGTGGTAGAGATGGCGCGAACTGTTCGCCGGCGAACTTGTTCGCGCGAACATCGGGTGTTCGCGCTCGCCGGAAGTTCGCGAACGTCGCGCGACGTTCGCCATTTTGGGTTCGCCATTGTTGGCGCTTTTTTTTGCCCTCTCACCCCAGACCAGCAGGTACATGGCAGCCAATCAGGAAGCTCTCCCCTGGACCACTCCCCTTCCCTATAAAAACCGAAGCCCTGCAGCGTTTTTTCACTCTGCCTGTGTGTGCTGAAGAGATAGTGTAGGGAGAGAGCTGCTGCCTGTTAGTGATTTCAGGGACAGTTGAAAGTTTGCTGGCTAGTAATCGTTTTGATACTGCTCTGTTATTGGAGGGACAGAAGTCTGCAGGGGTTTGAGGGACATTTAAGCTTAGGTAGCTTTGCTGGCTAGTAATCTACCTTCTACTGCAGTGCTCTGTATGTAGCTGCAGTGGGCAGCTGTCCTGCTTCTGATCTCATCTGCTGACTGCTGCAATAACAGTAGTCCTTGTAAGGACTGCTTTTATTTATTTTTTTGTTCCAATACAGAGCAGTATCAAGCAGATTACTAGCCAGCAAACTTACTATCATCTGTCCCTGAAATCACTAACAGCTCTCCCCCTACACTATCTCTTCCAAGCACACACAGGCAGATTTTTCAGATACATTTTTGCCCTTGATCCCCCTCTGGCATGCCACTGTCCAGGTCGTTGCACCCTTTAAACAACTTTAAAATCATTTTTCTGGCCAGAAATGTCTTTTTTAGATGTTAAAGTTCGCCTTCCCATTGAAGTCTATGGGGTTCGCGAACCGTTCGCGAACCGCTCGCATTTTTGCGCAAGTTCGCGAATATGTTCGCGAACTTTTTTTCCGACGTTCGCTACATCCCTACTCAGTGGGAGACAGTGGGTCCTGGCACATTATACTCAGTGGGAGACAGTGGATCCTGGCACATTATATAGTGGAAGACAGTGGATCCTGGCACATTATACTCAGTAGGAGACAGTGGATCCTGGTACATTATACAGTGGGAGACAGTGGATCCTGGCACATTATACAGACAGTAGGAGACAGTGGATCCTGGCACATTATACTCAGTGGGAGACAGTGGATCCTGGCACATTATATAGTGGAAGACAGTGGATCCTGGCACATTATACTCAGTAGGAGACAGTGGATCCTGGCACATTATACTCAGTGGGAGACAGTGGGTCCTGGTACATTATACAGTGGGAGACAGTGGATCCTGGCACATTATACAGACAGTAGGAGACAGTGGATCCTGGCACATTATACTCAGTGGGAGACAGTGGGTCCTGGTACATTATACAGTGGGAGACAGTGGGTCCTGGTACATTATACTCAGTGGGAGACAGTGGATCCTGGAACATTATACTCAGTGGGAGACAGTGGATCCTGGCACATTATACACAGTGGGAGACAGTGGATCCTGGCACATTATACTCAGTGGGAGACAGTGGATCCTGGCACATTATACTCAGTGGGAGACAGTGGGTCCTGGTACATTATACAGTGGGAGACAGTGGGTCCTGGCACATTATACTCAGTGGGAGACAGTGGGTCCTGGCACATTATACTCAGTGGGAGACAGTGGGTCCTGGTACATTATACAGTGGGAGACAGTGGATCCTGGCACATTATACTCAGTGGGAGACAGTGGGTCCTGGCACATTATACAGTGGGAGACAGTGGATCCTGGTACATTATACTCAGTGGGAGACAGTGGATCCTGGCACATTATACACAGTGGGAGACAGTGGATCCTGGCACATTATACTCAGTGGGAGACAGTGGGTCATGGCACATTATACTCAGTGGGAGACAGTGGGTCCTGGCACATTATATAGTGGAAGACAGTGGATCCTGGCACATTATACTCAGTAGGAGACAGTGGATCCTGGCACATTATACTCAGTGGGAGACAGTGGGTCCTGGTACATTATACAGTGGGAGACAGTGGATCCTGGCACATTATACAGACAGTAGGAGACAGTGGATCCTGGCACATTATACTCAGTGGGAGACAGTGGGTCCTGGTACATTATACAGTGGGAGACAGTGGGTCCTGGCACATTATACTCAGTGGGAGACAGTGGAACCTGGTACATTATACTCAGTGGGAGACAGTGGATCCTGGAACATTATACACAGTGGGAGACAGTGGGTCCTGGCACATTATACTCAGTGGGAGACAGTGGGTCCTGGCACATTATACTCAGTGGGAGACAGTGGGTCCTGGCACATTATACTCAGTGGGAGACAGTGGGTCCTGGCACATTATACTCAGTGGGAGACAGTGGGTCCTGGTACATTATACAGTGGGAGACAGTGGATCCTGGCACATTATACTCAGTGGGAGACAGTGGGTCCTGGCACATTATACAGTGGGAGACAGTGGATCCTGGTACATTATACTCAGTGGGAGACAGTGGATCCTGGCACATTATACACAGTGGGAGACAGTGGATCCTGGCACATTATACTCAGTGGGAGACAGTGGGTCCTGGCACATTATACTCAGTGGGAGACAGTGGGTCCTGGCACATTATACTCAGTGGGAGACAGTGGGTCATGGCACATTATACTCAGTGGGAGACAGTGGGTCCTGGCACATTATATAGTGGAAGACAGTGGATCCTGGCACATTATACTCAGTAGGAGACAGTGGATCCTGGCACATTATACTCAGTGGGAGACAGTGGGTCCTGGTACATTATACAGTGGGAGACAGTGGATCCTGGCACATTATACAGACAGTAGGAGACAGTGGATCCTGGCACATTATACTCAGTGGGAGACAGTGGGTCCTGGTACATTATACAGTGGGAGACAGTGGGTCCTGGCACATTATACTCAGTGGGAGACAGTGGAACCTGGTACATTATACTCAGTGGGAGACAGTGGATCCTGGAACATTATACACAGTGGGAGACAGTGGGTCCTGGCACATTATACTCAGTGGGAGACAGTGGGTCCTGACACATTATACTCAGTGGGAGACAGTGGGTCCTGGTACATTATACAGTGGGAGACAGTGGATCCTGGCACATTATACTCAGTGGGAGACAGTGGGTCCTGGCACATTATACAGTGGGAGACAGTGGATCCTGGTACATTATACTCAGTGGGAGACAGTGGATCCTGGCACATTATACTCAGTGGGAGACAGTGGATCCTGGCACATTATACTCAGTGGGAGACAGTGGATCCTGGCACATTATACACAGTGGATCCTGGCACATTTATACTCGGTGGGAAATGAAATGCTAATTTACATATAAAAGCCTCAGGAAAAATGGTAGGTATAACAGAGGACTGTTTACATGAAAACAATGAAAAAAGTCAGAAAACTAGTATAAAGCAAGAAGAAACAGAGCAAAAAAAAGAAAAAGAACTTAAAAAAACCTTTAATATTTATTCAAGCTGGTGTAGAAGCTGCTGTATATAGTACCTGTGAGTTGAATGAAAGTTCCAACTGCTTCATATTAGTCTCCCTTCTGCCATGCTGCCTTCAGTCGGTAAAGGTTTCCCAGCCACGCCCACTCTGAACCTGGTTGGTACTGTTAGGGAATAATCCAAAGACCGGAGATCACCGAGGTAAAAGGAATAATCCAAGTTTATTATTTATATAATAAACATACAGGAGCGTCGTGGGTTCTGATACACAAGTAGGTCAGAACTGAGAAACAAAAGATTGACCACACATTATATACCCTCTGGTGGGGAACTTCATGGGAATGGTATGTGAAAGGAGTACGGAAGGGAGTATAGGGAGTGAGGAGGAGTACTAGTCAGTGTGATTAGCTAGTTATGTGAAAATAAAGGGAGTACCACTATGTGCAAGCTTCAAAGATATTGCACCTTGTTACTGAGAACAAAAACATAACAGTAATACGAACCTTCTCACAGATGTTAGACATAACCTTGAACAGTCTCTAGAAGGGCCTCATGGGCACCCAGAAACTGTTCACTCCATTAAGGGGGGCTAAGCAAGGCCTGCAAGACTTTTCCTTCCACAATCCCCCGTTTTGTCAGTTCTTCTGACAACCATAATACAAAACAAACAAGAGTAAATATAGCATACCTTATAAATGCTGTGAACACAAAATACGTGAAAATACAAATGGTATATAATGTTGATATACTGTGCTGATTAAATGAAGTCATGTCTGACTGTTAGTCGTCTTAGGGTAGAAAAGAACTGGCTTAGACGAATCAGCCTTGAGAGAAAAATGTTAGGAAGGAGGTACAGCAAGAACAGCAACAACAAATGATGTTAGGTAGACAATAGATGACTAGAAGGATGACACCAACACAAATGAGGACATACAGAATGGTATGGAAAATCTTAGAACCATGTGGATGGGTCCAACCAGGGGAAGATGGATTGTTCCTAGTGATTGGTTAAAAGGTTTCCTTCCTCTGCTAAACCTTTACCAGGCGCTTGTCATCAATGTAATTACAACTGTACCTAACCCTCCTTGACTAGCTGGAAGATAATCTAACACTAAACAATGCGGCAGAACTTCCTTCTTCAATTGTTGAAGTTCATGACTTACTATCTTCAAACTGTTGTCATATTCATTAGTAATGTTATCAAGCAACAACATACTAGACATAAGGCTAAAGGCTTTCTTAATGCAACATCTATTTACCTCAGGGGAAGTTAAAGAGAGCTCTTGCCTTACCTTTAAAGATGCACGCTTCATTAGGAAGTGTGCTGGAATCTGAGCTATCTTAATATCTTTAGCTTCCATATACCAGGTGGGATGAAGCAATTTAGCAATCCGACATACACCATGGGAGCCGTTTGGTAGCCACGGATAGGCACATTTACTACAAACAAAGTAATAAGGTGAAGGTAAAGTGTAAGGAGGTATAGATGATTAGCGGAACTGTTGATACAAAGGCCATCAGAACATAAGTGTATCAACTTACCAATCTCCTTGGGCGACAACGTTTTATGAAACTGGAGAAGTGTTAAATTACCTCAAGGCCTGTTAACTATGTCCTGACAGGATAGAGATTCTGCTACGTATGTCATACTGCGAGCTGACAAAGGATAATGTGTACATATCCATCAATCAGTAATAGTGTGGATGCTGCTATAACATACATTTTAACAAAAGCATTATCATTAGGCTCAAACAGTTATGCATATAAGTCTCCTTTGACACATTAGCCTCCGAAGTTGGTGAGGCTGCTGTTGTTTAACTTGTGAGTTGTCGTTGCCTGCAGGCTTTATGAGTGCTATCGTCAGCACAGCAACGAAGATAATGATGTGCATTACAGAGACACAGATGATAAGTCTTTTATCTGGCTTTGGGCCAAAGCATCTGGCACACTGAGACATGATGGTGCTGCTGAGGATCTTCACCCGATGGGGACCTACGTCTTTTGCACTGCACGTTAGGGTCCCTGGGACTTAGGTGGTGGAGGGAAAGAGGCGTAATTATGTCCTACAATTCCCCCCCCACTTACACTGCAGGTGGAAGTTGAGATTTCGGTTGCCCTTCAACCTTTACAGCTGTTTCTGTGACTAGGAGTACCTGGAATGGTCATTTTCCGTGAGGTTGAAGATCTTTGGCACTGTGTCTCCTTATGAGGATCCAATCTCCTGGAATGAGAGCATGTGGTTCCAGAACATTCGCTGGATCTGGTAATGAAGAATAAACTCGAGAACACGAGTTGGTCAGTTCCTTATGTAACTGAGAAACATATTCAGTCATTCTGCCATAGTTCATGCAAAGAAGATGAGTAGAAGGAAAGTACTGAGCCATGCGTGCTTGTCTCTCAACATATGGGGAGAGTTCACTTAGCCTTTGGGGAGTGTGTGACAGACCTAAGCACTATATCAAGGGCCTCTGGTCACACAAGTGTAGTCTCAGCACATACTTTCCTTAGCCTGCTTTTAATAACACCCTTTAGACTTTCCCACTAGCGTGGGGATGACATGGTGAGTAACATTTGATGAGTCCCAATGTCTTTGTGCAGATGTATTACATTACCTGTCCCGTGAAACGTGTACCTGGATCAGAGGAGAATACCTCAGGCAGTCCATAACTGCAGACAATCTCGGCAATTAACTCTTTAGCTATAGCTTCATGTGAAGCTTTTACAATGGACCCAGGGAAGTGGTCAACACAAACAATTACATATTCATAGATACAACATTTAGGTAACTGTAGGAAATCTATCTGCAATATCTGAAATTGTTACATTGGTTTAGGTCAGTGTTTGATAGGTGTTGGAATAGTCTTACCTAGATTATATTGCAAACAAAGAAGACATAATTATACATATATGGCTGCAATAGACGAGAACCCGGGGGCAAACCACATTCCTGACACTACATCACATATCCCCCCTAAAAGGTGTGGGTGAGATCATGTGAGGCAGCAACCAAATATGGTAACAGAGCACGGGGTGCAACAGGGCAATCACCTAAATGCCAAACAAAAACATCAACATCCGGAGTATGTGTATATCTGGCTTTAAGCCAATGTTACTTCTCCTCAGGTTCCATTTGGTCCTGAAGGGCTGATAAAACAGCACTAGAGGGAACAGGTAGAGTTGGTTCTTTTACAACACATGCAGTAAACATTTTATTATACAACGCTGCCTGCTTTGCAGCTACATCAGCAGAGGCATTATCTTGTGCTACACGGTCCGAGGACCCAGTGTGGGCTTAGTACTTAATGACTGCAACGTGTTTTGGTAGTCGGTTTTGGCACTACCGGATGGGCGGCAATAACAACTTTGTTAACTGCTCTGAGGTCCTGAACAAAATGCCACTCATTCTTGCAGGGCGTTTTAATTGGCAAGAGGAGCATATTTTCAGGGCTAATCCTATGAATTAACACTCCCTTATCAAGTAACCCTTGAATTACTGGGCAAATCCCCTATACCTTTGCCCTGGACAGTGGGTCCTATGAGATATTGGGGGGTCTACTTGTATGGACACTGGTGGGATGGATGACATGGACCCAACATCTGTTGGTGATAAAGCCCACAAATCACTTGAAACACATTGTAATTTAGGAGGTACAGTATCTTCCTCCTCAGAAATTTCCTTTAGTGACAGAAGATTAGCAGTATCTAGTGCATTGGTCATCTCAGACACTTATGGAGGCAGGACAGGCACAAATACTGCATCCGGATTACAGTATATGGTGCACACTGGTTTAGAAAGGATGTCCCTACCTATGAAACTGTCAGGGATGGAGGCACTTAAAAGAAAAGCAGCTTTTGTGGATACAGGACCAATGGACACTTCCGATGGGCTTGTTTCTGCCATAGGGATAGAATGTCCTCCAACTCACACTGCCGTGACTACATTACCAGATAATGGCAGGTTTGAGTGAGTCTTTAAACTGAGCGGGCAGCACCAGTATTCACTAAACAAAGTTAGGGTCTTTTAATTAATAAACACTTCAATTAGGAGGATTGGATGGTGATTAGAAGTGTTTGGAAATACTGGTACCGGGGCTGCGTCGCACCTTCAGGGTAAGGGCTTTCTTTGGGGATATGCACTTATGTGCGTAATGCCCTTGATTATTACAATTAACACAACTGTCTTTTTGTCACGGTTATCTGACCTGTTCTTGTTTCTGGAGTTTTGGGAATTATCCTGGAAGTTGTGAGACTGTTGCTGAACGAGTAACACCTGCTGGGGCTTAAGACAGGAGTTCTCAACTTGTGGCAACGGCAATTATCTTTTCTAACTTCTTATGCTTCCAGGCAAGACTATGTATGCTGAGGTTACTTTGAGGATCATTTAGTTGTCCTACCACAAAGGTAATAGCATACTGGACAGCAGACTCTTTGGCCTCTTGGTTAAATTTGAAAACTATTTCCCAAGAAGCTTCTGAAAGAAAAAAAATGGTGCTTACTGTACTTTTCAGAGCATGAAAACAGACTCCGACTTGGGCTGGGTCAACAGGGTTAGTATCTCAATACATTTTGTCTAACATTTGGTAATCCCCTGGACCACACACTTTGAGTACAAATAATATATTGGTCTAATTAGGCTAATGAGCACCATTGACACATAAGAGTTTCTGTGCAAATTTGTGTGGATTAGTATGGGGCTGTGGAACATCTTGAAAAATCCCTCTAAGATCTGTGTGTTTTTAGTTAGACGCACTTCTGCAGCGTCCCCCGTGGCCCCCCTTTTCTCTACTTTGTATTGTACGGGTGGGGTAGAGCGTAGCTGTGGGGCTGGGGACAGCCTGCTCATCTGTATCTGAGCTATAACTTTCAGAGAACTTATCTCTGAGCTGTTTGTCTTTTTGGTGTCAATTTTTTTTTCACTGTTCTCTATTATCTAACTTAACCCTTCTGCTATCAACTTTTCTTGTTCCTCTCTTTGCTTTCTAGCTTCCTTTGATTCTTAGGCACTTTCCTGACTTTCTAGGGCACATACTTGACCATTTACCTCTTTTGCTGCCTCTCTCTTTCTCTTAGCTATTACGGGAAAACAACCCATCATAGAGTGGGGAGGCTGACGGCTCTATGTATGACTTATGAGTTACAACCACTCAAGTCTGTGGGGCTAAAGCTTCTGATATATCACTGCTGTGCTGCGTATGTACTTAAATGCTTGTACTCTTGTCTGGTGATCCCCTGTATCATTGGGAGGAATGGCAAATGACTTACTCTCTGTAAGTATACTCCACTTAGGCAAGTAAGCCACTACATCTTTGCCATATTTAACAGCAATCACACTACCTGGTGAATGCTCTACAGTCACTCTGCCTAGCGACTGTCTTGCACTCACTCTCCTTGGTGAACGCGCAGAGGTGATCAGCCTCTGTTCACAATCCTCCCCACTAGGGCGAGATGCTCCTAATGGAGTCTTACACTCATTCTGGCCAAATGCCTTAGTGAGCCTATTTCATCTCAACTAAAAAATGCCCTCTTCCCTCAAGTACGCATACTATCTTGGGGTATACTGGGATCTAACCAGGTAAGTTAGTACAATTCTTATAAGCAGCAAGAGTATAGAAAAGTTAGAACTTTTTCACATGCACATTCATACAGGACACATGGTCAAGACAAACATAGATACCTCGAGTGATCACCTTGGGTCAGGCTGCTTGCACAGCAACACCCTGTCCATTTGGAACCGGAGAAGAAAGGAGACAGAACAAGGTATGATTACCCTGTGTGGCCACTCCTGTCCCGTTAGTTCTCCGGGTCCTCACTGTGGATGGGTGAAGTCAGCGTCTTGAGCCTGCCCGCATTCTCCACCAATTGTTAGGGAATAATCCAAAGACCGGAGATCACCGAGGTAAAAGGAATAATCCAAGTTTATTATTTATATAATAAACATACACGAGCTCCGTGGGTTCTGATACACAAGTAGGTCAGAACTGAGAAACAAAAGATTGACCACACATTATATACCCTCTGGTGGGGAACTTCATGGGAATGGTATGTGAAAGGAGTACGGAAGGGAGTATAGGGAGTGAGGAGGAGTACAAGTCAGTGTGATTAGCTAGTTATGTGAAAATAAAGGGAGTACCACTATGTACGAGCTTCAAAGATATTGCACCTTGTTACTGAGAACAAAAACATAACAGTAATACGAACCTTCTCACAGATGTTAGACATAACCTTGAACAGTCTCTAGAAGGGCCTCATGGGCACCCAGAAACTGTTCACTCCATTAAGGGGGCCAAGCAAGGCCTGCAACTCTTTTCCTTCCACAGTACATTTCACTGTCTGTAAAGTCAGCTGTGCTCTGATTGGACAAGCTACAAACCACATATATCCAATCAGAGTGCAACTGATCTCTTCAGCATCATGGTTTGGAAGCGGACTTTAGCTACCAATCCGTGATTAATTAAACTGTGCAGTCAGCAATGGAGCAGGTTTATTTTGTTTTATTTCTTTTTATTTTAGGGGTCAGACAGGTTTGGGGAGGCTTAGCCTCCCCTAGCCTTATTAAAAATCCGCCTATGACTATAGTTTATATAAACAAGCTGCTGTGTAGCCATGGGGGCAGCCATTCAAGCACAGGATACACAGTAGATAACAGATAAGTACTACTATAGTTTATATAAACAAGCTGCTGTGTAGCCATGGGGGCAGCCATTCAAGTACAGGATACACAGTAGATAACAGATAAGTACTACTATAGTTTATATAAACAAGCTGCTGTGTAGCCATGGGGGCAGCCATTCAAGCACAGGATACACAGTAGATAACAGATAAGTACTACTATAGTTTATATGAACAAGCTGCTGTGTAGCCATGGGAGCAGCCATTCAAGCACAGGATACACAGTAGATAATAGATAAGTACTACTATAGTTTATATAAACAGGCTGCTGTGTAGCCATGGGGGCAGCCATTCAAGCACAGGATACACCAGGGGTCGGCAACCTGCGGCTCTGGAGCCTCATGCGGCTCTTTGTCCTGTTTGCTGCGGCTCTGCCTGTGCCCAGTAAGTTAAATCAAATATAAAGTGCTCAGGCATGATTAAAGGCGCATTCACTGTGCAAAAGCCCCCCTATCCCCCCAGCCTCCCATTGTGCACCACTACTGTGCCATGATCACTAACGCTGCCATGATGAAGGCCCTGCCCCATAGTGAGCTGATCCTACAAGAGCGTACGCTGGCTATTGCCGACTACTGGATGTCGGGTCCCATTTAATTTCCCGCAGCAATCGCTTGCCTCCCTGAAGATCCGTTACCTGGGTGCCGGGTCCTAAGTGATGTCCCTAGAGATGCCGGGTCCCACCTGATGTCCCTGGATGTCGGGCCCCAAGTGATGTCCCTAGAGATGCCGGGTCCCACGTGATGTCCCTGAATGTCAGGTCCGAAGTGATGTCCCGCAGAAGGTTCGGCTGAAGTTCTGCATGAAATCCCCTGCACGTCGTTGTCTATAGAGCCTCCTGTCACTCCCGGGACGCAAGAGTCAGAGAACACGCTGCAGCAAGATTATCCTGCTCTCTCTCTTCACAGCCCTAACCGCTTACTGCGGTTGCAAGTAAGTGCGATCGCTCGATGATGTGATTTTTTTCTTCCGAACCTTTAGTCTCGCTCAGTCACACGCTGCAGGGAACCTTCTGCGGGACATCACTTCGGACCGGACCCGGCATTCAGGGACATCACGTGGGACCCGGCATCTCTATCCCCTGCACATCAACGAGCGATCGCACTTGCTTGCAACCGCAGTAAGCGGTTAGGGCTGTGTAGAGAGAGCAGGATAATCTTGCTGCAGCGTGTTCTCTGACTCTTGCGTCCCGGGAGTGACAGGAGGCTCTATAGACAACGACGTGCAGGGGATTTCATGCAGAACTTCAGCCGAACCTTCTGCGGGACATCACTTCGGACCCGGCATTCAGGGACATCACGTGGGACCCGGCATCTCTAGGGACATCACTTGGGGCCCGACATCCAGGGACATCAGGTGGGACCCGGCATCTCTAGGGACATCACTTAGGACCCGGCACCCAGGTAACAGATCTTCAGGGAGGCAAGCGATTGCTGCGGGAAATTACATGGGACCCGACATCCAGTAGTCGGCAATAGCCAGCGTACGCTCTTGTAGGATCAGCTCACTATGGGGCAGGGCCTTCATCATGGCAGCGTTAGTGATCATGGTGCACAATCGGTGGCTGGAGGGATAGGGGGGCTTTACACTTTAATCATGCCTGGGCACTTTATATTTGATTTTGAGCTGGGACCCGGCACCACAAGGTTAACGGAAGCCAGAGTCCAGCAGCACTGCAGCAGGTGTGAGGGCTATAGACGTGACGCATATTTTAATGACGTCTATATCCCTCGCCTTTAACTGCTGGTGCTGGCGGCTTCTTCAGTGTGCAAACCCAGCTCGAGCCATCACTATCTACATTTGCCACCTATACCTGCAGCTCCTGTTATGGACAAAGCTCTATAGGGGAACAAGCATAGTATTAGACTCCTATTATAAGCTGTGTTATGTTTTGTGGCTCCAGACTATTTTCTTTATTGGAAAAGGGGGCAAAATGGCTCTTTTGATAGTAAAGGTTGCTGACCCCTGGGATACACAGTAGATAACAGATAAGTACTACTATAGTTTATATAAACAAGCTGCTGTGTAGCCATGGGGGCAGCCATTCAAGCACAGGATACACAGTAGATAACAGATAAGTACTACTATAGTTTATAGAAACAAGCTGCTGTGTAGCCATGGGGGCAGCCATTCAAGCGCAGGATACACAGTAGATAACAGATAAGTACTACTATAGTTTATATAAACAAGCTGCTGTGCACTTCCACCTGTTTCTCTATTGGGCAACATTTACAATAATTACAGATCATCAGACTCTTATCAGCATCTTTGAGAATTCAAGAGCAAAAATACTTGTATAAATTGATAGATGGGGCCTTTGTTACAATGATACCACTGCAAAATAGTTCAGTAGGAAAAAGCAATTATCCCACTATCTATATTTCAATTCTGGGGCTGCCACCCCTCCGCTCCCGCTTACAAATCAGCATCAGAGCAGGTCAAAGGGGGGCAGTATCACTAGTGCATTGAGCGCAATTGTATTAGCAGAGCCAAATTTCCGGGTTTAAAGTCACAAGAGGCGCTTTTTGTAAGTGGCTGCTCACTGCCGCCTGAGCAAGGTTCTGACATGACAGGAGCGACCCTGCTCTCACCATCCAGTTGTATCTGACGAGTCCCACAAGTCATGTGCAGAGGAATAGATGAACTGTACGGCAGCCCAGGCTGAACCAAAGACTTACAATGGACTCATCTGTAGAGGCAACAAAACAAGCAAAACTCTTCTTCTTGCATTCATACAAATAATTCAGTGGCATGAGAGGCTCAGAGCCACATTTCCAGATCCTAAAGTGGATATTTATGAATTAAAGTTCTGTCACTAAGGACTAAACTTGTAGCTCCTTTGTGTCTTCACCAAACAATTGTAAACATTGATCATGAAGTCTATTTTGGTATTGTCTGCACAAAAAAACTCCTGAGAGAAAAAGTTTGGTTCCCCAACATGGATCAGTATGTTGAAAATACAATAAAATGCTGTTCTGCTTGTCGGCTGTTGATTTCAACACTATAGAGTGTCATTCTGTCAGTCTATTACCCTCTCTGGACAGTATCTTTTCAGCATACGGCATAATTAAGACATATAATGGTCCAACAATCAATTGACATACATTTCAACAATTGGCTGGATACCTTGGGTCCAAACGCAATAAAATAACTCCACTCTGGCCATAAGCCAATGGAAAAGTAAAATTCTTGTTGGTTTCTCCCCTTCATGCTTGGAGGATCTAGCCTTATCTGGATGTCCAATTAGAAAGGAGTATTGTACACAATGGTCTCAAACCTTTTGAAATTGTGTTTGTCTATCATTTAAAATAATGGTCAAATTTTTATTGACTAAGTTTCAGTTTAATTTGTTTTTAAGTTGCTGTACTGGCAACTTAAAAACAAACAAACACACCAGCTTCAATGCACACACAAATTGCGTGCGTGCGCGCCCTAAGGGACCGGCAGTTTGGAAGAAGAGGAGCGATGTGGGTGTCCACGTCGCACCACTAGACCACCAGGGTGAGTTGTTACACATGCAATTTCATGTAGAAGTAAATTGGGGGAATGTAATAATGATCCTTAATGCAAAAAACATTCATAATTTGGTCACAAATTTGTCTTTGCAAACACTTTGCCCCATGAGACAGTGGGATAGCGACTGCAAATTTGACAGTTTTCCATACTGTACCATGTGTGTAATAAAACTTCTTAATAAATATGTTGTTATGTTTCTCCAAAAATTTATTTCATTTTCAAGCAGGTGTTAAAGGTTTGCAATGTGCGGTTCAGATTCACAATGCAATAAAAGCCTGAAGAATATTACATCACAACATGGGAATTTCTATTGGCAAATTTGTTCTTTGCTAATTTTATTACATTTCCCCCAATAGAGTTGTCCTAGGCAAAATTCAAGCCATTTTTTAGATCTGAGATTTTCAAGTTTTTTTGAGTTTGTAAATTCACAAATTCATGTTTTTTTTAGCTTGCAAACTCACAAATGTGAGGTATTTGAGTTTTCTCCATGATTATATTCAATTGAGTTTTTTTATATCTGGATTTTTTAATAAATATAAATTTTTTTTTAAAAATTGTGAGTTTATTCAAAGTAGAAAACCCCTCAAATGCGACCTTTCATAAATTTGCCTATAGGTGTAGTAGTAGATACCATTATCAGTCGACCAGATGTAATGTAAAAAAAATCATGCACATGTTTTTAAGAAACTGGCAACATGGGAGTCTTTTTTTCCATTGAAAAAGCAGTTGTAGCCTAGTGAATAGGAATAATCCATGTAATTCACCTTCCCATTACCTCTAATGCAATTCAAGAACTTTAACACCAAGGGGCAGATTTATCAAGGGTCAAATGAAAATTCTAATTTTTAAAAAAAAAATTATGGTGAAAACTCTCAAGAATGTCTAGGGAGTTTTCCAAATTCAATTTGAGTTTTTTAAAAAATTTTAATTTGACTTTTGACATTTATCACATTCTGGCCCCTTAAGAATTCAAATTCGACTATTTGCCACCTAAAACATGACAAATTACTGTTTAAGTTAATGGGAGAGGTGCAGGGATCAATTTGGAGATGTTTGCAGCCTTTCTGACATTCAAGGTTTTTTTCTGAGAAAAAACTCGCATCGAGTTTGATCGAATTCAAGTTTTCATGGCGTTTAAATTCATCAGAGTTTAAAAAAATAGGCAATTAAGTTAGTTAGGCAAAAATGTAATGTATAAAGGCTGGAGTGAGTGGATGTGTAACATAATAGCCAGAACACTACTTCCTGCTTTTCAGCTCTCTAACTCTGAGTTAGTCAGTGACTATAAGGGGGGCCACATGGGACATAACTGTTCAGTGAGTTTGCGATTGATCCTCAGCATTCAGCTCAGATTCAAAAGCAACAGTTATGTCCCATGTGACCCCCTCAAGTCTCTGATTGGTTACAGCCTGGTAACCAATCAGTGGAAAGCAAGAGAGCTGAAAACCAGGAAGTAGTGTTCTGGCTATTATGTTACACATCCACTCACTCCAGCCTTTATACATTACATTTTTGCCTAACTAACTATATTAGATACATGTTTTATTTTGCACAGACTATCTATTTACCCAGTTTTTATTTTTATACTGAACAATTCCTGTAAATATTGCAGAATGTTTTGGCATCACTGAAAATGGCCACATATATATATATATATATATATATATATATATATATATATATATATATATATATATATATATATATATATATATATATATATATATATATAAAAGTATATTTATTACCAGTTTATAATGTGTTATTAAAAAATACTTATGGCCAATTAAATACTATCAGGAATATTTTTTCCCATTATATTAATTTTTCTTAATACATTCACTAAAAATATATTTATAAGTATGATTCTTCCCCAGTGCAGTCACTAATTTCCATTGCTTATGTTTAAAAAACTGACTATACTCCTCTTTTACTTTTACCATTTCTGTCTTTTTTCCACTGTCTGGGTGGCAATAAAAATTGATGACAATTTTGCCTATATTTGGTGACAATTCCGGTGATAATCTTTAGTAAACCTTGTGAGACAATTTACGTAGCACGAATGCAATAATAGCCATTAATATATAAATGTTCACCAGAATATTTGCAATGACAAAAGTGCTCGCACTTGAGTAAAGTTGCTCTTCTGGATTTTCTGCTGGTTTTTCTGGTACAGGCTATTAATGCTGCTTGTAAATTAGTAAACTGATGTGTAAGTGCTGCCAGGACTAAAATAAAATGGCTGGGAGGCTTTACTTTTTCTTTAGATAATTTATTCATTCAAATTGCTAATATTGCCTTATTCATTAAGCTACAACTAGTAAAATAATGCAAGTGTGAGTTGCATATAAAATTATAGTACAAACACTTTTTTTTGTTAAATCAGTGTTTTACCTGTTTTTTTAATTAGGCTTTTATACCTATAGGATTAGAAAGAAACTTGTTCCCTTACTATAAAATGCTAATCCCTATTAATATGATAATAATTCCCCGATAGGGCACCTAGAAGAGGTGTGAAATAAAGACTGAAGAATCAAAGCAGAGCAAATTATCTTACAATAGATCTGACACATGTAGGAGAGTTCTGCTGAGCTTTACTCCATTTCTAAAATGTCAGGAGAATATGATGTTTAAAATATAATTTTTGCACAATTTTTATTTCGTCTGAAAGACAAATTCTTGAAAGTGTCTGTAAACTGTCTTCTTTTCACTAAAAAGTTAAAAGCGGCACAAAAGTCGGAATTTAGGTGGATTTCTGTTTGTGAATTTGGAGAAAGTATTTTACTCCGATTTACCATGAATTTTACTCCAAAAATGGACTTTTACCATTATTTGTGAATCCCTCATAGAGTCTGTGTAGATGTTATACCTATACAAATCTATATCTAAACCTATATGTACTAGACTCTCTATCAGATCAGATACAGTCACACTCATTCACATCCAAAACTCCACCCTTGCCGAAGGGTAGTCACACCCTAGAGTAAGTCCCAGCCAATCAAATCAATGTCGTATGATGATCCATAGAGCCCTTCAAGTCCTGTAGATGGCATTGTTGACCAAATAATGGTATTTAAGGTGTCCTTAAATGGCAATGTTATACTGAAAATGGGGGTCATTTATAAACACTGGGCAAATTTGCTGTAACCCATGGCAACCAATCATCTATTTGCTTTCCCAATTCAACCTGTAGCTAGCTCAAAAAAAAGCTAATCACTGATTGATTGCTATGGGTTACTACCCAGGTGCAAATTTGTCCAGCATTTGTAAATGAACCCCCCTAATGACTCCAATACCTGACCTTTATTCCAAGGGCCAAAAATCTGTTCTGACAACTTGAGGGTATAAGTAAATTACTATTGATATTTTTCCTTCGAAATGGTCGTTCTTTGTTGTTGTTCTCCCATGCCATTCCTTCCTGACCATCCCCTTTGTAATTCCTTCATTTGATGCCAGTGTGTGGGCTCTTCTTTTATACATTTACACAACAGAGTTAGGAGACTTTAATAGCAATAACATTTTATGACAGGATAGCCCTTGTTTTGGTCACTTGGCAAACTGTACCATCTGTGTTTATATTATACTGTACACTGCCCTGAGCCCAAAGTCACTGTTAATTCCTTAACACCTGTAGGGATGTGAAAATGTAGACACCCTTACTCTTTGTTGACAGGCACATTCTTAGTGATATTAACGCCTAAGTGGGTCCTTATGGGGGCCTTGTGCTTATGTAATCCCTGCAGTTCTCACAGTGGATGCTAGATGGCACTGTGGTATAATATAAAAGGCTTGAAAGCCATGAGGTCAGGGCCATTGCTGCTGAACCTTTCCTCTGTTAGGCCACAGAGGTTAGAGGTGGTGGAACTCAGCCTGAGTATAGGAAGTGATAGTTATACCCTTTAATAGATCACTCTAGGAGTGATAGATAGGGTATGTAGTTGAGCAGCTCAAAGCTCCGATGAGGATATTAGAGGGGTTAAGATCCCGGGTATTACTGACCCCATAGTAGGGCCCAAGTGTTAGGCTCAGTGAAGTATATAGTTTTCTGAGTTTCACCTAAGGTAATCCTGAAAATTGGGGAAATAGCTTCTAACAAGCTGCCTAGCTCTCTACGTGTACTCTTTACTCTGCAGAGAACCATTCTATGTTTAATACAGTGAGTATAGCTTGTTACATTGATTGATCTATGTGTTACTCTATGTTCAATGCTCCATTGTGAACTCTGGTTTTGGTTAATAAACTCAGTTTATTGTTTAAGCAAATAAAACTACTGGCACCCAATCTCTTGTGCATTGCACACAGTTACAGTTACACTACACCCTGCCTCCACCCTACTGCGAGGGCTTGCCCCTGAGAAAGAGAGCTCATCTGTGGTATCAGCCCACAAAGGAAAGTAGCTATAACTGCTAAATACAAAGCAGTTTACTATAGCGCAACACACCCTTAGTTATTGGATAATAAATTCCCCCATTTGTATCTGAAGGACACACCACTAAGACATTACAGAATTCTCTTCACTATATTGGGGCAACACCCCAGAGAGGATTCACACTGCTCACTCACACATACACACAATCTTTTCTAATTGAATGTTTAACACAAATCGCTAACTAAGAACAACGTGATTAAACAATATCTAAAAATGAATACACACTTATGCAAAGAAATGTAAAAAATAAAAGATATTTTGAAATGAATATTAGCAATTTTCACCCTTCTTTTCTTATGCAACAAGCGAGCTACACAGCACATATACATGTATAGCAAAGTCAACAAGGAGGAGAACATTGGTCATAATATAACTCATTGTATAAGAGAATTCAGAAGTGTTTTGTTTGGTTTGAATGACCAAGCAAATGTCTCCCACTAATACACATTTGAATGTTTTTCTAACAGATTGGAAACTTTATTCAATTAACTCTGATTGTCACATAAACGTGTGACATATGACCAACTAGCACACACACGGAAATACCACACTTGTAAGAAGAGTTTACACAGGAGTTTATTTCAGATATAAAACAAGATCAGGAACATGGAATTAGCATGTGAAATCCCCAAGTCCAAAACACTCCCGGTCAGAAATAAAGAGCTTCCCTTGGAGCAATCCACAGCAAGATGCACACGCCCTCCAGGCAAATCCAAACCCAAAGTCAGGGAGTTCCTTTGGGCAATTTCAAAGGGGTAAGGAGCAAAGTGCCTTTGGGTAAATCCACAGAATAACCATACCTCAAGGGAATCCAGGTATAAAGAGTCCTCTGGGAGCTAGGGAAATCCAAACTATTGGAGGGAGTCTTCCTGTCTCAGCTAGGATAAACTCCAAGGAACCTCAGAGGAGGGTGTCCTGCCGGAGCCAGGTTACACCCCAGACGAACAACAACAACTCTCCACCCCTCCCCTCTGCTATTTCGACCCTGAATCCGATGACCCTGCCCTTTTCCCCACTCCCTAGGGTTGATTGGCTGGGAGGCCGAACCCTGCTTCTGGTTAACCCCACCCAAGCAGGTCTGATTGGCAGGGGCCCTGCTGCATCATTAGGGAAGGGAGAAATACCTTGGAGGGGTTTGTCCAGCTCTTCTGAAGGGAAATTCTGGGAGCTCCTTTGTTTAAAGATTTTTGGCGGAAATGTAGAACAAAGAAGAAACACCGTCTTGGATTGGATGTCAGTTAGCTATGGATAGAGAGGACTCTTTATACCTGTATTTGACTATATGTATTTTGTGGTCACAGCCTCATTCCACCCCCGCCTAATGGTTTTAAAAATTAGTGTTGAGCACAATTTTCCCTTGTTTGCCAGTAGAAGGGGGTTTTGGTCACACTCAGTGTTTGTCACACTAATCATGGTGGATTATAATCATAAATCATAAATTACCTTTCCCATTGCTAAATTGAATTATTTTAGATTAATGGGACTTGGTGTAAATGAAGTTTACATTTTTGAGAGAATTCTTTCCCACATTATATACAAGAGTAAGGTTTCTCTCCTGTGTGGATTGTATGGTGTGAGTGAAGGTTGGACTTATTAGAGAATTCTTTCCCACATTTTGTACAAGAGAAAGGTTTCTCTCCTGTGTGGATTCTCTGATGTTTAAGAAGGCTGGACTCATCAGAGAATTCTTTCCCACATTCTTTACAAGAGTAAGATTTCTCTCCTGTGTGGATTTTCTGGTGTGAGTGAAGGTTGGGCTCATCAGAGAATTCTTTCCCACATTCTGTACAAGAGAAAGGTTTCTCTCCTGTGTGGATTCTCTGATGTTTGCGAAAACTGGACTCAACAGAGAATTTGTTCCCACATTCTGTACAAAAGAAAGGTATCTCTCCTGTGTGGATTTTCTGGTGTGTGTGAAGGCTGACCTTTTTGGAGAATTATTTCCCACATTCTGTACAAGAGAAAGGTTTCTCTCCTGTGTGGATTTTCTGGTGTGAGTGAAGGCTGGATTTACTAGAGAATTCTTTCCCACATTCTGTACAAGAGTAAGGTTTCTCTCCTGTGTGGATTCTCTGATGTTTGCGAAGGCTGGACTTATCAGAGAATTCTTTCCCACATTCTGTACAAGAGTAAGGTTTCTCTCCTGTGTGGATTTTCTGGTGTGAGTGAAGGTTGGACTTATTAGAGAATTCTTTCCCACATTCTGTACAAGAGAAAGGTTTCTCTCCTGTGTGGATTCTCTGGTGTGAGTGAAGGTTGAACTTTTTGGAGAATTCTTTCCCACATTCTGTACAAGAGAAAGGTTTCTCTCCTGTGTGGATTCTCTGATGTTTGCGAAGGCTGGACTTTTCAGAGAATTTGTTCCCACATTCTGTACAAAAGAAAGGTTTCTCTCCTGTGTGTATTCTCTGATGTTTGCGAAGGCTGGACTTTTCAGAGAATTTTTTCCCACATTCTGTACAAAAGAAAGGTTTCTCTCCTGTGTGGATTGTATGGTGTGAGTAAAGGCTGGATTTACTAGAGAATTCTTTCCCACATTCTGTACAAGAGAAAGGTTTCTCTCCTGTGTGGATTGTATGGTGTGAGTAAAGGCTGGCCTTACTAGAGAATTCTTTCCCACATTCTGTACAAGAGAAAGGTTTCTCTCCTGTGTGGATTCTCTGATGTTTGCGAAGGCTGGACTTTTCAGAGAATTTGTTCCCACATTCTGTACAAAAGAAAGGTTTCTCTCCTGTGTGGATTTTCTGGTGTGAGTGAAGGCTGGATTTACTAGAAAATTCTTTCCCACATTCTGTACAAGAGAAAGGGTTGTCTGCTGTGTGGATTCTCTGATGTTTGCGAAGGTTGGACTTATTAGAGAATTTTTTCCCACATTCTGTACAAGAGAAAGGGTTCTCTCCTGTGTGGATTCTCTGATGTGAGTGAAGGTTGGACTTATTAGAGAATTCTTTCCCACATTCTGTACAAGAGTAAGGTTTCTCTCCTGTGTGGATTCTCTGATGTGAGTGAAGGGTGGACTTATTAGAGAATTCTTTCCCACATTCTGTACAAGAGAAAGGGTTCTCTCCTTTGTGGATTCTCTGATGTGAGTGAAGGTTGGACTTATTAGAGAATTCTTTCCCACATTCTGTACAAGAGAAAGGGTTCTCTCCTGTGTGGATTCTCTGGTGTGAGTGAAGGCTGGACTTATTAGAGAATTCTTTCCCACATTCTGTACAAGAGAAAGGTTTCTCTCCTGTGTGGATTCTCTGGTGTGAGTGAAGGTTGGACTTATCAGTGAATTCTTTCCCACATTCTGTACAAGAGTAAGGTTTCTCTCCTGTGTGGATTCTCTGATGTTTGCGAAGGCTGGACTTATCAGAGAATTCTTTCCCACATTCTGTACAAGAGTAAGGTTTCTCTCCTGTGTGGATTTTCTGGTGTGAGTGAAGGTTGGACTTATTAGAGAATTCTTTCCCACATTCTGTACAAGAGAAAGGTTTCTCTCCTGTGTGGATTCTCTGATGTTTGTGAAGGCTGGACTTTTCAGAGAATTTGTTCCCACATTCTGTACAAAAGAAAGGTTTCTCTCCTGTGTGGATTGTATGGTGTGAGTAAAGCCTGGATTTACTAGAGAATTCTTTCCCACATTCTGTACAAGAGAAAGGTTTCTCTCCTGTGTGGATTCTCTGGTGTGAGTGAAGGCTGGACTTATTAGAGAATTCTTTCCCACATTCTGTACAAGAGTAAGGTTTCTCTCCTGTGTGGATTCTCTGGTGTGAGTAAAGGCTGGCCTTACTAGAGAATTCTTTCCCACATTCTGTACAAGAGAAAGGTTTCTCTCCTGTGTGGATTCTCTGATGTTTGCGAAGGCTGGACTTTTCAGAGAATTTGTTCCCACATTCTGTACAAAAGAAAGGTTTCTCTCCTGTGTGGATTTTCTGGTGTGAGTGAAGGCTGGATTTACTAGAGAATTCTTTCCCACATTCTGTACAAGAGAAAGGGTTGTCTGCTGTGTGGATTCTCTGATGTGAGTAAAGGCTGGACTTATTAGAGAATTCTTTCCCACATTCTGTACAAGAGAAAGGTTTCTCTCCTGTGTGGATTCTCTGATGTTTGCGAAGGCTGGACTTTTGAGAGAATTTGTTCCCACATTCTGTACAAAAGAAAGGTTTCTCTCCTGTGTGGATTCTCTGATGTTTGTGAAGGTTGGACTTTTTAGAGAATTCTTTCCCACATTCTGTACAAGAGAAAGGTTTCTCTCCTGTGTGGATTCTCTGATGTGAGTGAAGGGTGGACTTATTAGAGAATTCTTTCCCACATTCTGTACAAGAGTAAGGTTTCTCTCCTGTGTGGATTCTCTGGTGTGAGTGAAGGCTGGACTTATCAGTGAATTCCTTCCCACATTCTGTACAAGAGTAAGGTTTCTCTCCTGTGTGGATTCTCTGATGTTTGCGAAGGCTGGACTTATTAGAGAATTCTTTCCCACATTCTGTACAAGAGAACGGTTTCTGACCTCTTTGGATTGTCTGGAGTGTGAGATCTTTACCAGATTCTGTGCAACTAAAGATTACCTTCCATTTGTGGTCTTCCTGGCTTGAGGCAAAGTTACTATTTGTAATTTCCTCACACTCTGTGTGTAAATTCTCAGATGAATCAGTGTCATTTTTCAACTGAGGAGAAGACAGAAAAATATTAGTATTTTATTTCTCCCCACACACAGTGCAATGATATGGTTTCTTTTCTTTGCTCACCATTTGGGTCCTTGTGTGATATGGGATTTTTTCTGCATTCTGTGTATAGGAGAGATTACTGGTTTCTAGACTGTGAGTTTTCTCTTGGTTTAACTCTATGGGTGCTTCAGAGATCTGCCTCTCTGTGTCCTTTGAACAGTTACCTAGAAAAAATCACATGTCAAAACTGTTAATGTAAGTAACTGTTATAACAGAAAAACAATTTAGCTATATTCATTATTATAGGTGCAGTCAACAAAAGTCTCGCAAAGGTAAGAATATAAGAACATTTGGAACCCAGTATAATTAATAAAACCTGTAAATGCACAAACCATGGACCACCCACAACTAGTAAGACTCAGTGTCAGGCTTTGTTAGGATTCAAGCCAGGGGCCTTTAAATAGAGCTCTAATTAAGGCCAGCCCTCTTCACACTCCTTGCCTGAGCACTGGCCTTCCTAGTACTGTGGCAGTGCCCCTAGCTACTGTAGGTTGTTTCCAGCTCTAGCCCTTTTCTCTTGCCTCTAAGTAGCCTTCCAGAGCACTGTGGCTTGCCCATATATCTGTTTCCAGCTTTAGCCTTTTCCCCTGTGCCTGCTTTGTATCCTTGTACATTTCCTTATACCCAGCCTTGTACCTTGCCCTTGCCTTGCTTTAACCCTGCCTTGTTTTCCTTGATTTGACTTGACCTGACCCTGCCTGTTCCTGCCTCCTGTCCTATTCTGCCTTGAAACCTGTCTTATATCTTCCCTAGTCTTCTCTCCTGCTATCCCTTCCTCTCCTGATTTCCAAATCCTCTGCTGCTTTCCAGTCCTCTCTTGTTATCTCATCCTGTCCTTCTACTCCAGTCCTCCTGCTATCCAGTCCCCAGTCTGCTCCCAATCTATGCGCACACCATCCTATCCTGATCTGAGCCTGCACCATCCTGTCTCATCCAGTCTGTTCCTGTTCTACACCAGCTCCATCCCGCTCCCACCCAGTCTGCTCCTGTCGTGACTCATTTCCCTCTTCATTCTATCTAGACCTGATCTTCGCCCTCTCCATCCTGTTCCACTCTGCACCTGTTCCACTCTGACAGATTACGCCCTCATCACCCTGTTCCTGCCTTCCCTATACGTGTTTCCTGGGCACAGCCAGTCCCTGCCTAAAAGACTCCCATTCCTCCCCTACCTCCACAGCGCTCCCTACCTAACCCTTGACACTCAGGAGCATAGCCTGTGGAAGGTGAAAATAGATAAGCTTATTGGGAAATCTGTGATAAAAAGTCCATTCATTGTCAGGAGCTGGTGTGCAAGAATTTTCTTCAGGCCCCAAATTGTGAAGATCCTTACATGTTGGCACGTCCTCTCTCATGATGATGTGCAGTCTTGTGCAGATTCCAAGAGACTTGTCATTCTTTACATATACGTGTGTTGTGACATTGATGCTGATGTTTGACACGAGTCCGTCGTGCGTCGGTTCTGGAGAATTGCCTATTTAAGGATGCCAATGTTTCCCTGCAAGTTGCTAACAGATCTTCTTGCTCATGTGGACCCTAAGCATTTGTTCTTGTTCTGATTTCTTGGTGCAACCTGGCTTGTATTGACTCTGTGATTTCTGCTGCCTGACCTGACCTCGGCCCATCATCTGACCATGTATCCTTGCTTCCTGACCTGACCCTGGCATGATCGCTGACTACAAATCAGTGTTGCCTGACCTTGGCCCATCTCTTGACCTTGAATCTGCTCTTTGGATCCGCTCCTGATCATTAATGGCATTCTTGCCTATTTATACAATTTTCCTCCTGTTCACACTCCAGCAGTTAGCATTGTGGAATCTAAAAGTGTGGTCTAGAACTTCTGATTGTTCTGAGTACTGTCCAGGTAAATGATAGTATCACTTAGCCAAAAGATGGATTGTAGTCATGATGATGCACCTATCAACTTGCTCACCCTGCGAATTGCAGCTTTGACCCAGACCATTCAAGAATTACAAAGTGGATATAAGCAAATTCAAGTCCAGATCCAGGTTCTAGCTCCAGGGATAATCCTGCTGTTCCTCCATCTCTTCCTCCTTCAGCTGCTCTTTCTGCCCAATCTACTATGAAAGGATATCATTTCCCTATGTCTGATTTCTTTTCTGGGGACAGATTTTCATTTTCATTTCATTTTCTGAGTTTCAGAGCTTTTAACTCTTGCCAGCTCATTTGCTCCTTAAAACCTCTGACTTATCCTTCTGATCAAGTGAAAGTAAGAGTGGTCATTTCATTGTTGTGTGGGGAACCCCAGGCTTGGGCTTGCAGCTTGATGGAACAAAGTAACACAGTTCTAAATGATCTCTCTGTATTCTTCCACGCAATGGCCTCTTTATATGATAAATCAAGATATGCCTGTACTGCTGAAGCTGCTAACAGGTCCCTATGCCAGGGCACATCGACCTGTTTAATATTACGTGGCTGAGATCAAACATTAGGCCATAGGCACAGAGTGGAATGATAAGGTCCTTAAGCACCAATTTTGTGGCATGTAAAGGCAAAAAAATAAAATGCCATTTTTACTTTCTTTAATGAAAAAGAAATCTAACTCCAATATACTTCATTAAAAAATGTCTACTGTTTTTATAATAAACCTGACTGTATGCAGTGAAATTCCTCCTTCATTTACTCCTGTGGATAGGAATTGTCAGACGGTCCCTAACTGCTCTGCAGGTAAACGATCATACTTTCAAATGGGAGGGGGAGCCTCCCCACTTTACTTCCCAGAACTCAAGCAGCTTTGTTGGATTCCCTGTAGAGATTTGTATCCACAGACAAAGTGCAGTCTGCATATTCTGATTATTAATCAGTCTTACTGTATTGGCTTCTATGGAAAATATTATTTGACTTTTATGTTTTGATCATTTATGACGATCCCTAAGCTTAACCTCCCAACTGAAGCCCAGACCACACTGAGCATGTGCACAGTCTTGGTATTGCAAAGATGTTTAACAAAGTTACAAGATGACAGCCCCCTGCACCAACATAAATCATATATCTTATTAGGCTTCTGGTGCAGTCAGTTCATGTTTATATTTAGTATACAAAATACAGCATTTCTAACATTATTCTATTTTAGACTTTAGTTGCCCTTTAAGGATGAACTTGCTCATGTATAAGTGCCAGAAGCATCGGAGGACCTTATTTCCCTGGTCATCCAAATTGATTGCAGACTTTGGGAATGTTGTTCAAAAAGATCCTGATCTCCATATTGGGTTACACCGAAGACTCCCCTGGCTTCAGCTCTCTTTACTAACTCAGAACCTGCTGAACCCATGCAACTTGGCCTTATCCCCTCTTCATTATCTCTGGAGGAATCAGCAGGAAGAAGACAATTAAATTTATATCTCTACTGTGGCAATGCTGGGAATCTTCTCAGAGCTTGTTCCATTTGTCCTGAGGGAAGGTCCCTTTTTAGGAACTTATTCTAGAAGTAAATACTGTATGCCCATTTCTCTGTTTCTTTGCTCCGTCAATTCCAAGGAATAGTGATTGAGAAGGTGCCATCATCGATTCTGGGGCATGTGGATACTTTATGGACAAAGAATTTTCCAAAGCTCACGATATTCCAACCAAGGTTAAACGTTACCCGTTGATTCTTCATTTGGCGGATGGTTCTTCTTCTCCCTCAGGTCCTATCGACTATGAGACTTCGCCTAGAAATGATTTGTTTGGTTAAACACAAAGAAAGTGGTATCTTCTATGTTTTTTCCTCTCCTATGTTTCCCCTTATTTTGGTTTGCTTTGGTTAATTAAACATAACCCGTATATCAAATGGAAGTTTAATGAAATTAAATGTTCTACCTTTTTGTCAAAATAATTGCTCAAGAGACAATCCCATTTCTCACACTGTCCTTGCTTCTATGAGTGAGATTCCAGCATTTCCTACCATTTATCAGGAATTATATGATGTCTTCAATGAAAGAGGGGTGGATGAACTTCCTCCTCATTGTTTTTATGATTGATTGATTTACTTCCGGGGCAGCAATTCCTTTTGGGCAAATTTATCTTCTTTCTAAACCAGGGTTGAGAGTCCTTAAGAATTATCTGGATGAAAATTTGTAAAAGGGTTTTATCCAACATTCTAATTCCCCTTCTGGTGCTGGAAATGAAAGATAAGTCTTTAAAACCATGCATTGACTACAGAGACTTAAATAAAATTACCATCAAGAACTGCTACCAATCAGAGATGATTGAGTTTTTAGGTTTTTGAATCTCTGGTGCAGGGATCTTGATCGACTCCAAGAAGGCTGATACTATTGTTAATTGGCCTGTTCCCAATAATTGCAAGGCTGTTCAAAGGTTTGTGGGGTTTTCAAATTTCTACTGCAAACGTATTAAAGACTTTTCCTCTATTATTCGTCTAATCACCGATTTAACATCCGTCAAGAAGAAGTCTGAATGGTCCACTGAAGCTCAATTTGTTTTTGATAAATATAAAAACCGCACCAATTTTCCAACATCAGGATCCCTCCTTGCACTTTCTTTCTTGAGGTTGATGCTTCTGACTGTGCAGTAGGAGCTGTGTTATCCCAAAGGACTGAATTAAACAAGAGGCTTCATCCTGTAGCTTATGTTTCTAAGAAGCTTGCATCTCCTGAAAGAGATCATTTTATCAGAGATAAGGAACTTTTTGCCATTCAGTCTGCTCTGGAGGAATGACAACATAACCTTGAAGGAGTCCAGCATCCAATTCAGATCTTTTTTGATCATAAAAACTTTCTGCTAAAAGACTTAATCCTCAACAAGCTCGTTGGGCTCTGTTTTTTTTATAGATTACATTTTCTTTTTTCTTTTCGTCCTGGTACCAATAATGGAAAAGTTGACGCCCTGTCTATATTCTCAGAGCCTTATTTACCTTATTTTTGTATTTTGTGCCCCTAAGGAAGACCATTTTTGCAGTTGAATCACGTAGGGCAGCTATTATGATTTTGTAACCATTTTCCTTTTGGCAAATAAAAACTATTTTTGAACTTAGAGTGTGTTATTCTGTGTATATGGCATATTCTTTTGGAGACGAGTTTGCTTCTTGTATGGATCAGAACCTCAAAATTGATTTGAATGTGCGCCTACCATCTTTTTGTAGCTTCTATTCTCAGAGGATTCTGTACTGTCATATTCAGAGGATACCATCCTTCATTCTAGCAACCTTCTCCTCATTCAAACTGATTTCATTACTCAGCTCAGATCTTATAAAGATCAGGCAGTTGCTGAACTTTCACCAGAAACATTTTTTTTCATGTGAACAGGACCTTATTTATATTAATGGTAAGATCTTTATTCCTCACAAGTTGAAGCCTTAAGACTCATTCATGACTCTCCTTTAGCGGGTCATTTGGAGGTCTTCAAAACCTCATCCAAATTGTGGAAAGATCGGTTAAACGAAAAACCCCAGGTCCTGAGCATTCTGGATAACAGCTCCCATACCTATACAGACAGATATTTTGGATATTTCAAGACAATATTCAATTGGCCTTAATTTTTATATTATCTGGTTGCTAGGGTTTTACTCTAGTAGCCAAGTAGTTTGTAAAAAGGAATAGGAGAGGGACTAGTTAAAAGAATAATTAATAAATAGTAACAAAAGCAGTAAAATTATAGCCACACAAAGTATTTTGGCTGCTGCAGTCACAAACTTTTAAAAGCTGGAAAGAGGCAGAAGAGGCAAGTATAAAAAAATGATTAAAAAATAATGAAGACCAAGGGCACAGTTGCTAGGAATAGGACATTCTATAACATACTAAAAGTTGAAACACCTCTTCAAGAGCTAAATCCTAGTGGGTTTGATAAAAAAAAATCCAGAAACGATACAGTTTTTTCATCTTGAGGTGAGGTTGAGAATTGCTGAGAAACCTTCTTGGGATCCATAATGACATCATTAGTGAAGACAATGAAGCCCAGGAATTCAATAATATAGTATTTATTTAAAGTTCCTATATTATTGGGTTGTGAAGATGCAAAAATATACAATCTAATTTGTTCACAATGATTTTCCACAAAGGAAGAGTAATCAAAGTTATCATTATTACAGGCCACTACAAAGACATCAACAATGTCCCTAAAAATAATATTAATAAAGTGCTGGAAGGCTGGGGCATTGGAGAAACAAAAGCGCATAGCAAGATATTCATAGTGACCATACTTTGTCTGGAAAGAGGTTTTCTTCTAAACAGAGTTTTATGACGCGCTGATGAGGTGGGAGGCATGATAAGAGCTTTATTAAATTCTTCATCTAAATGCTCCTGCAAAACCCCTAGTTCTTGTTCAGATAGTAGAAAGATTATATTAAACATTTTGGGTGTACCAGGGAGCAGGTCAATGGGTCAAACAATGTCTATGTCAGGGCGGGATGTCCACTCTCTTTTCACTGAAAACAGTGATCCTTCTCAAATGCTATGGACTTGGTAGGTCAAAAGTCAGATTGGCTTTATATAGGAACACCTGGTTATGGTCCTAATATAATTTAGAGTCCTGCAGCAGGTCGGGTACCCGCAGGTTACCCGCAAAAACCTGTGGTACCTTGCGGGTTGAGGGGAGAAGTTTGGGTGCGGGTAAAGACGCGGGACGGCGGTTCTGCGGGTTTGCGGGTCGGGCCACGGGTCTTCTCAATTGCGATATTTACTCCTTTTTTCTGGTCACAGCTACTTCCAATGATGTCACTTCCGGTTTACAATAACAGCACTTCCTGTTTTACTCCTTTTTTTCTGGTCACAGCTACTTCTGATGATGTCACTTCCGGTTTACAATGACAGAACTTCCTGATTCTTGATGGTCATCGGGTCCGGGTTGCGGATAAGGTACTTGCGGGTAGGGTCGGGTTCCAAGCGGGTAAGAATGCGGGTTGCGGGTCTGGTTGTGGATTGCGGGTTGCGGGTACGGGTTGGTTCCCAAAAAACGGACCCGCGCAGGACTCTAATATATTTGATAAAAGGTATCAACCCGAAAAAAAATGTTGTGTAACTATTATCCCAAATAAATGAATTGCAGTTATCCTGCTGGAGTTCATCTTCCTATTCTTTTTGCTGACTAGGCTGTTGCAGCACAGAGCAACAAAAAGTACATAAGATACTTGTTATTTTTCATTATACAGATCACCAAACGCTTGTTTTTTGATCCAGAACCCACAAACACCACAGAACAAGGGCAAGACATTTCATACAAAGCAAATATAGTCTACATCATATTGAACTAACATATAGGGGAGAAATATCTCAACTTCTAGTAGGGGAAGCTGGTATATGTGTGCTGCCACAGCAGTTTAAAGTTGAATTATATTTAGTATAGATGTTTAATGGGACACTAAAGCCTAGACAAGAATATGGCTAAGAAATGTTTGTCTGTGTGTTTTGGGCTCTTGTACCAACCCAAAGTCACCAAAACTCTATAGGAATGAAGGCCCATGCCTCTGAAGATGTCCACAGTATCTCTCCATCTTTTGTCTTGCCAAACTACTGCACATGCTCAGTCTGCTCTTGGCTGAAGTCAGTGACCTGAGCTTAGGGACAGACTCACTCTAGTCATTGCCTGTTCCCTATTAAACATGCATACAAGCCAACCAATCACAGTCCTGTCTGGCTGCTCACTAATAAACTAAAGCCCTGCTCTGGTACTTTGAGCTTAGAGCTAGACTTTAGCTAAATTCTCTCCATCCCTAGTTGTGTGACTTTCCTTTGCACCTTGTAATGATCCCAAATGCTCAACTGTATTAGCCAAATCAATAGAATGGAGGAAGCAGAGGCACAGAACTTTGCTGCAATTTCCTTTATTAGGAGTGTATTAAAATGACATGTTTTGGGCACACGTGCCCTTGGTCAAGTCTACAACCACATCACACAAGCTGAAATTAAATCATATTGCCAATTAACCATAATTAACCATAATCACACCCCTTAGTGTCCATTGGGGCATACATAAATTCAATTAATGTCCAAGGCTCATAGTTCAATCCTGGGTAATTGCTCAAGGCCTGGATAACAAACATTTTTAGGAGCCTAACCCAAAACAATAGTATTAGGCCACATCAATGAACTACCCCACGTAAACCAAAAAAAACAAAAAAGGGCAAAAAAAAGGGGGGGTTGGTGATTTAATTTCAGCTTGTGGGATGTGGTTGTAGACTTGACAAAGTACATGTGCGGCCAAACCATGTCATTTTAATACACTCCTAATAACGGAAATTGCAGCAAAGTTCTGCGCCTCTGCTTCCTCCATTCTATTGATTTGATTGATTTAGCAGTGCCTGGGCAGGAGCACAGGAGGTTACCAATAAGAGGAATAATAACCAGCTTTTGCTGCTACAACTGCACACATATTGGATTAGCGCTCAACTGTATTAATGTTTCTTCCCTCACATAATCTAGGGTAATAATATAATAATTCCTCTATATTGTGTTACCTGTTACTGTTTTGATAATTTACTATGATCCCTAAGCTTTGCCTCTCAACATCAGCCACACTGAGCATGTGCATGGTCTTGGTCTTGTAAAGATGGTCTAACAAAAGATGGCAAGCAAATCAGACCGCACTCACTTTTCTGCCCAAATTTGATATTGGGTGCATGTCCAGTAGCCTATTCACATTGGCTGCTCCAGAGTATACAAATTCCATCCAGTAGACAGCACTCCCTTTTCAATAAAACCGTCTTTATTCTTATTAGGACAGCAACATCATGCTAACAAAAAGATGGCGACACCCTATGGAGACTTTTAAATTGTTTCTTTAATTGGACTTCTGAACATCTAGGCTGGTGCAGTAAGTTCAGAATGTTTATGTTCTGTAAACAAAATACATCATTTCTATTTTTTCTGTATTCGGCTTTAGGGTCCCTAGGGTCATCTCCATATTTGTAAAACCCTCCTATTCCCCTTCCTTATGTGTGATATGTATCACTTCTTCCTTCATCTGTTTCTGTTCCTGCCTTCCATTAGCGACAAGCTGCTCCAGACATTAGGAAGGGAAATATTCCTCCTACATTTGTCCATCCACCCCAAATAATAAGAAGATATAGTGAATACAGTACCCCCTCTTGTAAAATATAAGGATATTATAAGTTACAGAGGAGTTTCATGACCATATAAAAACACGAGGCCAAAGGCCGAGTGTTTTTATACGGGTCATGGAACTCAGAGGTAACTTATAATATTCTCATATTTTACAACTGGGGGTACTTTATTTATTATAATACACAAATTTCAGGGAGTCATGTGACAGAAATGACATCAGAACTCACCGTTTATTACTGATGACATCAGAACTCACCGTTTATAAGGATATAATTTACAGGATATTCATGGCTTTTGTGTATTATAAGAACGTATCTGACAAGATTGCCCATTGCAGTGGTTGTATGTCTCATGAGCAAATCAGTCCCTATCACAGCAATTGGAGTCTCTTGCTGAAGAACAGATTAAAGGGGATGTAAAGGCAACAACAAAATCCCATTTTTATTCTCTTTACTGAAACAGAAACCTTCAATATACATCAATTAAAAAAAAAATTGTGCTAATTTTATAAAAACCCTGATTGTATCTAGTGAAATCCCCCCTTCCTTTACCTAATTGGACTACTGCGGATACCAATAAACCCTCGAATTCGACCCTCGAAGTTAAATCCTTCGACTTCAAATATCGAATTTGAAGAATTTAGCTCAAATCCTTCGATCGACCGATCGAAGTAAAATCGTTCGATCAACGATAAAAATCCTTCAAATCGAACGATTCAAACGATCTTAAGCGATCGATCAAAGGATTTTTCGTCGATCAAAAAAAGCTTAGAAAAGTGCTGGGGAAGGTCCCCACCTCGGTAGGTTAAAATGACCAAAGTATGTAGTCGAAGTATTTTTTAAAGAGACAGTACTTTGACTATAGAATGGTCAAATAGTAGAACGATTTTTAGTTCGAATCATTCTAATCGAAGTCGAAGGTTGTAGTAGCCTATTCGATGGTCGAAGTACCAAAAAAAACCTTCGAAATTCGAAGTTTTTTCATTCGAATCCTTCACTCGAGCTTAGTAAATGTGCCCCCATTGGTACAGTGAAATGGCACAAAGGAAGACTAGTAGACAAAGGACACTCACAAACATATGGAGAGAACTATGTTGACATACATCTCAACATTTTGGAAATAGAAAGAGGGAGAAAAAGATTTGCCACATGGAAATTTTTTTGACCACGCCCAATTTTGTGATCACATCCCCTAATTACCATGTCCATTTTACAAAATTGGACAGGTTATGAAAGTTCAAACACATTTCTGTGGTTTTAATTTGTTATTACAGTTTTGAAGGTTAATTGCCTTTTAAGCTGTGAGTCTAAGTTCCCCCAAAAGACCTAATTATCTTAAATTGTTACAAAAGTATCCATGTGCACCTGGTGGCTGTTCTGGGCTCTTTGCCAAAAGCAAATTTTAGTAACAATCCACAATGCGTGTTGAGCTGTCTCCAATCAGGACTCCACAAAGAAGAATCACTTTGATGTCAAAGCAGCTTTCCTGCACAGTGAGTTGACAGAAGAGATCTTTATGGAACAGCCACAGGATCGGAGTATCCACAAAGACCAAATTTATGGACTTATTTATCAAAATTCTGATTTGTGTAACCGTTTTTTTACTTTGAACGAACTAAATTTAAAAAAAAAATATTCAAATGCTTATTTATTACAAAATCCAAATTTAGATGGTGAAGTTTTACAATCAAGTTTTTTTTTTTAGCTTGATAAATTATTTATTTATTTTTAAAAGCATAATTTTTAATTTTTTTTATTTTTATTTTTAAAAGAATATCTTGTATTGTTTTTTTTTTAAATATTTGAATATTGATAAATCACCCCCCCCCCCCAAACTCCAGAAAGGAATCTGCTGCCTCAAACTAACTGCTAGAGCATGGATTATGAAAATAAATGATGTACTCACATAGACCATATGGCACAGGAGCAAAGTAGACCTCTGCTTGTTCACAAGGAAATAAAGAGTGAACATTTGGTGAACATTTGTGATCCTATATGTTGATGATTTGTTAGAATGATCTGAGCAAGAAGCAGATCATAACAAATTACTACAAGCCCCTAACCATTTCAGTTTTAGAGAGGTTTAATTTAAGGTAGCGTTGTGACATCCAGGTAGAGATAGCGGACAGGCAGGAGGAGACGCGAGTTAGGAGTTCTGGGTTGAGATCAGGAGATGAGAGATAGATCTGAGTATCGTCAGCATAGAGGTGGTAGTGGAAACCATACGAATTTATTAATTTGCCAAGGGAGGAGGTATAGAGGGAGAATAGTAATGGTCCCAGGACAGAGCCTTGAGGAACTCCAACAGAAAGAGGTAGGGGAGAAGATGATACTCCATTGTAGGAGACACTGAAGGAACGATTGGTGATGTAAGAAGAGAACCAGGACAGGGCTGTGTCACGAAGACCAAGCGACTGGAGGGACTGGAGGAGGAGAGGGTGATCTACAGTGTCAAATGCGGCTGAGAGATCAAGCAGTATTAGTAGTGAGAAATGATTGTTGGCTTTAGCGGTTAAAAGGTCATTAATTAGTCAGGTCAGGGCAGTTTCAGTGGAGTGTTGTTGCTTATAACCAGATTGTAGGGGGTCCAGCAGGTTATTGTCAGAGAGGAAGAGTGTTGGCCAGTTATAGAATAGCCCCTAAAGTAGTTTAGAGATAAAAGGTAGTAGAGAGATAGGGCAGAGTTTATCAAAATTAGAGGACTCAATAGATGGTCATGATATTTGAACAAATCTGTGTATTGCACTTAAAGCATTTAACCCAGGAACCCAGTATATTGATGTGAAACATTACTTTGTGTGGGACTTAGAAGAGCTAAGATTGTCTTACATTATTGTCTAACTGAGGACATGACTGCAGATATAAAAAGCCATCGCCTGCAATCAGATTCCTAGCCCTGCTGGAGAAGATTCAAACCTTTTGAAAAAGAGTTGTTAAAATACTGTATATGCCACAGAGTTTATGATTCAACTTTTTGTGATTAACAAAAGGCCACTAAGTGTCAGTGTTCATGTTAATATGCACTTTTATTTCTGGTCTCTTTTGTTTTTTCTATTGCCTGTTGCTTCTACCAAATTATTATTGTTATGAAAACTGTGCTGAGTGTGTTTTCCCTCTACTGTTGCCACCTGGCCTGTATTTTACTGGTCCGGCCAGTCAATATGATGTCTGATCATAGTTCCAGAAATGGTGGCAATGCTATATTCAACTGTGATTCCTCTGCAAATTTGTATCATATCTTATGAAAATACAGCACTGCCATGAAGCTTTGGCCCCTGATCATGACTCACTGGTGTAAAGCCTTATGTACATTTTTTCAAAAGCTACAGTTCCCATCGTCTCTTAGTAGGGTTGCCATATGGCCTGTATTTTACCAGTCTGAGAGGCAACCTTCTCTCTTAGCTTAGCAACTTACAGTTGGAATTTACAGAAGGGAAGTTTCAGTGTCACTTTAAAGGACAAAGAAACCATCATCAACAATTATAGCCATCTGTTAGGGTGCCTAAATATAGCCCATAATCACTAACCAACCCCAACACTTCTCTTTGCACGTCAATAACAATCTAGTGATTATCAAAGACTAGGCTGATGTCCATCCAGCTAAGAAAGATTTCCCAGAGTCAGGCCTAGACCCTGTTGATATATTTTATGGGAACAGCCTATTCCTGTGACGGGCGAATGGTTAGTGTCCGAGTGTAATAATATCTGAGTCCCCCAGTCACTCTCACACTGCGATGCCAAGGGCCCAAGCCAGAGTAGGTTTAGGGCAAATGGTCAAATGTGGACAGTGGTCAGTCATATAAATGATACTGGACTGTTGTAATAAATAATCTTCATTCTGCTATTAGAGTGTCAGCATATGTCTCTTGTGCAGAAGTGTCGCTCAATAACTGATTCCACCTTCCTGTCTGAAATGACTAGACACAAACTCATGAGATCGTGTGCAGTTGGGACCAGGAAACTGTCTTATGTTGCAATATTGTACTACAAGAAAGTAAAAATGTAAATGTCAGTAAATGATATAATTACATGATAACTAGAGATCTAGATGCAGACAGATGTCAAGGGCCTCAATTTGTCCATTAGACTGCAGTACAGAGATGAGATAACTGATGCCAAACACCAGTCTATATTTAACAGACATAAAACCACAAGGTCTGAGCAGGTTGAAACCAGAATGCCAAGGAATGTCGCAATATACTCAATATGCCAAAGTTGAAATGCTAAGCAAATCTTCTATCTTTGTAATGCTAAGCAAATCCTCTTGATTTATAACGTATAAGGAGGAGTCAGACCATGTATGGTATGTCTATATACCCTCATTTCCATCTCCATCTCCCCATCTATGACATCAAAAGTTGTATATAAACTTATGTCAGGTATAAGTGTCTTTGACAAGCACTAGTGTACCACCTTGGTGTCACATTGACTGATTTCCCAGGCAAATCCTATCTATTGTCTTGTATTGGACTCAATAAACAACCTCATTGTGTTTGTAATTGCCTTATCTCTTGGTTTTGCTTTATATACGAGGTCATAGAGGTCGAAATATAACAACAACCCCAGCGCATGTACCTAAACATCCAAAATTCTGTGCCAAACATAAAACATAATGCTTTACACAAGCATTATGTTCTCCTTTACTTTACACAAGTATTATGTGCTCCTTTACTTTACACAAGTATTATGTTCTACTTTACTTTACACAAGCATTATGTTCTCCTTTATTTTACACAAGCATTATGTTCTCCTTTATTTTACACAAGCATTATGTGTTCCTTTACTTTACACAAGAGTTATGTGCTCCTCGCAGGCGGGACTATGCCACATACACACAATGGACATGAAAGGAAGGAATAGAGGAGGTCACAGAACTGATACGGAGTGAAGGATTCTCTTTATGCTCATTAATTCAAAAGCATGGGATTTAACCAAAACATATAGTGATTGGGGATTAGCTGGGGTTTTAGAAAACTTTTATCTCTCTCTCTCTTCAAATCCACCTGTTGGAACTCTCAGAAATCCCTGGGTACTTACCTCCATCAGTAGGTACAACTGCTGAGATCTCCATTGGGACTGTTTCTTCTTTAAACTGTAATATTTTCACTTGGGCTGAGGGAAACCTGTAAATACAAATCCAAAATGAACCTTGCACTGTTGTTCTGCTGCACTCCTAACTGGAACATTGCTTTGTACCCAAATACCTGATGGGGGGCTGCCCTGGATGTAGATATGGACACATAGTGGAAAAGTTCCATTAATAAAGCAGTAGAATATACAGGAATCATTGTATATGGACAACTGCAGAAATGAAATTTTATTGATTTCTTATACATTAGAATATATATATATATATATATATATATATATATATATATATATATATATATATATATATATATATATATATATATAAACAAACATAGTAAAAAGGAAATAAAAAAAGGAACAATGTGACATATTCATATAATAAAACGTGTGCAACTTAAAATTGTACCCAAAACTTTAGGGCAACTCTGCATTGGAGAAGTCTTATAGCCAGATGGTGAATCTCTTTGTTTCAGGGCCAAGCTGACCAGGTACAATAGACAATCCGGTCGGCCACCTCACTCCCTGCCCCGTGGGCACAAGAACCTGCGCCATGATCTCATGCGGGGGGGGGGGTGGCTGAGCGGAGGGGAGAGTGGCAAAGAGGAGAGACAAAGGGGAGTCAACATGAACTAGAAGACCCTTTAGCAGATATCTGCCCAGTATCTCCTAGCCAGGTGCATCTTCTGCCCACCCCTAGTTCCAGCCTTGCTTTGTTGTGTTAAGAGTTGCCCATCTACCTTAAATCTCACAGGCTACAGACCTACAGACTAATGGTAAAACAAGAGGGGTAGGAAAGCTTTTTAAAGGAGTATTAAGGGATAGGATACTTGACTTCGTATCAAGACTCAAAGGACAGGTTCTGGGCCCAGACTTTACTCCACACAAAGCTGCCAGTCCTGTTGTCAGAGTTGGTCTTTATGATGATCACATGGGAACACTCAGCACAGTAAAGGATTTACTTGTGAATCACTCAGGGATAATCAGAGCACATTTAACAGTGTGGAAGATCAAGGACAATATGGTGGAGACACAAAAAGGAAAAAGAAACAACAGAGTGCAGAAATACAACAGCAAAGATCATTCCGATCATACATTAACAACATTCACAGCACCACCTTGTGACCATTTTAATACTCCAGTGTTTAAGCATCAATGTTGTTACATGGATTCCAACAAGTCCTACCTTTTATACAGTTTCCCCATAGGTCAGTTTGATATAATTTGAATTTTGTAAATTTTTTAAGTACCGTGTATACTCGAGTATAAGCCGAGTTTTTCAGCACCCAAAATGTGCTGAAAAAAAATCGACCTCGGCTTATACTCGAGTCAAAGATCGGTGCACTCCCTCCTTGGCCGCAACAGACCTTGTTCACCAACAAACAGGAACCGCCGAAACAGCAGACTCAAGAAGGATTGTTCCCACATTCGATCGGTCCAATGGATTGCCCCCCCCCGAATTTTCCTCCTTCCGTTAACTTCAGGCCAGGCAGTAGCAGACTCGCCACTGCTGCTGCCTCCGGTTCCCATGCCTAATGCCCACAGAAACTACCGGCACTGCCCTGGAACTCGAGTTACTGGAAACTGGGGGGAAAAATGGAAGCCCCATGCTTGTGGCCTGAGTGCGACCGATTTCTTCCAACTGCAGTTACGGTAGGTTCGGAGTCTCCTGGTAACATTTATTGTCATTCAGTGGAAAGTGGAAAGAGAATCGCACGGACACCAAATATGTTGCAGGTGGGGAGTGTCCCCTATTTTTTATTGTGACCACCTGTGCATCAACGTGACGAAGGGAGGGTTAATCCCCCCCGAAACGTTGATGCACAGGTGGTCACAATAAAAAATTAGGGGACACTCCCCACCTGCAACATATTTGGTGTCCGTGCGATTCTCTTTCTACTTTCCACTGAATGTTATGACGTGTGCTGACCGTCTTGAGAAATCTGCACCACCTAAGCAGGAACATCAAAGGAAAGGTGAGAGGTGCGGCTTTTTGTACATACAGAACATTTATTGTCATGCCACTGGATGCCATTTGGAATATTACTGTGCAGTGGCAAGCGGGAGACCTAGCCTTCCGGATACTTATGTTTCTAAAGCTCCTCTCTATGTTCTCTTGTGCTTTTGTCCCCGTGGTAATCAGTGTGGACAGAGAGTCTACCATTTTAAACCCACTGGGCATCAACAAGACCACGAAGAAGAAAAAGATTTCCACTATTCCTGTCATGCTTTCACGCATACTAATCTGCACCTTTAAGTTATTTGGGTGTTGCAGGGAGATGTAGTTCAGCAACATCCAGGTAGGCTTTTTGAAATGCTATAGATAAGATTAAAGAAAGCAGATATAGATAATGTGATTTCTGGATTGCGTCTGTTGTGTTGTTGCACTTGAGCTGATGCACATTTGCTTCTCTCCTTGCACCTTGTTTTTTTTTTCTGTGTGTCTGTGCAAAATCTGTGGCATAAACCTGTATATGATTAACTAAACTTTTTAAATTAACTTTTTCAAACGTGAGCGCACCGATCTTTGATAACTTTCTGTTATACTTATATAGCAAGTATATAGTATAGGCTTATACTCGAGTCAATACAGTTTCGCAGTTTTCCTAGGTAAAATTAGGTACCTTGGCTTATACTCAAGTATATACGGTATATGAAACATGGATGTTTAACTCATAGGCCTCCAGCTGTTGTTGACCTAAAACTCTCATCATCCTTACAGAAAAAGACCAAGGACCACGAGCCACCAATGTATCCAAGTACAGAAACAGCAGCAACAAAACTGGAGCATTTGTCTCTATTGTTATTGTAATTGCACTGAAACCTGCATGAGATATTGCTCCTCATTCACACTGGCACAGTGGAGCTTACTATCTATCTATCTATCTGTCAGGATTAACCCCCAGTCTCCCCTCTCTATCAGTCCCTGCAGCAAGATTAAGCCCCAGTCTCCAGTGGCATAACTACTGAGGAAGCAGACCCCGCAGTCGCGGGGGGGCCCAGGAGTACAGGGGGCCCGGGAGTACAGGGGGCCCGGTGGGGGCCTGCATCCTCAGTAGTATCCACAACCGGCATTGACCAATCACCATATCGGGGGGGATGGTGCGGGCAATCCGGAACTCTGCCAGCAGTGCCTGCCTAGGGCCCGTCTAGTGTTAGGGGCCCGGCAGCCCAGAAATCATTAAAGTTTAAAAATGGTGCAATTGGTGGAGGATTACCCAATAGGTGCCCCATGCAGGCCCGGATTTGTGGAAAGGCCACCTAGGCCCGGGCCTAGGGCGGCAGGATTTTAGGGGGGCGGCATGCTGCCCAACCACACCCACATTGGTTCAAAAACACTGGGGATGCACAGGAGATACAATCATTTTGTTAATTTCCAGTGCCCAATCCACATTGCTCAGGTCCCGCTTATGAAAATTTGCATTAATAAAGGGGGGCACGGGTGACGAACGGCAGTGGGCCTAGGGGCGCCCACTATGTAAATCCGGCCCTGGCCCCATGAAATGTAACCGGATGATGGATCTGTGATTCTATCGCATCTGAGGCCCACCTGCACTGCCTGCAATAAAATCCTCCTTGTTTCCAGGCTGCATGGTGCATCTGGGAAGAGAGCAAGTAGTAGGCAGCAAAAGGAACAGATAAACAACTGCAGGTCATATTACCAATTGGCTAATTTGAATTTCCCGCCCACACATCGGGTCCTGACTCCTGAGCTGTGGGTAAAGAATTTTCATGCTGGGCTCTGCACATCTTGGCTGAAGGTTGGTGGCTGGCTTCTTTTCAGATTCTCTCCCCCCCAGGGCCCCAGGAAGAATTCTGACTGGTAATAGCTTGTGAGCAGATCAGTGATTCCCAATCCTAAACCCACTATCCACCTAGGGCAAAGTTTATCAGACATTTTCAGTTAACAGTGACCCAGTAAAGCTTGCTTGAGTATTGCAAACACAGTATGGCAGTGTTCATTCCCATAACAGGCTTGTGTGCAGGCTTTCTTCTCATGTTATATCCAGATAACATGTGTTATTCCTGAGTTTTGCAAACCCAATGCTGTAGTCATATGCTCCCTGAAGAACTTTTATGACACATTCTGGATTATCTCACGTCTTAACATATCATAGATCATAACTTAAGTACCACTCTCGTGCATAAACTGTTATCCATACTCTTTTAGCCTTTAACCTCTTCTTAACAGGGTCCTCTAATTCTTCTGTTTCACTCTTCCACTGTGGTAAGAACTCCAGCCATAACTCTTTCCTTGTCATCTGTCATTATCTCTGACAATGTGACATATTATTTTTATATACAGTATGTGCTGAGGTTGTTTTACATAAGAATAACTGTGCTCAGTGGGTATCCTTTGTGAATCTGACACTGTGCCACTGTCTGCCATACTGCTATGAATTCTGGCATATTTATACATGAAATAATCTCTGTGCCATCTTTCTATGAGTTCTGATGGTTATTATACATGCAATAATCATTGTGCCATTCAGCTATGAGTTCTGGGATATTTATACATGAAATAATATCTGTGCCATCTTTCTATGAGTTCTAGTGGTTATTATACATGCAATAATCATTGTGCCATTCAGCTATGAGTTCTGGGGTATTTATACATGAAATAGTTGCTGTGCCATCTTGCTATGAGTTCTGATGGTTATTATACATGAAATAATATCTGTGCCATTCAGCTATGAGTTCTGGGGTATAATACATGACATTTCCACTGTGCCATCTTGCTGTGAGATCTGGGGGTATTATACATGGAATTGCCACAGCATTTATTCTGCTAAGTATTTTATGAGTATTCCAAATAAAATAACCCTGCACGCGTCAGTCACTTTGCCTGAGAATGCTGTGATTTGTGTTTTAGAAAAAGCTGAAACAGATGCTTAGCTATCTTTATATTCAGTAGGGAGGGGTTTATCAAGATGTATCTCCAACAGTGGGCATAGTCAAAAAATTTTACTCTGAAAATCTGATAGCCTTAATCTGACAAGAACAGGAGGTGATTGCTGTCCCCCATGTTGTACAGCACTTGTAATGGTGGGGGGCTCCAAAAGCATTACCCTGCCTAGGGCCCCATCTGGTCTTAATCCGGCTCTGCCTGCCAGGCTCCTGCTTTTTTTTCCGCAGTGCCTTGCTGCCTGGGGGTGGGAGTACGAGCTATTGCGCTCCACTTATGTGTGCCCTGCATGACCTCAATGTAGTTATCCAACTTGTCCAATGGAAGGCAGGGAAAAAGGCGCCTTTAAAAGTTAAACAGTCCAGGACTCTGCTGACAAGCAGGACAGATGGTGGTTCACTACTCTAAGCTGCAGATTCCCCCTCTCCTCCCTCCCCTACAACACTATCAGCCTAGAAAGAATGCGGGCGGTAAGGATACAAATCACATTTATTGCACTCCCTTGTGGTTGTTTAACTCTTTCCTTGGCAATTGTGCTATCTGCTATATATACATGTAATTGCCACTTTGCCACCCTTCTATAGTTCTGTGGTATTTATATCTGAAATTGTGACTGTGCCATCCTTTGAGTCTGGGGATATTATACATGAAATTCTCCCACTATTTTGTGCAGAGGGGGCCCTGAAATTTTTTTTGCAGGGGGGCCACTGCCAGTCTCCCCTCTCTATCAGTCCCTGCAGCAGGATTAACCCCCAGTCTCCCTCTCTATCAGTCCCTGCAGCAGGATTAACCCTCAGTCTCCCCTCTCTATCAGTCCCTGCAGCAGGATTAACCCCCAGTCTCCCCTCTCTATCAGTCCCTGCAGCAGGATTAAGCCCCAGTCTCCCCTCTCTATCAGTCCCTGCAGCAGGATTAACCCCCAGTCTCCCCTCTCTATCAGTCCCTGCAGCAGGATTAACCCCCAGTCTCCCCTCTCTATCAGTCCCTGCAGCAGGATTAACCCCCAGTCTCCCCTCTCTATCAGTCCCTGCAGCAGGATTAACCCCCAGTCTCCCCTCTCTATCAGTCCCTGCAGCAAGATTAAGCCCCAGTCTCCCCTCTCTATCAGTCCCTGCAGCAGGATTAACCCCCAGTCTCCCCTATCAATCCCTGCAGCAGGATTAATCCCCAGTCTCCCAACTCTATCAGTCCCTGCAGCAGGATTAACCCCAGTCTCCCCTCTCTATCAGTCCCTGCAGCAGGATTAACCCCCAGTCTCCCCTCTCTATCAGTCCCTGCAGCAGGATTAAGCCCCAGTCCCACAGACAGTACAGGAGGAGGAGGAGGAGGGAAAATGACTTACCCAGTAGATGAGGCTGGAGATGTGAGTACAGGGGATGGGAATGTGAGAGACACAAAAGTGAGTCTATAGGTCTCTCGTGTGTTTTGGCTGTTTAAGGGGGAGGGACAAGTATGTTTCAGTTCTGCCCCTTTAAGGAAATCCTCTAACATTTTCCTGTGTGTTTTCCTGAGTTACAGTTTAAGCAGTAAAACCAAAATATCACAATGTTTCCTATAGAGACAACTTTAGTGACCTTGTGATGTGCCGTTTTACTTCAGTTCTTTCCAATGGATAAATAATCGATGAAAATCTCCCTATTGGCCACCGCATTAAGTGTAATATTGACTGTAATTTGCAAAGCAATTTTCAGTTGGTCTTTTTTTTTTTCTGTCTTCTTAGAATAATTGAGGTGTTTGTTCACAGTTGTCCCATATGGAATTTCAGCAGCTCTCTGGTTAATCGTAGGGTCCAAGTAGCCCTGACATTCTGCTGGTGATGTGAGTGAGAGACATGAATAGACCGATAAGTAATAATACGAATATTCTGCCTAATAAAGTCAGTGCAATAGTCAACTCCAGTTCTCCCCCTCACCCCCTGTTCTTGCCCAGTTGTCACACAGTTGAGGGGTGATTCTCATTATGTCTAACGGCACAAGTGCCCCCCACAAAGGATCAGGTTTAAGTGACAGAGTCATGGACCCCCAATAACCAGACAAAACTGTAACCTGCATTTTGGAAAAGGAAGGCAAATAATGCAGAAACTTAAAAAAAAATGCATCCCATTGAAACATTATAATTTAATAAATGTTTAAGTTTAAATTGAGCTCCCCCCATAAATATCTGAGTTATTCCAACCTCCACCCCCCTATAGTCTAAAGAGAAAAGAACAAAAAATACTTTGTTTTCAGAATTGCACATGAATATTAGAAAGATGAAAGAAAAGGAATTAATAATAAAAAAAAAATACAATTTAACCCTCAAAGTCACTGTTTGGCGAGTTTTTCAGGGGCCAGTTCCCTGGCATTGGGCTTATTAATAAACACTTAGCAAATTAATACCTGGGCAGCAGTGATGAGCGAATCTCTCCTGTTTCACCGAAAAATTAGCAAAACTATGAAAGCATTTGTGAAACTATGAAAATTTAGCGAAACGCATTGAAGTCAATGGCCATTTTTACGAGTGAAAATTGTTATTCTTTTTTCTCTTTCCAAATACATTAAAGTCAATGGGCATTTTTTCTGATGGGTGTTTTTCTCTGTCAATTTTTCCACCGGGAAATTTGCGCTGCAGTTTCATGAAAAAAATTGCACGTGGCGAAATTTTTATATATATATAGGAATATAATTAGGAGTATAAGAGCTGTTAGGACCATGCAGGGGTTAAAGCTGTCTGTCAGCAGTTCTGCAAGTTCCTTCTTCTCCCCCCTCTTCCTCATTTGCTTTTCTCATTTGTCGGTTAGTTGTTACCAAACCACTGAGCATCTGCCAGAAAATATTATCTGCCCTTTTCATTTGTAGTATTAATGACTAATCAGCCTTATATTGTGACATTTCTATTCTATGTGTACTGTATATTGTGAGTGGCTCCCTAAGCTCAGTAAGTGACAGCAGCACAGAGCATGTGAATCAGTGAATCAGCAGAAAAGAAGATGGGGAGCTACTGGGGCATCTTTGGAGACACAGATCTTTACTGCTAAAGGGCTGTGGTTGCCTTGGGCTGGTACAGAAGCACAAAACATCATGTACAACATTTCTAGCTACTTCTTTAGTTAGGCTTTAGTTCTCCTTTAAGCTGACCTGCTTAGGACACCTCACCTGAATGTTCAGAACCAGACACATAAACCAACTAAGTTTTAGTCTATAGAACATTTTCTGTTTGAGGGGAGCGACTCGTTTCATATTAAACTATATGTTTAGTGAGCTCAGATGAAGCACATGGAAGGGCAGGGGGAGCACTTGTACCTGAACAATTGTAGGTTGGACTCCCACCTGCCCTTCCGCATGGATCTCATTGAAGTCAATGGGAGGTGGGACAGGTAGTTGGGGGATTCTCTGCTTCATCCAACTCTCACCTTCCCAAACAAATGAATTCACCCTCTGCCTATGAGATCAAGTGTCATTTCTACAGGTGAACTTAGTAAAATACTGGACAGGTGCCGACCCTAGCCCCCCTCTAGTCCCTGGACCCCCCTGGCAACTGCAGCGTCTGTTTTCTGTATCGTTAACCCCTTGCTATTCAGTGAAATGATTGGCGAGTTTGTACCAGAGCAGCTGTGGTTAAAAAAAATCAACCCTTTAATATTTGTAAATCCTGCCTACGTGCCAGTTGTCTCTTTGTATAATTCACACAGGCCACTACTGTTTTATGGCTTCTGTTGGCTACACAGCAGCTTGTTTATATCAACTATAGTAGTACTTATCTGTTATCTACTGTGTATCCTGTGCTTGAATGGCTGCCCCCATGGCTACAAAGCAGCTTGTTTATATAAACTATAGTAGTACTTATCTGTTATCTACTGTGTATCCTGTGCTTGAATGGCTGCCAGCCCCATGGCTACACAGCAGCTTGTTTCTATAAACTATAGTAGTACTTATCTTTTATCTACTGTGTGAACTGTGCTTGAATAGCTGCCACCATGGCTACACAGCAGCTTGTTTATATAAACTATAGTAGTACTTATCTGTTATCTACTGTGTATCCTGTGCTTGAATGGCTGCCAGCCCCATGGCTACACAGCAGCTTGTTTATATAAACTATAGTAGTCTTTCTGAAGCAAACACACCAGTTTTATCAGTGCAGAGCAACAGTATATTATAAATTCAATACTTTGAATCACTTTTAATTGTTGCTGTTACTGTTCTTTCAAGAAAGAAAAAACCTCTGCAGATAAGCAAAAAATGAAGGAAGGCAAAAAAGAAGTTGACTTTCAGGCTGAGGGTGAAGGGCAGGCGGCAGACAAAGCAGGAACAGACCAAGGTTGGGAGAGGCCGAGGACTTGTGGAGTCAGTTAATGGGCCAAGGTGAAAACCAGGAGATCAGACACCAGAGGGAACAGGACCGGGACAGGAACAAGGTTAATGGGTCACAAACAGGGTCACAGGATCAGGAAAGAAACTCTTCAGGAACTCGGCTTGGAGTTGGCAGGTTGGCCAATTCTCCAGAATTGGGGAGTCTGGGAAGCAGGTTTATATATCTCTATAACAAGCTATTGGCCAAAGACATGGAGGCAACATGAGAGATGTGAAGGTGAGACTGACACTGAGTCCTGGAGTTGTCGGTATATATCAGGCGTCGGATTGAATTCTGGGAGTTCCTGACAGTGACACATTTAGGCAGGAGTCCAACACAGTAACTATAATGGTATCTGGTGGGGCGGCTGAGATGTCCCCTCTCCTCTATCTCAGGTCACACTCACGTTCTTTCCAGTCTGACACATGAGTCTATGTGAGTGGATCCATTTATTAAGTGTCCCACATGTGCCCTCATTGGGCTTCTCACAACATTCAGATGTTTCAAAGGACCTCGACTAAACATTCTGTGCCCAACACAAGTCTATTTACAATAGTTCCTGGGAGCAATTTCTGTCTCGTCTGTCCGTGACCATCGCCCTGACCTTTGCCTGTTAATTAACCCCTCAGATCCCGCTTGTGTCCTGTCATAGAGTCACTTTACACCCGGCCTGTGGCCTCCACTAGGTTTTCTCTCCTGATTTCCTTCTGTTCTGCCTGATTTGTATCAGCCCGACCTTTCCTTTGCCCTCACTTCTTCTTCTTCTTCTTCTTCTTCACATTTGGTGCAGATCTCCCCTTGGTCCTGTCACTAGAAGACCTGCTGGTATGCAGGGGTGGATTAACGCCTATAGCCTAGGGGCCCATTGTGGTAGGGGGCCCAATAAATTTTGAATTTATTTTTTTTTTACCGTCCTCTGGTCCAGTCCCGGGGCGGGGGCCCCCGCCGCTTGATGCCTGGGGTCGGGTTGGGAGGGGACACACAATTTGGGCAGGCCAGGCAGTGTGAAGGCACACACACGTCACAACAGCGTGTTCATGTCAGTGTGCGCATGTGCCCATGCACTGCTGCCTGCCTGGCCCCGGCTGAGTGCGCAGTGATGCACGTGACGTCGCACGCTGGTGACGTCATTGACCCGCGCCGTGCCTAAGCCTTTATATAGTTGAAGAGTTGGCGCGCTGGCTCACACTGCGCAGTCTGACCAGACGAGTCTCATCATTCATCACTTGCTCTTGTTGCTCGCTTCTACTAGACTTCACTTTTTCATTGAGAATTGTTGTCACTCTTAGTTCTTGTGAATATTATCTTAAAAATAAGAAGCCTTAAATTAAGCTGCACCGGCTGGCAGCTAGCTAGAAAGTAGAGGGTGGGGGGCCAGGGCCACGGGGCCACTTGGTCAGGCCAGCAGTAGCCAGTAGCACTAGCAGCCAGGCTAGCCAGTGATGGTATATTTAGTAGTACCATTTTGACCTCGTGTAAGACAAAACTCAGTAAAGGAAAACCTTTAGTAATAGTCAGGCAATTTATTCATACATAATACAACATAACAGTTGTGTCTGGGTAAGCTGTTGGAGTAACACACAGAATGTCAGCCAAGGACTCACCAAAGACCCACCTCTTGGTCCAGGCATTATATAGCTTTCAGAGGCATTTACAGTAATTGTGACAAGGGTTTCACGGAAATACCATACATAGTCTGTCTCCTCCTTATACAATTAATGTCTAAATGATTTACTTAGTCTTACATGTTATCAAAGGAATGTGGTAACATACTGTGCCTAGCTCCAACGGTCCACAGCCTCGCAATCAGCTATTGGCTAACCAAGGCCATTGTGGTATTTCCAGTAATTTGAGCAACACTTCTGCAAAAAGGGGCCCCATCAGACAGACTGGCGTTATGCTGACACTCTGGAATTTAAGTAACAGTGATGATCTTTTGTTTGTATGGCCTAGTATAAGCTATATGAGTAACCATTGTCCACAGTAGACCATTAGCCCTTATAGTCCATCCTGCCTTGGGCCCTATAGCGTTATGGCGTCATAGAGGGCGGGGGTGACAAATATCAACCCTCTGACACTAGCCATTCGTCCGTCATAGGAATTAGACCGTTCCAGATATATTTTATAATAACACCAGCACCACTGGCACTGGTCTTGCTGCAGCAGTCAGTGGGCAGGGCAGGCCGCAGCCAGGCACAGAATTTCAGGCCGCAGCAGTGCACAGGGGGCACCACCCGGCCTGGTGTAGAGCCAGGTGAATAATTTCCGCAATCAGTGAATAATTTCTGCAGACAATAAAATAATTTTTGTAACCTTCAGACAGTGAAATAATTTCTGCAGACTGTGAAATAATTTTTGTTTAGCTGCGTAATTATGCCTGTGTCATGTGCCATTGCCTAAGCTTGAAGCCGCTAGCGTATTTACACGGCGGTAAGCTTTTTTTTAAAAAAAACATGTTGCGTACCGCGCTGAAATATAGCCCTGCCCTAGAAGGGGGCCCTGTGGAAAGTGTAGCCTAGGGGCCTCACATGTCCTTAATCCACCACTGCTGGTATGTGAGTATCAGGGGCTCCTCCCAAGTAAAGGGCAAGTTATAGGTGCAAGTGGGAGCTGAGACTGTGACCTGGGGCTTTGTTCTGGGTTTGGGACACTGTACGTAACAGTAACATTGACACACAAATACTGTTTGTTCTATAGAAATATATATTTGTAACAAACCTTCATTCATTCCTTGGGAGAGAAAAAGACTTTTTGTCTGTTGCCTCCGTCTTCCCTCCTCCCATTTTCTGTTACGCTGGTCAGGTGACTCCTTCTCCTTAGATGAACATTGGGCAGGGGCGGGTGATGTAGAGGGGGTGGGACATGTAATGTTGGGGGTGGAGTCTGTGTTGGCGGGGGTGGGGCAGATCCATTGTATCAGGGGGAGGAGTTATGTAATGGTGATTGTCTGATTGTGATGCCTTTAACTTTAATGTCCTGTCTGGATTTCCTACTTATGGGGCTCCCGGGTTGAGAAGCTGCACAGTATTAGGGTTCTGGCCGTACACATTGACATTTATTTGTCATTCAGCAAACGCTCGGAAACTGATCACTAGAGACGATCAGAACATTTATTTTCCATGTTGCACCACAGAAATCACGTCCATAGACTTGAATGGCATCTCGCCTCAAAAAAAACATTTGCCATGCATCAAAAAAATTTGACACCCATAAACTTTAATGCAATTCGCTGAATTTTTGTTGAAGCAAAACGGGTGAAATATGTCCAACCCTACTGATCACACGTCTTCATGCAACGAATTAAAACTGACACTGAGACTGAAACTGTCGGATTAAAGCAGAAAAAAGAACAAATCAGACAACGATCGGCCCATTTTTATTGACACGACTTTCTCTTCTTTCTCTCACACAATTTTCTGCCTCTACAGAAATGTCAATCGTGTTGTTGAACTACAAACTATTCTCACACTATATAAAAATTGTTTTCTATTGGAGCGTCTATTTAATGTTCTCACTAATTAATTGCTGCACACAAATGTGCATTTTTTGGGGTTTTACACATTCACAGCACCCCACATACTTGTACACGGTCACAATTATACACACACTCACACACACAAACATTTGTTATTTTTTTTTTTTTAAATTTGTGGACGCTGTAGTTTTTGCCTGAAAAAAAGTTTTCTTGCCATTGTTAATAGTATATCTGCTCCCTGCACTGTGCACTACCTTTTATATCATATTAATGGGATTATATTGTGATTAATAAGAGAATCAATTAAAGGTGCAGTTTGAGACCAAATTATTCAGAAAGTAGATAATTTTATTAAAATCTTTAGAATCTTCAATTTAAAATCTGGCCGACCAGGAACATAATCAATAACAAATATAATATAAATACATACAATTATTTTCAGGTGGCTGGTCACTTATTTAAAACTTAGTAATAGAAGTATTTCTCCTAGGTTATAATAGGTGGGTTCCCCCCAATTTCATGACTGCAAATACGTTTTTTTTCCAACTTTTGGATTAGTAGGCTACAAACATAGGGATATACAGTAGATTTAACAGGTTATTTGCTGGGGCATCATTCACTCCCTTTGGTCGGACAGATTTTAAATGTTTAATAAAATTAAGATTGTAAATGTTTAATAAAATTATCTACTTTCTGAATAACTTGCTCTCAAACTGCACCTTTAATTCATTCTCTTTTTTTATTCCTGACCATTTTTATTACTTCTCATCAATTCAATCATTATATGGTATATAATGATTCATAACATTGCACACTCATTACATTAGCCACAATAATATACACACAATTCAACAAACAAACAAACAGAAAAGAGAAAAATAAAGGGTAAGGGTAGTGTCACCTGTATTATATCTGCAGGACTCGCAGGGTAATAATTCATTCTCTTATTTTTGCATTATCCTCAAAAGGACCTCGGGGGTTTAAGGTGGGTTTTAGACCAGTGAAAAAGTTTTTCTCAATGTCACATTATCTCAAGTAAATCTTGTGATTTTGTTGCACATTTGGTCATTTCGGTGCTTGTAGCCGTTTTATTACACTTTCAGCTTGTGTAGATGTTGCTCACGTGTTACTCTCTGTAACATTTATTTGACGAAGCCAAAATATTCAAACTGTGATTGTGACCGCTGGTTATACCAGGTGAAAAAAAAGCCTCTCTTTTATTGGTTTCATTTGATTTTATTGGATTTTATTGGATTCCGCACTGTTTATTGTTACTTGTCTTTCCCATGGACATTTTGTCATTGTGATAAAGTTAAATTGTGGGAAATTGACAAAATGATAATGAAGCAGCATCTCTCTCTCTCTCTCTCTCTCTCTCTGTCTCTCTCTGTCTCTGTCTCTCTCTCTCTCTCTCTCTGTCTCTCTCTCTCTCTCTCTCTCTCTGTCTCTCTCTCTCTCTCTCTCTGTCTCTCTCTCTCTCTCTCTCTCTCTCTGTCTCTCTCTCTCTCTCTGTCAATGTCTCTCTCTCTCTCTCTCTCTGTCTCTCTTTCTCTCTCTCTCTCTCTCTGTGTCTCTCTCTGTCTCTCTCTCTCTCTGTGTCTCTCTTTCTCTCTCTCTCTCTCTCTCTCTCTCTCTGTGTCTCTCTCTCTGTGTCTCTCTCTCTGTCTCTCTCTCTCTCTCTCTCTCTGTATGTCACACTGTGTTCAATAGAAGAGATGGAAAAACAACAAAAGTAAAAATGTATTTATTTAAAGGATTTAGAAAGGAAGTTTTGTGTAATTCACTGACTGTGACATTACAAGTCCCCAGATCCCTATTTAGCAGGTTGTGTAACTGCGCGGAATTTCCATAAATGGTAAAACTGCTGCTGGAATAAATATTTCTCAATCAGTTCTCTAGTCACATGGTGCAAAGCTTGTGGTGAATAAGTGGCAGCTGCAGACTGGGTGTATATGTGCAGTTCTACAGCTACAATTCTCATCTCTCCACTGATGTTAACCCTTTGGCCTCTGATAGCAGGGACTTGCCATGATATTAGCACAGTCTTATATTACTTTATTGCTTATTTTCCAGTCCAAATGAATTATGTAAGTGTGTCCTCCTGTCGTGTAACAGTTAATGGAAATCTGTCTTTAGCTGCTTTGTCACTGCTTTTTATTGGCTGTTTTTATTGGCTGTTTTTATTGGCTGTCAGGGTGTCAGATCTTCCTGTTGGGGTCTCAGGACTTTAACTCTCTTCTACCTTTTCTATTGCCCCAGAGAAGTAAGAGACTCCAGGGGGTGGGGGGTAATTATATAGAAGTGGCAGGTGGGGTTTAAATGAGAGAGAAGAGTTAATGGTTAATGGATTCTTCAAACAGCCAAATAATCTGAGCTGAAAACAGTTCAGGGGTAGAAAGGTTCTGTCTGTCTGTCCTCTGTAGTCAGTCTGTACCCACTGTATTGCTCTGGGCTCTGACTCTTCTTCAGCAATAATAGAAGAAACACAGAATTAGTCCTGAATGAGTCCAACTAGAAGCTGCCACACTGGTTACTTGGATGTCTCTATGTGTCAAATATTTCCCATAGACTTCAGTCAGCTGCTGCCTCTACTGGCCAACAATACTGCCTTTAGGCCATTACATTTATTTCTTTTTACTGCAATTAACTTCAACAATGAACCTATTAAACATGGGGACACCAGGGATGTAGGGCTCCAGCTGATGGACATTGGTGGCTCCTTCTTATCCCAGTCTGACACTGGCCTCACACACACACGACACACACACAACACACACAACACACATGATACACACACACAACAATCCAGACCCAATATTCCTCCAGACTTATTGCTGGGACCTCAACTCTCCTGCAGCGCTCAGTCTAATCTGTCATTGGAAGTCTCTGCCCCTCCAGCTGCCATTATATCCCCCCTTGTACCAGAACATGTGATTATACTGGAATGTGGGATCTGGGAGTTGCACAGATAAGGTTGCAGGGAGTGGGGGAGTTGCACAGATAAGGTTGCAGGGAGTGGGGGAGTTGCACAGATAAGGTTGCAGGGAGTGGAGGAGTTGCACAGATAAGGTTGCAGGGAGTGGGGGAGTTGCACAGATAAGGTTGCAGGGAGTGGGGGAGTTGCACAGATAAGGTTGCAGGGAGTGGAGGAGTTGCACAGATAAGTTTGCAGGGAGTGGGGGACTTGCACAGATAAGGTTGCAGGGAGTGGGGGAGTTGCACAGATAAGGTTGCAGGGAGTGGGGGAGTTGCACAGATAAGGTTGCAGGGAGTGGAGGAGTTGCACAGATAAGGTTGCAGGGAGTGGGGGAGTTGCACAGATAAGGTTGCAGGGAGTGGAGGAGTTGCACAGATAAGGTTGCAGGGAGTGGGGGAGTTGCACAGATAAGGTTGCAGGGAGTGGAGGAGTTGCACAGATAAGGTTGCAGGGAGTGGGGGAGTTGCACAGATAATGTTGCAGGGAGTGGGGGAGTTGCACAGATAAGGTTGCAGGGAGTGGAGGAGTTGCACAGATAAGGTTGCAGGGAGTGGAGGAGTTGCACAGATAAGGTTGCAGGGAGTGGGGGAGTTGCACAGATAATGTTGCAGGGAGTGGGGGAGTTGCACAGATAAGGTTGCAGGGAGTGGGGGAGTTGCACAGATAAGGTTGCAGGGAGTGGGGGAGTTGCACAGATAAGGTTGCAGGGAGTGGGGGAGTTGCACAGATAAGGTTGCAGGGAGTGGGGGAGTTGCACAGATAATGTTGCAGGGAGTGGGGGAGTTGCACAGATAAGGTTGCAGGGAGTGGGGGAGTTGCACAGATAAGGTTGCAGGGAGTGGGGGAGTTGCACAGATAAGGTTGCAGGGAGTGGGGGAGTTGCACAGATAAGGTTGCAGGGAGTGGAGGAGTTGCACAGATAAGGTTGCAGGGAGTGGGGGAGTTGCACAGATAAGGTTGCAGGGAGTGGGGGAGTTGCACAGATAAGGTTGCAGGGAGTGGAGGAGTTGCACAGATAAGGTTGCAGGGAGTGGGGGAGTTGCACAGATAAGGGTGCTGGGAGTTGCACAGATAAGGTTGCAGTGAGTGGGGGAGTTGCACAGATAAGGTTGCAGGGAGTGGAGGAGTTGCACAGATAAGGTTGCAGGGAGTGGAGGAGTTGCACAGATAAGGTTGCAGGGAGTGGAGGAGTTGCACAGATAAGGTTGCAGGGAGTGGGGGAGTTGCACAGATAAGGGTGCTGGGAGTTGCACAGATAAGGTTGCAGTGAGTGGGGGAGTTGCACAGATAAGGTTGCAGGGAGTGGAGGAGTTGCACAGATAAGGTTGCAGGGAGTGGAGGAGTTGCACAGATAAGGTTGCAGGGAGTGGAGGAGTTGCACAGATAAGGTTGCAGGGAGTGGAGGAGTTGCACAGATAAGGTTGCAGGGAGTGGGGGAGTTGCACAGATAAGGTTGCAGGGAGTGGGGGAGTTGCACAGATAAGGTTGCAGGGAGTGGGGGAGTTGCCAGAAACAGATTTAGTGCAGTTACACCAAGTTCGATTCTTTAGTGAGATTTCTTATTATCGGATGGAGAAAATCTTCCTTCAACTTGTAAAATGAAATTCTCTACTTTGTATGAAGCCCCCGGCTTTGTAACTGAAGCTTTTCCCATCATCTCCCTTTGTGTAATAATTCCAAGCTGCCTGTGGAAATTTGGGGGAAAACAACCGTGATGTTGCTGGACTACAGCTCCCAGCATGCCTCCACCTTTATTATTTGTTACATTATTCTGGGATTTGTAGTTCAGCAACAACTTAGTGACGTTTGGTTGAGCAGTGCAGTGGGATTTACTGGGGGGATGGAATGTGCACATGTAGCATCTGGGGGGGGTGCAATATAGGAAACAACCCCTGAATAAAATACGTCTCATTCTTATAAATATTGTTGTTATATTTGTACCTCTATGACCTCGTACGTAAAGCAAAACCACGAAATAGTGCAAGTTCAAATACAATGAGGTATTTTATTGTGTCCAAAATACAAGACAATAGGTTTTGCTTGGGGAAGTAGTCGTGTGTCACCTAGGTGGTACCCGTATGCTTTCCAAGGATACTCCCATATAACATAAGTTTATATACCCATTTTGATGTCATAGATGGTGGTGATAACAAATGAGAGTACGCCAATACCATACATAGTCTGACTCCTCTTTGTACAATTAATGTCTAAATGATTTACTTAGTCTTACATGTTAGCAAAGGAATGTGGTAACATACTGTGTCTAGCTCCAACGGTCCACAGCCTCGCAATCAGCTATGGCTAACCAAGGCCATTGTGTGGTATTTCAAGTAATTCGAGCCGCACGTCTGCAGGAGGGGGCCACACCAGACAGACTGGCATTATGCTGATACTCTGGAATTTAAGAAACAGAGTGATGATCTTTTGATTGTATGGCCTAGTATAAGCTATATGAGTGACCATTGTCCCCAGTAGACCATATGTCCTTCTAGTCCATCCTGCCTTAGGCCTTATAGCGTTATGGCGTCGTAGAGGGCGGGGGTGACAAATATCAACCCTCTGACACTAGCCATTCGTCCGTCATAGGAATTGGACCGTTCCCGATATATTTTATAATAACAATATCTACTTTTCTAATAGAATATGCCAGTTAATTCCAAATAGAAAATTTCCATTTTAAGTATTAATGGCCGCCATTTAGATTTCAGTGATCGGTTGGCACAAACTGGACTTCACTCCAAAAGTAGATGCAAATTAAAAACAGTTTTATTCATACAAAAAGGAAGATCTCTGAGGGAGGCCTTACGCGTTTCATACCTTCTGGGCACTTGGTCATAAGCTGGGGATACTCAGTACAACCAGACACAAAAGGGAAATCTGTATTCCAAAATATATATTAGCTGTTATTCAAAGCTAGAAACACTTAGGGGCCCATTTACTTAGCTCGAGTGAAGGAATAGAGGAAATAAAACTTTGAATTTTGAATGTTTTTTTTGGCTACTTCGACCATCGAATGGGCTACTTCAACTTCAACTATGACTTCGAATCGAACGATTCAAACTAAAAATCGTTCGACTATTCAATAGTCGAAGTACTGTCTCTTTAAAAAAAAACTTCGACCCCCTAATTCGCCACCTAAAACCTACCGAAGTCAATGTTAGCCTATGGGGAAGGTCCCCATATTATTAAAACATTTATGTTATATCAAATGTTAAAATACCAAAGGAAACAGAATCTGAATGTTTTTATTTTTTAATATATTACTGGGAATGCTGGGAATTGAGTCCCACACTGGGAGGTGGGAACCAAGTTGTAACCCCTCCCCCTAAATCACTTACTTAATTGTGTTATTACACAGTTCACTTAGCTCGATAAAGGGCTGGAATAGCCCAAAACGTGGCTTTGCTAATGGCACGAATAAACAATTGATTCACATATCGGAGTGCTGCTGGATTTATTGTTTTACTCTGGTAAAGGCCATAGTTACATTGTTCATGTTATGACCTCTTTGTAGTAATTTATCACACAAATGGCACAATTCAGATACAAAATCACCCAAAGAAGAACCTGTTTGACGCAATCTCAAGAATTGCCCATAGGGAAGACTTCTAATTAAATGAGCAGAATGTGAGGATTCAGCATGTACCATAGAGTTGCCCGCACATTGTTTTCTGTAAAGTCTACTAGAAACTTCTTCATTGTGGGAGGGAAATGTGATATGAAGAAAATGTAAAGACTGAGTGCTAAATTCAAATGTCAATTTTAAATCATTCTCATTAATAAGAGATAATTTTTATAAAGAGTGACTCCGTACCTGACCAAACAAGGAGCATATCGTCAATGTAGCGACTAAAATACACAATTTATTTTTTATGTGTTCAATTCACTAAAAATGATCATGTCGCCCCACCAGCCAAGATATAAATTGTGAAAAGGGGGTAAATTTAGTCCCCATTGTTGTACCGCAGAACTGGAGGGAGTATTGTTAATTAAAGAGGAAATAGTTGTGTGTAAGAAGAATCAAGAATACATTATGGTGTTATTATCATAAGAGCTATAGAGACAAAGATGACATCTGATGGCAGTAAGGCAGTATTATGGGCCGTCCCCTAGGATTCACGGTGCACACAAACAAACCAAGGGCACACATACGTGTTAGGTCACATGAGCCAATGAATAGACAGAGCTGTCTCCCACACTTCCTGTTACAGTTAGAGCTGCATCATTTCCTGTCAGGTGATCTCTGAGGCAACACAGAGAACATCACAAAATGGGGCTCAAGTTAAGAAGATAGAAAAGGCCAATATGTACTGATATCGATATTCCAGTTTGGTATGATTCTTTAACAGGCCACTTGTTATGATATAAACCATCGGTTATGTATTTATGCTGAAGGTATAGTTTTCCATGTGGCCAAAAGTCATGTCATTTTAAAGGAGAACTAAAGAAGTAGGTAGAAATGTTGTACATGATGTTTTGTGTTTCTGTACCAGCCCAAGGCAACCACAGCCCTTTAGCATTAAAGATCTGTGTCTCCAAAGATGCCCCAGTAGCTCCCCATCTTCTTTTCTGCTAATTCACTGATTCACATGCTCTGTGCTGCTGTCACTTACTGAGCTTAGGGAGCCACTCACAATATACAGTACACATAGAATAGAAATGTCACAATATAAGGCTGATTAGTAATTAATACACATAATTACTACATGGCAGCACAGAAACCAGTAACTAGTATAGTTTTTATTTCTAAATTACACTGTTTAGATTACAAATAATTGACTGAAAACCATATGAAATTTTATTCCTGAACCAACAAATGTATTTTTTTCAACTGGAATAGTGTAATGTGGGAAACATCTCAATGCATTGTGTCTGATTCTGAGCTTTTAGAAGGATCCAGCACTACACAACAAAACTGCTTTCAGATAAGCTATTGTTTCTCCTGCCGATACCTGTCACATACAGTCAGATGAGAACGTTTGGGAACCCCTCTCAGCCTGCATAATAATTTAATCCACTTTCAACAAAAAAGATAACAGCCCTTTCTGCACTCACACAAACAGAGTCGCTTGTTGTATGCAAAAGCTCATTTAGACAAGACACAGTCATTTTGGAACAAAGTGCTTTGGACTGATGAGACAAAAATTTAGTTATTTGCTCTAACAAAAAGCACTTTACATGGCGGAAGAAGAACACGGCATTCCAAGAAAAACACCTGCTACCGACTGTCACATTTGGTGGAGGTCCCATCATGCTGTGGGGCTGTGTGGCTAGTTCAGGGACTGTGTGGCTAGTTCAGGGGCTGTGTGGCTAGTTCAGGGACTGTGTGGCTAGTTCAGGGACTACTGGGGCCCTTGTTAAAGTGCAGGGTCAGATGAATTCAACCCAATATGAACAAATTCTTCAGGATAATGTTCAGGCATCAGTCACAAAGTTGAAGTTCCGCTGCAGGGGTCGGATATTCCAACAAGACAATGATCCTAAACTCACTTGGAAATCTACAAAGACATTTATGCAGAGGGACAAGTACAATATTCTGGAGTCCCCCGACTTGAATATGATGGAAAATCTATGGGATGATTTGAAGCAGACTGTCCATGCTCGGCAGCCATCACATTTAACTGAACTGGAGAGATTTTATATGGACCAATGGTCACAAATAGCCACATCCACAATCCAGACACTCATCAAAGGCTATAGGAGGCGTCTAGAGGCTGTTACATTTGTAACTAAGTATTGATGGAATATCTCTGTTGGGTGCCCACATTTATGCACCGGACTAATTTTGTTATGATGCATATTGTATATTTTCTGTTAATCCAATAAACTTTATGTCAAAGCTGAAATACTACTGTTCCCATAAGGCAAGTTATATATTAAAAGGAAGTTGCTACTTTGAAAGCTCAGCCAGTGATAAACAAAACTCCAGTTAATTAAGAGGGGTTCCCAAACTTTTTCATATGACTGTAATAGCAAAACAGCTTATCTCCTTCTTGGCTACTATTCTCATGTCGATGTTTAGCAATGTGAATCATTTCTGAATTTGTTTGATCTCTGCAAAGCAAAAACTTTCTCCAGTCTTTGAGAAACCTGCTTTTTGGAAGCAGGTTTCCTCGTTTGCGGGCGCCATCTTGGACTGCGTGAGGTTGTTTGGTTTGTAAAAAAAGGGGGGGATTACCCTCGCACACCCTGGCCATCCTATTCCTGGTGCTCAATGAAGGAGCTATTGGCGACCTCCACTTCAAACTGAGAAATAGAAAATAACCGGCACAACAGGATATTTCTAGCAGGGAAACCCTGGTAGAAATATCCTGCCAGTGATTTTCTATGTCTCAGTTGGTTGGTTTGTGCCATGGATTGCTTCCTCCCCAGTAGTCTTGTCTTCATGTTCCCATATTTATCTGAGCTGGTTATCACTGGATCTGGGTATGGTGCATGGAGCTCTATAGACGCAGTTTTGCTTGTTTAACCACTCTGATTATGTGAACAAAGGAACTCTATGAATAAAGTCGGCAGTTAGGGGCAGGCAACTCCAGTTTTAGCTCATTACATGAATGTAAGAAAGACAACATGAGACAGTAAGACCAGTTTTTGGCTCCAACAAGGAGATTGTAGTTTGGGGGAAGTTCACCCAGTGACATTCACTAAACAATAGAGACTCCAGTTGGAATGGCTCAGGGATAGACAATGATATTCCTTGGAGCACACGGTGAAGCCTGGTAAACTCGGGACAGACACACGTGGTGTGAGCAATGCCCATTTGATATTGTTTCATTAATATTTTGTGTACCATGGAAGCACCGTCTTCTACTTTATTTCTTCAGTACAACTACTATTCTTGTTGAAGAACAACTAGGATGAATGATGAAAGTGAATCTTTAAGAGTTATAGTTCTGCTTTGAGACATCTCTGCAAAAAGCGCGGCTGAGGTGATGAGTCACAGGCAGCAGTGGTTTATTGGTGAGAGCATTTGGAAAAGGCACCCCAAATACTGTCTGTATAGTGCTACAGAGCTGTGGGACATGCACTAGTCAGATCAATCACCAAAGCAACCGTTGAACAGTTGAGGTCCATCCGTCTCCATTGCTTTCAGTTTAACTAGCGCATCTCCCATAGCCTCATGGGAAGGTTGCTAAAAGTAAATCATATGATGCATCTCTGGTTGTGATTAGCACCAGTCAAAGGTCCCAAGTGGCCAAAACATTCTGCAATATTTTGCCCTTAAATCTGACTATTAGGCAACAATTCACGTATCAGTCACTATTTATTTGGATTTCGTGGGGTGAGGAAAGATGGTTCTTTAGAAAGAATTCTTCCGCACATTCTGTAGAACTTAACATTTTTTCGCCTTTGTGGATTTCCAAATGCTCTTCAGTAGGTACAAAATGTTTCTCCCCTATGTGGGTTTTCTCATGTGAGACAAGGGGGCTTTTTTGAGCGAATCCTCTACCACATACTCTACAAGTGTAAGGTTTCTCCCCTGTGTGGGTTCTCTCGTGTAAGGAAAGGTAAGTCTTTTGAGAAAATTCCTTTCCACAATATGTACAAGAGAAAAGTTTCTCCCCTGTGTGGATTCTCTGGTGTAAGACAAGGTAACCTTTTCGTGCAAATTCTTTCCCACATACTGCACACGAGGCATATTTCTCCCCTGTGTGGGTTTTCTGGTGTATGCAAAGGTATCTTTTAGTAGAGAAGCTTTTCCCACATTCTGTACAAGAGAAAGGTTTCTCTCCTGTGTGGATTCTCTGGTGTGAGTCACGGGAGCCTTTTTGAGAAAATTCCTTTCCACAATAGGTACAAGGGAACAGTTTCTCCCCTGTGTGGATTTTCTGGTGTAAGGAAAGGCCACTTCTGTAAGAAAAACGCTTCCCACATTCTGTACAAGGGAAACATTTCTCCCCTGAGTGGGTTCTCATGTGTCTGGAAAGAGTGATTTTTTGGGTAAATTGCTTATCACATTCTGTACAAGAGTAAGGTTTCACTCCTGTGTGGATTCTCTGGTGTGCGCGAAGGTGGTTTTGATTAGAGAATACGTTCCCGCATTCTGTACAAGAGTAAGGTTTCTCTCCTGTGTGGGTTCTAAGGTGCCTCACAAGGATGCCTTTATCAGAGAATTCTTTCCCACATTCTGTACAAGAGAAAGGTTTCTCTCCTGTGTGGGTTCTATAGTGTCTGAGAAGTGAGTTTTTTAGAGGGAATTCTTTGCCGCATTCTCTACAAGTGTAAGTTTTCCTCTCTCTTTTAAATTTTGGGCGTGAGGAATCTTCAGACTTCTTCTCTTTACAGACTTTCTTGATGGCAAAACTATCATTTTGAATATGTTCTCCACCGTCTGTGTGTAAATTCTTTGATGAATCAGGGTAAACCGTCTGGTGGAGCAGCTGATGACAAAACATAAGTATATTAGTAACGAGGTTCTGCCCACAATGAATGCACTAATATAGTTTCACTCACCATCTGGTTCTTTGGGTGTGATGGCTCATTGTCCTGTGTATAGGAGAGACCACTGGCTGCGACATTTTCACTTTCCTCTTCTTTTAACTCTGTGTCCGTTGAGCAGTAACCTGAACAATAGAAAACAGATTCCAAAAGTGAAATGTAAAACTATGAAAAGAGATGCAAGACTAATTGGTATAGGTGCAGACACTTTTGGTTGGCAATGAGGAGCAATGGCAACCAGGCTGAGATTCTAGTTATTTTCATAAATAAAAAGAGAGAAGATCAGGGCCAGGGAGAAATCCTTTGCAAATGTAATTTAGTAAACACAAGTTGCACTTGCAGAGGTTTTCTACCTGGTTGTGAGCATTAGAAACAAGGATTGCTGTCACTAAAGCTGCCACAGACGCAAAGATCCGATCGTACGAATCAATGTACGATTGGACTTTCCCATCTCCTGACCTGCCACTAACTATTCAGATCAAAGTCTTCCCATTTCAACCAAATAAAGTAGTTAAAGAACAGATCAGCTGATGTTCTGCCCCTGACAGTAATCGTACGATAGACAAAGCCAGTGACGAAAAATATCGGGACTCTCCACACATGTTCCGAAAATCGTACGAATCCTCAATCCGTATGATGAGATCTTTGCGTCTATGGCCAGCTTTACACATACATTTTATCCCACTTTAATCAAATGAAAATCTGGGCATTAAGAAAAAATAAAGTAGAACAATTGAATATTGGCCGCTCAGGACTCACCCCCTGTATGATCAATTGGTTGTGGCTCCATTATAGTGAACCGGGTGCTCAGCCATCAGTGTTCCCACTGTATTCAATTGTGCAAAAGGATAGAAAGGCGGCACTCCAGTAAAAAGAAAAGGGTGGTTTATTGGAACAGGTCACAAACCAACATCACCTCTAGGTGACCACCCTTTTTACTGGAGTGCCGCCTTTCTATCCTTTTTAACTCCAATCCCCCCCCACCAGTCTCTGTTTAAACATGGTTTTTCTGTTTTCTACTTATATGTCCTATTTAACCCCACTTTTGAACCAGTCCTCCTCCATGTCCAGAATGTGAATGTTTAAGTCTTCAAATGTGTGTCCTGACCAGAGGAGCTGACTCTTCTGTGCTCACCATACCTTGTGTAACTGTTTAGTTTCTCCCACACAAAACTCAGAGCATTCCTCATTGCACTGCATACACTACACTACTCTTCCTATGCTTTGCTTTTGGGTTTTTTGGGTGAACTAGTTGTTGGGTTTAAATCAGACCAGGATGAGGTGTTTATTATTTTCAATAAACTCCAGAAAGATCTTGTATTAGTCTTTTTGACTTGAGAAGTCAGTTGAATGATTAGCGAATTATCTTAAAGAGAGACAATACAGCAAACATTTCCCTATTTTATAAAAGGGGAATCCACCACATGTTCTTTCTCTTTTGGTTCCCACCTGCTGGAGGAGGTTGTGTGCTGAAGGGTTTGGGACGAGGTAGGTCCAGTAAGTATTAAAAGTGTTAGAAGTTATGCACTAGCTTCAGTGAGAGGCAAAATCAGGGTAGTTAGTTGCAGAGCCAGATGGGCCAATGAGGAGACCAGGAATGGTTAGTACCCTATGGTGACAAGTCCACCAGTATGGGGACTCAAATGGTTAGGCCTAGGGAGAGACGATTCCTGGAATGGAGACCATTGTGAGCTTTGCTTAGTTCTAGAGTATTTCACCATGTAATTTGTGTTACTTGGGGCAGACCCTCCTGCATGTCAGAGGGGACCCATTGGTTTTCAAAATCCCCAAATGGCTATGGAAGTCCCATTACATATAACCTGGGAAGGATAGAATTCCCTATTGGGCCAGGGATAGGTTTGGGCGAATCTGACCCGTTTCGCCAAAAATTCACCGCCGGCGAAATGTCCCCGACGCCCATTTAAGTGTATGGGCGTCATTTTTTTTTCACACACAACGCCGTACAAGTCTATGGACATCATTTCTGTAGCGAAACAAGGTGAAAAATTCGCCCATCTCTAGTCAGGGAGGTAGTGACTATTTTCTGTTTATGTTTAATACAGAAAGTGGGAGCACATGGCTTTTCCTCTTTGACTTCTATCTGCTGGACGGGGGTGATGGTGCCTGGAGGCTCCCCAAATATCATGACATATGTAGATAGAGGTAGGTAAACTCCTGTCATACTACAGATAACTCTAGGAGAGAATAGATTGGAGGTATCTCTCCCAGGAGATAATGACTGTTAATGAACTTGGACTACAAACAATTTATAGTGAAAGTGAACAATCACTAAAGAGTATCTCCATAGTGGTGTCAGTGTGATTTAATCTGGGGATAATTATCACTGCAACCCATACACTTTATGACAGGGATCCCCAACCAGTGACTCGCAAGTAACATGTTGCTCATCAACCCCTTGGATGTTGTTCCAGTGGACTGAAAGCTGGTGCTAATTTTTGAATTCCAGACTTTTAGTTGTATAAAAACCAGGTGTCCTGCCAGTAGGCTGCAAGTCCACACATGGGCCTAGCAAATAGCTAATCACAGCCCATATTTTGACATCTCTAAGGACATTATTCATGATCAAGTTGCTCCTCAACTCTTTTTATATTTGAATGTGTCTCACAGGTCAAAAAATGTTGGGAATCCCTGCTCTATAATAATGCTCTACTACATGAGTACTACTACCTCTGTGTGCTTAATACATTTGTGTATGGTTAAAATAAATATGTGTTAGTTCATTATCTGGATTGTCTGCAGTGAGAGAGGTATAGTTAAACAACACTACTCCCTTCCACCACACATTAATATGAGGGCCCAAATGAGAGATATATGAAGGCTTCCCGAGTAGCTTAAACACAGTTTTGTGTCAAAAAATGGTATAGTTGCTTAAAGGGAAAGTATATAAATAACCCAACTGATTAAGATGGGTATCTATTTAATATTAACTTAATTATTTGGGATTATATAGAAGAGATGCAAAAACAACCTAAACTTCCAGAAATATGAAGGAAAACTGTCAGTCTCTCTGTGCTCCAGGGACTAGTTACCCACCCCTATTCCTTCAGCTCAAAAAGTGATCCCAGCCCCCCATCACTTTATAATGGAGCAACTTGATGAAGAGGAGGCATGACACTGTAAAGAGGAGTTGGGAAATGGTTCTAATGAGTAATATGGTTTCTTTCCAATCTGAGCAATCAGGTATATGTGTATAAAGAAACAGATTTATATTCCTGGAAGTTCAGATTTATGCTGCTTTTCATACAAGTCAAACTAAATGAGCTCATGTCAAAGGTGACATAAAAGGTTTATTTTCATTTAGCTCTTCTTGTCCATCCAATAAACCAGAAGATGTGTGTCCTACAGAAACATTACTCACCCTCTAAAGAATCAGAATCCATCTCTATCTTTATTGTGGTCACAGGATCTTCAGTGTCTGACTCTTCATTCTTCACTTTCACTTCCAACCACATTGGTTCCATCTCTGGAGAACCTGACGTCAAGGAACACAAACCCACAATATGAAGTTGTCTATGAGACCTGCTCATGTGAGAACCAACACTCATATAACTCTCTTGCCAATATTTATGTCTGACGTAACTAGTTAAGCACACGGGTTCCACTTCAGATCGGTTATACTCGGGTTGGACAATGACAGCAGAACTGAAAGACATGTTGCTACTACTGTAGTATGTATGTGGGTGTGCACATAGGACTATATATATATATATATATATATATATATATATATATATATATATATATATATATATATATATATATATATATATATATATATATATATATATATATATATATATATATATATATATATATATACACACTCCCTCCTTAGGCTCACAAATCTAACCCTGCCATTACATATAGTGGAACAAGTGTTAAATGAGACATATAAATAAAAAAAACTATTTTTTTTGCCAGAAGCACAGTAGGATGGAGACAGCCAATCACAGCCCTGCAGTCGCACAACCAAATAATTCAGTTCCCTATCAGGTCAGCTGAGTTGCCGATTGGTTCCTGTGCTACAGTGCTGAATGCTGAGTGTCACCAGCTCCCCGGCACAGCCAGACAATTCAGTGAGCAGAAAGTGGAACAGATTTACAATAAAGTAACAAGAAACACTGCCATTTCAATCAAATTGTTTCTGTATCTAAAAGAGTAAAATGCACTGGTACATTCTTGTTTATTTCTCCTTTAAGGGAGAGGCTGCTGTAAAGAAGAGTTGGGAAATGGTTCTTATAAGTAACATGGTTTCCTTTCAATCTGAGCAATCAGTCGTGTCTGTATAAAACACACACATACACATCTATTCCAGGACGTTTCAGGTAGTTCTACACAAGCCAAACTGAATGAGCTCATGTCAAAAAAGAGGGGGGTTATAGTTTCCATTTAGCTCTTCTTGTCCCTCCAGTGAAGTTGTGTGTAACCAGATGGTCTGTGTCCTACACAAACGTTACTCACCCTCTAAAGAATCAGGATCCATTTCCCTCTTTATTGTGTCCAGAGGATCCTCAGTGTCCGGCTCTTCATTCTCCCATTTCCCCTCTAACCTCCTTGTTTCCATCTCTGGAGAACCTGACAGCAAGGAACACAAACCCTCAACATTAAGTTGGCTATGAGGCCCAGACATGTGATAGCCACCACTCATATAACACTTGCAAATATTTGTGTTCATTCTGCTCTTTTGGTGTAACTAGTTGAACACATGGGTTCCACCCCAAACCTGTTAGCATGGACATTAGAACTGTTGCTACTAGTGAGGTTCTACAGATACTGTACGTTCCACGTTCAATTCATACAGAAGCTGTTTTAGGTTTTCCAATTGTTTTTGGTTTGTCGTTTAACTTTGATTTTGGTTTAGAATTACAATTGGCCGTGATAAAATGCCCTGTAACTTCTTTCTATCAACATGGAAAATACATTAGTATATTATAAACAGAGGAATTGGAGTCGGAGTGGAAGGATTTATGCACCGACTCCACAGTCTTGCTACTTAACCCCAACTAGTTAGTCTGTAGCTCTTCACTCCTCATTCACTCCCCCCCAACTAGTTAGTCTGTAGCTCTTCACTCCTCATTCACTCCCCCCCAACTAGTTAGTCTGTAGCTCTTCACTCCTCATTCACTCTTCACTCCCCCCAACTAGTTAGTCTGTAGCTCTTCACTCCTCATTCACTCTTCACTCCCCCCAACGAGTTAGTCTGTAGCTCTTCACTCCTCATTCACTCTTCACTCCCCCCCAACTAGTTAGTCTGTAGCTCTTCACTCCTCATTCACTCTTCACTCCCCCCCAACTAGTTAATCTGTAGCTCTTCACTCCTCATTCACTATTCAATCCCCCCCCAACTATTTAGTCTGTAGCTCTTCACTCCTCATTCACTCTTCACTCCCCCCCAACTAGTTAGTCTGTAGCTCTTCACTCCTCATTCTCTCTTCACTCCCCCCAATGAGTTAGTCTGTAGCTCTTCACTCCTCAGTTTGGCTTCACCACAGCTGAACCCCAACTCTCCAACCCTTGTCTGGTAAGGAAATAAAGATTTTGCTTTTCCTTTCCAGGCCTGTGTTCGGAGACCATTTTCAAAAAGTAAACCTTAAAAAATAAATATAGATACATATACTGTATATAGCTATATTTTCCATTTAGCTCTTCTGGTCCCTCCAATTAAGTTGTGTGTAACCAGATGGTCTGTATCCTACACAAACGTTACTCACCCTCTAAAGAATCAGGATCCATTTCCCTCTTTATTGTGTCCAGAGGATCCTCAGTGTCCGGCTCTTCATTCTCCCATTTCCCCTCTAACCTCCTTGTTTCCATCTCTGGAGAACATGACAGCAAGGAACACAAACCCACAACATGAAGTTGGCTATGAGGCCCAGACATGTGATAGCCACCACTCATTCTGCTCTTTTGGTGTAACTAGTTAAGCCCATGGGTTCCACCCAAAACCTGTTACCATGGACATTAAAAACTGTTGCTACTATTGAGGTACATCTTAGGCTTCAGTGGGTCATTAAAATATAAGAAATACTCACAGCACAGGGCCACAATAGGATTAACATAAAACCGCACATGCCCTAATAAAGTTTGGTTTCAAGACCAGTGTATCTCATTGGGGCTTGTGTTCTCTGCAAAACGTTGGAGGGTGTGTTTAGTAATCTGAGCTGAGAAGAACTGATCATACTTATGAGTCAACAGCCAAAGTAAATTCCTGAGGGAGGAGGCAAAGAGGGTTAGAGGAGGAGAAGGAATTCCAACTGATTAAGGGGACGCTGCAGTCTTGCTGTTAACCTTTTAATAACCAGAGTGCCAGTTACCTAAAGATTTCAATGAGGCTGTTCACTGATTACGTTTGTGGGGGGTTTACACGTCCTTTAATGTATATAGACTCTTGCTAGATACTCATACAGGGCCACACAGATCACATTCATATTCATAGTATGGCCAGAACTGGGAAAGGGGTCAAAGAACGACCTAAATTTGGCAACATTGTTAGTAAAATGTCCACTTCCACATGGCCAGGGTTCCTTTAATTACATTTTCTCAAGTGTCTGTGCCAATAATCCATTTATCTCCAGCCCCACACTCTACCTGCCCAATTCATAGGAAGTTTGGGCCAATGGCAGCCCATAGTCCCAGCCAGGCTGAGCTTAACTACCAGTACTTATCTGTCCCGCCCCTTTACAGGCCTGTCTAAGCCTATTAAAGCAAGCAAGAAAAATCATGAAAAGTCATGTGACAAAAGGTGTTGTAAAAATGTTTTTTTGATCATGCCCTAAATTAGCCCTGTCTATTACTGGGGGGGGGGGAGTTCTATATAAAATGGAGATTGGAAATTACGCAATCAACTGTATGACAGTTACCCTGTGGGTACAAGAAGTACAAAGGCAGTGTTGACAAAGTATTTATATAAACATCTTCTAAAAGACACTTTTACAGCAGAAACCTTTTACGGGATCTGCCCAAATTCAAACGCTATTATAGACAAACCTAATTCTGCCAATTCAAGCCTATCTCTGCCCATGCAAGCCCACCTCTGCAAGCCCACCTCTGCAAGCTCACCCTTGCCCATCTCTGCCCAGGAAAGTCCACCTTTGCCTATGCAAGCCCACGTTTGCCCATGCAAGAACATCTCTGCCCAAGCAAGCCTACCTGTGCCCAAGCAAGCCTATCTCTGGCCAGGCAAGTCCAGCTCTGACTATGCAAGCCCACCCCTGCCCATGCAAGACCATCTCTGCCCAGGCAAGCCCACCTCTGTCTATGCAAGCCTGTCTCTGCACAGGCAAGACCACCCCCGCCCATGCATGCCCACCTTTGCCCATGCAAGCCCACCCCTGCCCATGCAAACCCATCTCTGCCCAGGCAAGCCTACCTGTGCCCAAGCAAGCCTATCTCTGCCCAGGAAAGTCCAGCTCTGACTATGCAAGCCCACCCCTGCCCATGCCAGCCTCTCTGCCCAGGCAAGACCACCCCTGCAATACCACATTTGCCCAGGCAAGACCACCCCTGCCCATGCAAGCATACCTCTGTCCATGCAAGCCCACCTTTGCACATGCAAGCCCATCCCTGCAAGCCTCTCTCTACCCATGCAAGTCCACCTTCTGACTTTGGTGTGTCAGGGAGTTCATGGGAACTCCCTGACAGCCCTCATTGTCCAATTAAGTGGCACAGCACAAGGAAACATGGCAAGAGACACAACAACACTGGCACCATTAACTGTCACTTGTGCTGAGCTGCCATAATAAACTGGTGCTTCTCACTGGCATTAGATAATAGTGTCAGACACTCCCAGTCCTGTGTTCTGATCCCACCTCACTCTCTGTCTCTCTGAGTCCAACTCACCGGCCAGTCTGTAATTGAGGCAAGTGAATGTAATGAATGTAATGAATGTAATGATTGTAATGAGCCGCTCAGTCTGTGGATTGTCACAAAGGCCGGGGGCTGAGAGAAAACACAGCAGGTCCCACCAGTGCAAGAAGCAGAAAAAGGGTTAAATCCCAATCAAAGGAATTCTTCCTGCCAGCAGTGAAGTGGTTAATTAGCCCAGCTCCAGCACACACACAGTTAAATCCCAAAGTATAATATTTCTATAGTCATGTATAATAATCAATCAGTAGAACATGTGCCATGAAATGAATCATCTCAACCCTGTTTGTCCATGAGAAATACACAAAATTACTCACAGACACTGATCTTGGGACACTTCCTGTATTTCTTTGCTCTTCCGCTCCCCCAATATCTCTTCCCCACGGAAACACTTCCTGTTCAGTAAGTTCCACATGTTCCTCATTCCCTGACACTTCCTCACGGGCTGTGTCTGTACTTAATCTAATCCCTGGCTACTTACCCCCATCAGTAAGTGCTGAGCTCTCCATTGGGTCCGACTTCTCTTCTGTTTTATACTTTCTCATTTCCATTTGGGTCTGTGGGAAACCGGGAACAACAGAGACGTTTGTGTGAAGTCCCTGAGCCCGGGGGAGGGGCTTACAGTGGATAAAGAAAGGGGAGGGGATTATATTGTGGGAGGAGCCAGAGAATGAATCGCACGTTTGTGAGGAGGAGGAGTTACACAGACCAGAGGGAGGAGTCTGATTGAGTAAGGGGAGGAGCACAGGAGAGATCTCAGAGGGAGGAGGAGACTGAAGTCATGTGACTATTGTGTCCTGACTATTCTCTGCCCCGTGTTCCTAATGTTCTGCTCAGATAAATAAAAGATTCACCAGCGGATAATTCATTCTACTCATTTATCCACAAGTCTGACACTGAAATATTGTGATAATAACATGAGCTGATACATCTCTAATACTGACACTTACTCACCCTCCAACTGTCATTTACTGACATTATATCCTTCTATTAACCCCCAGTCTCCCCTCTCTATCATTCCCTGCAGCAGGATTAACCCCCAGTCTCCCCTCTCTATCAGTCCCTGCAGCAGAATTAACCCCCAGTCTCCCCTCTCTATCAGTCCCTGCAGCAGGATTAACCCCCAGTCTCCCCTCTCTATCAGTCCCTGCAGCAGGATTAACCCCCAGTCTCCCCTCTCTATCAGTCCCTGCAGCAGGATTAACCCCCAGTCTCCCCTCTCTATCAGTCCCTGCAGCAGGATTAACCCCCAGTCTCTCCTCTCTATCAGTCCCTGCAGCAGGATTAACCCCCAGTCTCCCCTCTCTATCGGTCCCTGCAGCAAGATTAACCCTCAGTCTCCCCTCTCTATCAGTCCCTGCAGCAGGATTAACCCCCAGTCTCCCCTCTCTATCAGTCCCTGCAGCAGGATTAACCCCCAGTCTCCCCTCTCTATCAGTCCCTGCAGCAGGATTAACCCCAGTCTCCCCTCTCTATCAGTCCCTGCAGCAGGATTAAGCCCCAGTCTCCCCTCTCTATCAGTCCCTGCAGCAGGATTAACCCCCAGTCTCCCCTCTCTATCAGTCCCTGCAGCAGGATTAACCCCCAGTCTCCCCTCTCTATCAGTCCCTGCAGCAGGATTAACCCCCAGTCTCCCCTCTCTATCAGTCCCTGCAGCAGGATTAAGCCCCAGTCTCCCCTCTCTATCAGTCCCTGCAGCAGAATTAACCCCCAGTCTCCCCTCTCTATCAGTCCCTGTAGCAGGATTAACCCCCAGTCTCCCCTCTCTATCAGTCCCTGCAGCAGGATTAACCCCCAGTCTCCCCTCTCTATCAGTCCCTGTAGCAGGATTAACCCCCAGTCTCCCCTCTCTATCAGTCCCTGCAGCAGGATTAACCCCCAGTCTCCCCTCTCTATCAGTCCCTGCAGCAGGATTAACCCCCAGTCTCCCCTCTCTATCAGTCCCTGCAGCAGGATTAACCCCAGTCTCCCCTCTCTATCAGTCCCTGCAGCAGGATTAACCCCCAGTCTCCCCTCTCTATCGGTCCCTGCAGCAGGATTAAGCCCCAGTCTCCCCTCTCTATCAGTCCCTGCAGCAGGATTAACCCCCAGTCTCCCCTCTCTATCAGTCCCTGCAGCAGGATTAACCCCCAGTCTCCCCTCTCTATCAGTCCCTGCAGCAGGATTAACCCCCAGTCTCCCCTCTCTATCAGTCCCTGCAGCAGGATTAACCCCCAGTCTCCCCTCTCTATCAGTCCCTGCAGTAGGATTAACCCCCAGTCTGACAGTTTATGTGAGTGGATCCATTTATTAAGTGTCCCACATGTGCCCTCATTGGGCTTCTCACAACATTCAGATGTTTCAAAGGACCTCGACTAAACATTCTGTGCCCAACACAAGTCTATTTACAATAATTCCTGGGAGCAATTTCTGTCTCGTCTGTCCGTGACCATCGCCCTGACCTTTGCCTGTTAATTAACCCCTCAGATCCCGCTTGTGTCCTGTCATAGAGTCGCTTTACACCCGGCCTGTGGCCTCCACTAGGTTTTCTCTCCTCATTCTCCCCTTGGTCCTGTCAATAGAAGACCTGCTGGTATGTGAGTATCAGGGGCTCCTCCCAAGTAAAGGGCAAGTTATAGGTGCAAGTGGGAGCTGAGACTGTGACCTGGGGTTTGTTCTGGGTTTGGGACACCGTACGTAACAGTAACATTGACACACAAATACTGTTTGTTCTATAGAAATATATATTTGTAACAAACCTTTATTCATTCTTTGGGAGAGAAAAAAGACTTTTTGTCTGTTGCCTCCGTCTTCCCTCCTCCCATTTTCTGTTACGCTGGTCAGGTGACTCCTTCTCCTTAGATGAACATTGGGCCGGGCCAGTGGCGGAACTACCGGGGCGCAGGGGTTGCGAGTGGGCCAGGGCCCGCTCCCCCTCAGGGCCCCCCGGCAGTACGCGTGTCGCTATGCGGCACATATTCCCGGCCAGTTCCGGGTGTACGGAGGGGGGCGGGGGGCCAGGCTGCGCGTCCTGGTGGGACATGTTATGTTGGGGGTGGAGTGTGTGTTGGCGGGGGTGGGGCAGATCCATTGTATCAGGGGGAGGAGTTATGTGATGGTGATTGTCTGATTGTGATGCCTTTAACTTTAATGTCTGGATTTCCTACTTATGGGGCTCCCGGTTGAGAAGCTGCACAAGTGAAAACCCTGTAATCTGACCGCACACAGGACTGCCATCAGGGGGGCACAGGGGGTACACTTGTACCGGGCCCAGGCCTTAAGGGGCCCCACTTGCCAGCACCAAAGCTGTGCCTCCCCCTAAGCCCAAAAATAACTGAAGTTGAAGTCCTGAAGCCACAAGTTCAATTCTACTGACACCAATGAGAGTTTTTTTATTTTTTTAAACACCTGGCAACCAATGTATTATTTTAATATTCTATAAGCCCCTGCCACCAATGTTTTTTTTAAACTTGTAGGGGGCCGTGACCACCAATGGTTTTTAAAAGCTTTATGGGGGGCCCTGGCTCAATTTTTTATTTATAGGGGGGCCCTGACCACCAATGTTTTTGTAAAAACCTTTATGGTGGCCCTGGCACCAAGTTTTTGTTTTTAAACTTATAAGGGGGGCCCTGACCACCAATGTTTTTTTAACTTGTAGGGAGGCCCTGACACTAATGTTTTTTTAAAAACTTTTATGGCCAACAATTTTTTTTATTTTTTAAATTATAAGGGGGCCCTGACCACCAATGGCTTTTTACAACTTGTAAGTGAGGGGGTTTACCATTTTTAGCACTGTGGACTTTTCATTGTAGTGTGGGTTGGGGCTTGGGGTGGGATCTGGGGTGGACGGGACCAGGGTGCTCAGAAAAATTTCCTTTACTGGGTCCCCCATGATTTCAGACGGCAGCCCTGGCCTCACACATTCAGATTATTTGTCATTCAGCAAACGCTCGGACACTGATCACACGTTTTCATGTAACAATGTAAAAGTAGACTGAAACTGTAGAATTAAAGCAGGAAAAAGAACAAATCAGACAACGATCGGCCCATTTCATTGACACGACTTTCTCTTCTTTCTCTCACACACTTTTCCGCCTCTACAGAAATGTCAATCGTGTTGTTGAACTACAAACTATTCTCACACTTTATAGAAATTGTTTTCTATTGGAGCGTCTATTTAATGTTCTCACTAATTAATTGCTGCACACAAACGGGCATTTTTGGGGGTTTTACACATTCACAGCACCCCACATACTTGTACACAGTCACAATTATACACACACTCACACACACAAACATTTGTTGTTTTTTTTAAAAAATAATTGTGCACGCTGTAGTTTTTGCCTGAAAAAAACTTTTCTTGCCATTGTTAATAGTATGTCTGCTCCCTGCACTGTGCACTACCTTTTATATCATATTAATGGGATTATATTGTGATTCTATTGCACTTCTGGTGCTTGTAGCCGTTTTATTGCATTTTCAGCTTGTGTAGATGTTGCTCACGTGTTACTCTCTGTAACACTTATTTGATGAAGCCAAAACATTCAAACTGTGATTGTGACCGCTGGTTATACCAGGTGAAAAAAAAGCCTCTCTTTTATTGGTTTTATTTGATTTTATTGGATTCAGCAATGTTCTTGTTACTTGTCTTTGCCATAGACATTTTGTCCTATATATCCATCTTGGGGGTCTCTGTGCACCACATAGTTTGGTATATTTATACATATTGGGCATCAAACTGTTCATTGGACCCCGATATTCATATTTAGGATGTTTTATGCTGTTACATTAAGAAACGTGGTAATCGGTGGAAACGCTGCGTCGGGAGACAGAAACGCCACCTAAATGTAATGCTGAGAAGCAGAGCCGCCATCAGGGGGGCACAGGAGGTACTCCATTTCCAGTCCCGGGACTTAAGGTGGGCCCAGCTGTGCCGCACTTTTTAAAAAGCCAGGCCCCCCTTAACCACACTGAAGCTGTGCCGCCTATAAGGGGATCATATAATAATCTCTCTAATGATTTATTTACCAGTAGGTCTTTCCAGCTGACTTACTACTTAATGGATTTATAGTTGATCTCAGCTGATGACCACGACTGCTCATTAAATGAGAATGTAAGTCCACTATAGCTTTCCTCCTAATTCCAAAAATAAATAATGCTCAAAAAAACTTTCAACTTATGGCTAATAATGATGAATCCTATATATTGAATTTGTCTACGTCATTTCTCATTCATACTAAGGGCTAGTCCACACGGGGAGATAGCGACGCGTTTGCGGTCGCGGCGACAAAGCGCCACGACAGTTGCCGCGACCGGCGCAGGCGACAGTTTTGTATGGGCGCCTATGTAAAAACGCCTGTGCTAACCACACGAGGCGATGAGCTTTTCAACAGTCGCCTGAAAATGCATTTTCAGGCGACTGTTGAAAAGCGCATCGCCTCGTGTGGTTAGCACAGGCGTTTTTACATAGGCGCCCATACAAAACTGTCGCCTGCGCCGGTCGCGGCGACTGTCGCTGCGCTTTGTCGCCGCGACCGCAAACGCGTCGCTATCTCCCCGTGTGGAATAGCCCTAAAAGTCTAAAGGCACAAGGAGGGATTTGCTACAGGTATTTCCTACTCATGATTGATCCCTGCTTGTCTCTATTCACAGGTTCTATTTGATGGTCTATACCAGGGGTCCCCAACCTTTTGTACCTGTGAGCCACATTCAAATGTTAAGAGTTGGGGAGCAGCACAAGCATGAAAAAGTCCTTTGGGCTGCCAAATAAGGGCTGTGATTGGCTATTTAGTAGCCCCTTCGTGGACTGGCAGCATAAAAAAGGCTCTACTTGGCACAATACTTAGTTTTTATGCAATTAAAACTTGCTTTAAAGCCTGGAATTCAAAAATAAGAACCCACTTTGAGGACCCTGAGAACAACATCCAAGGTGTTGGAGAGCAACATGTTGCTCACGAGCTACTGGTTGGGGATCACTGGTCTATACAATGACATTTCCCCAGACATAATATTCCCCAGTCTATTCTCTTGGACAATGGAAGTCACTTCAAAAAGAAACTCAACTTTGTGAGACTCTGATATAATGGTCTATTAAATACCCAGCTCTGTAAACTTACTGCAACTACTAACAGAACTCGGAGCTTCTCCCAGCTGCCAACGGGGAGTGGAGGAGTTGCACAGATAAGGTTGCAGGGAGTGGAGGAGTTGCACAGATAAGGTTGCAGGGAGTGGAGGAGTTGCACAGATAAGGTTGCAGGGAGTGGGGGAGTTGCACAGATAATGTTGCAGGGAGTGGGGGAGATGCACAAATAAGGTTGCAGGGAGTGGGGGAGATGCACAAATAAGGTTGCAGGGAGTGGGGGAGTTGTACAGATAAGGTTGCAGGGAGTGGATGAGTTGCACAGATAAGGTTGCAGGGAGTGGGGGAGATGCACAAATAAGGTTGCAGGGAGTGGATGAGTTGCACAGATAAGGTTGCAGGGAGTGGAGGAGTTGCACAGATAAGGTTGCAGGGAGTGGAGGAGTTGCACAGATAAGGTTGCAGGGAGTGGAGGAGTTGCACAGATAAGGTTGCAGGGAGTGGGGGAGTTGCACAGATAATGTTGCAGGGAGTGGGGGAGATGCACAAATAAGGTTGCAGGGAGTGGGGGAGATGCACAAATAAGGTTGCAGGGAGTGGGGGAGTTGTACAGATAAGGTTGCAGGGAGTGGATGAGTTGCACAGATAAGGTTGCAGGGAGTGGGGGAGATGCACAAATAAGGTTGCAGGGAGTGGATGAGTTGCACAGATAAGGTTGCAGGGAGTGGGGGAGTTGCACAGATAAGGTTGGAGGGAGTGGGGGGAGTTGCACAGATAAGGTTGCAGGGAGTGGATGAGTTGCGCCGATAAGGTTGCAGGGAGTGGGGGAGATGCACAAATAAGGTTGCAGGGAGTGGATGAGTTGCACAGATAAGGTTGCAGGGAGTGGGGGAGTTGCACAGATAAGGTTGGAGGGAGTGGGGGGAGTTGCACAGATAAGGTTGCAGGGAGTGGATGAGTTGCGCAGATAAGGTTGCAGGGAGTGGAGGAGTTGCACAGATAAGGTTGCAGGGAGTGGAGGAGTTGCACAGATAAGGTTGCAGGGAGTGGGGGAGTTGCACAGATAAGGTTGCAGGGAGTGGGGGAGTTGCACAGATAAGGTTGCAGGGAGTGGGGGAGTTGCACAGATAAGGTTGCAGGGAGTGGGGGAGTTGCACAGATAAGGTTGCAGGGAGTGGAGGAGTTGCACAGATAAGGTTGCAGGGAGTGGAGGAGTTGCACAGATAAGGTTGCAGGGAGTGGGGGAGTTGCACAGATAAGGTTGCAGGGAGTGGAGGAGTTGCACAGATAAGGTTGCAGGGAGTGGAGGAGTTGCACAGATAAGGTTGCAGGGAGTGGGGGAGTTGCACAGATAATGTTGCAGGGAGTGGGGGAGATGCACAAATAAGGTTGCAGGGAGTGGGGGAGATGCACAAATAAGGTTGCAGGGAGTGGGGGAGTTGTACAGATAAGGTTGCAGGGAGTGGATGAGTTGCACAGATAAGGTTGCAGGGAGTGGGGGAGATGCACAAATAAGGTTGCAGGGAGTGGATGAGTTGCACAGATAAGGTTGCAGGGAGTGGGGGAGTTGCACAGATAAGGTTGCAGGGAGTGGGGGGAGTTGCACAGATAAGGTTGCAGGGAGTGGATGAGTTGCGCAGATAAGGTTGCAGGGAGTGGAGGAGTTGCACAGATAAGGTTGCAGGGAGTGGAGGAGTTGCACAGATAAGGTTGCAGGGAGTGGGGGAGTTGCACAGATAAGGTTGCAGGGAGTGGATGAGTTGCACAGATAAGGTTGCAGGGAGTGGGGGAGTTGCACAGATAAGGTTGGAGGGAGTGGGGGGAGTTGCACAGATAAGGTTGCAGGGAGTGGATGAGTTGCGCAGATAAGGTTGCAGGGAGTGGAGGAGTTGCACAGATAAGGTTGCAGGGAGTGGAGGAGTTGCACAGATAAGGTTGCAGGGAGTGGGGGAGTTGCACAGATAAGGTTGCAGGGAGTGGGGGAGTTGCACAGATAAGGTTGCAGGGAGTGGGGGAGTTGCACAGATAAGGTTGCAGGGAGTGGGGGAGTTGCACAGATAAGGTTGCAGGGAGTGGAGGAGTTGCACAGATAAGGTTGCAGGGAGTGGAGGAGTTGCACAGATAAGGTTGCAGGGAGTGGGGGAGTTGCACAGATAAGGTTGCAGGGAGTGGAGGAGTTGCACAGATAAGGTTGCAGGGAGTGGAGGAGTTGCACAGATAAGGTTGCAGGGAGTGGGGGAGTTGCACAGATAATGTTGCAGGGAGTGGGGGAGATGCACAAATAAGGTTGCAGGGAGTGGGGGAGATGCACAAATAAGGTTGCAGGGAGTGGGGGAGTTGTACAGATAAGGTTGCAGGGAGTGGATGAGTTGCACAGATAAGGTTGCAGGGAGTGGGGGAGATGCACAAATAAGGTTGCAGGGAGTGGATGAGTTGCACAGATAAGGTTGCAGGGAGTGGGGGAGTTGCACAGATAAGGTTGCAGGGAGTGGGGGGAGTTGCACAGATAAGGTTGCAGGGAGTGGATGAGTTGCGCAGATAAGGTTGCAGGGAGTGGAGGAGTTGCACAGATAAGGTTGCAGGGAGTGGAGGAGTTGCACAGATAAGGTTGCAGGGAGTGGGGGAGTTGCACAGATAAGGTTGCAGGGAGTGGATGAGTTGCACAGATAAGGTTGCAGGGAGTGGGGGAGTTGCACAGATAAGGTTGCAGGGAGTGGGGGGAGTTGCACAGATAAGGTTGCAGGGAGTGGATGAGTTGCGCAGATAAGGTTGCAGGGAGTGGAGGAGTTGCACAGATAAGGTTGCAGGGAGTGGAGGAGTTGCACAGATAAGGTTGCAGGGAGTGGGGGAGTTGCACAGATAAGGTTGCAGGGAGTGGGGGAGTTGCACAGATAAGGTTGCAGGGAGTGGGGGGAGTTGCACAGATAAGGTTGCAGGGAGTGGATGAGTTGCGCAGAAAAGGTTGCAGGGAGTGGAGGAGTTGCGCAGATAAGGTTGCAGGGAGTGGAGGAGTTGCACAGATAAGGTTGCAGGGAGTGGGGGAGTTGCACAGATAAGGTTGCAGGGAGTGGGGGAGTTGCACAGATAAGGTTGCAGGGAGTGGGGGAGTTGCACAGATAAGGTTGCAGGGAGTGGGGGAGTTGCACAGATAAGGTTGCAGGGAGTGGAGGAGTTGCACAGATAAGGTTGCAGGGAGTGGAGGAGTTGCACAGATAAGGTTGCAGGGAGTGGAGGAGTTGCACAGATAAGGTTGCAGGGAGTGGGGGAGTTGCACAGATAAGGTTGCAGGGAGTGGAGGAGTTGCACAGATAAGGTTGCAGGGAGTGGAGGAGTTGCACAGATAAGGTTGCAGGGAGTGGGGGAGTTGCACAGATAATGTTGCAGGGAGTGGGGGAGATGCACAAATAAGGTTGCAGGGAGTGGGGGAGATGCACAAATAAGGTTGCAGGGAGTGGGGGAGTTGTACAGATAAGGTTGCAGGGAGTGGATGAGTTGCACAGATAAGGTTGCAGGGAGTGGGGGAGATGCACAAATAAGGTTGCAGGGAGTGGATGAGTTGCACAGATAAGGTTGCAGGGAGTGGGGGAGTTGCACAGATAAGGTTGCAGGGAGTGGGGGGAGTTGCACAGATAAGGTTGCAGGGAGTGGATGAGTTGCGCAGATAAGGTTGCAGGGAGTGGAGGAGTTGCACAGATAAGGTTGCAGGGAGTGGAGGAGTTGCACAGATAAGGTTGCAGGGAGTGGGGGAGTTGCACAGATAAGGTTGCAGGGAGTGGGGGAGTTGCACAGATAAGGTTGCAGGGAGTGGGGGAGTTGCACAGATAAGGTTGCAGGGAGTGGGGGGAGTTGCACAGATAAGGTTGCAGGGAGTGGAGGAGTTGCACAGATAAGGTTGCAGGGAGTGGGGGAGTTGCACAGATAAGGTTGCAGGGAGTGGGGGAGTTGCACAGATAAGGTTGCAGGGAGTGGGGGGAGTTGCACAGATAAGGTTGCAGGGAGTGGATGAGTTGCGCAGATAAGGTTGCAGGGAGTGGAGGAGTTGCGCAGATAAGGTTGCAGGGAGTGGAGGAGTTGCACAGATAAGGTTGCAGGGAGTGGGGGAGTTGCACAGATAAGGTTGCAGGGAGTGGGGGAGTTGCACAGATAAGGTTGCAGGGAGTGGGGGAGTTGCACAGATAAGGTTGCAGGGAGTGGGGGAGTTGCACAGATAAGGTTGCAGGGAGTGGAGGAGTTGCACAGATAAGGTTGCAGGGAGTGGAGGAGTTGCACAGATAAGGTTGCAGGGAGTGGGGGAGTTGCACAGATAAGGTTGCAGGGAGTGGAGGATTTGCGCAGATAAGGTTGCAGGGAGTGGGGGAGTTGCGCAGATAAGGTTGCAGGGAGTGGGGGAGATGCACAGATAAGGTTGCAGGGAGTGGAGGATTTGCACAGATAAGGTTGCAGGGAGTGGGGGCGATGCACAGATAAGGTTGCAGGGAGTGGGGGAGTTGCACAGATAAGGTTGCAGGGAGTGGAGGATTTGCACAGATAAGGTTGCAGGGAGTGGGGGAGTTGTACAGATAAGGTTGCAGGGAGTGGATGAGTTGCACAGATAAGGTTGCAGGGAGTGGGGGAGATGCACAAATAAGGTTGCAGGGAGTGGATGAGTTGCACAGATAAGGTTGCAGGGAGTGGGGGAGTTGCACAGATAAGGTTGCAGGGAGTGGGGGGAGTTGCACAGATAAGGTTGCAGGGAGTGGATGAGTTGCGCAGATAAGGTTGCAGGGAGTGGGGGCGATGCACAGATAAGGTTGCAGGGAGTGGGGGAGTTGCACAGATAAGGTTGCAGGGAGTGGGGGCGATGCACAGATAAGGTTGCAGGGAGTGGGGGAGTTGCACAGATAAGGTTGCAGGGAGTGGGGGAGATGCACAGATAAGGTTGCAGGGAGTGGGGGAGTTGCACAGATAAGGTTGCAGGGAGTGGGGGAGTTGCACAGATAATGTTGCAGGGAGTGGGGGAGATGCACAAATAAGGTTGCAGGGAGTGGGGGAGATGCACAAATAAGGTTGCAGGGAGTGGGGGAGTTGTACAGATAAGGTTGCAGGGAGTGGATGAGTTGCACAGATAAGGTTGCAGGGAGTGGATGAGTTGCACAGATAAGGTTGCAGGGAGTGGGGGAGTTGCACAGATAAGGTTGCAGGGAGTGGGGGGAGTTGCACAGATAAGGTTGCAGGGAGTGGATGAGTTGCGCAGATAAGGTTGCAGGGAGTGGGGGCGATGCACAGATAAGGTTGCAGGGAGTGGGGGAGTTGCACAGATAAGGTTGCTGGGAGTGGGGGCGATGCACAGATAAGGTTGCAGGGAGTGGGGGAGTTGCACAGATAAGGTTGCAGGGAGTGGGGGAGATGCACAGATAAGGTTGCAGGGAGTGGGGGAGTTGCACAGAAGGTTGCAGGAAGTGGGGGAGTTGCACAGATAATGTTGCAGGGAGTGGGGGAGATGCACAAATAAGGTTGCAGGGAGTGGGGGAGATGCACAGATAAGGTTGCAGGGAGTGGAGGAGTTGCGCAGATAAGGTTGCAGGGAGTGGGGGCGATGCACAGATAAGGTTGCAGGGAGTGGGGGAGTTGCACAGATAAGGTTGCAGGGAGTGGGGGGAGTTGCACAGATAAGGTTGCAGGGAGTGGAGGATTTGCACAGATAAGGTTGCAGGGAGTGGGGGAGTTGCACAGATAAGGTTGCAGGGAGTGGGGGAGATGCACAGATAAGGTTGCAGGGAGTGGGGGAGATGCACAGATAAGGTTGCAGGGAGTGGGGGAGATGCACAAATAAGGTTGCAGGGAGTGGGGGAGTTGTACAGATAAGGTTGCAGGGAGTGGATGAGTTGCTCAGATAAGGTTGCAGGGAGTGGGGGAGATGCACAAATAAGGTTGCAGGGAGTGGATGAGTTGCACAGATAAGGTTGCAGGGAGTGGGGGAGTTGCACAGATAAGGTTGCAGGGAGTGGGGGGAGTTGCACAGATAAGGTTGCAGGGAGTGGGGGGAGTTGCACAGATAAGGTTGCAGGGAGTGGGGGAGATGCACAGATAAGGTTGCAGGGAGTGGGGGAGTTGCACAGATAAGGTTGCAGGGAGTGGGGGGAGTTGCACAGATAAGGTTGCAGGGAGTGGGGGAGATGCACAGATATGGTTGCAGGGAGTGTAGGATTTGCACAGATAAGGTTGCAGGGAGTGGGGGAGTTGCACAGATAATGTTGCAGGGAGTGGGGGAGATGCACAGATAAGGTTGCAGGGAGTGGATGAGTTGCACAGATAATGTTGCAGGGAGTGGGAGTTGCACAGATAAGGTTGCAGGGAGTGGATGAGTTGCACAGATAATGTTGCAGGGAGTGGGGGAGATGCACAGATAAGGTTGCAGGGAGTGGGGGAGTTGCCAGAAACAGATTTAGTGCAGTTACACCAAGTTTGATTCTTTAGTGAGATTTTTTTTTTACCGGATGGAGAAAATCTTCCTTCAACTTGTAACCTGGAAAATGAAATTCTCCACTTTGTATGAAGCTTTTCCCATCATCTCCCTTTGTGTAATAATCCCAAACTGCCTCTGGAGATTTGGGGGAAAGTTTTTTGCTTTAGCAAAACAACCCTGATGTTGCTGGACTACAGCTCCCAGCATTCCTCCACCTTTACTATTTGTTACATTATTCTGGGATTTGTAGTTCAGCAACAACCGATGTTTGGATGAGCAGTGCAGTGGGATTTACTGGGGGGATGGAATGTGCACATGTAGCATCTGGGGGGGTGCAATATAGGAAACAACCCCTGAATAAAATAAGTCTCTATAAAATATATTACATTAAACATCCCATATGCAAAACACCACAGCATTATTATAAATATCTACTATTTTAATAGAATATGCCAGTTAATCCCAAATAGAAAATTTCCATTTTAATTATTAAGGGCCGCCCCCTAGGATTCACGGTGCACACAAACAAACCAAGGGCACACATACGTGTTAGGTCACATGAGCCAATGAATAGACAGAGCTGTGTCCCACACTTCCTGTTACAGTTAGAGCTGCATCACTTCCTGTCAGGTGATCTCTGAGGCAGCACCGAGAACATCACAACATGGGGCTCAAGTTAAGACAATAGAAAAGGCCAATATTTACCGATATTGATATTCCAGTTTGGTATGATTCTTTAATAGACCACTTGTTATGATATAAACTGTTGGTTATGTATTTCAAATTCAAAAGTTAAAGTAAACTTTGTCATCTCAGCAGTATACGAATACACAGTGAGACGAGACGACGTGGCTCCAGCTGGTACATATCACAAAAAGGCACTTAAAAATACACAATAAATATGTAAACATGAAATGTGCAATATATTGGCAGAAATTGGATATATATATGTGTAAACTTTAGAATTGTGCAAATAAATGAACAGATCACAAAGTTCAGTTCACAGTTCAGGCGAGTCTGGAATGTAGTGGGAGGACAGGCAGCGAGTTGAGGAGTCTGATCACTTGTGGAAAAAAGCTTTCGCCTGGTTGTTCGGCCTTTAATACTGCGAAAGCGTCTGCCGGATGGGAGCAGCGTGAACAGTCCGTGTGAGGGGAGTGTGGAGTTCAGTGCAGGAGGCCTTTCTTGCACAGCGCTTGTGGAACATGTCCTGCAGTGATGGAAGAGCCGCTCCAATGATGTTGCCATCTGCTCTGACAGTAGCCTGTAGACTTTTCCGGTCAGCAGAGCTGACACTTCTGTACCAGATGGAGATGCAGCTCGTCAGGACGCTCTCTATGGTGCCCCTGTAAAACACTGTGAGGGTGGGAGGCGGAAGGCTGGCCCGTTTGTCGTCTTAGGAAGTGAAGACGCTGCTGAGCCTTTATGGTGATGGAGGCGGTGTTGGTGGTCCAGGTGAGGTCATCAGAGATGTGGACTCCCAGGAATTTGGTGTTCTTTACTGTCTCTACTGTGGAGCCGTTGATGTTGAGTGGTGTGTGAGCAGGGAGAGTTCTCCTGAAGTCGACGATCATCTCTTTCGTTTTATCCACATTCAGTGACAGGTTGTTCTCACTGCACCAGACCACCAGCTGCTGAACCTCATCTCTGTACGCCGACTCGTCGTTGTGACTGATGAGCCCCACCACAGTTGTGTCATCAGCGAACTTGATGATGTGGTATGAGCTGTGTCTAGCTATGCAGTCATGTGTCAGCAATGTGTATAACAATGGGCTGAGGACACATCCTTGAGGAGCTCCTGTGCTCAATCTGATGGTGCTGGAAACCTTGTTGCCAATACAAACAGACTGAAACCTCTGTGACAGAATTTCAAGATCCAATTGCACAAAGAGGTGCTGAATCCCAGCTCTCTTAGTTTCCCAGTCAGCTTTTGAGGGATGATGGTATTGAATGCTGAGCTAAAGTCAATAAACAGCATTCTCACATGACTGTCTTTCTTGTCCAGATGAGCTAGTGAGAGGTGGAGTGCAGAAGATATGGCATCCTCAGTTGACCTGTTTGGCCGATATGCAAATTGTAGTGGGTCCAGTGAGCTGGAGAGGGTGCTCTTGATGTGTGCCATCACAAGTCTCTCGAAGCATTTCATGATGACCGGGTTAGTGCAACAGGGCTGTAGTCATTTAGGCAGGTTACTGAAGATTTCTTTGACACTGGAATGATGGTGGTGGACTTGAAGCATGTGGTGATGATCATCTGGCTTAGCGATGTGTTGAAAATGTCAGTGAAGATGTCAGCCAGCTGATCAGCAGAGTCCCCGAGCACACGACCAGGAATGGTGTCTGGTCCGGCAGCCTTTCGTGGATTGACCTTGGTTAAGGTTCGCCTCACGTCGGCCGTGGGTTGACAGATGACTTGGTCGGTGAGAGGAGGCGTGGCTTTCCTCACCGGCTCTTTGTAGCGCGTCAAACCATGCGTAGAACTTGTTCAGTTCCTCTGGGGGTGTGGCATCTTCGTCGCTGTTGCTCTGCGCAGGCTTGTACTGTGTGACAGCCTGAATGCCTTGCCATAAGTTGCGTGAGTCTCTTGAGTTGTCGAAATGATTTTGAATCTTCAGTGTGTACTCCTACTTTGCTTGTCGGATGGTTCGAGAGAGATTGGCCCTGGCTATTTTAAGAGCAACTCTGTCCCCTCATTGGAAAGCGGCATCTCTCTCTCTTAGCCGTGCACAAACCTTTGCTGTAAACAATGGTTTTTCGTTGGCTCTCGTGGTGACAGTTTTGGAGACGGTAACATCCTCTATGCATTTGTTGATGTAGCACGTCACAGAGTCTGTGTACTCCTCCAAGTTGATGGAGCCATTGTGGGTAGCAGCCTCCCTGAACATGTTCCAATCTGTGCAGTCGAAACAGTCCTGAAGTGCTTCCACAGCTCCACTCGGCCAGACTGTGATTGTTTTTCTGGCTGGTTTTGTGCGTTTGAGCAGTGATGTGTATGAGGGTGATAACATCACTGTCCGGTGGTCAGGGGAAACCTATGTGGGCGCGCACAAAGGCTTTGTAGGCGCTGCGCACGTTCATGTAGACTTTGTCCAAACAGTTCTCTCCCCTTGTAGCAAAGTTCACATGTTGAAAGAATTTGGGAAGCACTGACTTCAGGTTCACGTGGTTGAAATCGCCAGCAACAACGATAAATCCGTCCGGGTGTGTTGTTTGAAGCTTGCTGATTGCCTCGTACAGCTCTTCTAGCGCCAGGTTAACATTTGAGCTAGGCGGCAAGTACACAGCTACCACTAGTACTGCAGTAAATTCCCTCGGCAGATAGAAAGGCCGACATTTAACAATTAAAAACTCCACTTGTGGTGAGTAGTGGCGAGTCACTTCAGCAGAGTTCGTGCACCAGAGTTTGTTGATATAGGTGCACATTTATGCTGAAGGTATAGTTTTCCATGTGGCCAAAAGTCATGTTATTTTAAAGGAGAACTAAAGTGTAACTAAAGAAGTAGCTAGAAATATTGTAGATGTTGTTTTGTGCTTCTGTACCAGCCCAAGGCAACCACAGCCCTTTAGCAGTAAAGATCTGTGTCTCCAAAGATGCCCCAGTAGCTCCCCATCTTCTTTTCTGCTGATTCACTGCACATGCTCTGTGCTGCTGTCACTTACTGAGCATAGGGACCCACTCACAATATACAGTACACATAGAATAGAAATGTCACAATATAAGGCTGATTAGTAATTAATACACATAATTACTACATGGCAGCACAGAAACCAGTAACTAGTATAGTTTTTATTTCTAAATTACACTGTTTAGATTACAAACAATTCACTGAAAACCATATGGAATTTTATTCCTGAACCCAACAAATGTATTTTTTTTAACTGCAATATCGGAGTGTGGGAGCCATCTCAATGCATTGTGTCTGATTCTGAACTTGTAGAAGGATCCAGCACTACACAACAGAACTGCTTTCAGATAAGCTATTGTTTCTCCTGCTGATACTCGTCACATTATAGCAAAACAGCATGTCTCCTATTCTGCTACTATGTCGATATTTAACAATATGAATCATTTCTGAATTTGATTGATCTCTGCAACGCAAAAACCTTCTCCAGTCTTTGAGAAACCTGCTTTTTGGAAGCAGGTTTCCGCTTTGCGGGCGCCATCTTGGACTGCATGAGGTTGAGTTTGTTTTTAAAGAAAAATAGCCTTAGCTTGGTTTGTGCCATGGATTGCCTTCTCCCCAGTAGTCTTTCCTTAATTTTCCCCATCTTTAACTGTGCTGGTTATCACTGGATCTGGGTATGGTGTACGGAGCTCTATAGACACACTGACATTCAGCTCCAAGGAAAGCCATGTCCCAATATCCTTTACTGTACAAGAAAATGGGGCAGTTTTTTTTTTTATTTTTTAGCATTTTCACTAACTTGAATGCCTGAAACCACCCTAAATTATTGGGTTGCAGTATAGGCAGTTTTGCTTGTTTAACCACTCTTATGTCTTAGTGAACAAAGGAACTCTATGAATAAAGTCATCAGTTAGGGACAGGCAACTCCAGTTATAGCTCACTACATGAATGTAAGAAAGACAACATGAGCCAGTAAGAGCAGTTTTTGGCTCCAACAAGGAAACTGTAGTTTGGGGCAAGTTCCCCCAGTGACATTCACTAAACAATACAGACTCCAGTTGGAATGGCTCAGGGATAGACAATGATATTCCTTGGAGCACACGGTGAAGCCTGGTAAACTTGGGACAGACACACGTGGTGTGAGTTATTTTGTGTACCATGGAAGCACCGTCTTCTACTTTATTTCTTCAGTACATCTACTATTCTTGTTGAAGAACAAATAGGATGAATGATGAAAGTGTATCTTTAAGAGTTATAGTTCTGCTTTGAGACCTCTCTGCAAAAAGTGCAGCTGAGGTGAGGAGTCACAGGCAGCAGTGGTTTATTGGTGAGAGCATTTGGAAAAGGCACCCCAAATACTGTCTGTATAGTGCTACAGAGCTGTGGGACATGCACTAGTCAGATCAATCACCAAAGCAACCGTTGAACAGTTGAGGTCCATCCGTCTCCATTGCTTTCAGTTTAACTAGCGCATCTCCCATAGCCTCATGGGAAGTAGTGACAGATGGAGAGGGGAGTTTTACTTGCCAGTCCCACCATCAGAAACCCGATCTAACTTGCACTTAACATGAACAAGTGAAATACTAGAAGGTTGCTAAAAGTAAATCATATGATGCATCTCTGGTTGTGATTAGCACCAGTCAAAGGTCCCAAGTGGCCAAAACATTGTGCAATATTTTGCCCTTAAATCTGACTATTAGGCAACATTTCACGTATCAGTCACTATTTATTTGGATTTCGTGGTGTGAGGAAAGATGGTTCTCTAGAAAGAATTCTTCCCCACATTCTGTAGAAATTAACATGTTCTTGCCTTTATGGCTTCCCTGATGTTTCTAAAGTTTCACTTGGTGCTCAAATGCTCTACCACATTCAGTAGGTACGAAAGGTTTCTCCCCTATGTGGGTTTTCTCATGTGAGACAAGGGGACTTTTTTGAGCGAATCCTCTACCACATACTCTACAAGTGTAAGGTTTCTCCCCTGTGTGGGTTCTCTCGTGTAAGGTCAGATAAGTCTTTTGAGAAAATTCTTTGCCACAATATGTACAAGTGAAAAGTTTCTCCCCTGTGTGGATTCTCTGGTGTAAGACAAGGTAACCTTTCCGTGCAAATTCTTTCCCACATACTGCACATGAGGCGCATTTCTCCCCTGTGTGGGTTTTCTGGTGTATGCAAAGGTATCTTTTAGTAGTGAAGCTCTTCCCACATTCTTCACAAAAGAAAGGTTTCTCTCCTGTGTGGGTTCTCTGGTGTGAGAGGAGGCTGCTTTCTTGAAAGAATTCTTTCCCGCATTCTGTACAAGAGAAAGGTTTCTCTCCTGTGTGGGTTCTCTGGTGTGAGTCACGGGAGCCTTTAAGAGTAAATTCCTTCCCACAATATGTACAAGGGAACAATTTCTCCCCTGTGTGGAATCTCTGGTGTAAGGAAAGGGTACTTTTGTGAGAAAATAGCTTCCCACATTGTGTACAAGGGAAACATTTCTCCCCTGAGTGGGTTCTCAGGTGTCTGGAAAGCATGTTTTTTTGGGTAAATTGCTTGCCACATTCTGTACAAGAGTAAGGTTTCACTCCTGTGTGGATTCTCTGATGTGCGCGAAGTTGGCTCTGACTATAGAATTCTTTCTCACATTCTGTACAAGAATAAGGTCTCTCTCCTGTGTGGGTTCTAAGGTGATTGACAAGGATGCCTTTATCAGCAAATTCTTTCCCACATTCTGTACAAGCGAAAGGTTTCTCTCCTGTGTGGGTTCTATAGTGTCTGATAAGTTTGTTTTTTTGAGGGAATACTTTGCCGCATTCTCTACAAGTGTAAGTTTTCCTCTCTCTTTTAAATTTTGGACGTGAGGAATCTTCAGACTTCTTCTCTTTACAGACTTTCTTGACGGAGGCAAAACTATCATTTTGAATATGTTCTCCACAGTCTGTGTGTAAATTCTTTGATGAATCAGGGTAAACAGTCTGGTGAATCAGCTGTTGACAAAACATAAGTATATTAGTAACAAGGTTCTGCCCACAATGAATGCACTAATATAGTTTCACTCACCATCTGGTTCTTTGGGTGCTCATTGTCCTGTGTATAGGAGAGACCACTGGCTGTGCCATTTTCACTTTCCTCTTCTTTTAACTCTGTGTCTGTTGAGCAGTAACCTGAACAATAGAAGACCAATTCAAAAAAACTGAAATAAAATGAGAGGAGCAACAGCAACCAGGCTGAGATTCTAGTTATTTTTATAAATAAAAAGAGAGAAGATCAGGGCCAGGCAGAAATCCTTTGCAAATGCAATTTATTAAACACAAAAGTTTTCTACCTGGTTGTGAGCATTAGATACAAGGATTGCTGTCACTAACACATACAGTAAATTCTTCCCCACTTGGGGAAAACCTGGGCATTGAAAAATTACAAGTTAACCATGTCCTGGACGGTGCAAGGAACAGGTTTACCATCTGGATTAACTGGGCAGGTTTTCATAAGGTGACCAGCAGAGTCTCAGTAACGGCAAATGTTACACAACATCTTTTCTGTAAATGCTCCTCTGGGCTTCAGCTTAACCAACCCGAGCTGCACAGGTTCATGTTCATTGATGGGACGATAAACTGGTGTAGCAGCCTTGAGTGTGACAAAGAAGCTTGAAAAGAGAGTCAGAAGGTCTGTCTCTTAAACAAAGGTCTGAAAAAGTTCTTCAAGAGAATCAGGTCCCCTAAACCAACTCTTGCCAGTTCTCTTAAGATTAGGTTTGTCTGTTATCTACTGTGTATCCTGTGCTTGAATGGCTGCCCCCATGGCTACACAGCAGCTTGTTTATATAAACTATAGTAGTACTTATCTGTTATCTACTGTGTATCCTGTGCTTGAATGGCTGCCCCCATGGCTACACAGCAGCTTGTTTATATAAACTATAGTAGTACTTATCTGTTATCTACTGTGTATCCTGTACTTGAATGGCTGCCCCCATGGCTACACAGCAGCTTGTTTATATAAACTATAGTAGTACTTATCTGTTATCTGTTGAGCCCAAGACTAACATTCTCCAAGAGGAATGTCTTCTACTCAGCATTAGTTCAAGGTTTTAAGAAGGACAACAGCCTGCAACCATTCAAGATAGCACAAAACTGTTTATGGCCCCCTAAAAACATTATGGGACAGGAGAACCCCAGGTTCAGGAAGCACAGTAGAAGAGGCTGCATCTGAATTGGATGCTGAATTTACAGGCTGATGGACAGGAGGAAAGTCCTAGGTCTGGACCGAATGGTTTTGTGGCCTCCTTGAAGTTCCTGAACAGGGTCATGTGAGAGCAATGGTCTGTTGAGATAATGGGGTATATGTTTTTTTTTTATCAAAAAGTGAAGTTAAAGATTGCCCCAGTCCTTTGAAAGGTGTATTTATCAAAGGATGAACTTTCACCCATTGATAAATACTCTTTTAATAATGCCATCGAAATGAATGGAGAGTGGCGGAATTTCACTCTAGAGTACTGTGGTGATCTCTAACTTCACTTTTTGATAAATATACCCCAATGTCTCTAAATCAGACTTCTCCCCAGTAGAAAGCTCTTGAAACTCAACTGCTGGGATGGGCCATCCTTACAGCTCTCCATACAATATACTCTCAGTACAGAAGACACCGGTGAAGGAGTAGTATGAAACCACTGGAGACTCAGGAGTAAGAATAAGTAAGGAGCCTCAGAAGGTGAAGAGAGTTTAAATACAGCTCTGATGAACTGTGGATTGCTACTCAGCTGTTAGGACCCTGACATGATTTTATATATGTCTGCCATAAGAAATTGCCAGACACTAGAGAATTCTCCTGTCACTCAGTAACGCACCATATACTTTCTTGTATATTATGATAGATCCACTTCTTGCCAGGAACAATAACAAAACAGTCCCATAAAGATCTAACCCAGTACATAGGTAGTGACTTGAATTTACTGGATAGGAAATCGTGGCTTCCAGATATATCTTGGTATTCACTGTCCTGAGCTTCATTGCATCTGATTTGGAACTTAAAGACTAGCCAGACATCAAAGGAAAGACAAAATTAGGTGGAAGAGGTATGACCCTGCATGCTGAATAGGCACATATCAAGCACCCTAGCAGTTTCATATTCCAAAATTATCTGAGGCAAATAAAAAAAACCTTGCATTTGGGGCAAAAATTATGAACATTTTGGCCAGATCAGTGGAAAATGTATGAAAATAATTTAACATTCCAGTGCCACTTTAAGCCTTTATGAGAGGTTCTCACTCAATATAACCAAAGTGGTTACAGAAGGAGATATTATTTTGGGGTCAGTCATACACAATTCTGGAACCTTTCCCCAACCCAAGGCAACTGTATGAATTGCCTTCTCTAGAGACATGCTCTTGATTCTTGAGGTTATTCCTAAATGTTATCCCTAAATTAGTGCATGATTCACTCTATACTATGAAACACTAGCCAAAAAATGCCAACGTTGATGTTAGCATGTTAGTTTAGTCTTATATCATCAGCCTCAGAAGGCTGTACCTAAATCTGCATGTACTCAGTGAAAATATTGGTTCATTGATATTGGTGTCTTCCCACAGCCTTTGACTCATCCCATTATTATAGGGGAGGTTGGCACTAGAATGAATTTCCCATCCTCAGCATCAACTTTCTATACTCATTTAAATGGGTATCAGCCAAAATTGTAGGTCCAGCCTATTTGATCTGGGGACATGGTCTTCTGGAACGTAGGTATGTTTTATAGTCAGAAAGTTTAACTTTTTTTTTTTTACTATGTGAAGAAACACTTATGGTAATGTAATAAATGACTTGTACAAGATCTTTTTGGAGTTAAATACCCTGGAATCTTACTCCAATAATCTTACTCCCATTGGCATAATCTGTTGAGCATAAGCAGCATGGGGGGCAGAGAGCTCATAGAGGCAAAGTGTTGATTGTATTAACATGATTGGAAACCTTCCAGGGAGAGGCACCAATCAGCTTTGTATGTGGCAGATAAGAGATGTCACCCTCCCCACCAGTCTCTATTCAAACATGGTTTTTCTGATTTTACATATATGGCTTCTTTAATCCCCACTTTTGAATCAGTCCTCCTCCATGTCCAGAATGTGAACGTTTAAGTCTTCAAATGTGTGTCCTGACCAGAGGAGCTGACTCTTCTGTGCTGCATCATACCTTGTGTAACTATTTAATTTCTCCCACATAAAACTCAGAGCATTCCTCATTGCACTGCATACACTACACTACTCTTCCTATGCTTTGCTTTTGTGTTTTTTGGGTGAACTAGTTGCTGGGTTTAAATCAGACCAGGATGAGGTGTTTTATTATTTTTAATAAACTCCAATAAGATCTTGTATAAGTCTTTTTGACTTGAGTCGGTTGGATGACTAGTAAAACATCTTAGAGAAAATACAGCAAACATTTACCTAATTTAAAAAAAAGAGAAATCCGCAAAGGGAATCGTCTTTCTTTTAGTCCCCACCTGCTGGAGTAGGTTGTGTGCTGAAGGGTTTGGGCAGAGGAAGGTACAGTAAGTATTAGACGTTATCTACTAGCTTGAGTGAGAGGCAGAATCAGGGTAGTTAGTTGAGTAGCCAGATCGGCCAATGAGGAGACCAGGAATGGTTAATACCCTATGGTGACATCCCCCAGTATGGGGTCTCAAGTGTTAGGCCCAGGGAGAGACAATTCCTGGAATGAAGACCACTGTGAGCTTTGCTTAATTCTAGAGAGTGTTTCACATGTAATTAGTGTCACAGGGAGGTAGTGACTATTTTCTGTCTAAGTTTAATATTGAAAGTGGGAGCACATGGCTTTTCCTCTTTGACTTCCATCTGCTGGACAGGGGGTGATGGTGCCTGGAGGCTCCCCAAATATCATGAGGTATGTAGATAGAGGTAGGTAAGCTGCTGTCATGCTACAGATAACTCTAGGAAAAAATAGATTGGAGGTATCTCTGCCAGGCGATATTGACTACTAATGAAGAGATCACAGTTTGGAAGGGGACTTGGACTACAAACAACTCCCTGCAGATTATAGTGAAAGTGAACAACAATCACTAAAGAGTATCTCCACAGTGGTGTCAGTGTGATTTAATCTGGGGATAATTATCACTGCAACCCATACACTCTATGACAGGGATCCCCAAACGGTGACTCGCAAGTAACATGTTGCTCATCAACCCCTTGGATGTTGCTAATTTTTGAATTCCAGGCTTGGAGGCATAAAAACCAGGTGTCCTACTAAACAGAGTCTCTTGTAGGCTGCCAGTCCACACAGGGCCTAGCAAATAGCTTATCACAGCCCATATTTTGACATCTCTATGGAAATTATTCATGCTCATGTTGCTCCCCAACTCTTTTTATATGTGGCTCACAGGTCAAAAAATGTTGGGGACCCCTGCTCTATAACAATGCTCTACTACATGAGTACTACTACCTCTGTGTGCTTAATAAATGTGTGTGTGGTTAAAATAAATGTGTTTAAGTTTAATATCCGTATTGTCTGCAGTGAGAGAGGTATAGTCAAACAACACTACTCCCTTCCACCACACATTAATATGAGGGCCCAAATGAGAGATATATGATGGCTTCTCGAGTAACTTAAACACAGTTTTGTGTCAAAAAAACTGGTTTAGTTGCTTAAAGGGAAAGTATATAAAGACAACGGATTAAGATTATGTTAAAGAGGGGATCTATTTAGTTGGGTTTATAAAGAAGGGATGCAAAAAACAACCTAAACTTCCAGAAATATAAAGGAAAACTATGTCAGTCTCTCTGTGCTCCAGGGACTAGTTACCCACCCCTATTCCTTCAGCTCAAAAAGTGATCCAAGCTCCCCATCACTTTATAAGGAGCAAGTTGAGGGAGAGGAGGCATGACACTGTAAAGAGGAGTCGGGAAATGGTTCTAATGAGTAATATGGTTTCTTTCCAATCTGAGGAATCGGATATGTCTGTATAAAGAAACAGATTTATATTCCTGGAAGTTCAGATTTATGCTGCTTTTCATCCAAGTCAAACTAAATGAGCTCATGTCAAAGGGGCCATAAAAGGTTGATTTTCATTTAGCTCTTCTTGTCCATCCAATAAACCAGAAGATGTCTGTCCTACAGAAACATTACTCACCCTCTAAAGAATCAGAATCCATCTCTATCTTTATTGTGGTCACAGGATCTTCAGTGTCTGACTCTTCATTCTTCACTTTCACTTCCAACCACATTGGTTCCATCCCTGGAGAACCTGAAGGTAAGGAACACAAACCCACAATATGAAGTTGTCTATGAGACCTGCTCATGTGAGAACCAACACTCATATAACTCTCTTGCCAATATTTATGTCTGACATGACTAGTTAAGCACACGGGTTCCACTCAAAACCTGTTATACTCGGGTTGGACCATGACAGCAGAACTGACGGACATGTTGCTACTAGGGTGGTATGTGGGTGGGTGTGCAGATAGGGCACAAATCTAGCCCTGCCATTACATTATAGTGGAACAAGTCAAAGGAGACATATAGGAAGAAAAAACCCTAATTTTGTAGGAAATAATGAATACTATATGGTGTTGGTTTCACACTGTGCTAAAAATGTATATCTTTAAAAATAGCCCCTTTATTGGAGCTCCTTATAGATCTAACTGTGTGTTTCCAGTGATGGGAGGGTGTGTCCTAACTGTCCCTGCCAGAAGCACAGTAGGAGGGGGACAGCCAATCACAGCGCTGCAGTCACACAAGCAAAGACGCGTTCCCTATCAGGTCAGCTGAGTTGCCGATTGGTTCCTGTGCTACAGTGCGGAGTGTCACCGGCTCCCCGGCACAGCCAGACAATTCAGTGAACAGAAAGTAGGGATGCACCGAATCCACTATTTTGAACCCCCGAATCCTTCACTAAAGATTCGGCCGAATACCAAACACTAATTTGCATATGTAAATTAAGTGTGGAAAGGGAAAAACTTTTTTTACTTCCTTGTTTTGTGACAAAAAGTCACGAGATTTCCCTCCCCGACCACAATTTGCATATGCAAATTAGGATTCGGTTCGGCCGAGCAGAAGGATTCGGCCAAATCCTGCTGAAAAAGGCCGAATCCTGGTCGAATACTGAACCGAATCCTGGATTCGGTGCATCCCTAGCAGAAAATGGAATAGATTTACAATAAAGTAACCAGAAACACTGCCATTTCAAGCAAATTCTTTCTATATCTAAAAGAGTAAAATGCACTGGTACATTGTTTTTTTTGCTTAAAATTTCTCCTTTATGGAGAGGCTGCTGTAAAGAAGTTGGGAAATGGTTCTTAGGAGTCACATGGTTTCCTTCCAATCAGCTGTGTCTGTATAAAACACAGATACACATTTATTCCTGGAAGTTCACATAGTGTCCCTCCAGTGAAGTTGTGTGTAACCAGATAGTCTGTGTCCTACACAAACGTTACTCACCCTCTAAAGAATCAGAATCAATTTCCCTCTTTATTGTGTCCAGAGGATCCTCAGTGTCCGGCTCTTCATTCTCCCATTTCCCCTCTAACCTCCTTGTTTCCATCTCTGGAGAACCTGACAGCAAGGAACACAAACCCACAACATGAAGTTGGCTATGAGGCCCAGACATGTGATAGCCACCACTCATATAACACTTGCAAATATTTGTGTTCATTCTGCTCTTTTGGTGTAACTAGTTGAGCCCCAAACCTGTTACCATGGACATTAAAACTGTTGCTACTAGTGAGGTACATCTTAGGCTTCAGTGGGTCATTAAAATATAAGAAACTCACAGCACAGGGCCACAATAGGATTAACATAAAACCACACATACCACTACATTAAGCCTACAAAAGTTGGTTCCAAGACCGGTGTATCTCACTGGGAAACTATAATATCTCCTCCTATTGGGGCTTGTGTTCTCTACAAAATGTTGGAGGGTGTGTTTAGTAATCTGAGTTGAGAAGAACTGAGCATGCACATGAGCCAACAGCCAAAGTAAATTCCTGAGGGAGGGGCAGAGTGGGTTGGAGGAGGAGAAGGAATTCTAAGTGATTAAGGGGACGCTGCAGTCTGTTAACCTTTTAACAACCAGAATGGCAGTTATGTAAAGATTTCAAAGAGGCTGTTCACTGATTACATGTTTGTGGGGAGTTTACATGTATAATGTATACAGACTGTTGCTAGATACTCATACGGGGCCACACAGATCACATTCATAGTATGGCCATAACTGCGAAAATGTTTAAAGAACGACCTAATTGTGGCAACATTGTTTGTAAAATGTCGACTTCCACATGGCCAGGGTTGCTTTAATTACATTTTCTCGAGTGTCTATGCTAATTACCCATTTATCTCCAGCCCCACACTCTTCCTGCCCATTTCATATGAAGTTTAGGCCAATGGCACCCCCCTTGCGTGGCCCCACATGAAAGTCTGCCTGCTGTGATTCCTTACCATGTATAAAATATAAAAGGTATCACTACAGAGATTAACTGGCCCTTGCATTGTTTAAACCTCAAATTCACACTGTAATCCCCCCTGTATTGTTCACACATGTGACACCTCTATTTTTCACACCCTAAAGCCCCTGACTATTCCACCTGAGACCCAGAGTGAAACTGCCACATTGTTCTCCTGTTCACACTTTATACAAAATGCTAATGGGGCCCCAGCACTGTGTCATTTTATGTAGTACATATTAGACTGAGAGCTTTCCCTGTCTCCTGCTCTATTATGTCTGCCATAAGGTCCCTGTGTGTGTCATTCTGTGCTTGCCCAGTACTGCTTGTGTGTGTCATTCTGTGCTTGTCCTACGCTACCTGTGGGATATAAGCCTGGCAGAGGTTTGTTCTGGAGGTTTGTTAGCATTTGGAATGGTGGGTATGTTGTAACATGACTTAAATTTTTCACTTACGTGTTATGAGGGATATCCCTGCAGTGAGCACCAACCATTTGGTTTTTTGGTGTACTACCACCGATAATGTGGATATGATCTTAAACGTTCTTGTGGTAAAGTGGGTGTGGCTTACAGTGGGTGTGATCAACACTGACTTCCATTATCGGTCCTCCACTACGTAGGGCAGAAAAATTTCTGCTCTTGGTACCACAAAAGTTGGACAGCACTGGTCTATGAGATTGCACTTGCAATGGATTGGCTGGAGCTGGAAAGGAGCCTAATTACAGTAATTAAATAAAAGAAACCAAGAGCTGCTTCCCCAGTGTTCCCTCTCAACTTGTCTCTCTCAGTCTGAAATGCTCAGTAATAGCAAAGGGATTTCCCCTAGTTCCAGCCCACCCCTGCCCATGCAATAGCACCCTGTCCATGTAAGCCCACCCCTGCACATGCAATAGCACCCTGTCCATGTAAGCCCACCCCTGCCCATTTGAGCCCACCCCTGCGCATGCATAGTCAGAGGTATTTTTTTCATGGAAACTCCCTGACAGCTGTCGTATTATGACAACACTGGCACCATTAACTGTCAGTTGTGCTGAGCTGCCATAATAAACTGTGCTGGTGCTTCTCACTGGCATTATATAATAGTGTCAGACACTCCCAGTCCCATGTTCTGATCCCACTTCACTCTCTGTCACAAAGGGCTGAGAGAAAACACAACAGTCTAATCACAGAGAATCCTCAGACTCTACACTATAATCTACAGCTTGGTCAATTTGCTATGGGACCAGACTGTAAATTATTTCCTTATAAAGGGGCCGTTTCTACGTCAGTATGTTCCCTAAATTTGTCTCCCCCCTCTCATGTGACTTACAGTCTTATTTCACACTGCTCACTCCTCAGCTACGGGCCCCTCATCTCTCTCTCTCCTGTCCTTCTGGTTTTGCTTCCCCCTCCCATGATGCCCCTCCAGTCTCTCAGCATTTCATGTCGATCTCACTCCCCCTCCCAAATGACAAGTCTGATTCAACATCCCTCTCTCCTGTTCTGCTCCCCCCTCCTCCTCCTCCATGTCTTCTCTCTGTCCCTGCCTCACTCCTCACACCCTCCGTCTGATAACGTCACCCCCTGGCAGGTACAATTACATGAAGCTGAACACAACTGAAGAAATACTAATAAAGATAAGAACAAGGGACTACAGGGGAAACGCAAGAAACAAAATGAAATAAGGTGAACACACGGGGGGGGAAGAAATAGTAGCAGACACAAGTAAACACAAAACAAAGTGTATCATTTTGTACAACTACATGAAGGTCACAAACAGACATTTCACACAAACTGTAGATTATAATAAATAATGTTCCCCCTACTGTAATTTATAAAGAGATCAGAAGTCACCTAAGAGTTATGTGACCTGTATAAAAGCCTGCGGCCTCTGTGACTTATAATATCTTTATAAATTACAGTAGGGGGTACATTATATATATATATCAGTATGAGAGTAGGGGGTACATTATATATATATATCAGTATGAGAGTAGGGGGTACATTATATATATATATATATATATATATATATATATATATATATATATCAGTATGAGAGTGTATAATATACAAATACAGTATACACAGCCAACTTGTACCTCCCCAAACAGAATGATCCCCCTGTACCTCTGTCTGAGATTATTGTTTGTCTACTCTGTATATCAGCAATCATTTCACTATGTACAACTGTATCTCACACACTTCCCAACAGTGCAAGAAGCAGAAAAAGAGTTAAATCCCAATCAAAGGAATTCTTCCTGCCAGCAGTGAAGTGGTTAATTAGCCCAGCTCCAGCGCACACACAGTTAAATGCCAAAGTATAATATTTCTATAGTCATATATAATAATCAATCAGTAGAACATGTGCCATGAAATGAATCATCTCAACCCTGTTTGTCCATGAGAAATACACAAAATAACTCATAGACACTGAGCTTGGGACACTTCCTGTATTTCTTTGCTCTTCTGCTCCCCCAATATCTCTTCCCCACGGAAACACTTCCTGTTCAGTAAGTTCCACATGTTCCTCATTCCCTGACACTTCCTCACGGGCTGTGTCTGTACTTAATCTAATCCCTGGCTACTTACCCCCATCAGTAAGTGCTGAGCTCTCCATTGGGTCCGACTTCTCTTCTGTTTTATACTTTCTCATTTCCATTTGGGTCTGTGGGAAACCGGGAACAACAGAGACGTTTGTGTGAAGTTCCTGAGCCCGGGGGAGGGGCTTACAGTGGATAAAGAAAGGGGAGTGGATTATACTGAGGGAGGAGCCAGAGAATGAGTCGCACGTTTGTGAGGAGGAGGAGTTACACAGAGCAGAGGGAGGAGTCTGATTGAGTAAGGGGAGGAGCACAGGAGAGATCTCAGAGGGAGGAGGAGACTGAAGTCATGTGACTATTGTGTCCTGACTATTCTCTGCCCCGTGTTCCTAATGTTCTGCTCAGACAAATAAAAGATTCACCAGCGGATAATTCATTCTACTCATTTATCCACAAGTCTGACACTGAAATATTGTGATAATAACATGAGCTGATACATCTCTAATACTGACACTTACTCACCCTCCAACTGTCATTTACTGACATTATATCCTTCTATTAACCCCCAGTCTCCCCTCTCTATCAGTCCCTGCAGCAGGATTAACCCCCAGTCTCCCTTCTCTATCAGTCCCTGCAGCAGGATTAAGCCCCAGTCTCCCCTCTCTATCAGTCCCTGCAGCAGGATTAACCCCCAGTCTCCCTTCTCTATCAGTCCCTGCAGCAGGATTAACCCCCAGTCTCCCCTCTCTATCAGTCCCTGCAGCAGGATTAACCCCCAGTCTCCCCTCTCTATCAGTCCCTGCAGCAGGATTAAGCCCCAGTCTCCCCTCTCTATCAGTCCCTGCAGCAGGATTAACCCCCAGTCTCCCCTCTCTATCAGTCCCTGCAGCAGGATTAAGCCCCAGTCTCCCCTCTCTATCAGTCCCTGCAGCAGGATTAAGCCCCAGTCTCCCCTCTCTATCAGTCCCTGCAGCAGGATTAACCCCCAGTCTCCCCTCTCTATCAGTCCCTGCAGCAGGATTAAGCCCCAGTCTCCCCTCTCTATCAGTCCCTGCAGCAGGATTAAGCCCCAGTCTCCCCTCTCTATCAGTCCCTGCAGCAGGATTAACCCCCAGTCTCCCCTCTCTATCAGTCCCTGCAGCAGGATTAACCCCCAGTCCCACAGACAGTTTAGAGCAGGAGGAGAAAGAAACTTACCCAGTAGGCCTTGCAGGAGGTTACAGTGCAGGAGACGTGAGTGCAGGAGTTACAGGCAAAATAGGACACAAAATCAGATTTTTACTTCTTCACGGAGTTTCCGCATAAGGTTCAGTCAGTTTATGGGAATAGAATCTTCTAGCTCTGCTCCGTTCAGTGAAGACTTGCCGTGTGCTATGGGCAGGACTGGCTGCTGGTAAAAGCTTTCCCCCCAACCCCCCTCTTTTCCCAGAACAATCCTGGTTATAGAGCTCAGCCCTCAGTCTCTAATTATGAATAAAATGTCCCGTGTTTATCTTTAATCTCCTGCACTGATGCCAGAGAAACATCCAGAGTCTCAGCAAGTTCATTAAATGAGAGGCTTTTTGGCAGAGAGCCCAGAACATTCAGCACCTGCACTGAGATAACATTGTGACGAATGAGATAAGCAGCTCTCTGGGGTGTGACTGCTTGAATAGGAATTTAACCCTTATAAGCACAAACTATAGCAACACAAAATATGAGCCGAAAAATCCTTGAAATGACTTTCCATCATCTGCTCAGTGCAGGCAGCATAGTATTGTTTCCTTCCCCCTAATGTAGTGTGGGTTCTACTTGTCTGAACCTACAGTGCAGGATACAATCGTAATTAAACTATAATAGTACTTATCTGTTATCTACTGTGTATCCTGTGCTTGAATGGCTGCCCCCATAGCTACACAGCAGCTTGTTTATATAAACTATAGTAGTACTTATCTGTTATCTACTGTGTATCCTGTGCTTGAATGGCTGCCCCCATGGCTACACAGCAGCTTGTTTATAGAAACTATAGTAGTACTTATCTGTTATCTACTGTGTATCCTGTGCTTGAATGGCTGCCCCCATGGCTACACAGCAGCTTGTTTATAGAAACTATAGTAGTACTTATCTGTTATCTACTGTGTATCCTGTGCTTGAATGGCTGCCCCCATGGCTACACAGCAGCTTGTTTATAGAAACTATAGTAGTGTTTCTGAAGCAAACACATCAGTATTACCAGTGCAGGGCAACACTACATTACATTGTAATTCCTATAATACACTTTCATTTTTTGTAATTATTGTTCCTTTAATGTGCGGCACAATGAAGGCTCATTAAGTCAAAGAGAAAACATAAGAAGGCCATTATTAACAAGGCAATACTTTGGTATACATTGTGCCAGCTCCAGTTCAGTGAGCTCCAGTGCTGGGGTCATTGGGTTGGGGGGGTGCACCCTGATTATCCACCTCACACTTTAGTTGAACCTCACTGGGCATCCCCTTTGCCCGTTTTAGCTGGGGAGGATGTCAATTTGTTTTTTCCAGAAACTCGGGAGTCAGGAGCAGCGTTGCCTTCCATCACAACGGGCTTTTTGGAAAAGTGGAGGAGTTGTAAGAGACACATATCTACTTAGTTTAAATACAAAGTTCTCATCGGGGGAACAGGGGGTACCCTTGTACCGGGCCTAAGGGGGGCTCAACTGTGCTGCACTTTTCAAATTAGGCAGCCCCTCCTGACAGGGCCAAAGTCAAGCACCGAACCAATGAAGCCACGAAAAGACCCAACGCCACCAATGTGGTTTTTTTAATTTTATTAAACCACTGGCAACCAATGAATTATTTTTATACTCTATAGGCCCCTCACCACCAATGTTTATTTTTAACTTGTAAGGGGGGGGCCTGGCCACCAATAATTTGTTTTCAACTTGTAGGGGGTCCCTGACCACCAATGTTTTTTGAAAAACTTTTATGTGGGACTCTGGGCGCCAGCGTTTTTTTTAACATATACGTTTTTAGCACTGAAGTCTGTGTGGCCTTTTTACTGTGGTGTGGGTGGGATCTGGGGAGGGGCTTCAGGGCTGGGACCAGAGGGCCCACAAAATGTTGTTCTATGGGGCCCCTAGATTTCTCATACAGGAGAAATGGAGTATCACTCATGTATTATAAGGGATAATGTACCCCCTACTGTAAATGATAAGGATATTAGAAGTCACTGAGGGGTTGTTCTGTGACCATATAAAGGCACAAGGCTGCAGGCTGAGTTATACAGGGAACTCTGAGTATCACTCATGTATTATAAGGGATAATGTACCCCCTACTGTAAATGATAAGGATATTAGAAGTCACTGAGGGGTTGTTCTGTGACCATATAAAGACACAAGGCTGCAGGCTGAGTTATACAGGGAACTCTGAGTATCACTCATGTATTATAAGGGATAATGTACCCCCTACTGTAAATGATAAGGATATTAGAAGTCACTGAGGGGTTGTTCTGTGACCATATAAAGGCACAAGGCTGCAGGCTGAGTTATACAGGGAACTCTGAGTATCACTCATGTATTATAAGGGATAATGCACCCCCTACTGTAAATGATAAGGATATTAGAAGTCACTGAGGGGTTGTTCTGTGACCATATAAAGGCACAAGGCTGCAGGCTGAGTTATACAGGGAACTCTGATTATCACTCATGTATTATAAGGGGTAATGTACCCCCTACTGTAAATGATAAGGATATTAGAAGTCACTGAGGGGTTGTTCTGTGACCATATAAAGGCACAAGGCTGCAGGCTGAGTTATACAGGGAACTCTGAGTATCACTCATGTATTATAAGGGATAATGTACCCCCTACTGTAAATGATAAGGATATTAGAAGTCAATGAGTTCTGTGACCAGGTAAATTAAATTTAAGAAAGGGGTGAAGCTGAAAACACCCCCAAAACATTGTGTGTTGTGAAATGTTGTCATGGTGAGCTACACATAATAAGCCTTCACTGTTATTTGCAGTCGGATTTCTATACAGTTTACTGGGAGTTACTGGGTGGAAGGTACATAGATTATTTCTACTAGAATCACAGTTTTTTTTTTTATTTGGGGCCCTCCATTGTAAGCTCCAAGGGAGCAGGGATTGATCCATAATCACAGTATAATGCTGCAGGATATGTCTGATATATATATAAGAAACCATATCTTTATATTTATGGGAATATTTGAATCTGAGGAGGGAAAATAGATTATGAATGTCCAACTCCAGTGCCCCCACCAGAAATGTGAGACCCTTGGTGAGATGTCTCTTGTCTCTGGGCAGCAGTGTTACACATGTAAATGAGACAGACAAAAGACAGACACTGATTGAACTGCAGACAGAGGTGTCTCACTGTGAGGGTGGGGAGAACAGGAATAAACGTTCTCTTTGTGCCCAGATGTATCACAACACAACGTATTCCTCTAACTCACAGTTCAACAAGCCACAAACTGAAAGCATAATAATTATATAGTGAATAAAGTACCCAGTTTTGTAAGAATATTGTAAGTTACTGAGGATTTCTGAGCATATGAAAGCACAAGGCAGATGAGATTTTAAAGGACATTTCTCCCATTTCGACCAATGATTAGCGTGAAATGTACAAGATTTACCCCCTAGGGGCACAGTTTGTTGATGAAATGAATGACATGTATTAGTTACACACTGTGTGGTCTGGGTGTGACAATAAAGCTGGTCATAGATGCAAAGATCGGACGTCCCCATCTCCCGACCTGCCACTGACCATTCCGATCAAAGTCTTATCAGTCAGATGAAATAAAGTAGTAAAAGAACAGATGAGCCGATGTTCTGCCCCTGACAGTAACCGTACGATAGACAAAGCTAGTGACAGTCTCCCACTGAATCCTACGATCAGCAATACACGCAGAGATATTATCCGCAGCCAACAGAAATCTTTTAACCTGTCCCATCGACCAAACGACCGATCTCCGCCGGATGAAAAATGTCAGGACTTTCCACACACGGTCCGAAAATCGTACAATTCATACAATCAGATCTTTGCGTCTATGGGCAGCTTAAGAGGAAATTTCCCGGCTGTGTCTGTAAGGGCTCTTATTGACGAGCGGTTGAAGCTGCGCTCCCCTGTGTTCCGTTTTTCAGCGTTCAGCCGTAGGGGAGCGCAGGAATAGACGCATTGAGTTTTTTCCAATGGGGCTGTACTCACACAGGCTCGTGTAGGCGCCGAACGCAGGAAAAATGCAGCATGTTGCGTCTCAACCTGCGTTCGGCACCTACACGTGCCTGTGTGAGTACAGCCCCATTGGAAAAAACTCAATGCGTCTATTCCTGCGCTCCCCTACGGCTGAACGCTGAAAAACGGAACACAGGGGAGCGCAGCTTCAACCGCTCGTCAGTAAGAGCCCTTAAGTTGGCCATAGACGCAAAGATCCGATCATTGGAATCATGGTACGATCGGACTTTCCCATCTCCCGACCCGCCACTAACCATTCAGATCAAAGTCTTACCAGTCAGATTAGTTAAAGAACAGATCAGCAATGTTCTGCCCCTGACAGTAATCGTACGATATCTATGTCCAACCAAAGCTGGTGACAGTCTCCCACTGAAAATCCTACGATCGGCAATACACGCAGAGATATTATCCGCAGCCGACAGAAATTTTCTAACCTGTCCCATCGACCAAACGAACGATCTCCGCCGGACGAAAAATGTCAGGACTCTCCACACGTTCCGAAAATCGTACAAATCCTCGATTCGTACGATCAGATCTTTGCATCTATGGGCAGCTTTACACACACAGCCGGGAAATTTCCTCTTAAGCTGGCCATAGACGCAAAGATTTGATGTATGAATCGAGGATTTGTACGATTTTCGGACCGTGTGTGGAGAGTCCCGACATTTTTTGTCGTTGTACACACAATTGTACGTTTGGGTTCTTACAGCTGTGGTTTCCTTGGTTACTGAGAGATCAGAGTGCTGATTAGAATAATTAATTCTATTAGAGAATGTCGCTGCCATCTTAGTTACGTCTCTCTCAGGCCCCACATTCACATCAGTGAGAGTTTCACGGTATCATTATACCCACCCCGGGGATGGGCGATACTGATACTCTTACTACTCTACACTTGTCCCTCCCAGAAGCCAACTCCAGTGTGACAGCCACTCTCCTCCACTACTGGGGAGCAGACACTACAGACGCCCCAGTCCGTGTCCAGGGATAAAGCCGCTATACTGAGACAGAGATTAGGAAGATAAAAGCAAACACTAAATACATGAGGTAAAATCATAAAATGGATCTGATTCCCCACTAGTTTCCTGGAGCTGCTGCTGAGTGTCATTCACCTGTAAGTGGGACAGTCCCATCTCATACAGACAGGGGGGAACAGAGACACCACAAGAGCTGACACTTCTGCACTATAACTCCCAGCACCTGCGTCTGATGATCTTTAATTATGATTTAAAGTGAACCTGTCACCCAGACACAAAAATCTGTGTAATAAAAGTCCTTTTCAAACTAAACATGAAATCCAATTTCTATTTTGTATTAAAGCATTCATAGCTGTTGTAAGCTCATTTAAACATCTCAGCTGTCAATCAAATATTGTCTGCCCCTCCTCTATGCCATGGGCATAGAGGCGGGGCAGACAATTACTTTCACTTTCCATTCAGCACTTCCTACATGTCACTGCTCTCCCCACATTCCCCCCAATCTCTTCACCATTTAATTGTGTAACCAGGACATGGGGATGGACATCAGGTCCCCCATTCTGGTGCACAAACAAGATTCTGAGATGATACAAGACTTGTCTTAATAACAGTGTCCCACAAAATGGCTCCTGCCTGCTTGTTATAATTATGAATTCCCAGACTGATGGAAACAAGATTCAAATAATTTATATAGTGTCATTAAAGTTCATTTTGCTTGACTAATGTGATAAGATAGGATTTTGAATAATTTTTTTGGGTGACGGGTCCCATTTAATCACAGGTAAAGAGTCACAGGTGGAAGAGTTCAATATAACTGATCCCCCCGTGTCAATGCAACATGGACTCTCCTCACACACTAACTCAGCAATGGGGAAACAGCACAGAATCCTGGGAAACCCAGGGCATTGTGGGTACAAAGTGCTGCCGTTGCTGGGGGTTACAGCGTCTCCCACTGGCTGATTGGCTCACATGGAGAATATAGCGCGCAGTTCATAGACACGTTACATTCGCATCCTATTACTTAGTAACACAACTTATTCAAACTACAGTTACCCAACAGCCAACGCGCCCCTCACTGTATCTGTGGGACGGAACTTTCCTTGTTGCTCAGCCCCATAATGGGTAGGAGGACGAATAGGAGCTGAAGGGCGGGGCTAGCAGACTGATTGGCGGGTGTTACAGCGAGTAGGAACACGTATGGGCCGGGCGAGCGTGTCTGAGGCGATAAAATATCAGGAGTCAGAGCGGGAGAAACGAAACGGCTCGTGTTTGTCAGCGCGTCACAGGCTGTGTGTCCTGTCAGTCACTCGGGGAAAGGAACCGCCTCTCTGTCTCGTCACTTTATCCTACAGGTACCGACATGTCATTACTTTTATTTACAGCTCATGCCGTGATGTCTGTGCGCTTGCGTTTAATATTGAGCGGGAATAGAGTCAAGGGCTGAGGCTTAGCGAGAGTTACTTCTGGCTGTTCTCTTACTCTCGTGTGAGATGACAAGTAACACAGGGAATGAGCTTTTAATGGAATCTACTCAGTGGTTGTGACAGCAGCCGGTCTATTCCCCCCCTTCTGCTGAGTGGTTCAGCCCAGGCAGGTAACAGACTGATGGGGAAGCCGTACCATTTGCTGCTGCTGGAGGGGGGTGTACTGTAACAGACTGGCAGACTCCTATACATATAAGTACTTGTCTGTAAGAGGTGCCTGATTAGTGCAACCTGCTCTGTATTATATAGTGAATAATGTGGCCCCTATTGTCAATTGTTGTTGTCCATGTCCCTACAGGAGCCATAAAACTAACCCCCCCGTGTTGTCATGGGAGAGTCCGGTTACCTGATTCCATTCCCACCTGTATATAAACCCCTGGGACTAATACAAGTCACTAGAATTATTCCATTTCTCTTCATGTCACAGGGAACAGACAGGGATTCCATTGCTGCTAATGTACATGTGATTCCTGCAGTTTTATTCTCTTTTATGTTACGCACAGGTTGTACTGTGTGTATATATATATATATATAATCTGTATCTATATATAATCTGTATCTATAACTGTATGTCCTTGTCCGACCCCACAACTGTCAACTCTATTTATTCTGCAGTTTCCTAAATACCCCGCCCCCCTGCACCCCTGTGAGTTACAGCAACTCCTATGTTTCTCTATATTAATCCACAATAATGTTGTTTGTTTAAACATACCTTAACCCTTTCCTTGCTGAAGTGCCTGCTCCATTCATTTGTATCATTGCTGCTCAGTACGGGGGGGATCTTCCATCTTTTCTTTCCCAAATTGACTCAGTATGGAGCCCCCTCAGCCACTGCCAACCCATGACTCTTATCTGTATCTGTTATAACTTCCAGCATCTGTGTATATATATCCAGGGCCGCCATTAGAAATCACGGGGCCCCGTACAACAAAATTTTTGGGGCCCCCTGGGCCCCGCCCACACTGACGACCAAGCTCCACCCCATTTCCCGCCCACTCCACATCGCAGTTAAAAGACCACACAGACATCAGCGCTAAAAAAGTAACCCCCCCCACACAAGTTGTAAAAAGCTATTGATGGTCAGGGCCCCCTTATATACATTGGGGCCCCAAAAAAAAAAAATTAAATTTTTTTTTTTTTTAAAAAATTGGTGGCAGGGGCCCCCTTATAAGTTAAAAACAAATTGGGGCCCCAAAAAAAATTTGAAAAAAAAAAAAAAACATTGGCGTCAGGGGCCCCCTTATAAGTTAAAAACAAATTGGGGCCCCAAAAAAAATTTGAAAAAAAAAAAAAAATTTTTTTGAAAAAAAAAAAAAAAAAACATTGGCGGCAGGGGCCCCCTTACAAGTTAAAAACAAATTGGGGCCCCAAAAAAAAATTAAAAAAAAAAAATTTTTTTGAAAAAAAAAAAAAAAACATTGGCGGCAGGGGCCCCCTTACAAGTTAAAAACAAATTGGGGCCCCAAAAAAAAATTAAAAAAAAAAAAAAATTTTTTTGAAAAAAAAAAAAACCATTGGCGTCAGGGGCCCCTTACGAGTTAAAAAAAAAATTGGGGCCCCAAAAAAACATGTTTTAAAAAAAAAGATTGGTTGCAGGGGCCTATAGAATATTAAAATAATACATTGGTGGCCAGGAGATTAAAAAAAAAAAAATACACAAACTGGTGTTCAGTAGAATTGAACTCACGGCTTCAGTACTTCAACTTCACCTCCTTTCGTGACTTCGGGTCTTTTCACTGCTTCAGGACTTCGGCTTCGGCTGTTTTCGTGACTTCGGGTCTTTGCGCTGATTCAGGACTTCGGCTGTTTTCGGCGCTTCGTGACTTCGGCTTTTTCCGTGACTTCGGGTCTTTTCGGCGCATCGGCTTCGGCTTTTCGGCACTTCCGCATTCGGCAGCACAGAGGCAAGACGTACGGCTCGGGCGCTCGTAAGGGGGGCCCGGATCTTCAAAAAATGCAGCGCTGCCGGGCCCCCCTTCATGCCCGGGCCCGGTACGCTTGTCCCCCCTGTCCCCCCCTGATGGCGGCCCTGTATATATCTATATATGTATATATATATCTATATATATATATATATATATCTCTCTATCTATCAGTGGCTTTTGTATCTGCACTTGGCTCAGTTGATTTACTGCATCTATGTAGGAAAATGGGTAGAAAGATGGGGGTTTGTATGTATAAACTGAGCCTTTTGGGACCCTTCATTTCTCTATAGCAAGCTGAAAGGGAAAATAAAGTCCAAAACCAAATTAACATTAAAAATAAATCATGTCTACCTCTTTCTTACGTCCCCATCATTTCCTCTGGCTGCCATTCCCCTGCTGCCGACCACTCTGCCCAGATGCCCAGGGAGATGCTTATTTACAGATTTACAATATGGCCTTTAGTTTGCCAATGCCTGTGGATAAATACAGACGAGAATCAGCCCCTACACTGTCATTAGCCTTAAGCTTTATATGTATTCTAATAAATACTGATCACACCTGACGCCCATTGATATTATACCTCCCACACGTTATATTATAGATATTCCAGATCTTTGTTTGCAGCTGGTGCCTTGATACTTTTATATCTTGCACATTATATCTGTGAGTATGAGTAACCTTTACCTACATAATGCGTTTATCTAAGACTTTTCTTCTTTTTACTTAGAAGTTACCCCTAGACCAGTCGTTCTGCTTTTGACAATGGCTCTGACTGATCTGAGAGACGAGCTGAGCTGCTCCATCTGCCTGAGCATTTATACTGATCCTGTAATGTTGACGTGTGGCCATAACTTCTGCCGGGGCTGTATTGGGAATATAATGGATGCCCAGGAGAGATCTGGGGCTTATTCCTGCCCTGAATGCAGACAGGAGTTTAAGGAGCGCCCTGCCCTGCAGAGAAACAGAGCCCTGGGGAACATAGCAGAACATATACATCCTGCTCAGCCGGAGCCGGGGGAGACTGGGATTGACTGCTTCTACTGTGACTCCCCAATATCCGCTGTTAAATCCTGCCTGCAGTGTGAGGCATCATTTTGTAATAAGCACCTGAGGATGCACAGCAAGTCAGTCAAACACGTCTTAATAGAACCCACAATGCACCTGGGGAACAGGAAATGCTCAGTCCACAAAGAACTCCTGAAGTATTACTGCTGGGAGGAGTCAGTCTGTGTCTGTGTGTCCTGCTGTCTGGCCGGAGAGCACAGGGGCCACAGGGTGGAGCTGCTGAGTGAGGCCTCTGAGAAGAAGAAAGAGACACTGAGGAAAGTTGTGGAGAAACTGAGGCCAGAGAGAGAGGAGACTGAGAGAGGAGCCCAGAGACTGCAGGAGCGCAGGAGAGAAGTGGCAGAAAAAGCAGCCGGTGAGACAGAGAGAGTCACTGCCCTGTTTAGAGACATCAGGGAACAGCTGGAAGCCCTAGAGAAGCGACTCCTGAGTGACATCTCCAGCCAGAAAGAGAAGCTCTCACTCACACTCACTGATCTGATGGAGCAGCTGGAAATAAAGAAGGACGAGCTGTCCAGGAAGATCCGTCACATTGAGGAGCTGTGCAACATGGCAGATCCACTCACTGTCCTACAGGAACGGGAATCACATGCCTTTTGTGGGGCTGAGGGGGCAGATAATGAGGCCAGAGAGAGAGATTATACTGATGATCTGGATGTGGGTTTCATTACAGAGACATTACTCACAGGCATTGCAGATATGGTGCCGGGGTTAAAGGATTGGTGTATCTATGGGCAGGAGGTTGTAGGAATGATATTGGATAGAAACACGTCTTCCAGTCAAGTAACAATATCAAATGATATGAAAATTATATCAAAGTTGGCATCAAGCCATCGTATTGTAGAAATACCAGATAGATTTGAGACTGAACAGGCATTAAGCACCAAGAGTTTCCCTTTAGAGCGACATTACTGGGAAGTGGAGGTCAGTGAATCAGGGGGTTGGGGGGTAGGAGTGACCTATCCCAGTATAGAAAAGAAAGGCCGTCCATCGTGGGTTGGCTACAATAACCTATCTTGGTGCCTATATAGGGTTGGGCATCAATATAAAGTTATTCATGGCGGATATGAAATTCCCTTATATCAAAAACCTTCCTGCAGGAGAATCAGGATCTCATTGGACTATGAGGCCGGACGTCTGTCCTTTTATGAGCTGAGTGAGCCAATCAGTCACTTACACACCATCACTGCCAAATTCACTGAGCCCCTCCATGCTGCATTTTGGGTAGGAATGGGGAGAATTCGAATTATGAATGGAACCTGGAAAAATTCTGTTCAGCAGGAGGGGAAGGCAGGGAGCACAGAGGAGTCACATCCCATCTGTAACAGGGTTGTACATGTGTTTAAATGAGCTGTATTTATCCTATGTTTAGCTTCTGTTAAATGCATCGCTGGGCAGCACTGTTTTTATATAACTATATAGTGCTACTGGGATTATACACTGCAGCGAAGAACAAACAGGTCCAACCGCAATAAATAATGGTTCACATACTGAGATTGTGTGGTAAGAGACGGCATCTCAAGAGGTTCATGACTTCATCCCTTCACTGCAGTATTGAGGCTGTGAAGTAATTAGGAGTGAGAATATGTATAGATAATAAAGGGACCCTATAAACTAAAAGGCTTTTTTAATGGTATGAGTTCATTGTCAATGTGACATCTATTGGGGGGTGGGGAGGAATTTCTCAGAGCAAATGTTATATATCCTGTCAATGCTGGCTTGTCTCAGTGTAGATTATGTAACATTTAACAGTAAAGCTGGCCATAGATATTTTCATTATCGTAAGACCAAGCTTATCTTGAAATGATCGTATAAATGTACGATTTGTCCATCAACTAAAAAGACCTTTTCAAGCACTATTGTCTAGTTCAGTGATCCCCAACCAGTAGCTCGCGAGCAACATGTTGCTCTCCGACCCCTTGGATGTTGCTCTCAGTGTCCTCAAAGCAGGTGATTATTTTTGAATTACTGACTTGGAGGCAAGTTTTAATTGCATAAAGACTATGTATAGTGCCAAGAAGAGCCTCCTGTAGGTTTCAAGTCCACATAGGGGCTACCAAATAGCCAATCACAGCCTTTATTTGACATCCCATGGGACTTTTACATGCTCGTGTTGCTCCCCAACTCTTTTTACATTTGCATGTGGCTCATAGGTAAAAAAAGGTTGGGGACCCCTGGTCTAGTTGAAGCCAGGAAAACTGAGGGTAGCTGCCTGCTTGGCCCTGCAAACATAGATAGATTTCACTGTGACCGATGAAAATGTTTTAACCTGGCCAATCAATTTTGTGACAGACGTCAGATGAAAAATCGTTAGATGCACGTTTGATCGTTTGATTCCCACCAACTTCACGATAATTTGACGGATTGGTTGGATTGCACTAAAATCGGTCGTTCACCATAGACCTTAAGTCTCCCAATTGCCTGCAGTACATCTAGTATTGGCTCTGGGACAGGGGAGCCCAAAAGGAAGATCGGGATCTACCAGTAGACCTTTAGCTGGTGATCAGTAGGTCTCAAGACACTGTCAACAAACAGCTTGTCTAAATCACCCTTCTGTTTTATTATTTTCATTCAGATATTTATCATAATACTGCATTATAAATGATTACATTCTTTAATATAGCAATATAAATGTTCCCATAAATCAATATAATACTTAAGTAATACAAAATGCTAACAATGCTATTATGGATGTAGATCATAATGGGTCAACATCTTGAAAAGTAGACCCCATATTAGTAAAGTATGGGCACTCCTGCTCTAGGAAGAGTAGATGAGATGCTAATTGAATAGGAAAGTACATAGGATGATGGGGTGTTGTCTCAGGGGAGGGAAATATTACCAGGCATTTTATACCATCACATTAAATTCCTTTCTCTTAAAGGTTCTCTTTCACTCAGGAGCAACCTGGGAACATACAGCTATAGTTGGTGTCTCTCCCATGCGGCTGTTGTCTCTCATTCTCATTTATTAGCTTTCCAATATTCAGGGATGGCACATATAGGCTTTCTGCCCAATCAGTTACAGATAGAATAGAAAATAACATGCAGGAACGTTGTTTGCTCTGGGGCAACAGCAGATTGTTAAAGGGGATCTAAACCTCGTGAAACAGATTCATGTAAAACTGCTCATTTGAACACCTTTGCTCGTGGCATTATTAGTTCTTTTTTTTATTAGCGGCCATGCATGACTATTAGTAAAACGATACTACAACACTAAATAACATTGTTTTCTACATCACAAGGAGCAAAACAAAACTAGAATTTTTCGGGATTTATTATACCCAGAGGATGGAAAAGTCAGAATCTCAGACCTGCGTGGTTGAATATAAATCAATGTGAGAAGTCCCGAAGATATCCCGATCTGCGCTGGGTTTTGTGCAAAAATCTGAAGATTTCATGGTTTTCAGGCAAAAATCCGAAAAACGTTTGTTTTCGGGCGGAGAATCTGCAAAATGCGTATGATCCGAATCTTTGGATGTTTTTTTTTCGAGTTTTTATCTGCAAAATGTATTGATAAATAACAGGAAATAACCCATGCAGATTTGATTGGAGCATATTTCAGAAAATGAGATAAATTCGGATTTTGATAGATAAGACTTTGACACTTTTTCCTGTTTTAGGAGATAGCGGCTCCCTGTTAAAGCCATGTTTTTGCAACCTGGGGGTTGCAAAAATGTGACCTTAGTGTTGATTTACCAGCACTTTGGCCCCCTGGGTTGTTGCTCTGTGCATGGGCACCAGATCACTAATCTGGAATCAAGCGCTGACTAATGCAACCGTTCTCAAGCCAAGGTGCATCTGTGCTCCTGAAACAGATTGCACTTTACACACTGTGTGCTACATTGTTAATGATCTTTTAGGTGTTTGGACAATTAGTGATGCATCATTTCAGCTGCTTTTTAACCCTATGCTCGTATTCAAGTGTCTAGTTGCATAACCGCATGTGCTGATGCTGGATTATATTAAATAATAGCGCCCTGCACAGTGCTAAAGTGATGCGTCGATAAGTGATAATACAGGAACATATTAACAACCTACATATGTGAGAAGAGCTGCAATTTGTTAATCAACTAATGGCTTCTTCACTTCTTTCTTCAATCGAAGGGACGAGGAATTTGGCAAGGTAGGAGAGTAAAGTGGAGGAAACCATAAAACAAAATGATTATCTTTAAAATGATGGAAAAAATAAAAACGTATTTTAAAAAAATGCTACAATGTACTGTACATAAGCTTTTGAAAATGTACTTTTTGGTTTTGTGATAGTATCCCTTTAAAAATAAAATAAAAACATTTTTAAGATACAGACCTTTTGAACTGTGCATCACAGAAACGTTAAATGTCTCTGTTCTCCCCACAGGAAGAGGATCCCCAAGCCAAGAAGTTCAGGACTGGAACATCTCTGCACATGACTTTCCTCTCCTGCTTCATGTGCATTTTTTTGCGAATTCTAAAGGCACAATCATTAGACTGACAGGTTTAGGAGGAGGAGCTAAAGGCACAATCATTAGTACAAGGCACAGGTGCAGTGAGAGTCACCTGATGTCAGATTGACAGGTTTAAGAGGAGGTGCTAAAGGCACATTAAGAAAAAAATGTTTCTTTTGAGTTTTAACTATCTCCTACATAGCAGATCCATCCTGTACTTCATACAGATCTTATTAAATGTGTTTCCAAATTATTTTTTTCACGTCACATGCTTCCTCCTCTGTCGCCAGTTATTATGGATAGACAATATGAATTTACGTAGAGGATATATTCAACTTCAGAATTATACATCTTCAGTATTGACTATTCATTTCCTTATTTCAATATTATTTTGTCACTAAAATGGACACCATCCCATGTGCATGGTTAAACATTTTACTAAATGTATTTTTATATATAACTCAAACTGACTGCACACTAACCCTGTGTGTGTTTTTGAAGGTTTTCATTCATCGAGGTCATTGTATATCTAATAGAAGTAAATCTAGAGTAACTAGGCTTGCTGATAAATCATTGAAGATATTTGTTAGTCTTGATTTAATTGATTATATTTGTCTATAGCGCTGCACCTGAGTCTGGAAGGTGGCCATGAGCTCAGGTGCAGTAAGAGTCCTTTCCCCCAGGCAGAGGAGTTGCAGCACAGCCTGACAGTGCTTGTGCTGCACTGGTGTAACTGCGGGGACACTTCAGGGGCGGGTCATCCATAGTGAAGGAGGAGGAGGAAATGTCCATATGGGGTGTGCCTTGTACCCCACGGGGAGGCACCTCTAGCCTGAGGGGATTGCCCCTGCTTGCATCCTCCCTAGCACTCATGAGGGTGACCCAGTGTGCAGTATATGAGATGTACCTTCTCTGCCCATGTCTGCTGGTCCATGTTCCGTGGTGTAGTGCACCCTGCCACCGACAGCATGATCCAGCGACAGGGACACATTCTCCACAACCTGCTGGTGGAGTGCAGGGATGGCCTTCCTGGCAAAATAATGGGGAGCCAGCACTTCTTCCCTGAGGAATGGGAGGAGGTGGACGGAAAACTGAGAAAAGTAAATGCCTGTACCTGTGATTCAAAAGGGGGGTGTTCCCAGGTTTATTGAAGTGCTCATGACATGTAGGTTAGATCAGGAGGTGGACCGGAAGCAACAGTGCCCCCCAGTGCCTTGTCACATTGGTGCTGCTCCCACATCATCCTGTGATGAGGTTTTATATGGGAACTTAAAGCCGACATTCCCATATGTGACCCTGTCTGCCCCCTACAAACTTTCTGCCGGCAGAGCTGACGCACTCCTAAGTTTGCCAGTTGCCCACTGTCACCCAATGCCACTTGCTGCTATGGCGCTTGTTGCTGCTGCTGTGATTGTAGCTGCTGCTTCACTATAGTAGCCCGTCTGGGCATGGCATTTGGCTAGGCTGTTGCAGGGTAGCATGCTCATGGCCAGCACCATGGCCTCTTCCTATCCCACCCTTCCTCCCATCCCTCCTCCCTCTCCCATGGCCTATCATACTAAACGCATCTGAACTAAAAAAAAATAAGGGGGTGTTTTGGATATCTGGGGGAAGGAAAGGAGAAAAAAATAAAACCCTAAACTAAAACCCCTCAGCATAAGGAATACAGACACAAACAGTCAATGACAGTTAGCCATGACAAGGGCTATTGGGAGGTGAGCAGGCAAGCAGAAGAGGGAAAATAGTCAACTAAAATCCACAAGTCTGCAGCCACCTCTGCACCTCCTTATACTGTATAGATAGTGGAAGGGCTCACTTCTAATTGGCTGCTGTGGCTGTTGCTTCTTGCATGTCCTTTTTTTATGCATGTGCCTTCTGCGTCAAATTTTTTTTACACGGTTTCATGAAAAATTTTGCCTGCGGCAAAACTCAGAGATTTCACTAAGTCAAATTTATTCGCCCATCACTACTATATTGTTAGCCTATATAGGTATCAATTCTGCAAAACTTGTATTTATTGGTTTTTCTTTTTTATTTTTGCCACTGGCTAACACAGTGCCATAGTTGTTGTTTTGTATATGGTGCTACAAAGTTTCTGGTCTAAAGCTACAAATTATTCTGAAATTTTTTACTACTCAACTGCTGCAGTCTATACAGGCCTGCCAAAAAAGGGCCAAGGTGCTGGAATATAGCCCCCAACTCCAAAGGGCACTCAGATCAAAAATTCAAAGATATATTTCCAGTCCATACTCAAAGTTAAAAAGATTACTCTTTATTTATCATAAATATTAAAAAATAGGCATACAGACCAATTGATGCTCCGCCTTACGCGTTTCGCACCCACAGGCACTTATTCATAGGCATGCCTATGAATAAGTGAATAAGTGCCTGTGGGTGCGAAACGCGTAAGGCGGAGCATCAATTGGTCTGTATGCCTATTTTTTTAATATTTATGATAAATAAAGAGTAATCTTTTTTACTTTGAGTATGGACAGGAAATACAAATTATTCTGAGCCTGATACTCACTGTATCCAGAACTGAGAGGGTTAACTCCCAGGAGTACAAAGTGCTGTTTGTCTTTGATAAAATGGAACTTTCAGTTTCGTTTCTTGTTCAGTTGCTGTTCCTGCTCTCAGTGATGGCGGCTGCTGATCTGAGAGACGAGCTGAGCTGCTCCATCTGCCTGAGCATTTATACTGATCCTGTATCCCTGCCGTGTGCCCATAACTTCTGCCGGGGCTGTATTGGGAGGGTGCTGGGCACCCAGGAGGGATCTGGGCCTTATTCCTGCCCTGAATGCAGACAGGAGTTTAAGGAGCGCCCTGCCCTGCCCAGGAACAGAACTCTGGGGAACATAGCAGAGCGATTCCTTTCTGCTCAGCCCGAGCCGGGGGACACTGGGATTCCCTGCACCTACTGTGACTCCCATGTACCTGCTGTTAAATCCTGTCTCCTGTGTGAGGCTTCTGTGTGTAATAAGCACCTGAGGATGCACAGCAAGTCAGCGAAACACGTCTTAATAGAACCCACAATGGACATGGGGGACAAGAAATGCTCAGTCCATGATGAACCCCTGAAATATTACTGCTGTGAGGAGTCTGTCTGTGTCTGTGTGTCCTGCTGTCTGGCCGGAGAGCACAGGGGCCACAGGGTGGAGCTGCTGAGTGAGGCCTCTGAGAAGAAGAAAGAGACACTGAGGAAAGTTGTGGAGAAACTGAGGCCAGAGAGAGAGGAGACTGAGAGAGGAGCCCAGAGACTGCAGGAGCGCAGGAGAGAAGTGGCAGAAAAAGCAGCCGGTGAGACAGAGAGAGTCACTGCCCTGTTTAGAGACATCAGGGAACAGCTGGAAGCCCTAGAGAAGCGACTCCTGAGTGACATCTCCAGCCAGAAAGAGAAGCTCTCACTCACACTCACTGATCTGATGGAGCAGCTGGAAATAAAGAAGGACGAGCTGTCCAGGAAGATCCGTCACATTGAGGAGCTGTGCAACATGGCAGATCCACTCACTGTCCTACAGGAACGGGAATCACATGGAGCTGCAGATAATGAGGGGGGCAGAGAGAGACATGATATAAAGGTCCCTGCTGTAGGGGATCTGGATGTGGATCTGATCTCAGAGACATTACTCACAGGCTTAGCTGCCATTGTGACTGGGGTAAATACAAAATTAGCCCATCATTTGGGAACATCAACCAGTGGAGGAGAAGGCTCAGAACTTTCTGTGTCATTGATAAAAACAATACCAAGTATTTCCCCATTAAATTCTATTACTAACAGTAGATTTGACCCTGTATATGGGCAGGAGGCTACAGACCTGTTACTGGATATAAACACGGCTCATTATCGTGTATCTGTATCAGGGGACAGGAAATCTGCTTCCTACTCACTAACAAAACTACATTACCCACAATCCCCAGAGAGATTTCAGGATTATCCTCAGTCTTTAAGCAGCAGGAGTTTCCCCTCAGGACGACATTACTGGGAAGTGGAGGGCAGTGAATCAGGGGTGTGGGGGGTAGGGGTGGCCTATCCCAGTATAGAGAGGAGAGGGGGTCAGTCCAGTATTGGGAATAATAACAAGTCCTGGTGTTTGTACAGATGGGATGATAATAACAGATATTCAGTGAGACATGACAATAAATGGACAGATTTACCCCACGTCCCTTCCTGCAGGAGAATCAGGATCTGGTTGGACTATGAGGCCGGACGTCTGTCCTTTTATGAGCTGAGTGAGCCAATCAGACACTTACACACCTTCACTGCCACATTCACTGAGCCCCTTCATGCTGCATTCAGGGTGAATTCGGAGGGTGCCTGGGTGAGAATCATTAGTTAGGACACTGCCCACTGAGGTTTTAGATAAAATCACATACATCCCCACATTTAAAAAATATAAAGAGAGACAAAAATATCTGGCCATTTTCTGACCACACCCCCACATCACTGTTCATTTCACAAAATTAGGCAGGTTATGGAGCGTGTAAATACATTTCTGGGTATGTAAAGGTTATGCTTTATTTGTTATTACAGTTTTGTTAATGAAGGTGAAATTGCCCTGAAGGCTATGGGCACACAGGCTGTTGGCTCTGACTATTTTGTGTACTTGGACTGATCTCAGCTTGTGTGTGTGTGTGTGGCACAGGCTGATCAGATTGAAATCAATGGAGTGGGGGCAGGGAGCAAAACTACTTCTCTCAGCCTGCAAAAATACATAGTCAGAGAACAGCTGGAGCCTTCAGCCTGTGTGTCCATAGCCTTAAAAAAGCTGATCATCTGAGTTCCCCCACGAGAGCTGCTTATTTTATCAGTTACAATTGTATCTCAGTGCAGGTGCTGAGTATTCTGGGCTCTATGCCAAAAGCTTCTTATCTCATTAAGTTTCTGGTGTCAGTGCAGAAGGTCAAAGGGAAATGTGGGACATTTCTATAAGAATCTGAGACTTGGGGGCAAATTCACTAAGTGCCGAAGCGCCTAACGCTAGCATGAATTCACTAGCAATGGGCATTTTCGTTACTTCGCCGATTCACTAGCGAACGCTGGCATAACTTCGCTAGTGTTACTTCGCACCCTTACGCCTGGCGAAGTTGAGCAACGGACGTAACTACGCAAATTCACTAACGCGCGCATTGTTCTGAACGCTACCTTTTACGCCAGACTTCCTTCGCCACCTCAGACCAGGCGAAGCGCAATAGAGTAGATAGGGATTACTTCAAAAAAAGTTAAAAAATTTTCTAAGCCCCGAAAAACGCTGGCGTTTTTTCTATATTATGGGCGATAGGCTGAAAAAGATCTAAAAAAATTTTGGGGCTCCCCCCTACATTTCCTAACTCATGGCACCTTAACTATACAATGGGCACATGTGTAGGGCAAAATAAAAATTATATTTGCTGTTTTGAAGGTTTCCCAGGCTTGTGTAGTTCTGCTACATATACCTCCATTGTAACTTCAATTTGGCGCCGTATGCAAATTAGGCATCGCTAGCGTAACTTCGCTTTGCTTGGCGAATTAACGCTAGCGCAACTTCGCAACCTTACACTTCCCCTGAGCGCAACTTTGGATTTTAGTGAATTTGCGGAGCGCTGGCGAAACTACTCCTGGCGAAGTGCGGCGAAGTGGACCACAGCGCAACTACGAATCTTAGTGAATGTCCCACTATGGGTTGAGACAGGTGGGAGATATAAAATCAGAGGATACATTATAACTCTTCCAGTAGAACTAAACCAATCAGTGCAGCCCTAATAAGTACTAGATTATAATTAATTGTTTTCCTCTCCTCCCAACAATTTATCTCATCAGGAATTATCTAGACTGGATGTGCTGACACCTCCAAAATGTACAACACAGTCACTGAGAAAGAGACTCCAAGAGGAGTTAAATTGTCACACAGTCCCGATTCATTTGTGAAAAAAAGTGCTTTTCTGTGATTTTTTTAATTGAATGTGAAATAAAGTGAGTATTGATTATACTTTTTGTGTGAGGACAAGTTTCATTTACCATGTGACACACAACATATAATTGAACATCACACAAAGAACAATTCAGTGCTAAAAGCTCAATAGGGAACCCAGTGAGTTTGATCATCGAGAGGATTGTTGAGACCAATTGAAGCTTAATTTTTTACTTGGATTAAAAAAGAAATGAGGTCAATAATAGTTTTGTTGCCAAGAAGGATCTTAAAGTTAAAGGGATACTGTCATGGGAAAAAACATTTTTTCAAAATGAATCAGTTAATAGTGCTGCTCCAGCAGAATTCTGCAATTTCTCAAAAGAGCAAACAGATTTTTTATATTCAATTTTGAAATCTGACAGGGGCTAGACATATTGTCAATTTCCCAGCTGCCCCATGTCATGTGACTTGTGCTCTGATAAACTTCAATCACTCTTTACTGCTGTACTGCAAGTTGGAGTGATATTACCCCCTCCCTTTCCCCCCAGCAGCCTAACAACAGAACAATGGGAAGGTAACCAGATAACAGCTCCCTAACACAAGATAACAGCTGCCTGGTAGATCTAAGAACAGCACTCAATAGTAAAATCCAGGTCCCACTGAGACACATTCAGTTACATTGAGAAGGAGAAACAGCAGCCTGCCAGAAAGAATTTCTCTCCTAAAGTGCAGGCACAAGTCACATGACCAGGTGCAGTTGGGAAATTGACAATATGTCTAGCCCCATGTCAGATTTCAAAATTGAATATAAAAAAATCTGTTTGTTCTTTTGAGAAATGGATTTCAGTGCAGAATTCTGCTGGAGTAGCACTATTAACTGATGTGTTTAAAAACAAAAAAACAAAACAGGTTTTCCGATGACAGGATCCCTTGAAGCACCTCACTTTCTCAATAATTTTCTCAATAACTTTCTCAATAACTTTCTCAATAACTTTCTCAATAATTTTCTCAATTTCTCAATAACTTTCTCATTAACTTTCTCAATAACTTTCTCAATAATTTTCTCAATTTCTCAATAACTTTCTCAATAACTTTCTCAATAATTTTCTCAATAACTTTTTCAAAACTTTCTCATTAACTTTCTCAATAACTTTCTCAATAAATTTTTCAATAATTTTCTCAATAACTTTCCCAATAACTCTCTCAATAACTTTCTCAATGATGCTCCCTAATAAGTACATTTCAATTCTCTGGCTGCCATATTATATATCAGTGCTGTGTATCACTCTGCTTGGCGTGGCTCAGTTATACAATATTATGGGGGGGACACAGATTATATTAAAGTATTCAAGTAGTGGTGGGAGGGGGGAGACTTATGTTCCTTCTGCCGTCTGCCCCTTTTGTATCTCACAGGGACAAACATAAGCCACTAAATGTAAAGAGCAATGGAGAGGTCCCTGCACCCCAACCCAGAGCACTGACACCTGCGCTATTTGTACAATGCCCCACCCAGTAGCCAAAGGGCAAAACAATGTCCATAAATGACCCCTATAATATATATTCATCTATATAGCACCAACATATACTGCAGCGCCGCACATAAGGGTCTGTGTAACTGATCTCACCATCATGTGTATAAATAAAATAGGTTGGGATTTTGGTGAATACTGGCTGATATAAGTGATATTCATATCAAGTAAAATTTTTATCAGTCAGGATTGCACCCCTACTTTTCTGCAGCACAGATCAGATGGGGGTGTTGTTCTATTGCAATTCTATGGGAAGACTGGCAGTTGGCTGATACTGGTGAGAACTGGCACTGCAAATAATAATCAATAAACCTATTCATGAATAAATGTTACTAGTTAAGGGGCGAATTTGCGCCATTTCGCTTTGTCAAAAAATTAGCAAATTTCCTGCGAAATTCGCAAAACGGCAAAAAATTAGCGAAACGGCACCGGCGGCTCATTTTTGATGCTGGCGTCCATTTCGGGAATTTTCGTGGCCGTTTCTCAAATTTATTCACCGGCGACGAATTGCGCAAATTTGCATCTGGCAAATAAATTCGCCCATCACTAAATGTTACATTTCTGCCAGAATTGGATTTTAGTTTCCTGGGAAAGGGCTAAAATTTATATCCTGTAATTAATATGATAGATAAAGGCAACACAATCCCTTTAATAAAGTGTTTTCATACTTTTGTTAGTTATTAATAATAAAATGTGATAATGTTTTCCAGTGATGCCTCAGTGATGAATTTAGAGGAATATTCCTGAGCAAGTGAATTGTGTTGTTTGCAGGTGAATCAGTGAGTGTAGACCCAGTTGAGTTGCTCAGAGGGGTCCCAGTGGTGATGTGGGGGTCAAGAACAACTCAATCTGAACCCACAAAATTGGTGGGGTGCACACCTATATAAAAGCAGAAGCTAGAAGCTGGCAGTGTATGGTCACGGGTGGGAAGAGCAGGCAGAAGAGCTTAACCCCAACCCACCTACAACCTACAAATAATGTTCTGAGATCAGTCCAACCTGATATCCATATTTACTAGTGAAGGCTCTGCCCATTGAAAAATCATGGCTTTTGTTCCTATCCCATTCCCATCAGTCCCAGCCTCAGTGAGTTTACACTCTAAGGTTTCCTTCCCATTCCCATCAGTGTCTGCCCCAGTGATCTTACACTCTAAGGTTCCTATCACATTGCCATCAGTCTCTGTCCCAGTGAGCTTACAATCTAAGGTCCCTATCACATTCCCATAAGTCCCAGCCCCAGCAAGCTTACACTCTAAGGTTTCTATCCCATTCCCATCAGTCCCTGCCCTAGTGAGCTTACACTCTAAGGTTGCTAGCAGGGCCGGATTTACATAGTGGGCGTCCCTAGGCCCACTGCCATTCATCGCCCCTGTCCCCTCCCCTTTATTTGTGCAAATTTTCATCATCTGGACTGGAGCAATGGGGATTGTATCTCCTGCGCATCCCCAGTGTCTTTGAACCAATGTGGGTGTGGTTGCGCAGCATAGCGCCCCCTAAAATCCTGCCACCCTAGGCCCGGGCCTAGGTGGCCTTTCCACAAATCCGGGCCTGGTTGCTAGGTTCTGTTACTGTTATCTAGGGATGTAGCGAACGTCGGAAAAAAAGTTCGCGAACATATTCGCGAACTTGCGCAAAAATGCGAGCGGTTCGCGAACGGTTCGCGAACCCCATAGACTTCAATGGGAAGGCGAACTTTAACATCTAAAAAAGACATTTCTGGCCAGAAAAATGATTTTAAAGTTGTTTAAAGGGTGCAACGACCTGGACAGTGGCATGCCAGAGGGGGATCAAGGGCAAAAATGTATCTGAAAAATCTGCCTGTGTGTGCTTGGAAGAGATAGTGTAGGGGGAGAGCTGTTAGTGCAGAGCACTGCAGTAGAAGGTAGATTACTAGCCAGCAAAGCTACCTAAGCTTAAATGTCCCTCAAACCCCTGCAGACTTCTGTCCCTCCAATAACAGAGCAGTATCAAAACGATTACTAGCCAGCAAACTTTCAACTGTCCCTGAAATCACTAACAGGCAGCAGCTCTCTCCCTACACTATCTCTTCAGCACACACAGGCAGAGTGAAAAAACGCTGCAGGGCTTCGGTTTTTATAGGGAAGGGGAGTGGTCCAGGGGAGAGCTTCCTGATTGGCTGCCATGTACCTGCTGGTCTGGGGTGAGAGGGCAAAAAAAAGCGCCAACAATGGCGAACCCAAAATGGCGAACGTCGCGCGACGTTCGCGAACTTCCGGCGAGCGCGAACACCCGATGTTCGCGCGAACAAGTTCGCCGGCGAACAGTTCGCGCCATCTCTACTGTTATCAACAGCAACAATGTGTGGATCAAACCGAGACAAGTCCATATCCCATTCCAAATGATTTACATGGAGGGTTGAAGAAAGAAGTGATATTATAGGAATACGTTGTTAACCTGTTCCCTACAGGAATGTTTTTATCACTGGGGATGAGTGAATTTCATGCTTGGTACAGTTTCACAGTGAAATTCATGTTATTGCTGTTGCCAAACATTTTTGTGAATCTTCATTAGAATTCTGCTAAGTTTAGGGACCTATAGGATCTGCTAGGCTCCTATAGCTTTAGATCTCTACCCTTCTTTATTTCCTATTTGCTAGGCAAAAGTCCCTGTATCTAGTTTAAATATTTCACTATCAGTTATTGGCCAAAGGGTGTATGACCACTTCCTGCTACACTTCCATATAGTATTGGAAAGGAGTGGCCTGGTTTTGGCTGCTGGTGTCCTATCCAACTGGTTGTGCTCATTTAGTCTGGGTACACCAAGGCCCAGTAAAGCCACTGCCCTAAAGGGACCTGTACCTTTAGAGATAAGTTGGGAACCAGGAAATCCCGTGAACGAGGTTACAAGCACAGGTTTTACAGATTCTCTAGGAGAGTAAGATAGAGAGATTCTATAGAAAGAGCAGCTGTGTGCTCCATCAAGGATAATAGCAGGTAGTAGCTTCCCACAAGGCTTCCCTGTTTTCCTTTAGTGAAGGGACCACAGTGGATAGGGTGTAAGGCTAGAATTCTTCTCCCTAATAACTCCACTGGATGGGATCCGGACCACTTAAAGGTGTATTGCCTGAGGGAATTGATGTACACTTGACTATTTGACTTATAGGAGTGACATCTGTAATTACTGTATCATCCTCCTCTATCCACCCTCCTCTGTGACTTGTTACACCTGCATTGCCTCATACGTGAGTAAACCTGTGGTCAGTATTGTTGCTCTTGTAAATAAATCCATCTGTTATTTCATCAAAGAACCTTCTGGCGTCCAATTTATCTACTTTTGTACTTAGCCTGTGTTGTGTAGTCCTACTACATCTTAAAGGGGAAGCTTCCATCTGTCAAAGGCCCTGGCCCTATTGTGTAGGTCACATGTAACCCATGCTCACTCCACTAGCTGGACACTTTAACTCCTTATTGGCAGGATAGCCCAAAAAAGCCTTACATAAGTATTTTTGTGTGCAAAAAAACCATGGAAAATAACCCTATTGACTGCTATGCATTTGCGCCAAGAAAAATCTTCCTCTAACTACAAAGGATTTCCACCAGTAAAAATAGAAAAAAACACCAGTTGCCTTCATTGCATAATTTTTCTAATTTTCCCACAGTTTTGCAAATGATTTGATGAAAAGTATGCGGCCACTTTTGCTCATCATTATTACTTATCACTGGACTTTGACTCCTACATGTAGAGAGACAGATCCCTGACATAGTAGTAATGAGTAACTTGCTTATCAGAACCAGAAACTGCCCAGAATGTTTTATTGATATAAAATTATGACTTAATAATATTGATATAGTTACAAAGTGTCTTCTTACCGTGTCATTCAGCTTTAATTTCCTTTCCCATATTCAGGATAATTCCCCCGAGAACATTAATTACACATTTTCAGTGGTTTCATTGTATAAATGTAATTGTTATTGAAAGCAGAGTCTGTTTATTACTTTCTGTTCTCTGGTTCTGACTTTTGAAACAACTCGGCTCTCCTCCTGCTCTGTAAATCCGCTGGTGTCTGCTGCTGTATTGTTTTCAGGAGTCACAACAATAGTGCAGAGAATAGAAAGGGAAAGTATGACAGAGCTAGAAATAGAAATTACAGGTAAAATTAACTTTTTACCATTTACCATTTTACCATTTAACTTTTTTATTTATGAAAAAATAATACCCTTTTAAACTATTTAAAGCATCATGTTTCTAATGGTTTACTGGAGGTACTACCTCTGAATCCTCATGTTCATTCACTTCATACACCAGTCACAGTTTTATATTATAATAAAATCACAAAATGTTTTTTTTTAGCTATTGAATGATAGAGAGGCCTGAGAATGAACATTTAGGGGGTTGTTTATAAAAATCTGAATGTCAAAATCTCAGAGAATTCATGTTTTTTTCACTAGAAAAAATAGGGAAAAAACAATTGTTTTGAGATTTATTATACCCCGATGCTGCAAAAAGCCTCAAATCCAAAAATGCTCCATCTTAGACCTTTTAAGGTCCTGTATAAGTCAATGGGAGATGCACGTATCTCAATTTGAAGTTTTCATGGTCTGCCCTGGGTTTAGCCTGAAAAAGTGATTTGGGTTTTTGCTTGATTTTATAGAGTTTTTCCACAATCAGATTTTTTTTTATTAATAATGAATCTAATATCGGGCATGAGAGTTTGGTTGTGTTTTTTTAAAATAAAATATGAGATAAATTCAGATTTTAGTAAATAACCCCCTAAATACCCATTCTTTTTCTTCTCTCATGGTCTCCTCCAGGAATATCTCTATGGATTCAGACAAAGTCTTTTATACAAAGTCTATCATGTCTATAGTAATAAATACTGAGAGTCAGATTGTAATGAGCAATATCAGCACAGACTCAATTCTCTCTCAAACATCTCTTTGTGTTTCCAACATATTGTGCCCCGCGCTGATGTGAACTCGTGCATAATTATTTTTTCAAAGTTTTCTTAACTCAAATTTTCTAGATTAAATAAATCCAGCACTTAAGAACTGTGAGGTATATTTTCAAAATACAAATTATTTTTAAATTCAAACTTTTTAAGAAAATGTTGGATTTTCCAGACTCACTGAAAATAATTAAAATGTGATTTTAGGGTCTAGTTATTTATTCAACATTTTTGTGATTAGAGTTTTCTTTACATAAATAAGCTAGCAGTTCAGAAATAACATTTAGAGTTTCATAATTTGTTGATAAAAATCAATAATTTAAAATTCATGTAATATCTAATATTTTATGTTTTCCACCTACAATAAAGTTCGGTGGTCTATTTAAAGGGGTTGTACAATTTCCAACACTTTTTCAGTTTATTTGGTTCAGACAGTTCCCTAGAAATAAATACTTTTTTCACTAACTTTCTAGTCTATTTGTCTAATATTGAAGTGTAAAGTTTAATTATTCTGCTTTTTATGTGTTTATGAAGCAGCTGTGTGAGGGGGGTCAGCGACCCTGTAACTGATCCATGAGTTGATCCATGTGTTTGTCCCTGCTGAGAAGAATCCCTGAGTATAATTAAAGGGGTTGTTCACCTTCAAAACACTTTTTTTAATTCAGTTGTTTTTAGATTGTTCCCCAGAAATAAAGATTTTGTTCAATTACTTTCCATCTTTTATTTTTTTACTGTTTTTCCAAAATCTGAGTGTAAACTTGAATGTTCATGTCTCTGGTGTTTGAGTCTGACAGTTCAGTAATTCAGGTGCAGACTCTGAACTGTTACAATTTTACAACAATTAGTTGATCCATTTCTCAGCAGCATCTCTGGAGTATCAGTAACTATTGTATCAAGTCTAACAGCTGCCTGGAATGAAACCCAGAGATTCTGCTCAGCAGGGACACAGATAAGAAATGTATCAACTAAATGTATCCATTTAGAACAGTTTACAGGGTCGGCGACCCCCCCTCCCAGGGCTGCTTCAGAAGGTGTAAAAAGACACTTGACAGTTCAATATTAGAAAAACACTTACACATAGAAAATAGAAAGTCATTGGAAAAAGTAATTATTTCTGGTGATCTATCTGATAACAACTAGTTGTTTGAGGGTGAACAGCCCCTTTAAAGCCTGCTCTTAGAATTGATACAGTAGTTACACTTATATTCCCCATAGATCCTACTGAGAAATGGACCAATTAATGGATCAGCCAATTGGAACAGAATCTGCTCTGGGATCACTCAGCTGCCCCACTCACACACACACTCACACACCCACTCACACTCACACCAATATTAGACTTTACACTTCAATTCTAGAAAAATAGTAAAAAAGAAAACACGGGAATCAATTGAAAATAAAAAATGTCTCTGTGGCTAAGTGTTGGAAGATGAAGAAGCTGTTTAATAGCAGAGCATTATTCATACTGACCACACCTGTAGGTACCTGGGTATTTGCAACATCTTTGTCTGCCTGATCTTGGCTTGACACCAAAATATCCAACTTTTGCTTCGGCTGTAACATAGTATTTATGTATATTTTTATTTGTATATTGCTCCTTGAGGGCAAAGCACTGTACATCAGAACAATAAATTAGTAGTAATAAATACCAATAAGTACAGAAATACAAATATAATGTCGCACCCACCTACGCCAATGTGTATATGACATTCCTCGAGGAGACTATGGTATAGAAGAATGTGTTGTATCAGGAACACTGTGTGCTCTACATTCATTATATAGATGATATATTGGTCTTATGGAATGGGACACCAGAAAGTCTATCTGAATTTAATATTTTCCTTAACAATATGGAGGACACACTGAAATTCACCTGTATATCTCACAAGGTATCCCTGAGTTTTCTTGACGTTCAATTGACAAGAGTGGGGAATACATTGATTTTTAGGAAAACTACTGATAAAAACAGCCCATTACACTATACCAGTTTTGATCCAAAATCACTTGGATTCCTTGCCCTTTACTCAATACACAAGGCTTAAACATATAGTGAGTATTGAGGATGACTATCAGAGGCAATCTCTAGAAATGATGGGCAGATTTATGGAGGGAGGCTATCCACATGAGGTGCTAGTGAGAAATAAAGAGAAGGTACAGGAAACAGAAAAGAATTATTATCTCCTGCTAAAAAAAGATACCCGAAAGGCAGACAGACTGGTTTTTGCAAGTAAGTACTCCACAGCCAGTAGACATGTGGGGAACATTATTTAGCGACACTGGCACACACTGCAATCATGTCACCCAAACATAACGGCCTTCCAACAGGCCCCTCTGTTAGTATACAAATGAGGTAACATTGAAAGGACCAGCTAGTGAAGGCTGATATTGGAGGCAAGACTGTATCTAAACAGCGTTTTCTGCAAAATCCTAAATTTGGCACATTCCCTTGTCTACACTGCACCCAATGCAATTCCGTTATGAAAGGTAGTTTTTTTCACCATCTACGTAGGGGCAACAAGTACATGATAAAAAAAATACTACACTTGTCAATCCTCATATATCGCTTATATATTGAAATGCCCCTGTGGTTTAATTTATGTGGGTGACACTAGACAAAGGATCAGGGCCAGGCCAAGGTATTTTGGCACCCTAGGCAAGGGCTTAAATCAGTGCCCCTCCCCCATCTGGATCTGCATTACCATTTCTTACCTTACAATTCATATTGCCCCCTGTACCAGCATCTATCATTATGCCTCCAATCTGTACCTGTACTAGCATAAGCCAAAACAATCATATTATTACCCCAATCTGTACCTGCGCCAGCGCCAGCCAAAAAAATCCATCATATTGCCCCAAACATCTGTGTATCTGTGCTAGCAGACACCATATTGCCCCATATACCTGAACCAGCAGCAGCCAATCCCTAATATTGTCCTCAATCTGTACTTGTCTCAGCAGCAGTCAAAAATCTATCATATTGCTCCCAAATATGTATTTGTGCCAGCAGCAGCTAAAAGTCCATCATATTGCCCCTAATCATCTGTTTACCTGTGCAAGCAGAAGCCAAGATATCGCCCAAAAATATGTTCCTACGTCAGCAACTGCAAAGAGGTGGGAATTGCTTCTGCTTGCAGTACGAATCATGGGCAAGAGGGGGGTTGAAATTGAAAAATTATTAAAGGCCATGCAAAAAAGGGTTTAAAAAAATGGAAAAAAAATTCCCCTTAAAAGTGCGCCCCCCCATGATTGCGCCCTAGGCGGGTGCCTACTCTGCCTACCCCTAGTTCCGGCCCTGCAAAAGATATGAGACGGTATCTCCAAGCACAAACCCACCATACTTAGAGAACTTACCACATTACCTGTTCCGGCACAATTCCATGCAGCTCGACATTCAATCAGCCAACTTACATTTCAAGTTATTGACTCAGTGGAAGTTCCAAGAAGGGGAGGAAACAGACTTCTTATGCTCAAAAAACTAGAAATGATGTGGAAACTTGATACTGTTTGGCCCAGGGATTGAATAGTGAATTTACTCCAGCCATGTTCATTTTTAGGTATTATCTGGTGTATCCTAAACATACTTTTTTTTTTTTAAAGGTTTTCTTTTCCATTAACACGAGATAGGAAGAAGAAGAACAAGAGAGAAGAGCAAGATGAGCATTCCCTTACACATTATTTGTATCCCTGTTAGGTAATACATATTCTGCATCTGTTCAAACACAATCAAGGTATCTTACCTGTTTGAGGGTCCACAAGCCATTTGTCCCCAAGTTTCCCAAATTTTTCAGGGAATCCACGGGCCACATATGTAAAGGGAGGGTGTTGTCAATTAGTTTTATCAAGAAGCTAAAAGTGTATGTGGTTCTGGAGCTTTCCAGGTCAGTGGCTTTCCTGGTATAATGGAGGAGCTGCTGTAGGCACAGTCTGTTGCTGGAGGGGATAGTAAGTGTCCTAAATATACTTTGATGTTACATTACTTTACAGCTGTTTTAATTATCATTTATACTTATATTTGTTTGTTTTATTTTTTCAAGGTTATAAAGATCTGCATATAACACCCTGAGGGCTGACATCTTTTCTTGCATATCAAATGTGTCTCAGGAAGGTGCTGAGTGAGGTATGTGGAAGGGAATCCAGTCCACCTCATGTATGCTGGATCATGTATGAATTAATATATTGAACACACAATGTTTTTTCACTTTTATTATGTTTATGCCTTAAAACTTAAAATTTCTTTTGTGCTTAAACAAGGCTTTTTTCTCAGCAGTTTAAACATCTTGATTTTACAATATGGACTAAAGGTTTTCAAAATGGACTTTAAATGGACTCAAAAAACCTTGAAATTCACGGTATATATTTGTCACTTTGTGATGTCATAGTAAGGAAGAAAAGAGGCTTGAACCCATACTTCCTCCAGTCACTATAAAATATGTTTTGGATGTGTTAACATTAGGCTTGATAAAGGGTCACGAGGACCCAAAATGTTGACCATTTGGTATGTGTTTTTGGGCTAAATAAATGACTTTTTGCATCATCACAATTGACTTGGTGTGCTGCTGCTAATTTGACTGTAGAAACTGTTTAATGACATATTTGGAAATATGTGGATAATAAAACATAAACATTTGGACAGAAGAGAACATAATCTTTGATCTGATACTTAATATCAGGGTCACACTGTAGAACTGACCAATTCTTTAACAAAATCAAAGGTATTTCATAACTTTATTATATGTTAGAAATATTCTGTTTGGTATTTCTTCTCTATTCTGTATAATTCTTTGTTGCCTTTATAGTCAAACAGAACAAAATTTTATTTGTCAAAGACAAATGATCCACAGGTTTTGTACTTACAATCCACAGAGGCCCAGCAGATAATCACAACAGGACTATATCATGTGCCTCAGAGACACACAGTGGAACTCCCTGAGGTGATAGAGTAACACCTGGATAGATACACCCTGAGGATCTCAGCAGCCTCACCTGGATCCTCCCACATTGGATCAGGGAACTCACTAGACCTATTTCCCTATTAGTCTGTGTCCCTATACTACAGGCTTGCCTGAGGGGAGAGCTACCTCCTTGTATCCCTCCTAGTTGGAGCCAAGCTGCTCTTACTACTTAACCTACCTGTCTTACTCTCCTAGAGACTCCTATTACAGCTAGTAACCTATCTCTAGCTGGCCTCATTCATGGGGTCCCCGCTCCCTGACTTATCTCTCTAGAGGTACTGGTCCCTCTAGGGCAAACTGGCTTTACTGGGCCTTGTTGTACCCAGGCTCCCTGGAACATCCAGCTGGGTCAGCAACCAGAAGCCAAAGAGGAAGCTCCACCCCTTCTCACTCACTATACCAAAGTGTGACAGGAAGTGATCATAGCCCATTAGGCCAATAACTGGAATATGTATATTAACAACTAGACACATGGGTATCAGCCCAGCAACTAGGGAGATCAGGAACTGTAGGGATTTAAAGCCATAGGGGCACATTAACCCTATGGATCCCTATAGATCCCTTATGGATCCCATCTGTACAGAATCTTATCTTATTTATTAATAAAAAAAAAACTTGAATTCTTGAATCGCTCACATTTTTTGGGCTTTATCCCAAATTGCTTTAATTTTTCTGGCTTTTTTCCTGAACTTTTTGAGTTTTTGCCTGAAAACCCTGATACAGGCTGAACCCAGAGCAGACAAGATTGAGATAGATGCCTCTCCCATTGACTTATATAGGACCTCAGCAGGTCTAAATTTATTGGATTCAGGCTTTTTGCAGCATCGGGGTATAATAAATCTTGAAAAATTTGAGGGTTTTTTTTCCTCTAAAAATTTGTTTTCTAGTGAAAGAAACTAGAGAATTTTAATTGCAAAGTTATGATCATAAAGTTGAAAAGCCACCATACCATGTCAAGGACAATTCCTCTCCCTTAAAAGCCACATACTGGCGGGGGAGGATAGATCCTTTACACTGAAACCAAGGTTCAACAGACACTGATTACACTGAATGCTACTATGCAGTAAGACTTTTTGTACTATGGCCGAAAGTCAAATAAGTTAGGGACTGCCATATGGGGTTTACCTTGATGTGGTATGGTGGCTTTTCAACTTTATGATCATAACTTTGTAACTAAAAACCCCTGTTTTATAAACGTTTGAGACAGGGGAATAGGGAATGTGCATTAAAATTAGCACTTCCATTATACTTAAATATACTATTGTTAGGGACGTAATTAGTCCTTGAGAGTATCTATCCCCGTCCTAATTAGTTTGTGCAAAGGTCTAGACCTGAAGAATGACACTGACACAGACTGTTCAGTAAACAAAATGCTTCTTCTCTTTATTCTAAGGCACAGAGAATTATATAGTCAAAATAGGGAATTGAGTGGTAGCTCAGGATGTATGTGGTTTAGCTATTTAGCCAATAAGCAGAGCATATGGCACAACATGTCCTTATTCAGAGTGTGTTTGTTCAGTCTTCTCTCAGGAAACAGGTGCAGAGTGTCATGACCACAAGCCGCCATGACGTGTTCAGACCGACTCTTGCAGAGGTTGTAACTTGGTTTCATCTAGCAGTTTGTGATATATGGTTTTGCAAATAGCTGAGCAAGGAAATAAGTGATAACACACAGCATAACAGTAAAATAGACTTTTTATCTAGAAGATAATAAAGTAGCACAGACACCTGTCCTCCACAATCCCCCCTAAAAATGTCTATTTTGCTGTCCCTACCTATGTAGAAGTTTGCAAGTTGCTCCAGAGGGAATACACCATAAGGGTGGGTATGGATGTTCAGCTTAGCCTGGAGAGGCCTGCACAAAGCCAGGGACCAACCCTACCAACTTTACAAACCTGACTATCCCTGGGAAGGAAATATTCAATTTGACAGTTGCAAAACGTTTAGTAATAGCCATTCTATTGATTAAGTATTTACCATCCTTATTCGTCCTGCCTAGGGCACTAAAGGTGTAAGTTGCTACATGGGTGCTAGAGGAGTTTTACCAGAATTGTCCTGCACTTGTCTTGCGTATTGCCACCTCCTGGGCTAGTCCCAGGGGCAGTAGGTAAAGGATATAGAGCAATATCTGGTTCCTTAGGTGCATCTGCTTTCTTGCAGTGTGAGGCATGGATCCAGGTTGGTTTTCCTTCTAACTTCACTGAAGTAGCTGTGGTAAGGAGAACTTGGAAGGGGCCATCAAATTTGGGCTCCAAACAGTGCTTTCTCAGAAACTTCTTGACTAGGACCCAATCTCGTTGCTTGAGGCTGTGGGCACCTGTGCCAAGAGAGGGATCTGGAATAGAAGAAAAGACCTGAGCATGCACTCTTGTTAGTTCACTGGTTAATTGAGATACAAAGTCAGTCAATACATCTGATTGTAATTGTAATTGTTGGGGAACATAACACCCTAACCTGGGGGCTGACACAAACAGAATCTCGAAGGGGGACAATTTATGGTCCCCCCTTGGTGTGTATCTGACACTGAACAGAGCAATAGGCAGGCTGTCTGACTTTCTTTGGTAACATCGGCGGTGATCACTCTCTATCACTTCCGGTATTCCATAGTGACATACTACTTCTGAGTGTAATTTCTTTGCGGTAGTCTTGGTGGTCATATTGGTCACTGTGTATGCTTCTGGCCGGAAAACATCTCAATGATCACCAGAGCATATTCGAATTTTCCACTCTTTGACATTTGGATGTGGTCGATCTGGATCCTCTGGAAGGGATATAAAGGCTTAGCTAAATGTTTTGATGGAAGTTTTCTCCAACCGTCCTGGGTTACATTTAGCACATATCGCACAGGATGCGCTATAGTTCCTGGTAATAGTGGTTATCCTGGGAGCAAAGTATGTCCTTGATATGAGGTTGTTCATCAAATTTTTGGATATATGTGCTGGTCCATGGGCCCATTGGACTAGGGCCGGATACAAGCTTTTTGGTATACACAATTTCTTATCGTGTGTATATATTCCATTCCGTAACACAACTCCTTTTCCCAGCCACCCGTCCTTTTCCTCTTGACTTGCGTTTGTCTGACTTTCTTTCAGTTTATCAAAATTATCTAGGAGATCGATCTGGAAAAGAGGAGCTGTTTCATTGGTGTCTTCCTGATGAGTCGACTCTACTTGCACATCTTCTGGCAATTCCTGTAATTGGTCCTTTGCCGCTTCTTTTGCAGTTTGATCAGCCATATGGTTGCCACGTGCTTCTGGGGAGTCAAGTTTTCCATGAGCTTCAAATTCCAGGATGGCAACCTGTCTTGGAAGAGCCAGTGCATCCACAAGTTCAACAACAGACTCGCCATGCCCGACAGGCGCTCCCGTTGCTGTCAAGTATCCTCTTGTCTTGCAAATAACGCCAAAGTCTAATGCCACTCCTTGGGCATATCGGGAGTCTGTGTGAATGTTGACACGTTTATCCGTAGCAATTTTGCATGCTACTATAAGAGCTTTTAGCTCCACTTCTTGTGAGGACAGGATGGTGGGGAAGGCTCCTGCCTGAAGTACCTTATCCATGGTGGTGACTGCATATCCAATCATGAAATTTTCCAGTATCATCTGCAAATCTGGATCCATCCACAAACATGGTTATATCTGGGTTATCCAATGGGGATGCACTAACTGTGGGAAGATTAGCCTTTAGAGTGCTTCCACACCTCCTAATTTTTACATTATTTGCTATGAAGTCCAGTATCTTATCCTTTATTAACCCTTCAAAAAGCTTTCCTACCACTGACATCAGACTAACAGGCCTAAAGTTTTGAGGCGGAGAATGGGATCCCTTTTTGAATAAAGGCACCACATTAGCAATTCACCAGTCTGTCGGCACTATGCCAGACCTCAATGAATCCTGAAATATTAAGTAAAGAGTTTTGGCAATCACAGAGCTTAGTTCGCTAATTACCCTGGGATGAATACCATCTGGCCCCGGACCTTTGTTTATCTTAACATGTTCTAGTCTCTTTAGAATTTCCTCATGCCAGAGGCTATGTTACCCCCAGAGTTGGAATGTTACCCCCAGAGCTGGAATGTTACCCCAGAGCCAGGGGAATGCTTTGCTTTGGAGCCAAATGTACAGGGTTACAGAGGCAGCGTATAAAGGAGCCCTTGCTGCAGCAGCCAGAGCCAGATCTGTGGAGAGCAATGTATGAGTTGTGGCTGTGTGAGCACATGGCTCTCCTTTTTATAGTAAAGAAGTGCAGCAGTGACACCTAGTGACATCCTCCGGTATCTGCCATGCTGCAGCAGCACAAGGGCTCTGGCCCCTGCCAAGCCCCTTGGAAACCCTGTAGCTCAAGTCAAAACAGGGTTTTCCAGCCATGTGGCTCAGACCGGAGTGGAATAAACCCTTCAGGTCCCTACAAAATTAAATATAAACATTTTGATTTAATACCGTGGTCACACTGTAGAACTGACCAATTCTTTAACAAAATCAAAGGTATTTCATAACTTTATTATATGTTAGAAATATTCTGTTTGGTATTTCCTCTCTATCCTGTATAATCCTTTGTTGCCTTTAAACCAGATCTACTTTCTTGCTTTCACTTTGCATTATGATATGCTTTATAAAGTGTATGTAACTTATAACCTCTTCATATGAACCTAAAATATTATGTGTTTGGCTCCAATTGATGATCCAATGAACAGAGTTGGGTAAGGTCCCTTATGGATCCCATCTGTAAAGAACTTTAGATGTAATGAATTGGCCTGCAATAGTTACTGCTGTGGGTTTATGACCTTGTTTTCATTTTGTTATTCTTGCCAAGAATAAATGTAAAATGTTCCTCATTGATGAATAAATACAAGTTTGATGGTATTTGTTGTTATTACAAATGAATTAACCCTTTAGGTGCCACAGATTGTAGATTCTATGTTCCTCAGTACTTCTGGTAACACAAGTGGTACGGTGCAATCTGAAACTGCTAATCACATCTCTATTGGTGCAGAACCCCCTAGGCAAGAAGCAGTTGGAAGCAGTAAGTGATCTTACTTACAAATCGTACAAATTCTTTTTTTCCTTTGCATTGCCCTTTACTGCTTGTTTACTTCCCCAAAAAACGTTGTGTTTGCAGCGACGCTGGTGAATCTAGTTTTCTGATCACCAATTTCATTCCAATAATTGTTCTTTTATTGCTTTGGCTGATTTTATTTCAGTTTAGTGATTTTATTCGGTTCCTTAGCACTGTTGTTTGTTTGTTTAGTGCCTCAAAAATTCCCTTTGCAGTGACACCAGTGAACCAAAGACTCTGATCACAGATTTCAGTGCAGTCATTTTCTTTTATTGCTTTGGCTGATTTTATTGCATTTTAGTGAAGTTATTTCATTTTGGGCACGTGCAAATTCATTGTCTTTTATTATACAGTTTGAAATTGTCATGTCCCTGGAGCCCATCAGGTCTAAGTAATAATTTTTAGTTATGATCCTGCAAGTTCGGGTGTAGTATTGACACCAATGATTACCAGCCATTCCTAGTTAGACTACCTCTTTTTGTAGGCTGATGCAGTTTACATTTATGGGAGCGGTTGTGTACCCAATTTGTCATGAGAGTGGTCCATGCATTGAGTGACCTGCTGTGGTAGCTGAATTAACCCCTAAATTGCACTAGGTAATTACCTGTGGGTCTCAGTGGAGTATGGGTTGGCTAGACAGGCCTGCCACGGACCCTCCACAATATACCTCCACCTGTGCTTCCAAACTCAGTACTCCTATAATGCCTTTTTGGCTAAGTTGGATACTAGCTAGAAGGAATCGGGCTAGCTCTGTGCACACTATGTAAAGTGTTATAGTTCAGCAAGAACTCTTGTTGGGCAATGAAACAGACTAAATTATATAAACTTTGCAAAAGCAGCACAGGTTATACTAGTTACTTTATGCTGTATAAGGGAAAAAACTCTAATTTAGACCCCCTGGTTGTCCCCTTGATTTAACTGCCAGTGGTAAAATGATCTGGGAGCTCATAACTCCACTACTCGGCCGAGGTTACCACTTATACATGGATAACTGTTACATAAACATCCCCTTATTTAGAGCCCTACAATCTGTGGACATCCCAGCCTGTGGCACCATTAACCGTAACCACAAAGGACTTGCCCAGGGAATTGTTGGATAAGACACTAAAATGTGAAGTACAGGAGTTCCTGGTGTTAAAATTTACAGACACCAAAAACATTTTATGCTTAATACTATCCACAATGAAATTGTAATTGTCTAACACAGAAGTGGCAGTAGGCCGCAAAATCAAAGTCCTTCTGTTGCAAAGAATATAGTTAGAATATGGGTGACATTGATAAAACAGACCAAATCCAAACTTATTACAATGCCTAAACACCAGGGCCTGGTATAAAAAACAGCATTTTATATGATCCAAATGGCCCTTTATAATTCTTATAATACACAAAAGCCATGAATATCTTGTAAATTATATCCTTATAAACGGTGAGTTCTGATGTCATCAGTTATAAACGCTGAGTTCTGATGTCATCAGTTATAAATGGTGAGTTCTGATGTCATCAGTTATAAATGGTGAGTTCTGATGTCATTTCTGTCACATGACTCACTGAAACATGTGTATTATAATAAATAAAGAACCCCCAGTTGCAAAATGGTGTTTTTATATGGTCATGAAACTCCTCGGTAACTTATATCTTATATTTTACAAGAGGGGGTACTTTATTCACTATATATTGATTATGGCAGTACCAGACCCAAGATTGTCTAATTATAATTATCTGCTGCAGTTGTTCCCTGCCCTATTATTTGGAGATGTACAGGAGGTTTCAGACATGCCTGACAATGACAATGTTGCTGAATGGTGGGTAAGTATTTCATTGCTCAAATTCCAAAATCTCTTAATAAAAAGATATGTCCAGAGAGCTTGTAAGGTTTGCCGTTACAAGGGTGTTAGACGAGATGTTTGATATTATTGTCCCAAGTATCCCAACAAGCCATGAATGTTGTATTGGTTGGTCAGGGCTCTCTGGGTTTTTTGGTGTTATAAGGATTTATTATGTCTGTATAGAGGACTTGTCATGCCCTGGGGTTTTATGCACAAGGTTGCAGGTACAAGAACCCATTGAGATCTAACATTCTGGCAGGTTCCAACTTCACTTATAATTAGGTTAAATATATATATATATGTACTGAAAAAAGTTTGACAAGGTGTGTCATATAATTGGCAAATGTTTTTTCTGTATAGTAAGGATCTCAGGATTTATGGTGTAGGACTTGGCACAGGGTGAGCAAGTTTTTTGTATAGGATGGCAGAAAAAATATAACCATATGTTTGTAGACTGAGGATGTTTAGGTTTGTTAGTCTAGGCTTTCAGCTTTTGTGTTTGAGCTATTTTGCTTTAGGCCAGTTTCAGTGTTATGGGAAGCATTGCACTGCCGGGTGATGTTGTGATGCTGATTCAGTTAATGACTATAAGAAGGACTTGGATGATTTCTTGGACAGACATAATACAAAGGCTATTGTGATACTAAACTCTATAGTTAGTATAGATATGGGTATATAGAATTTATGTGACAGTAGGGAGGGTTGTGTGTATGGGGCTGGGGTTTCATTTGGAGGGGTTGGACTTGATGGACTTTGTCTTTTTTCAACCCAATTTAACTATGTAACTATTTGTATTGCACTGGTGGTATAGTGAACTGAGGTTCTGGGAAACCAACAGGCACATGATGGAAGTTGTGGAGCATGATGAATCCATGAGATGATTGTATCTGAGATGAGATGATTGTGATTAGTGAAGGACTTCAGTTCTCTTGCACACTAAAAGTTTTTGAGCACAGGGTGGCAGAAACATTATGGTCTTCTTGGTATAAACATTCTGTTTTTATTGTGTTGTTTTTGGAACAATTTGTTTTTTTATCACTGTTGCTGATGCCCCAATCTATATTTTTGCCACCTAAATTCCAACTTCTTTGGACACTTGCCTCCTTTATGGGCCAAATGTACTATGCATTTGGTTGGCAAATATTTTTGTAAAGTGGTGCAGAATTTACCACTGATGAAAAGTGTAGGAAGAAAATGGTGTAATACCACAGGACAGATGGAACTCAAACCAAAGACTCTTTTGGAGTTGTGTGTGGTTGTGCTAAAGTCTGCGGGGGACTACTGTTATTTTTCTCCATGTAGAAAAGCAAGAATGGTGTCACTGAATAGATGAAGGGGTGTATTTACAAGAAATCTATAGTTTGTGGGGTTATTTCTCAGATAAGGAGAAGTTAAGGCTGAGAAGCTTTGAGAAATGTACATAGATTGTAGCCCCAATATTATATGCATTATCCCTGTTTTGGGATGTCTATCTGCTTTTTCAATTCTCAATTGAAGGAAAAAGAAAATATAGCAAGTCCAATTGATTTGACTTATTACTGTAGATACCCCATGACTTGGATGAATGAGATCCTCACAGACTTGTTTTGGGACATTTGATGGATTCATCTCTATATGTACCCAGGCATGTGGGGTATCATTTTGTTCAGGGGAACTTGTAGATTGATATTTAGCACATTTTTAGTTACCATGGACTTGGGAGAAATCTAACTTTGTATCCATTTGTTTCTTTATTTCAGACCAAAGTGCTGATTTCTACAAAGGACTGCATCCAAAATTCTCCATGTAGAAAAGCAAGAATGGTGTGTTTGAATAGCTGAAGGTGCTGTGGTTTCAAATTTTTTATGAGTTTCTGTATCAAATTTACAATTGATCTAAAAACTAAACTAAAAATGCAATAAAAAAAGTTCTAAATTTCATGATGCCCTGATAAAATGTATTTTATTTTTGAGTGAAAATGACAGCACCCCTGGAAACCTGAAGGTCTGTAGTTTCAAAAAATACCAAACTTGAAGGGATATTTTAGATATGCGTATAAGTTATACTGTATCAGCTGTGCTTATCCACTGGTGTTAAATTCTATAAAATGCTGCTATAGTTTGGGGGTGACTCCTGGATAAGAATCAGGGCTTTTACTAACAACAAAAATGTATATAATGTTATCTTTTACATTTTTTACTGAAAATATACATAAATATTTAATTTTTGTTTTTTTACATACTCCCCCAAAATACACATTATGGGGCAGATTTATCAAAGGTTGAAGGTCGAAGTTAAAAAAACGTTGAAATTCGACCATCGAATTTGAGTACTTCGATAGTCAAAGTAATTTTTCCATCGAAAACGGGCGTTTCCAATCGAAGTAAAATCGTACCATCGAACGATTTAATCCTGCGATCGAAGGTATAGCGAAGGTTTTGGTCGTAGCGTATTGTCGAAGAAGATCAAAGTGAACCTTGCCCCACTTGTATTCGAATCGATTGATTCAAAGTTTTATGCCCCACTTCCTTTCTGCTATTTTTTTCAAACAGGAAGCCCTCTAGTAGCCATTTTTGGTGCATTTTCGGCCTGTTTGTGCACTTGCTATTTAGACTGCACAGGTGGATGAGGTGTCTGAGGCAGGTTGAATTTTTTTTGCAAATTTTTTTGGCTGCAAATGGCTGGGAGGAGGAGAATTGAGGAGGAGGGGGAACATCTCTCCAGCCCTAGGGAGGTGCCAAAGGCGGCTGGATCTCACACTATGTGGGGTCTTAGTTATCGCAGGAGGGGGAGAGAGGGGAGCACAGGCTGGGAAGTCACTGGGAGGTATTCCTGGAGGGAAAAAGAGGAGGAGGAAGAGATTGGGGGGTCCCATAGCGGGGGGTGAGAGTAGGGCAGGGGGGTCCCATAGTGGGGGTGAGAGTAGGGCAGGGGGTTCCTGTAGAGAGGGGGAGTGTAAGGCAGGGGGTCCCATAGAGGGGAGGAGAGTAGGGCAGGGAGGTCCCATAGAGAGGGCAGCATAGGGCAGGGAGGTCCCATAGAGGGGAGGAGAGTAGGACAGGGGGTCCCATAGAAGGGAGGAGAGTAGGGCAGGGGGTCACATAGAGGGAGGGAGGAGCATAGGGTAGGGGGCAGGAGCATAGTATAGGGACGGTGTCCCCCAGTCTACACAGGGAGTCCCCCAGGGCATGTTGCATGTCTCACTCACCATCTGGGGCACGTAGCATGTCAAGCACCCCACAAAGGGCTCGGAGAGGCTCCCCCAGGAAGAAAAAGAGGCACTAAAAGCTTTACAGAAAAATGAGAATGTTGTTATCAAAAAGGCTGATAAGGGGGGCAGTATTGTAATCCTCAATAAGGAAGATTACATTAAAGAAGCAATGAGACAGCTTATGACCCCAGGTCACTATGAATCTATTGATCATGACCCCACATGGGAGATCAAAAAATCTGTGGATGATACAATATCGTATGCCTTTGATCGTGAGATCATTACAGAAAATACCAAAAAAATTTTAAGTACACCACACCCCAGAACTCCTCTTTTGTACTTGTTACCTGAGGTTCATAAAAAATTGGTGGAACCACCTGGACGACCCATCGTTTCAGGAATGGGCTCAGTGCTACAACCACTATCACAATATGTTGATACATTTTTACAGGAGGTGGTACGAAAAATACCACAATGTCTAAAAGATACCACTGACTTCTTAATAAGATTGTCAAATTTGGGTAAACTGAAGCCTGATAGTATTTTATGTAGTATTGACGTCCAGTCCCTTTACACTTCAATTCCCCATGAGGAAGGAATGATCTACATAGAAGAAATGTTACTGTCAGAAAACATACCTCACACTAAGGTTTACTTTATCCTGGACCTACTAGCTTTGGTCTTGAAGAAAAACTACTTTAGGTTCAATAAGAACCACTACATACAATTACAAGGGACAGTTATGGGAAGTAATTTAGCTCCAAGTTATGCTAACATCTTCTTGAATGCTATTGAACAAAAACTCATCCTCCAGAATCCCCTATACAATAACAAAATCGCCTGCTATTTTCGATTTGTGGACGATATCTTTTTAATTTGGGACTCAACAAGAGAGGAACTAGAATCCTTCCCGCTTTTTATAAACACACAGCACCAAACCATCAAATTTACATCAGATTACAGTCCGAAAAGCATACATTATCTTGATGTTAAGATTAATATTGAGAAGGGTGAATTAACCACTGAACTTATCTAGTATAGGTCAATCTAAAAACAACTGGACTTGCTGTTTTTAGATTGACCTATACTAGATATACTATGACCTGGATGAATGAAAATCTTCATAGTCATACAACCACTGAACTATACAGCAAACATCTTATTACATGACAACTTTCACACCCCAACTACAGTGAGAGGTATACCCAAGGGACAATTTTTGCGGGTAAGAAGAATTTCCTCAGACAATACTAAATATTTGGAAGCATCCAATACCCTGATTAATAAATTTGTAGATCGGGGCTATGACAAGAACACTCTAATACAAACAAGGGATGAGGTCCTTTTACAGTCACATGACAGCCTCCTAAGGAACACAAAAGAGAGAAGCACTAAAAACAGGATCCCATTTGTTACAGAATATGGTCCTTTGAGTAAAAAAATTGAATACATCATTAAAAAACATTGGTCCTTGTTAGGTCAGGACCATACTTTTGGGAAACTGTTCAAAGACCGTCCCATATTCTCATACAAGAGAGGTAAAAATGTTGCTAACTCTCTAGTAAGGGCAGAATTGAATATAGCTGACCATAACAGCAAAACTAGGTTCCTGAGCAAACCAAAAAATGGGACCTTCCCATGTCTAAATTGCGGGGAATGTAACTCTATAATAAAGGGGGACTATATTACACACCCATACCAAGGAAATAAGGTCCCTATTAAACAATATCACACATGCAATTCTGATTACATTATTTATGCCCTGAAATGCCCATGTGGCAAACTATACGTGGGACAGACGACACAGCAGTCAAAGTCAGGATAGGGGAACATAAAAGATCGATAACTTCTTTTGACCCTAAAAATAATAAGAGTCACACACCGGTTGGCAGACATTTCTTTAATGAAAGACACAGTCCTACAAGCTTGAAATGGATTGTGCTACAGAAGGTGAATATGCCCAGCAGACGGGGTGACAGGAAAACTTTGCTTTTGTAACAGGAAGCCAAATGGATAGAACTATTGAACACAATAGAGCCAAAAGGAATGAATGAAGCCTGGAGCTTAAAGGGTTTTTTAGAAGTCTATTGTTGCATCATCTTAAAACTATATGTACTAATTGTAACATTTGTTTCAGACTGGTACTACCATCTGGTCAAATCGATACAAATGGACAAATAGACTTTGGACTACAAACAACCAGATGGTAAGAGATACTTTATTTACACTGTTACACTGTTTAAACTATATGTTTACTGAAGGTCAGTTTTAGGATAGACCTAATTGGTAGTATCCATGTTCTAAATGAGACTGTAATTTATATACTTGGCCTGAAGATGGAGCTAGTATACAATTGTTTGATCATATGATGGTTGTAGGATGGGATTGTGGGCCTTAAAAGGCCTCACTCAGTGTGTTGTAACTGCACCAGAAGAAGGACCCTAGAGGTCTGAAACATGTAGTGCTAAATGCATCTTCAATAAATGTCTTCACTGCTTCACTAAATTAGCTCTCCAGTGAAATCTTCATTTTCTACATGCTCCCCCAGGAGGAGACTGCCCAGCAGCGAGGAGGAGATGGAGGCAAGACCAACTGCCTCAGAGAGGAGACAGGAGGAGCTGGTTACCAGGAGAGCTAAAGCCCAAAAGACCGATGGAGGGCGTGTCCCTCTACTCAGACTGAAACCCTATGAGCGCCGGCTTCTGGACATTATGGGCAAAGAGGGCTGTGAAGGACTGGACACAGACTGGAGAAGTAAATTGACTTTTATAGAAACAAATATCTGACTCCTTTTTTTCCACATTCTTATCATTTAGATAAATGTCTAATTTGCCCTTTAGCATTTCACTTCTTTGCTAAAATATTGCTCCGGTTTTGCATTAGAGGAGTTTCTTGTGCTTTTCTTTACAGCTTTGCTTTTTGTTTATTACTAGTTATTTACGTGCAGCTCTAACATAGACAAAATGGCAGCCATTTCTTTATTAACCATTTTCCCACTATAACACTGTGAGGTTTCAGGCGCCAAGACGAACGCCGACGCAGACACATGTGCGTCATCTTACGTCGCGTGCCGAAACGGACGCGGGTGTAAAAACACCCGCTAACTTGAACATGCGTGGCGTGATGATGCAGGACGCAGGTGTCATCATGCTTGGCGCCAAAATACCTCTTTTAAAGGACGCTCAGGGAAAGGCTCTGTGCTTGTTGATAAAATAACCTGCTCCTGTACCTTTTGGAACCCTGACTACTTGATTCTGGTTTTTGACTTCGGCTTTGGATCTTGACTTATGACTGAACTCCGCCTGCATCTGACCCCAGCCTGTTTATCTGTTTATGACTGAAGTCCGCCTGCACCGACCCCGGCTTGCTTTCCAACTACTCTTCTGCCTACTCCCTCTGATTACTATTGTCTGCCACAGCTTGTGACACTCCTGCTGGACCTCGTCTCCTCACATCTGGACTCTGACAGGTGAGGCCTGACAAACACAAATGTTTAGAAACTGCATTAAAGGGGTGGTTCACCTTTAAGTTAACTTTTAAGTATGTTATAGAATGGCCACGTCTAAGCAACTTTTCAGTTAGCCGTCATTATTTATTTAGTATATTTTTTAAAATTAAATGACTCTTTCCAGCTTTAAAATATGGGTCTAGAAAGGCTCTGGAAGACTACAAATGTGATGTTATTGTGAGTTTTTATTACTAGACTAGAACATGTTAAGAGACTAGAACATGTTAAGATTAACAAATGTCCTGGGCCAGATGGTATTCATCCCAGGGTAATTAGCGAGCTTGGCTCTGTGATTGCCAAACCTCTTTACTTAATTTTTCAGGATTCATTGAGATCTGGCATAGTGCCGAGAGACTGGCGAATTGCTAATGTGGTGCCTCTATTCAAAAAAGTATCCCGTTCTCAACCTCAGAACTATAGGCCAGTTAGTCTGACATCATTGGTAGGAAAGTTTTTCGAAGGGTTAATAAAGGATAAGATACTGGACTTCATAGCAAATCATAATACTATGAGTTTGTGCCAGCATGGTTTTATGCATAATAGATCTTGCCAGACTAACTTAATTTCTTTTTATGAGAAGGTAAGTAGAGACCTTGATTCTGGGATGGAAGTGGATGTGATTTACTTAGACTTTGCTAAAGCATTTGATACAGTGCCACACAGAAGGTTATTGGTTAAATGAAGGAATGTTGGCCTGGAACATAGTATTTGTACCTGGATAGAGAACTGGCTAAAAGATAGACTACAAAGAGTGGTGGTAAATGGAACATTTTCTAATTGGACCAGTGTTGTTAGTGGAGTACCGCAGGGCTCTGTACTAGGTCCCTTGCTTTTCAACTTGTTTATTAATGACCTGGAAAGTACTGTTTCTATTTTTGCAGATGAGACTAAATTGTGCAGAACTATAGGTTCCATGCAGGATGCTGCCACTTTGCACAGTGATTTGTCTAAACTGGAAAACTGGGCAGCAAACTGGAAAATGAGCTTCAATGTTGATAAATGCAGGTTATGCACTTTGGCAAAAATAATATAAATGCAAGTTCTACACTAAATGGCAGTGTGTTGGGAGTTTCCTTAAATGAGAAGGATCTTGGGGTCTTTGTAGATAACAAGTTGTCTAATTCTGGGCAGTGTCATTCTGTGGCTACTAAAACAAATAAAGTTCTTGTATAAAAAAGGGCATTAACTCAAGGGATGAAACATAATTGTGTCTCTTTATAGGTCCCTGGTGAGGCCTCATCTGGAGTATGGGGGCAGTTTTGGACTCCAGTCCTTAAGAGGGATATAAATGAGCTGGAGAGAGTGCAGAGACTAAGTGCAACTAAACTGGTTAGAGGGAGGGAAGAGTTAAATTATGAGGGGAGACTGACAAGGTTGGGGTTGTTTTCTCTGGGGGAAAAAAGGCGCTTGTGAGGGGACATGATTAGACTTTACAAGTACATTAGAGGACATTATAGACAAATAGCAGGGGACCTTTTTACCCATAAAGAGAATCACGTACCAGAGGCCTCCCCTTCAGACTAGAGGAAAAGAAGTTTCATTTAAAGGAACAGAGTAGGGGGTTCATCACAGTGAGGACAGTGAGGTTGGGGAATGCACTGCCGGGTGATGATTCAGTTAATGACTATAAGAGGGACTTGGATGATTTCTTGGACAGACATAATACAAAGGCTATTGTGATACTAAACTCTATAGTTAGTATAGGTATGGGTATATAAAATTTAATTAAAAGTAGGGAGGGGGGTGTGTATGGATGCTGATGGACTTTGTCTTTTTTCAACCCAATTTAACTATGTAACTATGTAACTATATTACTAATTAGACCATCTCCTAATTATATTCCAGTCTCTTATTCAGATGAATGCATGGTTGCTATGCTAATTTGGACCCTAGCAACCAGATTGCTGAGATTGCAAAGTGTAGATCTGCTGAATAAAAAGCTAAATAACTCAAAAATCACAAGTATTGTCATGTATTACATTCTCTCCTGCTCGCACCATTGCAAATGTATTTAAGTTTTAACCATTCCATCTCCCTTGCTCTACCATTCCATTGGAGTTAGTATTTGGAATGAGAAATAAAATAGATTTGTAGCATGTGGGAGGTCTCTTGCAATTCCATATGATGTTGTCTTTTAATACCTTTTTGCTTTCTTTATTCACAATTGCAGGACCGCCGCAAACATCGAGGCCTGACTTGGACAGTGACCAGGACCAGGATTAGTAGAACAATCCAAGAAGTACTCGCACACCCTGGCCCTCCCGAAAGGTAGAGATCCCTGGTGCACAGCAAAATGGAGGAAACGGCAACCTCACGATCCAATGGCAACAAAAATTCACCGGCACACAGGTAATGCAAGCAGGTTATACCTTGCTAAGTGTTTATTGCAGCATGCAATGTTTCGGGGTTACCCCCTTTATCAAGCAGAGTTTCTATGGGAACCAGTAATGATATCTCCTCAGTGGCTGTTAGACTGGAGGGTGTGTTTAGTAATCTGCGCTGGGAAGAACTGAGCATGCTCATTAGCCAACAGCCAAAGCAAATTCCTAAGGGAGGGGCAGAGTGAGCTAGAAGAGGAGAAGGAATTGTGAAGTAATTAAGGGGATACTGCAGACTTTACTGTTAACCTTTTAAAAACCAGTGGAAGGTATCTGAAGCTTTAAAAGAGGTCGTTCATTGGGAGGGAGGGTTTACATGTCCTTAAAAATAATCTTTTTTTTGTCAAAAAAAAACAACATGTTTTCAAAGCTACAGACTGGTGTGAAATTTCCATTCTAATTTTGTGTTTATGCCACACCCCAAACAAAAACACCACCCCAATCTAACTTGGAACCTTTTCTAACCTTTTGTTTGTTGTGGGTTATGCATATGTCCAATATATACATATTTATATTTTATTTTTCTTGTAGGTCGTGCTGCTGCCACTGCTGCAGTAATTGGGGACCACCACAGGAGGAAGATCGGTGACTGGGTGATCAACCTGCACCACAACTGGGGCTCCTTGATGCAATGGTGGTTGCCATGCAGCCTATGCTCCATCAGCAGCACCGCCATGAACTCTGGATGAGGCGGTGGATGGCCTAACTCCATGCTGATAATCGGGAGACCCGGGTGACCATCCATCGTGGATTCCAGGACCTGGTGGCAGCCATGGCAGCCCAGCCTTACCGACCAGGGGGCTCTGCTGAGGGTGAAGTCCCTGGTCCACCTTCTTCTCCCCCTCCACCCCCTGAAGCTCCTCAACATCAGAAGGAAAGGGGCATGGAAGGGGCCACAGTCCTGTCCGGGGGGACAAACGTCCCTAGCTCCAGTCTGGGTCATTTTCCAACTAACAATGGCCTCTTTGCCTATTTTTCTCCTGGTAACAAACTTTACCCTATTTACGCTTCAGGTATCACTTTGTCCGTTACTCAACAATGGGACTGACTCCCAAACAACACATCCCATTGTTTACACTGTGCTCCATTCTCATCACTGAGGGGTGCCATTTATACATCTATTGGCACCCTTTCCTATAACATCTGGAAAAGCACTTCAAAACATCTAAGTGCATTTGCTGTAACATATTTCTATGGTGATGCTGCAGTGTTGCCCAACACATTCACTTGGCCAACAAATGTTACATGTAAGGGTTAATGAATTCCAATCATTGCAAGCATATGACTACACTTTTTATTCTGTATTTATCACTAGTGCAGTGTTGTTTCAACGGTAACATACTGTATGCTAATCAAGCTCTGTATGTATGTGGTTTACATGTTATGTGCATTCATGTAACAATGGCCTGTGTTCTGCAAATGTCAAAGTGAAAACAGTGTACCTTGTGCTTTGCACTATGAAGTATTGTTGGCTACCTATGGCCTACATTGGCTACCCAGCACTCATAATATGTGCTATTGTCTACTACTACCTCCTCCTCCAACTGTGGTACTTAAAGAGCAAGTCAGAGGTATATGGTTTGCCTTAAAGGCACAAAGCGTTACTTTTTACATTGAACTTGCAACTATTCCATCACATTACCTGGCCAGCACTAACCTCATATGTGCTGATACTTTCAAACATCCCATTTTGTCCCAAACGGTGTCTGTTTCTTTTTTCACTTTTGCTAAGGTGGTTTCCAAAACTGCAATACACATGGATAATATCATTTGAAACACACAGAGCAGGTACATCATTTTCAAGGTATTTACATAACCCCCTATTTTGCAGAGTTAACACTTCAGTTCCAAGTTGGACAACAGAAAAAGGGGTTAAATAGGACCAAAAGACTCATGAACTGACATATGAGCCCCATGACAAGACAACATATTAAGGCCAAACAACAGACGTAGGCATTAGTGCATTTCAGTCATTATTGAGTTAATATGGATGAAGGCTCCTAGATAAGCATTGATAAGCCTCTCACTCACTCTTCTCTGTGGTTGGTTATCCCTCCATCTGCCAATATTCCCCACAATCCTGGAGTTGAAGATCCTCATGAATCTCTTGTGTGAGACCAGGCTGCACTGCAACATGACAAACACAATACTGAGGTGCAAAACCTTCCAGGGCCAATAAAGCTCAGCACCCCAGTGACTGAGAGGCATTGTAAGTGCAATTTCATCAACAACTTGGTAGGAGACATTCCTTCCCTTCCTTATTAGTTAATTCATTAACTCACATCCAACCTCCAAGTCAATCAGGTGCCATTAATCACAATCCCTGCCAAAATCACTTAATTAAAGTACAGTACCAAGAAGCATAATGTATTGTTACAAGATTGTAGCTGGTCTATGCCAAATACATGCACATTACTTTAAAGGAATCTTTCAAATGGCTTTATAGGAAATATAACATATAAGTTACCCACAAGCCAACCCTCTGGCATTTGTTGTTGAGTAAAGAGGTGATTGGGAGCTGAGTGAGGAGGATAGTCCTGGACACTGGTTGTAATGGGAGAGCTTACAATGTTAGTGCTCCTGTTGATGGGGAGGTGGTGTGTGATCAATAGATAAATACAATCAATGCGTCATAAGTAATTAGGGAATTGTCCAATTTAGAAATAGTCCTGCTTCAATGTTATCCACTCTGCCTGGGTTGAGGGTAACAAAATGAGCCTAGGTGATGGCCTCTTTTAAAGTAAAATAGCATCAGGTGTAGGTTTTTATTGCTAATCCAATGTTTTCCCAGCATTCCATGGACCCATTAAGCATTTACTGAAGCCTAAGGATAGATAGGCTCAATCGAATATTCAAATTAAAAACTTCGAATATTCGATTACCGAAGTAAAAAAAACTTCAAATATTCGATTATTGAAGTGTGAGATGGAGCTCGGCAAGTCAAAGTTGGGGAATAAATACATTTTTTAAAAACTTCAAGTGAAGATTGATAAATTTTGATCCTTCGATATTCAAATTCGATAGTCAAAGTTGAATAGAAGGATCGTATAGTCGAAGGAAAACCCCACTTCGACAGTTAAAGTGTTCTACTTCGAATCGAAGTTGGACTATTCCCTAGTTGAAGTACACAAAAATAGTTGGAAATCCAAAGTTTTTTTACTTCAAAAATTCACTCGAACCTTAGTAAATCTGCCCCTATATCTCCAGGAAAATTGCAAAATTCCACTTGTCTGTCAAAGTCCGAATTGTAATGAAAAAAAACCAAATATATAACTTCCTTAGCTCACTGGCATTTTTTAAACTCAGCAACATTTTGTTTAAACTTTGCTCAGTCTTCTATGTTGTGTGTGTCATTTAGGTTTTTATCTTTTTATTGTCACATCATTGAAGAAAGGTTCACAACATGCAATTTAGATGATATTTATATGGTGATATCATGACTTTGCAGCAGGAGAACCTCCTATTATTCTGCCTGAAAAACAAAATGTTGGCAAATGTTTTCCTTTTGCTCCTCCTGACCCAGAATAAAAATAAAAGGGACAGAATTAATGATACAAAACTGCTGGTTCTGGACATGAGACAGCCCAAGCCAATCACAGGCTGAGTTCAGATGAGACAATCAATAGAGACAATATCCAACCAACAGAGAATAAAACTAGAGGGTAAGTGACGTCAGTATATTGTTATAATATTTTACTGACAGACAAAAAGATCTTACAGGCAGCACAGAATAACTCTCTGGCCCAGTGCTGAGATCCTGCAATAATTCTATAGTCACTTGTTAGCCCAACCCTGGAGAACAAGAGGGAATAAAATACAAAATAACAATCAATTCTACATCAGTGACTTATACAGTGTCGGACTGGCCCAGCAGGACACTGGGAAAAATCCGGTGGGCCCTGACCCTCATGGGCCGGGCCAGACCCCCCTTCTCCTGAAGACCCCTCTCGACAACATTTCTTTCCAGCGCCGCACCGAGCCTTCAGCGCATGCACATGGTGACGTTCTTGCATGAGTGCCTTCATGCGCGCGCCTAGAGGTGTGTCCGAGTAGGGGGGCTGGAGGGGGGGCCCTGGACAGCAGTCCCAGTGGGCCCCGGGCCCCCCAGTCTGACCCTGGACTTATACACAGCAACCAACTTCCCCTGATTGACCTAAGGCAGCGTTTTTAAATAAAAATGTAATCATCTAGGGGCAGATTTATCAAGGGTTGAATTTTGAATTTAGGGGAGTTTCGACTTTTTAAAAACGGGTGAATAAGATCGAGCTGCAAATTTGAATTGAATTCAATTAGAAAAATGTAAAATAATTTTCTAAAAAAGATTGTTTTTTCCAAAGTCCACCAAATGACTCCAAATTGATTGTAGGAGGTCCCACATAGTCTAAGACACAAATTCTTTAGATGGTGAATAGTCGAATTTGAATTCTTAAAGGGACAGTACATGATAAGTTTCAAAATTCGAATTTCGGATTTTTTTAAAATTTGAATTGAATGTGGACTATTCCCTAGTCAAATTACACTAAAATAAACTTAAAAATGCAAATTTAAAAATTTGAGTGATGCTACCATACTCCCTCCTCTCCCTCACCTCTTTACTCACTGTTACAAAGTGTCTAGTCTAACAATACAAATTAGTCTGATCCTCATACACACCCTATCCAGGAACTGAGAGGGTTAACTCCCAGGAGTACAAAGTGCTGTTTGTCTTTGATAAAAGGGAAAGTTCAGTTTGGTTTCTTGTTCAGTTGCTGTTCCTGCTCTCAGTGATGGCGGCTGCTGATCTGAGAGACGAGCTGAGCTGCTCCATCTGCCTGAGCATTTATACTGATCCTGTATCCCTGCCGTGTGCCCATAACTTCTGCCGGGGTTGTATTGGGAGGGTGCTGGGCACCCAGGAGGGATCTGGCCCTTATTCCTGCCCTGAATGCAGACAGGAGTTTAAGGAGCGCCCTGCCCTGCCCAGGAACAGAACTCTGGGGAACATAGCAGAGCCATTCCTTTCTGCTCAGCCCGAGCCGGGGGACACTGGGATTCCCTGCACCTACTGTGACTCCCATGTACCTGCTGTTAAATCCTGTCTCCTGTGTGAGGCTTCTCTGTGTAATAAGCACCTGAGGATGCACAGCAAGTCAGCGAAACACGTCTTAATAGAACCCACAATGGACATGGGGGACAAGAAATGCTCAGTCCATGATGAACCCCTGAAATATTACTGCTGGGAGGAGTCTGTCTGTGTCTGTGTGTCCTGCTGTCTGGCCGGAGAGCACAGGGGCCACAGGGTGGAGCTGCTGAGTGAGGCCTCTGAGAAGAAGAAAGAGACACTGAGGGAAGTTGTGGAGAAACTGAGGCCAGAGAGAGAGGAGACTGAGAGAGGAGCCCAGAGACTGCAGGAGCGCAGGAGAGAAGTGGCAGAAAAAGCAGCCGGTGAGACAGAGAGAGTCACTGCCCTGTTTAGAGACATCAGGGAACAGCTGGAAGCCCTAGAGAAGCGACTCCTGAGTGACATCTCCAGCCAGAAAGAGAAGCTCTCACTCACACTCACTGATCTGATGGAGCAGCTGGAAATAAAGAAGGACGAGCTGTCCAGGAAGATCCGTCACATTGAGGAGCTGTGCAACATGGCAGATCCACTCACTGTCCTACAGGAACGGGAATCACATGGAGCTGCAGATAATGAGGGGGGCAGAGAGAGACATGATATAAAGGTCCCTGCTGTAGGGGATCTGGATGTGGATCTGATCTCAGAGACATTACTCACAGGCTTAGCTGCCATTGGGACTGGGGTAAAGGGAAGGTGGATCTATGGGCAGGAGGCTACAGACCTGTTACTGGATATAAACACGGCTCATAATCGTGTATCTGTATCAGGGGACAGGAAATCTGCTTCCTACTCACTAACAGAACTACATTACCCACAATCCCCAGAGAGATTTGAGGATTGGCATCAGGCTTTAAGCAGCAGGAGTTTCTCCTCAGGGCGACATTACTGGGAAGTGGAGGTCAGTGAATCAGGGGAGTGGGAGGTAGGGGTGGCCTATCCCAGTATAGAGAGGGGAGGGGGTCAGTCCAGTATTGGGAATAATAACAAGTCCTGGTGTTTGTACAGATGGGATAATAATAACAGATATTCAGTGATACATGACAGTAAATGGACACAGTTACCCCACGTCCCTTCCTGCAGGAGAATCAGGATCTCATTGGACTATGAGGCCGGACGTCTGTCCTTTTATGAGCTGAGTGAGCCAATCAGACACTTAGACACCTTCACTGCCACATTCACTGAGCCCCTTCATGCTGCATTCTGGGTCGGGAGGGGTAATTCCTGGGTGAGAATCATTAGTTAGGACACTGCCCACTGAGGTTTAAAAAGTAAAATCAAATACATCTCAACATTGAAAAATGTAGAGAGACAAAAATTTCACATCACTGTCCATTTTACAAAATTATGCAAGTTATGGAGCATGTGACACATTTCTGGTCATATAAGGGTTATGATTTATTTGTTATTATTTGTTATTACAGTTTTGTTAATGAAAGTTAGTGATGGGCGAATTTGCGCCGTTTGGCTTTGCCGAAAAATTTGCGAAACGGTGCCAGTGTCTCGTTTTTGACGCCAGGGCCCGTTTTTGACGCTGGCGCCCATTTTTTCGACGCTGGCGTCCATTTTTCGAAAAAATTTGTTTTTCTTACGCCGGCGAATTTTTCGCGGACATTTCGCGAATTTATTCGCTGGTGGCGAATCGCGCAAATTTGCCGTGAATTCGCGCCTGGGAATAAATTCGCCCATCACTAATGAAGGTAAAATTGCCCGAAGGCCATGGGCTCTGGTTATATCATGTACTTGGACTGATCTCGTGTGTGTGTGTGTGTCTGTTTGTGTATGTTCTGTGTGTGTGTCTGTGTGTGTGTGTGTCTGTGTGTCACAGGCTGATCAGATTGAAATCAATGGAGTGGGGGCAGGGAGCAAATCTACTTCTCTCAGCCTGCAAAAATACATAGTCAGAGAACAGCTGGAGCCTTCAGCCTGTGTGTCCATAGCCTTAAAGAAGCTGAGCATCTCAGTTCCCCCACAAAACCTGCTTATTTTATCAGTTACAATTGTATCTCAGTGCAGGTGCTGTGTATTCTGGGTTCTATGCCAAAAGCTTATTATCTCATTAAGTTGGAGAAACTTTGTATATTTTTTGTGCTTAAGTTTAAAGGGAAATGTGAGACATTTCTATAAGAATCTGAGACTGTGGGTTGAGACAGGTGGGAGATATAAAATCAGAGGATACATTATAACTCTTCCAGTAGAACTAAACCAATCAGTGCAGCCCTAATAAGTACTAGATTATAATTAATTGTTTTCCTCACCTCCCAACAATTTATCTCATCAGGAATTATCTAGACTGGATGTGCTGACACCTCCAAAATTTACAACACAGTCATTGAGAAAGAGACTCCAAGAGGAGAAAATTGTCACACAGCCCCGATTCATTTGTGAAAAAAGTGCTTTTCTGTGATTTTTTTAAAGGGGACCCGTCACCCAAAAAAAATATTCAAAATCCTATTTTATCACATTAGTCAAGCAAAATGAACTTTAATTACACTGTATAAATTATTTGAATCTTGTTTCCTTCAGTTTGGGAATTCATAATTATAACAAGCAGGCAGCAGCCATTTTGTGGACACTGTTATTAAGACAAGTCTTGTATCATCTCAGAATCTTGTTTGTGCACCAGAATGGGGGACCTGATGTCCATCCCCATGTCCTGGTTACACAATTAAATGATGAAGAGAAATGGGGAATGTGGGGAGAGCAGTGACATCTAGGAAGTGCTGAATGGAAAGTGAAAGTAATTGTCTGCCCCGCCTCTATGCCCATGGCATAGAGGAGGGGCAGACAATACTTGATTGACAGCTGAAATTTTTAAATGAGCTTACAACAGCTATGAATGCTTTAATAAAAAAATGAAATTGGATTTCATGTTTAATTTGAAAAGGACTTTTATTATACAGATTTTTGTGTCTGGGTGACAGGTCCACTTTAATTGAATGTGGAATAAATTGAGTATTGATTATACTTTTTGTGTGAGGACAAGTTTCATTTACCATGTGACACACAACATATAATTGAACATCACACAAAGAACAATTCAGTGCTAAAAGCTCAATAGTGAACCCAGTGAGTTTGATCATCGAGAGGATTGTTGAGACCAATTTAAGCTTAATTTTTATTTACTTGGATTATTGACTTGGATTGCAACAGGATCTTGAGTAACTGGCAATCTGGGCAGCTAAGTGGCAAATGAGATTCAATGTTGATAAATGTAAAGTCCTGCACCTGGGATGTAACAATATCCACTTATACCCTTAATGGGACTGCACTAGGCAAATCCATAATGGAGACGGAGCTTGGAGTCCTTGTAGATAATAAACTTGTCTGTAGCAAGTAATGCCAGTCAGCAGCATCAAGGGCAAATAAGGTCTTGACTTGTATTAAATGGGGCAGAGAGTCACGGGAGGAGGGGGTCCCACTGTATAGAGCACTGGTAAGGCCCCATCTAGAATATGCCGTACAGTTTTGGTCTCCATCACTCAAACAGGACATTATTGTATTAGAGAGGGGACAGAGAAGGGCAACTAAGCTGGTAAAGGGAAAATCTTAGCTATGAGGAAAGACTGGCCAAATTGGGGATGTTCATGCTGGAGAAGAGGCGCTTAAGGGGAGATATGATAACTATGTATAAATATATAAGGGGATCATATAATAATCTCTCTAATGATTTATTTACCAGTAGGTCTTTCCAGCTGACACAAGGTCACCCATTCCGATTAGAAGAAAAGAGGTTCCGCCTAAATATTGGGAAGGGGTTTGTTACAGTGAGAGCTGTGAAGATGTGGAATTGTCTCCCTGAATCAGTTGTACAGGCTGATACATTAGATAGGTACAAGGAAGGGTTGGATGCTTTATTCACCACTAGCTCCTCCCAGCAGACAGGAGGGAGCCAATGAGATTAGAGGAGGGAAAGGGGTGTTACAGGGAGAGCTGGGAAGTGAATCAGGGGTACAGGCTGATACATTAGATAGGTACAAGGAAGGGTCGGATGCTTTATTCACCAGTAGCTCCTCCCAGCAGACAGGAGGTAGCCAATGAGATTAGAGGAGGGAAAGGGGTGTTACAGGGAGAGCTGGGAAGTGAATCACGGGTACAGGCTGATACATTAAATAGGTACAAGGAAGGGTCGGATGCTTTATTCACCAGTAGCTCCTCCCAGCAGACAGGAGGGAGCCAATGAGATTAGAGGAGGGAAAGGGATGTTACAGGGAGAGCTGGGAAGTGAATCAGGGGTACAGGCTGATACATTAGATAGGTGCAAGGAAGGGTCGGATGCTTTATTCACCAGTAGCTCCTCCCAGCAGACAGGAGGGAGCCAATGAGATTAGAGGAGGGAAAGGGATGTTACAGGGAGAGCTGGGAAGTGAATCAGGGGTACAGGCTGATACATTAGATAGCTTTAAGAAGGGGTTGGATGGTGTTTAGCAAGTAAGGGAATACAGGGATATGGGAAATAGCTCATAGTACAAGTTGATCCAGGGACTGGTCCCATTGCCATTTTGGAGTTAGGAAGGAATTTTTCCCCCTCTAAGGCAAATTGGAGAGGCTTCAGATGGGGGTTTTTTTTGCCTTCCTCTGGATCAACTGGCAGATAGGTAGTTAATACAAAAAAAAAAAAAGGTTGAACTCGATGGACATGTGTCTTTTTTCAACCTTACTTACTATGTTACTATGTTAATGAGGTCAATAATACTTTTGTCGCCAAGAAAGATCTTGAAGTTAAAGGGATACTTTCATGGGAAAAAACATTTTTTTCAAAATGAATCAGTTAATAGTGCTGCTCCAGCAGAATTCTGCACTAAAATCCATTTCTCAAAAGAGCAAACAGATTTTTTTATATTCAATTTTGAAATCTGACATGGGGCTAGACATTTTGTCAATTTCCCAGCTGCCCCAAGTCATGTGACTTGTGCTCTGATAAACTTCAATCACTCTTTACTGCTGTACTGCAAGTTGGAGTGATATCACCCCCTCACTTTCCCCCCCAGCAGCCAAACAACAGAACAATGGGAAGGTAACCAGATAGCAGCTCCCTAACACAAGATAACAGCTGCCTGGTAGAACAGCACTCAATAGTAAAATCCAGGTCCCACTGAGACATATTCAGTTACATTGAGAAGGAAAAGTGTAGGCACAAGTCACATGACTGGGGGCAGCTGGGAAATTGACAAAATGTCTAGCCCCATGTCAGATTTCAAAATTGAATATAAAAAAATCTGTTTGCTCTTTTGAGAAATGGATTTCAGTGCAGAATTCTGCTGGAGTAGCACTATTAACTGATGTGTTTTGAAAAAAACATGTTTTCCGATGACAGGATCCCTTTAAGCACCTCACTTTCTCAATAACTTTCTCAATAACTTTCTCAATAATTTCTCAATAATTTTCTCAATAACTTTCTCATTAACTTTCTCAATAACTTTCTCATTAACTCTCTCAATAACTTTCTCAATGATGCTCCCTAATAAGTACATTTCACTTCTCTGGCTGCCATATTATATATCAGTGCTGTGTATCACTCTGCTGGGGGTGGGTCAGTTATACAATATTATGGGGGAGGGGCAGATTATATTAAAGCCAGGATGCCATATAAATCTGCACTGCTCTTATGTGAGGGGATTATCTGAAGATTTTACTGAAGTGATACACTGAACAAGATCAAGTAGCGGTGGGAGGGGGGAGACTTATGTTCCTTCTGCCGTCTGCCCCTTTTGTATCTCACAGGGACAAACATAAGCCACTAAATGTAAAGAGCAATGGAGAGGTCCCTGCACCCCAACCCAGAGCACTGACACCTGCGCTATTTGTACAATGCCCCACCCAGTAGCCAAAGGGCAAAACAATGTCCATAAATGACCCCTATAATATATATTCATCTATATAGCACCAACATATACTACAGCGCCGCACATAAGGGTCTGTGTAACTGATCTCACCATCATGTGTATAAATAAAATAGGTTGGGCTTTTGGTGATTTCTGGCTGATATAAGTGATATTCATATCAAGCAAAATTTTTATCAGTCAGGTGGCACCCCTACTTTTCTGCAGCACAGATCTATTGCAATTCTATGGGAAAACTGGCAGTTGGCTGATACTGGTGAGAACTGGCACTGCAAATAATAATCAATAAACCTATTCATGAATAAATGTTACATTTCTGTCAGAATTGGATTTTAGTTTCCTGGGAAAGGGCTACAATTTATATCCTGTAATTAATATGATAGATAAAGGCAACACAATCCCTTTAATAAAGTGTTTTCATATTTTTGTTAGTTATTAATAATAAAATGTGATAATGTTTTCCAGTGATGCCTCAGTGATGAATTCAGAGGAATATTCCTGAGCAAGTGAATTGTGTTGTTTGCAGGTGAATCAGTGAGTGTAGATCCAGTTGAGTTGCTCAGAGGGGTCCCAGTGGTGATGTGGGGGTCAAGAACAACTCAATCTGAATCCACAAAAGTGGTGGGGTGCGCACTCATATAAAAGCAGAAGCTGGAAGCTGGCAGTGTATGGTCACGGGTGGGAAGAGCAGACAGAAGCGCTTAACCCCAACCCACCTGCAACCCACAAATGACATGCTAAGATCAGCCCAACTGAGGGTCCCTTGGGTATAAGGCCGGCCCACACATCACTAGGTCCCAGCTATTGCTGCTACTCACAGGCTTCTTATTCACCCAAATTATTTTATATCCATATTTACTAGTGAAGGCTCTGCCCATTGAAAAATCATGGCTTTTGTTCCTATCACATTCCCATCAGTCTCTGCCCCAATGAGCTTACACTCTAGATCAGTCCCTGCTCTAGTGAGCTTACACTCGAAGGTTGATAGGTTCTGTTACTGTTATCCCCAACAACTACAAGTAGATCAAACATAGATAAGTCCATATCCCATTCCAAATGATTTGCATGGGGGTAGAAGAAAGTAAAGATATTACAGGAATACGTTGTTCACCTGTTCCCTACAGGAATGTTTTTATCACTGGGGATGAGTGAATTTCATGCTTGGTACAGTTTTATAGTGAAATTCACATTATTGCCATTGTAAACATTTTTTGTAAATCTGCATTAGTATTCTGCCAAGCATTTTGTTTTCCCTGAGAAAAAAATCATTTTTGTGTGCAAAAAAAAAATGGAAAAACTCCTATTGACTGCTTTGCATTTGTATTTGCAACAAGAAAAAACTTCCACTAACTACAAAGGATTTCCACCAGTAAAAATAGAAAAAACACCAGTTGCCTTCATTGCATAATTTTGATAATTTCCCCACAGTTTTGCAAATGTTTTGATGAAAAGGATTCGGCCAGTTCATCATTATTACTCATCAATGGACTTTGACTCCTACATGTAGAGAGACAGATTCCTGACATAGTAGTCACTCATATCCAGTCACTTATTAATTCATGTCACTTCCACCTAAGGAACATATCCAAAATACGATCATTTATCACCCAAGACGCTGCCAAAATTCTTATTCACTCTCTCATCATATCGCGTCTAGACTACTGTAACTCTCTCTTAATTGGCCTCCCCCTCCAGAGACTGTCACCTCTCCAGTCCATAATGAACACTGCTGTGAGGCTCATACACCTCAGCAACCGCTCCTCCTCTGCCTCGCCATTCTGTCAATCCCTGCACTGGCTTCCGTTACCTTTCAGAATCAAATTCAAATTAATGACACTGACTTTCAAAGCACTTCATAACTCTGCTCCACCCTACATCTCTGAACTCATCTCTATATACTCACCCACTCGCTTACTACGCTCCTCTACTGACCTGCTACTCAACTCTTCTCTCATTACCTCCTCACATGCTCACATTCAAGACTTTGCAAGGGCTGCACCCCTCCTCTGGAACGCTCTCCCACGGTCTGTCCGACTTTCTCCCAACCTTTCTGCTTTCAAGAAATCTCTGAAAACGCACTTCTTTCGAGAAGCCTCCCCTCACTCTGCTTAACTACCAAACGCAACACCACATACAGTACCACATTTCTCACCCACTTACTTCGATCTTGCCCACTCCCACACCTTGTGTATTACTCCCTTCCCTTTAGACTGTATGCCTATGCATAGGGCCTTCCTCACCTTTTTGTACCGGTATTGATTGTGATGTTTGTTACTCCATATGTTCTATGTATATAATTCATGTGATTTAGTTGTATAATCACATTTACTTTACAGTGCTACACAATATGTTGGCACTATATAAATAATTAATGTTAATAATAATAATAATAATAATAATAATGAGTAACTTCCTTATCAGAACCAGAAACTGCTCAGAATGTTTTATTGATATAAACATATGACTTATTATATATTACAAAGTGTCTTCTTACTGTATCATGCAGCTTCCATTTCCTTTCCCATATTCAGTATAATTCCCCCAAGAACATTAATTACACATTTGCAGTGGTTTCATTGTATAAATGTAATTTTTATTGAAAGTAGAGTCTGTTTATTACTTTCTGTTCTCTGGTTCTGACTTTTGAAACAACTCGGCTCTCCTCCTGCTCTGTAAATCCGCTGGTGTCTGCTGCTGTATTGTTTTCAGGAGTCACAACAATAGTGCAGAGAATAGAAAGGGAAAGAATGACAGAGCTAGAAATAGAAATTACAGGTAAAACTAGAGAGGTACATTTCCTGAAGAAAATGTGAGTGGTGCTTGCCGTGGCAAAACTCAGGCCCCCCATATATGTTGGGTGTCTTGCCCAGTCGCCCCTGGTGCCTAGAGAGTACACAAAGTCGGTAGAATCCGGATTAAACCGGTGAAATTTAAAGCCAACCAAATTTTACCATTGAAATCAATCCAAACAAACTGGCTATTTTTGGCTCCGCCCACTTTTAAAAATTTGCAACCCAGTCACCAAATGGACCAAGTTTGAGCACTCTTACATTAACAGTGTAAGAATGACAGGAATTTAAATATTCCCATTGAATAGCGTTAGGTAAAATTTGATTGGCTGTCTTAAGCTCTGCCCATTTTTCTGAATTTTAACCCCAGTTACCTAGTCATGGTCAGTGCCAAGTTTGGGGCCTCTGGTTTTAAAACTGTGAGAACAGCGGTATTCCAAAATTTTATATTGAAGTCAATAGGTGAAAACTGATTGGCTGTTTTTGGCTCCACCCACTTGTCCTAAATTTTGACCATGGTCACCCAGTGAGTAATTGAGCCAAGTTTGGTACACCTAGCATTTAAACTGTGATAATAGCAGCAGTTTATCATTTTTTATTAAGGTCAATGGCTGAAATCTGATTGGCTGTTTGCGGCTCCGCCCACTTTTCCTAAATTTTGACCGCAGTCACCCAGTGACGCACGGTGCCAAGTTTGGGAGTTCTGGCTTTGATACTGTGAGAATTACAGCTGTTTACATTTTCTCATTGAAGTCAATAGGGAACATCTGATTGGCTGTTCTTGGCTCCCCCACTTTTCCTAAATTTTGACCGCAGTTTCCCAGTGAGTAATTGAGCCGAGTTTGGTACACCTAGCATTTAAACTGTGATAATAGCAGCAGTTTATCATTTTTCATTAAGGTCAATGGCTGAAATCTCATTGGCTGTTGTTGCCCCGCCCCTTTTTTTCCTAATTGTGAACCACAGTCACTCAGTGACTAACATACCAAAGTTTGGGAATGCTGTCATTTAATGTGTAAAAATGGCAGCATTTCTATTTTTTTCTATTGAAAATCAATGAATGAAATTTGATTGGTTGTTGGTGGCTCCGCCCACTTTTTCTAAACTTGAAGTGGAAACCCCCAGCGACCACATTTGTGATATTCAAGGTCCCTGACATCAATACTGAGAGAATGGCAGCCTTCTTAATTTTTCCCATTAAAACCAATCAAAGAAATCTGATTGGTTGGTTTTGGCTCCACCCACTTTTCTTAATTTTAATCCCAGTCCCCCAGTGACCAACTGTGCCAAGTTTGAGGACCCTGCCATTAACCGTCTAAGAGCGGCAGCAGTTTAACATTTTCCTATTTAATTGAATGGCTGAAATTTGATTGGCTGTTGTAGACTCCGCCCACTTTTTGTAAATTTTGGCTGCAGTCACCCAGTGACCCACGGTGCCAAGTTTGGGAGCTCTGGCTTTATTACTGTGAGAATTACAGCTGTTTACATTTTCTCATTGAAGTCAATAGGGAAAATCTGATTGGTTGTTTGCGGCTCCGCTTACTTTTTTGGGTCCCCAAAATAGGAGAGAAAAGTCACAACACCCCATTCCCAAATAAGCTGAACGGTTTGACACCTCATTCATGGGTCTGCGACAAACTAATTATTCGATAAATTCCCCATTATAAGTCAATGGGGCAAATTTGGGGACCTCTCCTGCCCCGGGGGTAAAACTTATACCCTCGTGTGGGGTATCATCTGACACAGGTCGCAAACCTCTTCAAATGTGGTAAATTTAACGTTTCTACAAGATTCCCTCTCTGCGCTAGAATCCGTCAAAAGTTGGCCTCAATGTTAATCTATGGGACTTTTTGGGGTTGTTAATTGCCCCCGCAAGGGGCAATTAACCACCCACCCCTTAGAAAAGTCATACCACCCCATTCCCGATTAAGCCGCACGATTTGACACCTCATTCATGGGTCTAGGACAAACGGTGCGGGACTAGTTACGCGCCAAACTTTCATACGGAAGAAGAATAAAAATAAGTTTGCAAGATAACAGTAGTGATGCTTTGCTTCGCAAGCACCACTAATTAACTTTTTACCATTTAACTTTTTCATTAAAGGAGAAGGAAAGGTTAAAACTAAGTAAGCCTTATCAGAAAGGTCCATCTAAATATACCAGTAAACCCACAAAGTAGTGCTGCTCTTATAAGTTTCTATATAGTATATATCAATATTAATAATATACCTCAACCCACTTACTAGGGTTTCTGGTTCCTTTGAGCAAGCAGACAATGAATCCACACCAATGAAAGTATAATAAAGTGATGTATTGTAAAATAAATCAATTGATTGTTCTACATAAATCATTACACTAAGACGAAACAAAAATTACATTATTTACAGTTACACATTACACAAGTCTACATAGTTGTTACCAAAAAGGCAGGGGAATAGAGTTCAGCTTCATCTCTGCCTTCCCCTCTGGTCTTCATTCCTCACATGTTGTCTTGTCCCAGGCTCCTCTGGCTTCTCTAGCTCTCTCCTGCCTCCCCTCAGCTGCCCAGCTCCCTATCCTCTGTCCAGCGTTCTTTTATTCTGGGTTCTCACCTGCCCCCACAGAAACCCTCCCAACTGCCAAAATGCTGTGATAAACCCCCAACTTGCCTACATCCTGATGAACAAGTTTTCTCACATACAAATCAGTTTTATGGTCCCCACAGCAGACATAGGCCTTAGTAGTCACAGGAAAACCTTTGTTATGATAATCAGGGCTTCATGTAAGTTCCCTGAACAACAGCTTTTATATGAAATAACTAAATCAAGATGGCAATTTCTTACACTCTGAGTCCCCTGTCAAAAGAAACACTGCATTTCTTTCCTTCTATTGTGTACACATGGGCTTCTGTATCAGACTTCCTGCCTTCAGCTTAAACCTCATTGCCCTGGGCAAGAGCATGCTCAGTTTGCTCCTCTTCCCCACCCCTCCCTTCTCTGCTGTAATCTGAGCCCAGAGCAGGGAGAGACTCAGGCAGGAAGTGATGTCACACCATGTTAATACTGCAGCTCCTATCCTAAACAAACAGAGAGTTTCTAGACATTCTACAGAATAAATAAAGCATTCTAGCTTGCACTATTGCAGCTAATCTATTGGCAATAAAATGCCTCTGTAGCTTTCCTTCTCCTTTAATGAAAAATAATACCCTTTTAAACTATTTAAAGCATCATGTTTCTAATGGTTTACTGGAGGTACTACCTCTGTATCCTCATGTTCATTCACTTCATACACCAGTCACAGTTTTATACTATAATAACATCACAAAAGGTTTTTTTTTAGCTATTGAATGATAGAGAGGATCTGAGAATGAACATTTAGGGGGTTATTTATTAAAATCTGAATGTTAAAATCTCAAAAATTCTTGTTTTTTTCACTAGAAAACTCAAATTGTTATAGGGGAAAAATAATTTTTTAAGATTTATTATACCCTGATGCAGCAAAAAGTCCCAAATCCAAAAATCCACCATCTTAGACCTCTCAAGCTCCTGTCTAAGTCAATGGGAGAGGCACCTAGCTCAATTTGAATTGTTCATGGTCTTTGCTGGGTTTAGCCAGAAAATCTGACTTTCTTAAGGTTTTCAGGAAAAAAACTCCAAAAAAGCCTAAAAATTGTAGCGATTGGGTTTTCCCAAAATCTGATTAAATCTGATTGAGAGTTTGGTTGTGGTTTTTTAAAATAAAATATGAGATAAATTCAGATTTTAGTAAATAACCCCCTAAATATCAATTCTGTTTCTTTTCTCAGGGTTTATCTTTGTCACCTCCAGGAATATCTCTATGGATTCAGACAAAGTCTTTTATACAAATCCCATGAGCCTCTCCCATGTATATAGCAAATGTTTTAATAGATACTGAGGAGCAAATTTACTTAAGATCGAATATCGAGGGTTAATTAACCCTCGATATTCAACTGCCAAATTGAAATCCTTCAATTCGAATATCGAAGTCGAAGGATTTACCGCAATTCGTTCGATCAAACGAAAAATAGTTTGATCGCACAATTAAATCCTTTGAATCGTTCGATTCGAAGGATTTTAATCCATCGATCAAACGATTTTTCTTCGACTAAAAAAAGATAGCAAAACCTTCCCCATAGACTAACATTGACTTCAGTAGGTAGACTTTGGGTGGCGAAGTAGGGGGTTGAAGTTTTTTTTTTTAAAGAGACAGTACTTCGACTATCGAATGGTCGAATAGTCAAACGATTTTTAGTTTGATTCATTCGATTTGAAGTCGAAGTCGTAGCTGAAGGTCGAAGTAGCCCATTCGATGGTCGAAGTAGCCAAAAAAAAAACATTCGAAATTTAACGTTTTTTTTGCTCTATTCCTTCACTCGAGCTAAATAAATATGCCCCTGAGAGTCAGATTGTAATGAGCAATATCAGCACAGACTCATACAATTCTCTCTCAAACATCTCTTTGTGTTTCCAACATATTGTGCCCCACACTGACATTGAACTTATGTGCATTAAGGGGATTGTTTTGAATGTTTTCTTAACTTGAATTTTCTAGATTAAAAAAAAAATCAAAAAGGCAAATATATGGACTAAATAAATTCAGCACCTAAAAACTGTGAGGTGTATTTTCAGAATATAAATTATTTTTAAAGTCAAGCTTTTGAGGAAAATACGAGATTTTCTAGACTCACTGAAAATCATTAAAATGTGATTTTAGGGTGGTCTAGTTTTTTTTTACATTATTTATTCGATGTTTTTGTGATTGGAGATTTTTTTTTTTTTTTTAGTAAATAAGATGGCAGTTGAGAAATAACATTCAAAGTTTCATAATTTGTTGTTAAAATTCAATCCATAATTTAAAATTGATGGAATGCCTAATATTTTATGTTTTCCACCTACAATAAAGTTAGGAGGTTGATTAAAATTTCCAACACTTTTTCAGTTCAGTTGGTTCAGACAGTTCCCCAGAAATAAATACTTTTTTCAGTAACATTCTATTTGTGATGGTTTTTCTAATATTGAAGTGTAAAGATAAATTCTCCCCTTTTTATGTATTTGTGAAGCAGCTGTGGGAGGGGGGTCAGCGACCCTGTAACTGATCAATGAGTTGGTCCATGTGTTTGTCCCTGCTGAGCAGAATCCCTGAGTATCATTAAAGGCAACTGTTAGAATTGATACAATAGTTACACTTATGTTTCCCATAGATCCTACTGAGAAACTAATGGATCCGCCAATTGGAACAGAACCTGTACCTGGATCACTGAGCTGCCCCACTCACACTCACACACCCACCAATATTATAACCTAAAAAAATATTATAATCTACTCTTCAATTTTGGAAAAATTGTAAAAAAGAAAACATGGGGATCAATTAAAAAAAAAATTGGGGTAAATTTATTTTTAAAGTTCCGCCACTAGAGTGAAATTCTGCAGCTCTCAATTCATTTCTATGGGATTTTGAAAGGCGTATTTAGCAATGGGTGAAAGTGAAAGTTCACCCTTTGATAAATTTAAAAACCCCACAGAAATGAATGGGAAGTAGCGGAATTTCACTCTAGTGGCGGAACTTCACTATTAACTTCACTCTTTGATAAATATACCCCATAATAATAAAGAACAACTGAACTGATAAAAGTGTTGGAAGATGAATAAGCTAAAGATTGCTCTTAAACAGGGGGTTAGGATTCGTTCCAAAATACAACATGGACCTTTTGAACCGAGAGATTGACTTTCACAAACTGTTATGAAAACTGAAACTTAAAATCTGGTTTGAAAATAATCTACTGTTGTAGAAACTTTAAAGACAAAAAGTACGTTTAATCCACCGGTACAAAACAACACATTGTCAGCGTTTGAGAAAGTAGTTAGTGCTGAGGTTAAAAAAAATTGTGAGAAACCTAGTGTGGCTAAACCTAACGTTAACCTGTCATATGGTGAGAGACAGGCATTACAGAAATGACAATCGAATAATGCGATAGTAATTAAAAACGCTGACAAGGGTGGGGGTATTGTACTTATGGACAAACAAATGTATATGGAAGACGCATATCACCAACTATTGACACCTGGACACTATAAACTTATTGGGAAAGATCCAGTATTTGATAGAAAAAAGGAGATGAGGTTTTAATAACGGGCTCATAACGCCAGACACCAAGGATTTTCTCCTGGTAGATCAGCCTCGTGTACCAGTTCTTTATCTCCTTCCCAAAGTACACAAAACTTTGATAAATCCCCTGGGGCGGCCGATCATCTCTGGGATAGGCTCCGTTTTGGAGCCGCTATCAAAATACGTGGATTCATACTTACCGTTAGCGCAAAAAAATTTCCGGTTGTTTAAAGGACACAAATGAATTATTACAAATCTTGTCTACATTGGATGTGTTAGACACCAATTTTACCTTATGCAGCATTGACATTGTCAGTTTATATACATCTGTGGCGCTATAGTAAACTGACTTGTGCTAGGGCAGTTTAGCTACTTTCCTTGGTGGGCTGAGACCACCGATGAGCTCTCTTTCTCAGGGGTAAGCCCTCACAGCGGGGTGGAGGCAAGGGTGTAGTGTAACTGTAACTGGGTGCGATAGCACAATGATGGGCGCCAGTAGTTGAACAAAGAACGGTATTTATTGAACAATAGCACATAGATCATTTAGCACATTGATCCACAATGGAGTATAGAACATACACAGCAGCATAAAGGAAACATATACTCACTGCACGTATAGGCTGAATCCCCACAGGCTAGGGAATATACAGCAGAGAGTAAGTTGACAGCATGTGATGGGTATTGCCCAGTTTTCAGGATATCTTCCAGTGGCAGACTAGGGGAATTCCTATCATCCCTATCTCAACACTTGGTTCCTTACTCTGGGTCAGTAATACCCTGGGATCTTAATCCCTCTAATCTCCTCGGCGGAGCCTTGAGCTGCTCAACTAAATAACCTCTCTATCACTCCTAGAGTGATCTATAAAATGAGTATAGCTGTCTAATTACTAGGGCCAAGGCGCCTAGGGTCAGCACTACCCATTCCCTTCCAGCCTGCTTGGTTGGGCTAAAGCAATGGACCCAGACTTCATGGTTCCTAAACCTTTTATACTCTGGCACAGTGCCATCTGGTGTACACTGTGTGAACTGCAGGGGTTACATAAGCACAAGGTCCCCATAAGGACCCACTGAGGTGTCCATATTACTAGGGGTGTGCCTGTCTGTAAAGTGTGAGGGTGTCTAAGATTTTCACATCCCTACACATCTATACCTGAAGACGAGGGAATTATGCAAATTGAAGATTATCTACTTGAAACAAACTTAACACACACTGGTGTATTTCCTAATTGATTGTTTAACATTGATCTTGAAAGGCAATTATTTCAGATTTGAAGACAAATTTTACTGGCAATGTCAAGGTACATCGATGGGGGCGGCTGTCGCTCCCTCATTTGCTAATTTATTTGTCCACAAGTTGGAAAAAATGTTCTTCCTTAATGAAGAATATAAAGAGCATATTGCACTTTATCTCAGGTTTGTGTTTGATATCTTGGTTATATGGAAGGGAGACATCTCTGGTTTTCAGGATATGGTAAATAAGGCTAATACTAAATACCCTTCAGTTAAATTTACCTTCGAGACCTCGACCCATTCTCTTAACTTCCTTGATGTAAAACTTAGGCTTAACCAAGTTATCATTGAGACGCCCTGTATCAGAAGGCCACAGATCGAAATAGCCTTCTCCATGCCTCTAGTTATCATAATTCTCGATGCATTTCAGCGATTCCAAAAAGTCCGTTTTTGAGAGCAAGGCGGATTGCTTCAGATGATACTAGATATTGGAAGGCTGCTGATACGCTTATCAACAGATTTAAAGTTAAAGGGTATAATTAACATAGTTTATACAAAACCGCAAATGAAGTAGGGGCTATACCTAGAGGTGAATTATTGGTCCACAAACCTGTACCTAAAAATAATACGACAATGACATTTGTCAGTAAATTCTCACAAGCGAGTGCTCAGATTGAAAAGGTGATTAAAAAGTTTTGGCCCATTTTGCAACAGGACAAATCACTAAAACGTCATTGTAATGAAATCCCATTGTTTTGTTATACAAGAGGACAGACACTAAGTGATAAATTGTGTCCAGCAGAACCCCGTAAGCCCAATAAATTACAGTCACTATTCCAAGGACCACCATAAAAGGGAATTTTCCAAAGCCTGAGTTGCATATGTTGTTGATCCATTATTAGGGGGGAAGTTGTAAACCATCCCATTAACAGCAGGGGATTAAATCTTCATTTTTATGCTACGTGTGAAAGTGTAAACGTGGTATATTTACTGAAATGCCCGTGCGGACTTGTATATGGGACAAACATCTCGTCCTGTTAAAGAGAGGATCAAAGAACATAGATCTAATATACGTAATTTCAAAGCAGGGACTCAAACTGACACTTCCATCTCAAGACACTTCTCTATCTTTAAACATAATTTATCGCAGCTGAAATGGCAGGTGTTAGAAGTGATCCGCAAACCACAGAGAGGGGGTAATATGCTTAAATTATTACTACAAGAAGAAGCAAAGTGGATTAAAAAATGTAATATCTTCTATCCAGAAGGTCTAAATAAACACTGGAGAATTAGCAGCTTCCCGTGAAATTGATACAATGGGGGGAATTCACAAAAGTGTCGGTAAAAAAAGTGACCCAGAAGTGGCGGTCGACAAATTTGTAAAATGTCGTATGAACGGCAAATTCACAAAGGCAGATGTTACCGTCTCTGAATGTCTCGTAACTCTGACAATTTTCTAAAATGTCGTATATCTTTTCATCGTACAAACGACATTTACCAAGACTTTTTAAACGACAATTTGTCTGACATTTTCGTTTTGGAGAGCCTAAAGTGTCTGAAAAATTGTCGGTAAAAAAAATGAGTTTACGAGTAATGCATAAAAATGTCGGGAAAAGTGGCGCCGAAAAAACCACGCCCACTTTTAACGACACTAATTCAAAAGTGTCGCACATGTCGGAAAATTGGCGGAGAAATGCTCTGTGAATTTGTCGGCTGTTGCTACGACATTTTAAAGACATTTTTCCGTTCCCGACACTTTTGTGAATTCCCCCCTATGTATTTCCTGTGATAACTCAGTAATCTTTTTGATATAATTTTTGACCTTTTCCCTTCCAGATAAAATGGATACTTTTTGACTTAATTATGAATGTGAAATTCTCTACTTAAGGGTAAGAATGTTTCTATTTAATTATAGACATTGAGATATCTTATGATGTCCTATGGTTAAACTCAGCTGGCTCAGGGTAGGCTCTATAGGAGCAGAATCCAGGTCATTGTTTTTAAGTGTTTTAATGTAAGTTTTAATTACATGTTATTTTTACAGATTCACTTTCCACTTTATGGATTTAGAATTGCACAGTTATTCTTTGTGCTGTCATTAATATGGAAATTGTCAACACACTGTGGGACTTTATAGATGTATATTTAATTACCTTTTTCGAATGTGGTCAGGCTGAATAATTACCTGCCTCCGATCATCACTAATGAAGGGTGAGGTTTAAGTCATATAAGGTTGTAAGTTGTTCCTTTTGTATTACACTTGACAAAGAGCTAAGCTCAAAACATGTTGGGGGGAATTCACAAAAGTGTCGGGAACGAAAAAATGTCTTTAAAATGTCGTAGAAAGTGTCGTAGCAACAACCGACAAATTCACAGAGCATTTCTCCGCCAATTTTCCGACATGTGCAACACTTTTGAATTAGTGTCGTTAAAAGTGGGCGTGTTTTTTTCGGCGCCACTTTTCCCGACATTTTTATGAATTACTCGTAAACTCATTTTTTTTACCGACAATTTTTCAGACACTTTAGGCTCTCCAAAATGAAAATGTCAGACAAATTGTCGTTTAAAAAGTCTTGGTAAATGTCGTTTGTACGATGAAAAGATATACGACATTTTAGAAAATTGTCAGACTTACGAGACATTCAGAGATGGTAACATCTGCCTTTGTGAATTTGCCGTTCGTACGACATTTTACAAATTTGTCCACCGCCACTTCTGGGTCACTTTTTTTACCGACACTTTTGTGAATTCCCCCCGTAGTGTTAAATAAAACCACTTATTTTGCAGCAACCCACTGCGTTTGATTGAAAATCATCACCTCTTTTCCTATGTTCCAATAGTTATAATACAGATGAAGTGCTCAGTGTTAAGGAAACAAAAGGATGGAGGTCTCTCCCCATAGAGCTTATGTAATAACTTCCTTCCCTGGTGATCCAGTGGTCCATCGGGGGACGCCCGCCTCATTGTCCTCCTGTGCCTGAATGCGCCGGTAACTAGGGCGCGCGTGGAAATAAGTAGTTACTGCCGTGGGTTTATGAACTTGTTTTCATTTTGTTATTCTCTCCAACAATAAATGAAAAATGTCTCTCATTGATGAATAAATACAAGTTTGATGGTATTTGTTGTTATTACAAATTAATTAACCCTTTAAGTGCCACAGATTGTAGATTCTATGTTCTGCAGTACTTCTGGGATCACAAGTGGTACGGTGCAATCCAGTGTCGGACTGGCCCGGCGATACACCGGGAAAATACCCGGTGGGCCCCGACCCTCATGGGCCCCCGCCGGGCCAGAACCCCTCTCTTTATATTTGAAAAAAATAAATAAAAATTATCGGCGATGTGCTGTGCCACCTGCACATGCGCGCCAAGCGGCTTCCTTTCTGAGCCGGTGCGTCACAGTGGGGAGACGGGTGGCCGGAGGGGGGCCCTCGGCAACAATCCCAGTGGGCCCCGGTCCCCCCAGTCCGACCGTGGTGCAATCTGAAACTGCTAATCACATCTCTGTCAGTGCAGAACCCCCTAGGCAAGAAGCAGAAGTGATCTTACTTACAAATCTTACAAATTCTTTTTTTCCTTTGCATTTTCCTTTACTACTTGTTTACTGCCCCAAAAAAATTTTGTTTGCAGCGATGCTGGTGAATCTAGTTTTCTGATCAGCAATTTCATTCCAATAATTGTTCTTTTATTGCTTTGGCTGAGTTTATTGCAGTTTAGTGATTTTATTCTGTTCCTTAGCACTGTTGTTTGTTTGTTTAGTGCCCCCAAAAAGTTCCTTTTGCAGTGACACCAGTGAACCAAAGACTCTGATCACAGATTTCAATTCAGTCATTTTCCTTTATTGCTTTGGCTGATTTTATTGCATTTTTGTGAAGTTATCCCATTTTGGGCAGGTGCAAATGTGTTTTCTTTTACTATACCTTTGAAATTGTCATGACTCCAGAGCCCATCAGGTCTAATTATTACATTTTAGTTATGATCCCACAAGTTCAGGGGTAGTATTGACACCACTGATAACCAACCATTCCCAATTCAATTACCTAATTTTTTAGGCTGATGCATCTATGGCACCAGTTGTGTACCGAATTTGTCATGAGAGTGGTCCCTGCATTGAGTGACCTGCTGTGGTAGCTGAATTAACCAATAAATTGCACTAGGTGGACAACCCATGGGTCTCAGTTGGGTATGGGATGACTAGACAGGCCTGTCAAGGACCCTCCACAATATACCTCCACGTGTGCTTCCAAACTCAGTTCTCCTACAATGTCATTTTGGCTAAGTGGGAGACTAGCTTGAAGGAATGTGGCTAGTTCTAACACACTATGATGAGTGTTATAGTTCAGCAAGAACTCTTGTTAGGCATTAAAACAGACTAAATTTTATAAACCTTGCTATACTAGTTACTTGATACTGTATGAGGGAAAGGACTCTAATTTGGACCTCCCTGATTCTCCCCTTGCTTTGTCTATCAGTGGTAAAATTGTCTGGGAGCTCAAAACTCCAATACTGGGCCGAGGTTACCACTTATTCAGGCCCGGACTGAGAATCTGTCTCTTCGGGCATTTGCCCTAGGGGCCGCTCTATATTTTATTTAAGTGGGCCGCTCCTCACCTGGAAAACAGCATTGATTGCGCAGAAGCTCTTTCAATTCAGCCGATGGGCTCTAGGACCGCTGCGCCATCCAAACTCTCTCATGGCTCTGCCCCTCCCACTCCTCTCTGGTCTCACGCTGCTGCTGCTGCTGCCGTGCTGTGTGAGTCCCAGCAGCTCAGAATGGAGTACACGTTGCTGTAAGTAAGGCCCCACAGTATTTATATTTCTTATCTGAAGAGCAACCAGTGTCTGGCATTACCTTCAGGGATGTAGCGAACCGCCGACAATGTGTTCGCGAACGCCGTTCGCAAACACCGGCAAAAAATGCAAACAGTTCGCGAACAGTTCGCGAACTTCGAACATCCGAAAAACGTTCGATTCGAACGATCGAAGGATTTTAATTGTTCGATCGAACAATTTCCGTTCGAATCGAACGATCGAAGCCATTGGATCGAATGATTTCATTCAATCCAATGGCTTCGATCGTTCGATTCGAACGAAAATCGTTTGATTTTAGCGATCGAACGATCGAATGGTCGAATGGTCGAACGATTTTGACGCGAACGCCTATTGGCGAACGTCGCGCGACGTTTGCAAACTTGCGGCGGACGCGAACAGTCGAAGTTCGCGCGAACTAGTTAGCCGGCGAACAGTTCGCTACATCCCTAATTACCTTTTATTTTAACTGTAACCATGTACATTAAATCCAGTTTTAGTAATAAAGCTATGCATAGAATCATTTCCATTGTACAGTCAGTTCTATTGGGGAAATCAGAGCACAATAATAAAAGCCACATAAGTTCAGTCTGGGGATCCAGCCAAAGATTCTATTGGGAGATGCAACCAATAACTTTATTAACAGTGGTCCATCTTGTTAAATCAATGCTTATTTAACCTTATATTGCTTGTTATTAATGAAATAAAATGGCAGTTGCATTAAGTTAATAGAACAATTCTGTGCCTGTACAGATAATATTGATTTCTCTGTAGTCAATTCAAAGCTGGATGTGATTGAGAAAGGTTCTGCTAGTATGCCAGTGCCATCTGTCAGTTAAATCTATGGGAACAAAATAACTTTTCTGTCCTAGGCCAGAGAAAAAAATAAAATGTGAAATAACAGCAAAGGAGCAGGTTTTAGTTAAGTGTGGGGGGGGGAGGCTAACAGATGCTGCTTAGCTCAGGCTTTTTACAACTGCACAGTGAGGCCCCCGTTTCCGCAGATCCTACTAGGGGCTGTCCACCTTCACCCAGGACACATCCTGGCCTCCCTGGTAGCAATGGCCAGGGTGGAGGGAGAGCAATAAGCACTACGGGAACAAGCTTTGTGGGGCCTTCAGGTAGGTGAGGGATTAATAGCAAGCTACTGGCATGATGTTCCCCTGGGCATGTGAAAATCAGCTAGGGGGAATGTGCCACATTGAGTTTGGGGAGAGTTACTGGAGGAGAAAGGCCATGACAGAAGCCTGCATTTTTCTCTATAACAGGGAGAAATTGTGCCTATAGTAACAGTGGGATAATAGTCTCTGGGAAGGGAGTGTGACTGTGGGATAGCAGGTATAGTAGGGAGAGATGGTGTCTATAGTAACAGTGGATAATAGTCTCTGGGAAGGGAGTGTGACTGTGGGATAGCAGGTATAGTAGGGAGAGATGGTGCCTATAGTAACAGTGGGATAATAGTCTCTGGGAAGGGAGTGTGACTGTGGGATAGCAGGTATAGTAGGGAGAGATGGTGCCTATAGTAACAGTGGGATAATAGTCTCTGGGAAGGGAGTGTAACTGTGGGATAGCAGGTATAGTAGGGAGAGATGGTGCCTATAGTAACAGTGGATAATAGTCTCTGGGAAGGGAGTGTAACTGTGGGATAGCAGGTATAGTAGGGAGAGATGGTGCCTATAGTAACAGTGGATAATAGTCTCTGGGAAGGGAGTGTGACTGTGGGATAGCAGGTATAGTAGGGAGAGATGTGTCTATAGTAACAGTGGATAATAGTCTCTGGGAAGGGAGTGTGACTGTGGGATAGCAGGTATAGTAGGGAGAGATGGTGCCTATAGTAACAGTGGGATAATAGTCTCTGGGAAGGGAGTGTAACTGTGGGATAGCAGGTATAGTAGGGAGAGATGGTGCCTATAGTAACAGTGGATAATAGTCTCTGGGAAGGGAGTGTAACTGTGGGATAGCAGGTATAGTAGGGAGAGATGTGTCTATAGTAACAGTGGATAATAGTCTCTGGGAAGGGAGTGTGACTGTGGGATAGCAGGTATAGTAGGGAGAGATGGTGCCTATAGTAACAGTGGATAATAGTCTCTGGGAAGGGAGTGTAACTGTGGGATAGCAGGTATAGTAGGGAGAGATGTGTCTATAGTAACAGTGGATAATAGTCTCTGGGAAGGGAGTGTGACTGTGGGATAGCAGGTATAGTAGGGAGAGATGGTGCCTATAGTAACAGTGGATAATAGTCTCTGGGAAGGGAATGTGACTGTGGGATAGCAGGTATAGTAGGGAGAGATGGTGCCTATAGTAACAGTGGATAATAGTCTCTGGGAAGGGAATGTGACTGTGGGATAGCAGGTATAGTAGGGAGAGATGGTGCCTATAGTAACAGTGGGATAATAGTCTCTGGGAAGGGAGTGTGACTGTGGGATAGCAGGTATAGTAGGGAGAGATGTGTCTATAGTAACAGTGGATAATAGTCTCTGGGAAGGGAGTGTGACTGTGGGATAGCAGGTATAGTAGGGAGAGATGGTGCCTATAGTAACAGATACCCTACAGTATAATAAGGATATTAGAAGGGGTTCTGTACCATATAAAGACACAAGGCTGCAGAATATTTAACATATTTTACATGTATTACACTTAAGTGAGAAAGGCAGCCCTTTATGCACATAATTCTTTGCAGTTTTATCTCAATAAATGAGTGGATGTGTACAAGATGATCATAACTTTACACGTGGGCTGCTTTGATGTTTTTGCCTGGGCTGCTTTTTACTCCCAGTCCGGCCCTGCACTTATTCATGGATAACTGTTACACAAGCACCCCCTTATTCAGAGCCCTACATTCTTTGGACACCCCAGTCTGTGACACCATTAACTGTAACATCAAAGGACTGCCCAGGGAATTGCTGAAAAAGAAACTGAAAGATGGAGAAGTACATGATCTAAGAAGTGATGAGCTTCTGGTGTTAACATTTACAGAAACCAAAAACATTCTATGCTTACTACTAAGCACAATGAGAGTGTAATTGTCCAACACAGAAGTGACAGTAGTAAAGAATATAGTAGCATATGGGTGGTGAACATAAAACAGACCAAATCCAAACATTACAACATCACAATAAAAAACAGGGCCTGGTATAAAAAAAACATCAATTTGTTTGATCCAAAGGGGCCTTTATAATTCTTATATCCTTTATAAAGTGGCAGTACCAGACCTGAGATTGACTTATTACAATTATCTGCTGCAGTTGTTCCCTGCCCTATTATTTGGAGATGTAGAGGAGGTTCCAGACATGACTGACAATGACAATGTTGCTGAATGGTGGGTAAGTATTTCATTACCCAAATTCCACCAACTCCTAATAAAAGAAGGGCATCTGCCACTATTGCCTGAGGATTAAATTGCCTTGATATGAACCAAGGTAATTGGGAATTGTTTGCTAAGGCCATCAAATTGATGCTGGGCTTGCCCCATCTCTTCACAAGCTGGTGAAACACTGCTGGATTGAGTTGCCATTTGTGCTTGTCCAAAGCATTATTGCTCAAGAAGTCTGCTTGCAGATTCTGAGAACCTGGAACATAAACTGCTGTTAAATTGTCCAGATTCTCCTCAGACCAGGAGATAAAAGGAGAATATTATATTGTCTATCTTCACCTTCATGGATTTCCCTTTCAATAGATGAGCAAAGGACTGAAGGGCACAATTGACTGCCCTGATCTCCAGAATGTTAGAAGATACTCCTCCCATGTGGACTTCCCAAACTCCCTGCGCCAAGTGAGAATCGAGGAGAGCACCCCAGCCAAGGGAAGATGCATCCATCGTAACTATCTCCCATATGTTCTGACATAGGGGAAAACCCTTTAAAAGGTTCGAGATATTCAGCCACCACTGAAGATCTCTCTTTAGGTATTGTGGTAAGACAATCTTCTGAGACCAGTCTTTTTGAAACCTGTCCCATTGTTGAAGGAACACTTGCTGAACCAACCTCATATGCCACTGGGCCCATTTGGTGACCGGGATAGTTGAAGCCATCAAGCCCAATATGGTCATATATTCCTTGGCTGGAATCCAGTTCTCCCTGACCCAGAAAACAGCTAATCACCCTGCCCCTGCAATAGAGTGGCCACGGGTCAAAAACTTTTTAAGAACTAGGTATTTCCAAAAAAACCCCAAACAAATGTCTGATAAGGACAGAAAAAAAGAGGGGGTTTTATCATCTTGGAGGAGGGACTTCTGATCTGATTGGGGCAGGGAACCTCAACCTACCCAGTGTTTATGTTGACATATTGAGGCTATATGAAAATGTATAACCTTCCTTCCTGATAAATATGAGTGTGTACTGTTGGGGGAGTCCATATAAAGAGGGGACAAGTCAAACTCTACAAAAGAGAACAATACTTTAATGTGATACTAATACGTCCCAACACTTGATGATTGGAAAGTGGGCCAGAAGAAGTGCTGTGATTTTTGACCCTGCTCATTTTATGATCACATCCCCTAATTACCATGTCCATTTTACAAAATTTGGCAGGTTACGGAAAGTTTGGGCCATTTTTATGTTATTACAGTTGTGTCAGTAAAATTAAAATTTCCCTTTAAGCTGCAAGTCACAGTTTCCCCAAGCGACCTGCTTATTAGCTACAATTGGATCTTTGATTATCTTTAATTGTTACAAATGTATATAAATACAGCTGCTGACTATTCTTGACTCTCTGCCAAAAGCCTCTTATTTAATTAAGTTTCAGAAACTTTATATTTTTTTCTTGCATAAGTGCAGGAGATTTCTCTGGACATTTCAGTAAGAAACTGGGACCGTGGGTTGAACTGTCACAATCAGGACTGTCCTGTGAAAAATGGCACATTTGGGAGGTATGTGATCTTTGTTCTTCAAGGTGCATGAATCCAGGTGTTGTAAGCAATCATTTTATGAAGATTTACCCATTTTTAAAAAACAAAATACAGAAAGACTTTAGTGGCATATAATTCCCAACATTAATGCCGCCTATGAGGCTTAAATTTCAACTCCACTAACATATGTTGCAAAAAAAAAAAAAAAAAAAGCGGCACTTGTATAGAAGACACAATAATATAGTGCAGAGACTGACACATGTAGTTACTGCTGGGCTGTGTATTTATATCAGCTAAAGAGAAGTGCAATGTTTAGTGTCACTATTTAGCTAAACTGCTTCGCTTCTGTTCACTCCGACAGTAATATACACTGTGCCTGATAAAGTCAATTAGAAATAAATCTTTATTCTGCATAATCCTTTCTGTTGCTGCAGACTTGGACTGTCACTTTAAATCCCAGTAGAGCTGCACAGGGATTGGATAGATTAAACTTCCCCTCCAGTCCATCCAATCAATATTCAGCTTTACTGGGACTTAACTTCTGGCCCATTGGGGGGGTGACTTCCCTCTCCTGGTGGCATTGGATGGGGCAGGACATCATGGGTTAATATTCCTGCCACCCTCCACACATGAGTTAAGCAGCGGTGGTATCAGCAGTGAGAAGGGGCCAACTCGGATTGGCTACAATTTCCTGTGCTGCTCTCTCCCCCGGGAAGGTTATAAATTAGACCTTTCTGTTCCAGTGTAGCCTGGGGAGCTCTGTGGGAACATTCAAAAAAGTTATGTTATGAAATAATAATAATAAACACCATGTTATAGCTGAGCTTTATTTATGATTGATATTAAAAGGCAGATGTGAAAGATTAATGGGAGTTCTGGCCGGTTCATGGTGGACCTTGTGCTACTTAAATGGTGGTCTCTGTGAATGAACAGACTAAGGGGCACATTTACTAAGGGTTGAAGTGAATTTGAAGTAAATTTTCGAATTCAAAAACTTCAAATTTCGAAGTAATTTTTGGGTACTTCGACCATCGAATAGGTCAAATTCGATTTAGATTCGAATGAAAATGCTTCAACTATTCGACCATTCAAAAATCGAAGTACTGTCTTTTTAAAAAACTTCAACTTCGACACTTCGCCACCTTAAACCTGCCGAATTGCTATGTTAGCCTGTGGGAACCTCCTAGAACCCATGGCCAATATTTGGCTAAGTTTTGAGAAGTCAAAGGATTTTTTTGTACAATCGTATGATGGTACAATTAAATTGTTTGAATCGTTCAAATCGAAGTACCATCATAAAAATCTTTCAACTTTGACTTCGAATGTCGGACTAGCCTATTCAAAGTTTTTTTCACTTCGAAATTCGACCCTTGATAAATCTGCCCCTCAGAGTCATTACAAGCTGTACTATTGGCTATAAGTTGCATGTTACATGCATTCAAGTAAATGGAACATTTATATATGCAATATTTCATTGAACACCGGCTGTGGCCTCCCTCCACACAATTGATGGTGTCAGTGTGTTTTATTTATGATACATTTGTAGAATTGTCAAGGTGTTCCTACTTACCTATCCCATGTGACCAATGAGCGCGTAACAAGTTGTTACAGGACAGAAAATGCTGAGTTCCCACAATCCCCTTTCAAGTCTGCAGTTCAGTGACAGTAGGGGACCCAGTAAATCCAAGTAAGTGCAGCACAGCTGGACCCACAAAAGTCCCAAAAACCCACCAGGCCCAGGACTACTGTCCCCCCTGTTTCCATCTCATGGCAGCCCTGGGTGTCTCTCCCATGTGGGTGCTGTCTCACATTTACATTAAAGTACCAGTAACATCAAAAAAAAATTTAAAAAAAAAAAAACCAAGACAAATTAAAATTTCAAATTGCAAAGCCTTTATTAAGAAATAACTTACCGAAAATCCACTTCCTGTCCTCTTCAGAAACGGCGATATGGCGACCATCCATAGTGCAGTGGTGGATTTGTCCTCCCTGGCTAGCTCTTCTTGCTGTCAGCAGACTTTGGGAACTAGCCAGGGAGGACAAATCCAGCACTGCACTATGGATGGTCACCATACAGGGCCAGAACTAGGGGTAGGCAGAGTAGGCGCCCGCCTAGGGCGCAGTCATAGGGGGGCGCAATTTTGAAAAGGAAATTTTTTTTTTTTTTTTATATTTTTCTTTAAATTTTAAACTTCTTGCGGCTGCCCCAGGCCCCCAGCAGAGTTCCGCTCTGCTTTCGAGACCCAGCCAGTCTCTACTTGTCCTGCTGGCTGGATCCGTCTTTTAGAGGCAGCAGGCCAGCAGCGAGCCAGCGACACACGTAATGTGCAATTGCGCATCCATCCAATGATGCGCCTGCATAAAGAGAGGCGCACCGCCGCCGCGCCGGCGTGCACTGTGACGTCAGGAGGGACCGAGGGAGCTGTGCGCCTGTGTAGTGTGGCCTGGCGCGTCGTATGGGTGCGGCCGGCATTCTTGCTTGCATAGTCTCCTTCCTTCTGACTGAAACTGGGTGGCTGCCTGTGCCTGGCGAGTGGCGACTCATCTGCTGCTACTAGTATTGGAATTTGGAGCTGGCACACAACAACAGGTACAGACTTGGGGGGGCTGGGGGGAATGCATTTTTTTTGGCACAACAGGTACAGATTTGGGGGGGCTGGGGGGCAATGAATTTTTTTTGCACAACAGGTACAGATTTGGGGGGGCTGGGGGGCAATGAATTTTTTTGGCACAACAGGTACAGATTTGGGGGGGCTGGGGGCAATGATTTTTTTTGGCACAACAGGTATAGATTTGGGGGGGCAATGATTTTTTTGGCACAACAGGTACAGATTTGGGGTGCAATGATTTTTTTGGCACAACAGGTACAGATTTGGGGGGGCTGGGGGCAATGCATTTTTTTGGCACAACAGGTACAGATTTGGGGGGCTGGGGGGGCAATTAATTTTTTTGGCACAACAGGTACAGATTTGGGGGGGGCTGGGGGACTAATGAATTTTTTTGGCACAACAGGTACAGATTTGGGGGGGGGGCTGGGGGGCAATGAACTTTTTTGCCACAACAGGTACAGATGGGGGGCAATGAATTTTTTGGCACAACAGGTACAGACTTTGGGGGCAATATTTTGGGTGCTGCTGGCTGGCACATGTACATATTGGGGGCAATATTTTGGGTGCTGCTGGCTGGCACAGGTACATATTGGGGGGCAATATTTTGGGTGCTGCTGGCTGGCACAGGTACATATTGGGGGCAATATTTTGGGTGCTGCTGGCTGGCACAGGTACATATTGGGGGCAATATTTTGGGTGCTGCTGGCTGGCACATGTACAGATTGGGGGCAATATTTTGGGTGCTGCTGGCTGGCACAGGTACATATTGGGGGCAATATTTTTGGTGCTGCTGGCTGGCACAGGTACATATTGGGGGCAATATTTTGGGTGCTGCTGGCTGGCACATGTGCAGATTGGGGGCAATATTTTGGGTGCTCCTGGCTGGCACAGGTACATATTGGGGCAATATTTTGGGTGCTGCTGGCTGGCACAGGTACATATTGGGGGCAATATTTTGGGTGCTGCTGGCTGGCACAGGTACATATTGGGGGCAATATTTTGGGTGCTGCTGGCTGGCACAGGTACATATTGGGGGCAATATTTTGGGTGCTGCTGGCTGGCACATGTACAGATTGGGGGCAATATTTTGGGTGCTGCTGGCTGGCACAGGTACATATTGGGGGCAATATTTTTGGTGCTGCTGGCTGGCACATGTACAGATTGGGGGCAATATTTTGGGTGCTGCTGGCTGGCACATGTACAGATTGGGGGCAATATTTTGGGTGCTGCTGGCTGGCACATGTACAGATTGGGGGCAATATTTTGGGTGCTGCTGGCTGGCGCATGTACAGATTGGGGGCAATATTTTGGGTGCTGCTGGCTGGCACATGTACATATTGGGGGCAATATTTTGGGTGCTGCTGGCTGGCGCATGTACATATTGGGGGCAATATTTTGGGTGCTTCTGGCTGATTAGGTGGTAAATGGTCCTACAGAACGGGGGGGCACTGATTGAAGTCCTTGCCTAGGGTGCCAAACTACCTTGGCCCGGCTCTGTCGACATATCGCCGTTTCTGAAGAGGACAGGAAGTGGATTTTCTGTAAGTTATTTCTTAATAAAGGCTTTGCAATTTGAAATTTTAATTTGTCTTGGTGTTTTTTTTCGTTGTATTCTAACGAATTTTTTTTAATTTTTTTTGATGTTACTGGTCCTTTAATTAGCTTTCCAATACTCGGGGATGGCAGAGCCAGGCTTTCTGCTCAATCAGGTACAGATAGAATAGAGAATATGTTGTATGTTGTTTGCTCTGATGCAACAGCAGTTTGTTCAAGGGGAACTAAATGTCCTGAAACAGATTCATGTAAAACTGCTCATTTTAAGACCTTTGCTCATGGCATAATAATTTTGGCTAACTTGTGTACATTAATGTTATTTTATTGTTTCAGTTTTTTTTAAACTCAATAAATAATAAAACCTGACATTGGGCAGAATATACAGGTTGCCAGTTCTGGAAGTATCCTGGAACTTGCTGTAGAAATCCATTGTAGCTCAGTGAGGTTGTGCCACGTTGGTTCCTATTCTGAGCAAGTTGTGCAGCAGGAGTAGATGGAGTGGAAGCCAATCTGGACCTGATGTAACTGCACATGATTTCCAGTCACACACAAGAGGATCCAAATCAATGGTGTTATTACCACTGTGATACTCTGTACTCATGTTCTGCTGATCTTCTTGCAACATTTCCTCCAACATCTCCTGATTCCTTCAGTTTGTCCAAATCACCACCGGTCCATTGTTTTGCAGATGGTGAGTTTAAAGATTCTTGGCTATTCACCAACACTTTTATTATTCTATATTTTTATTTAATTTGTTGTTATTTTATTTCTATTCAGAATCGGGACAATAAATATGACCCTCTTCAAATAAGACACTTTCGAAATATAATCAATTAAACATTTTGTACTGAATGCAAATGTGTTTATTCACACACACATGTTTCAGGCTCTGGGCCTTTTATTAAGTGGATCTCAAAAACAATGAAAACAGCATTGAATGAAGCATCGTGCCCAATCCAGATGGTACACAGGAGAGGCAGAACATAGTGACTGTGAGGAATGTTCAAGCAAATCTATTCAGTCATCAGTGGCTTTTTTAGAGGAAGCTGTGGACCCTCAAAACAGTGGAAACAAGCAGCACAGCACAAGGGCACCACATCCAAGTGACCAATATCCAAAGCGAGAGCCAGGAACAAAATAATGTAAATAACCTGGTGATTAATATTAGGGATGCACCGAATCCACTTTTTTGGATTCGGCCGAACCCCCGAATCCTTCACGAAGGATTCGGCCGAATACCGAACCGAATCTGAACCCTAATTTGCATATGCAAATTAGGGGTGGGAAGGAGAAAAAAAATTTTACTTCCTTGTTTTCTGACAAAAAGTCACGCAATTTCCCTCCCTGCCCCTAATTTGCATATGCAAATTAGGATTCGGTTCGGCCAGGCAGAAGGATTCGGCCGAATCCGAATCCTGCTGAAAAAGGCCGAATCCTGGCCGAATCCTGAACCGAATCCTGGATTCGGTGCATCCCTAATTAATATTTCCTCATATGAACTCCTACTGAACTGACTGTATTAAATAAGGGGTTAGGCTTCAATCCCATGTAGGGAATCTGTGCAAAATCATTGCACTTATCCCTGTAAAGAGAGATCAAGGCCAGAGCCTGTGTGTGTGCAGTAAGCTGTTACCTAGCAACCAGCTATTCAGTGATCTCAGTGCAACAGGAAGTGACACAGCAGCTAGTGAGTGGCTGGCAGGAAAAGGAAGTCACAGAGACTGGCAAAAGAAGAGAACCTGACATAGCGAGCTGCATGGTGGACAGAGAAGGAAGCCAGAGAGCTGCTGGTGGGACCAGAGAGCTGAGAGGCTGTACCACAAGTATTCATTTGGATCAGGCTGGCATAGGGAAGCCTCATACTGAGCCTGGAGAGACAGAGAGTGTGAAAGGATCCAGACTGGAGGAACAAACAGCAGGAGATTCCTATCTGAGCTTCCAAAGGGGCTGGTAATCTCACTGTATGACTGACTGTGCTGGACTCACCTGGAGAGAGATCTAAAGTATCCAAAGAGGATTTGTGTGAGTGTCCTGTTTAAAGGGACAGTACCCAAAAGAGCACTTAAGATAAAGACTGTTTATTAAAAGACATTAAAGGATTTTGCCTTTTTAGCTAGACAGATTGTGATAGCAAGTTAGTTAGTGAGGCCCTATTGCCACCAGTTAGGAGTGCTGCATGTACTAGTTAGCCAGTTATTTTATATACACCGTTATTTAGTTTAACCAATAGTGTGTGTGTTATTACTGTATTCCTAGTGGGGCCACCCGTAGGTGCATTCCCGGATACCACTAGGTGGAGAAACTGCGCTAGTAAGTACCAGGTACCCAGTCTCTCCCAATACCACCGCAGAGTGGCTCAGGTTTGTCCCGTACCATAAGGTAAGCACCACATGTGGAGTGTAACACTGACAAAGAGGTGTCAAAAGGGTTACACCCACATATGATGTTGAATATGCAACTTGGGATACAGCCTTTCATAAAATTTTGAGAAGTCTTAAGTGGTCTCAGTAACCTATAGGAAATTAACAAACTACATATGTTAGAAGAGCTGCAATTTGTTAATCAAAGTGTTTCAAGTATTGGCTTATTCACTTTTCTGTACAGTCTCAGGGCTCAGGCATTTGGGTAGGAGAGGAATGGGGAGGAATGGAAACCATAACACCAAGGTGTGTGTGTGTATATATATATATATATATATATATATATATATATATATATATATAAATATATACACATATACATATACACACACATAAGCTTTCTAAATTTTACTTCAATTCTTAGTATAAAGCACAGGTACAGTGAGAGTCACCTGATGTCATACTGACAGGTTTAGGAGGAGGAGCTAAAGGCACAATCATTAGTACAAGAATAGGTACAATAAGAGTCCGACCATCAAAATAAAATGGTATGAACTTATAGATCCCACATACACGCTCATTAAAGAAAAATAGACATAAAAAAGCCTTATGAGTTTTGTACACTTAGGCAATTAATAATCAGCAGCCTATGGTTATAAGGGTTGTTCACCTTTGATATAACTGTTAGTTTGATGTAGAGAGTGATATTCTGAGACAATTTGCAATTTGTTTTCATTTTTTATTATTGAAGGTTTTTAAGTTATTTAGCTTTTTATTCAGTAGCAATTCAATTTGCATCTTTAGCAATGGTAACTGGTAACTAGAGCTCAAATTCCCCTAGCAACCATGTATTGAGACTGGAATATGAATAGGAGAGAGTCTGAATAGAAGGACCAGTAATAAAAAGTAGCAATAACAAAACATTTGTAGCCTTACAGAGCATTTGAAAGCTGCAAAGAATCAGAAGAAAAAGACAAATAACTAAAACTATAAAAAAAACAATATAATGAAAACCAATGGAAAAGTTGCTTAGAATTGGCCATTCTATAACATAATAAAAGTTACCTTAAAGGTGAACCTCCCCTTTAAGTGTTTGAGAGCATAAAATGTGTAAGGCATTGTCTATGTCCATTAATTGGATAAACAAAAGTCCCATTGTATTACTGGTTTACCTGTTAAAATGTTTCTAGATAAACAAGAATTAGTAACATCATGCTAAATATAAATATACTAAACATACCTTCATATATAAATCAAACAGACTGCATACTAACTAATCGTGTGTGTTAAATGATTACTTAATGGGGTGGTTCACTTTTACATTCATTGTTAGTATTATATAGAATGGCTTATTCTAATCAACTTTTCAATTGGTCTTCAATTTTTTCTTTTATTAATTTGCCTTCTTCTTCTGACTCTTTACAGCTTTCAAATGGGGGTCACTGACCCCATCTAAAAAAAAGCTCTGTAAGGCTGCAAATGTATTGTTCATTATATTTTCCACCTACTATAAAGTTAAAATATATTTTATAACTGAGCATTGCTCTTTGTTGGCTTTTTATTGACAAAACTTGTAGTTTATCTTTAACTGACCAAAGATTAATCTGTTATCCACATCTGTTCATTTAGGAATCTCATTTATAACAAATTTAATAACATTTATACAGAAGACAGCATTATTTTTTCATCTCTTTTTAATATTGTGATTACTTTGTACAATCAACCAATGTTTTAACCAAATAGAAGGTATTTTAATACTAATTTCAGTTTGCATAATGATATGCTTTATAAAGAGTATTAGACTTGATTTAATTGTCATCCATTAAACAGACCTATCTGAGTTATTAGGGCTCATTTACATCAAAAAGTCCAATAAGCAACATGCAAATTCTGATCATGGCCCATAGATATCCAGAAATGGCTTCACACTTTCCATAACCTGAATAATTTCGTAACCTGCCTAATTTTGTAAAATGGACTGTGGTTTGGAGGTGGCATGGAGGGTGTGGACACAGAACAGACAGACAAAAATATGTTATGTGTATGTGATTTAACCTTCTAAAACTACAGTGGGCATTGTCCTAACCCTAACAAATGATTCTCACCCAGGCACCATCACTGGAAAGACAGAATGCAGCATGAAGGGGCTCAGTGAATGTGACAGTGAAGGTGTGTAAGTGTCTGATTGGCTCACTCAGCTCATAAAAGGACAGACGTCCGGCCTCATAGTCCAATGAGATCCTGATTCTCCTGCAGGAATGGACGTGGGATAAATCTGTCTCTTTACTGTCATGTCTCACTGAATATCTGTTATTATTCTTCCCTCTGTACAAACCCCAGGACTTATTATTATCCCCAATCCAGGACTGGACCCCTCTCCTCTCTATACTGGGATAGGCCACCCCTACCCCCCACTCCCCTGATTCACTGACCTCCACTTCCCAGTAATGTCGACCTGAGGGGAAACTCCTGCTGCTTAAAGCCTGAGCATAAAGCTGAAATCTCTCTGGGGATTGTGGGTAATGTAGTTCTGTTAGTGAGTAGGAAGCAGATTTCCTGTCCCCTGATACAGATATAAGATTATGAGCCGTGTTTATATCCAGTAACAGGTCTGTAGCCTCCTGCCCATAGATCCACCTTCCCTTTACCCCAGTCACAATGGCAACTAAGCCTGTGAGTAATGTCTCTGAGATCAGATCCACATCCAGATCCCCTACAGCAGGGACCTTTATATCATGTCTCTCTCTGCCCCCTCATTATCTGCCCCCTCAGTATCATCCTCCTCTTTATTATCTGCCCATTCATTATCATAATAATCCCTTTCAGTATCATAATCTTCTTGATTATCTTCCCATTCATTATCACAATAATCCGGCTCAGTATCATAATCTTCTTGATTATCTGCCCATTCATTATCACAATAATCCCTTTCAGTATCATAATCTTCTTGATTATCTTCCCATTCATTATCACAATAATCCGGCTCAGTATCATAATCTTCTTGATTATCTTCCCATTCATTATCACAATAATCCGGCTCAGTATCATAATCTTCTTGATTATCTTCCCATTCATTATCACAATAATCCGGCTCAGTATCATAATCTTCTTGATTATCTTCCCATTCATTATCACAATAATCCGGCTCAGTATCATAATCTTCTTCATTATCTGCCCCCTCAGCCCTACAAAAGGCATGTGATTCCCGTTCCTGTAGGACAGTGAGTGGATCTGCCATGTTGCACAGCTCCTCAATGTGACGGATCTTCCTGGACAGCTCGTCCTTCTTTATTTCCAGCTGCTCCATCAGATCAGTGAGTGTGAGTGAGAGCTTCTCTTTCTGGCTGGAGATGTCACTCAGGAGTCGCTTCTCTAGGGCTTCCAGCTGTTCCCTGATGTCTCTAAACAGGGCAGTGACTCTCTCTGTCTCACCGGCTGCTTTTTCTGCCACTTCTCTCCTGCGCTCCTGCAGTCTCTGGGCTCCTCTCTCAGTCTCCTCTCTCTCTGGCCTCAGTTTCTCCACAACTTTCCTCAGTGTCTCTTTCTTCTTCTCAGAGGCCTCACTCAGCAGCTCCACCCTGTGGCCCCTGTGCTCTCCGGCCAGACAGCAGGACACACAGACACAGACAGACTCCTCACAGCAGTAATACTCCAGAACCTTGTGATGTACAGAACATTTTCTCTCCATGAAGGAATCAGTGGGTTGGGTAAGTACATGTTCTGCTGACTTGCTGTGCCCCCTCAGGTGGGTATCACACACAGAAGCCTCACACAGGAGACAGGATTTAACAGCAGGTACAGGAGAGAGGACACAGTAGGTGCAGAAGATCCCAGTCTCCCCCGGCTCTGTCTCAGTCGGACGGAAACTCTCTGCTATGTTACCCAGAGCTCTGTTCCTGAGCAGGGCAGGGCGCTCCTGATACTCTGCTCTACATTCAGGGCAGGAATAAGGCCCAGATCCCTCCTGGGTGCCCAGCACCCTCCCAATACAGCCCCGGCAGAAGTTATGGGCACACGGCAGGGATACAGGATCAGTATAAATGCTCAGGCAGATGGAGCAGCTCAGCTCGTCTCTCAGATCAGCAGCCGCCATCACTGAGAGCAGGAACAGCAACTGAACAAGAAACGAAACTGAATGTTCTCTCTTTAGTTTCAGATAAATAGGACTTTGTACTCCTGTGTAGTAACCGTCTCAGTTCTGGAGACAGTGTGGATCAGGCTCAGAAAATGTTGTAGCTATGAGGAGACTAAACACTAATGGGCCTATGTAATAAAAGGTACTACATTTTCCCAGGAGCAGTAACCCATAGCAGGTACTGGTCACCCATTTAAAAATGCTATGGGTTACTGCTCCTGGTCAAACTAAGTGACTTTTGTTACACATGGGGTAAATAACTAAATAAATATAAATGTGAGAAAAGGGGAAGGGAATTGGGAATGGCAGATAAAGTGTGATCACAGCACTACTGATGACTGAATGGTGACTGAGTGATATTGACAGCTGTATATAAGTCACTGCTGTAAAACTATATATTTTTATTAAATTCCCTCTTGTTCTCCAGGGTTGGGCTAACAAGTGACTATAGAATTATTGCAGGATCTCAGCACTGGGCCAGAGAGTTATTCTGTGCTGCCTGTAAGATCTTTTTGTCTGTCAGTAACATATTATAACAATATACTGACGTCACTTACCCTCTAGTTTTATTCTCTGTTGGTTGGATATTGTCTCTATTGATTGTCTCATCTGAACTCAGCCTGTGATTGGCTTGGGCTGTCTCATTGTAGACAACTCCTCCACTGTTTCTGGTGCACGTTCAATGGTGGCCACCCCACACCGTAGAAGATTCAATGTAGAAAGGAACAGCACCTTCTTAATGTAATAAAAGGCCTTTATTCAAACAGACCAATAGTAGCAACGTTTCAAGCCGTCTCCGGCTTTTCATCAAGCTAACACACCTGGTCACAGAGACTTCCTTTTAAACATGTTAAAACAGCACCATCTATTGAACTAGTAGTAACAAAGTAACAACAACTGGTAACATATAAAGTGTACTTGTATCCATTTTAAATGCAGCCACTTGACAGAAAGCTATTCAGCTTTTCCTCAATATTATGCGCAGAGGTCAATTACCTGTAAAAATGCAATACAACAATAAAAAAATACTATAAAACCCAAAATTATGCATTTTAAAAAATCGTATGAAGATCATACTCTCTATTTAGGCTATTAGACGCGAGGGTTTCCAGGCGATGAATCCAAGAGGCTTCCTTCTTGAGTAGCCTTTTCGCTCTGTCACCCCCCGCCGTAATGGGGGAACATGATCCACCACTTGAAATTTAAGCTGGTGTACCCCATGTCCCCTCTCCATGAAATGGCCCGAAACAGCTTGATCAGCCTTTTTGGTTTTTATTGCAGACTTGTGCTCCCTAATTCTGTCTCTGACCTGACGAGTGGTCTGCCCTACATAAAGTAGCCCAAATGGATATTTAATAACATGAACTACAAACATAGTGAGACAGGTGTAATAACCATTAGGGATGGGCGAATTTTTTCGCCTTGTTTCGCTGAAAAAATGACGCCCATAGACTTGTATGGCGGTGTGCGTCAAAAAAAAAAGAAGCGCGTCAAAACCATTTCGCCGTGCGACAAAATTTTTTTGACGCCCATAGACTTTAATGGGCACCTGCGACATTTCGCCGGCGGCGAATTTTTGGCGAAACGAAACGGGTCAACTTCGCCCATCCCTAATAGCCATTGATACTGATCAATTTTGAACCTATCATTTTTATTCTGGGTCAGGAAAAAAAAAATCTTTGCCAGGCAGAATAATAGGAGGTGTTGCTGTTTCAAACTCATGATATTACTATATATAAATATAATACAAATTGCACGATGTTATCTGTTGTGTCCTTACTATATATTACCCTGAGGAGATGTGTAGTTCAACATGCAGCTGACCTTCCCACACTCCAATAAAGAGACAGAGAGTGAGTCTGTAGATTTTACTGGATGTTACACAGGTAAGAGAGAGGTTAAATTGTAACAACTCCACTCACTTCCTCTCTCAGGGAGAAATCACTTCCTGATTGTCATTCCCCACCCTCAGGGGCAGCCTCTCACTGGGATTGGCCAGTTGGGCAGGGATGACAGTTGCAGGTACAAGGTAAAAACGACATTTTGTTTGAGTTCAGGGATCAGTTGATGTCACTCTGATAAACATCACAGGCTGTGCATTCAGTATAGAAGGGTCAGGCAGATGTGGGAGGAGCTATTCAGTGATGTAAGACTGACCAGATCTGTGAATCTGATGGGTTTCCCGGCTTTGTGACTTAACTTGCTGCATCACACCTGGTATGTCTGTTTTTAGGGAGTGATGGTGGGGAAAGGCAAAAGAACTGCAGTTAACAGAATGGGCTAGAAAAGGGGAAAAGTGAAATGTGAATAAAATAAAGGAAACATGAGTGAATACTAAACTAAGCTTTAAATCCTATAATGTTATGAAACTGGGGAGAAAAGAATGCTGGCTGTCAATCAATACTATGACTATTTCCTGTGGGAGACTGAAGAGACACGCCCAGTCCTTATTTCCGTCTTGACTGAGAAACGAGAGGATCTCTCTGCAGCTCTAATTTAATGATGTTGTTTTCAAAGGAAAATGCTTTTTAAAGGAATTGTTCAGTATAAAAACAAAAACTGGGTAAATAAATAGTCTGTGCAAAATAAAAAATGTTTCTAATATAGTTAGTTAGGCAAAAATGTAATGTATAAAGGCTGGAGTGAGTGGATGTGTAACATAATAGCCAGAACACTACTTCCTGCTTCCTATAAAACAAAGAATAACTTATAAACTCCTCCTCATAACCTTCCCTTCATTCCTCTGCACCTCACTACATCTCATCTCTTGTCTCTCTATATGTTCCTGCCCGAAACCTCCGCTCCTCTCAGAGCAACCGCTTGGTTGTACCCCCACTACTACTGCTGTTTCCCGTATCAAACCCTTCTCTCTTGCGACTCCTTATATTTGGATTGTCATTCCTGAATCTCTCAGGAGAGAATCCTCCTTCAGTGTTTTTAAAACAAAACTCAAAGACTCCCTCTGGGAGCACCTGGATAACAGCTGAACTGGCACTTATATAACAGTGTAACAAACTGTAACCCACAGCACCTTAATACCCCTCTGAATTGTGTCTGTATGTTACCCTCCCATTTAGACTGTAAGCTCTACGGGGTAGGGTCCTCTAGCCTTTTGTTTCCTTGACACTGAGCACTTAATCTGCATTGTAATTATATTTTATATTTATGTGAATTGTATTTCTAATAATGCTCTTATTGTTACTTTTTATTCCAATGACCCCTTGTTTGTTACTACTAATTTATTGTTTTGCTGTACAGTGCTTTGCCCTCAAGGAGCACTTTACAAATAAAAATATACATACATACAGACATACATACATATATACCTCACTTGGATATGTTTTGGTGGCAAGACCTAAGGGCCATTCATTTCTTTGTGATTGACAGCCTTTCACAAGAACAACATCCCCAGATCTGAGGTTGAGTCTGGCAGTTTTACCATTTGTTTTGTAGTTGTAAAGTAGAGATGTTCTTATGAATGGTATCCCAAACCCAGAACAAACCCCAAGGTCCTCCTGGCCTCAGCTCAAGCTTCCACCTATAACAACCACCTTTCGGTTTGGGAAAGATGCAGCCAGGACCAGGGAGAGAGTTCTGGTCAGACAAGGGAACCAATTGTTAACAGGAAGAACAGGGAACAAGGAGTGAGGTTGAGGGAAAGGCTGAGTCTCTGTCAGTGCAGAACCCCCTAGGCAACAAGTAGAAGTGATCTTACTTATAAATCTTACAAATTCTTTTTTCCCTTTGCATTGCCCTTTACTACTTGTTTACTGCCCCAAAAAAAGTTTTGTTTGCAGCGATGCTGGTGAATCTAGTCTTCTGATCACCAATTTCATTCCAATAATTGTTCTTTTATTGCTTTGGCTGAGTTTATTGCAGTTTAGTGATTTTATTCTGGATTAATCCTTTGCACTGTTGTTTGTTTGTTTAGTGCCCCAAAAAGTTCCTTTTGCAGTGACACCAGTGAACCAAAGACTCTGATCACAGATTTCAATTCAGTCATTTTCTTTTATTGCTTTGGCTGATTTTATTGCATTTTTGAGAAGTTATGCCATTTTGGGCACATGCAAATGTGTTTTCTTTTACTATACATTTAAAATTGTCATGACCCCAGAGCCCATCAGGTCTAATTATTACATTTTAGTTATGATCCCACAAGTTCAGGGGTAGTATTGACACCACTGATAACCAACCATTCCCAATTCGACTACCTAATTTTTTAGGCTGATGCATCTATGGCACCAGTTGTGTACCGAATTTGTCATGAGAGTGGTCCATGCATTGAGTGACCTGCTGTGGTAGCTGAATTAACCAATAAATTGCACTAGGTGGACAACCCATGGTTCTCAGTTGGGTATGGGATGGCTAAACAGGCCTGCCAAGGACCCTCCACAATATACCTCCACGTGTGCTTCCAAACTCAGTTCTCCTACAATGCCATTTTGGCTACGTGGGAGACTAGCTTGAAGGAATGTGGCTAGCTCTCCCACTCTGTGCACACTATGTTGAGTGTTATAGTTCTGCAAGAACTCTTGTTGGGCATTAAAAGAGACTACATTTTATAAACTTTGCTTTACGGGCTATACGAGTTACTTGATGCTGTATGAGGGAAAGGACTCTAATTTGGACCCTCCTGATTCTCCCCTTGCTTTGTCTGTCAGTGGTAAAATTGTCTGGGAGCTAATAACTCCAATACTGGGCTGAGGTTACCACTTATATGTGGATAACTGTGACACAAGCACCCCCTTATTCAGAGCCCTACATTTTTTGGACACCCCAGTCTGTGGCACCTGTGAGAATGCACGCTTGTGTCCTGTCCGGCGCGGGCGCGCTAATGCGCGTCGCGTCTGACGCGGGACGCTGGCGACGGTCGCGGAGGCGATGGTCGCGGGCGCAAGGACATAGGCGGAAACGCCTGTGACGGACGTGCTGGCGTCAGTTCCGCGACGTCAGCGCAGAGACGCCAGTTTGGCGCCAAAGCTTCTGTATTTAAACCCAAACCAGACTAACATGCATTGCCTGGTTATTAGGTTATTTTGACTGAAACCCTAGCGACTTTGAACTTTGGATTCCTGATTATTGACCCTTGCCTGTACCCGGATTTGATTACTGCCGCCTGTCTCAACCTTCTTGCCTGTTTCATCGTTTACGAATATTGCTGCCTGCCTTTGACCTCGGACCTCCTGACTACGACTTTGCCTAATCCCTTGTACTTCGCTGACCGTCTCACTGGCTACTCTCCACAACCCTGCTCCCTGTTCCACTCCAGGTGGGTAGCGGTTGTGTGAGGCGCTTGTGGGTTCATTATCTTCTGCTCCGGCTCCTTCTACGTCTGGATTATACTGGTAAGTCCTGACAGGCACCATTAACTGTAACATCAAAGGACTGCCCAGGGAATTGCTGAAAAAGAAACTGAAAGATGGAGAAGTACATGATCTAAGAAGTGATGAGCTTCTGGTGTTAAGATTTACAGAAACCAAAAACATTCTATGCTTACTACTAAGCACAATGAGTGTAATTGTCCAACACAGAAGTGACAAAACCACTCTGTAGTAAAGAAAATAGTAGCAAATGGGTGGTGAACATAAAACAGACCAAATCCAAATATTACCACCACAAAAACCAGGGCCTGGTATAAAAAAACAGCAATTTATATTATCCAAATAGCCCTTTGTAATTCTTATATCCTTTACAAAGTGGCAGTACCAGGTCCAAGATTGTCTTATTATAATTATCTGCTGCAGTTGTTCCCTGCCCTATTATTTGGAGATGTAGAGGGGGTTCCAGACATGCCTGACAATGACAATGTTGCTGAATGGTGGGTAAGCTTTTCATTACCCAAATTCCACCAACTCCTAATAAAAGATATGCCCAGAGAGCTTGTAAGGTTTGCTGTTCCAAGGGTGATAGATGAGATGTTTGATATTATTGTCCCAAGTGTCCTAACAAGCCTGCTTTATGTTTCCAGACATTATTGAGGTGTATTATACTGTGATACACTATGAGAGGACATGGATTCAGTGTTGTGTTGGTAAGTTATTGCTCTCTGGGTTTGTTATAAGGATTTATGATTTCTGTATAGAGGACTTGTCATGCCCTAGGGTTTATGTACAAGGTTGCAGTAACTGGCTATGTGTGTTGACAAAGTGAAGTTGTTTTTTGAGTTGTGATTGGGCAGTTGTTTTTTAGGTACAAACCCCCCATTGGGATCTAATATTCTGGCAGGTTCCTACTTCACTTATAATTAGGTTATATATATATATATATATATATATATATATATATATATATATATATATATATATATATAAAACCTAATTATAAGTGAAGTATGTACTGAAAAAAGTTTGATAGGGTGTGTCAAAATTGGCAAAAGATGTTTCTGTATAGTAAGGATCTCTTTATGGTGTAGGACTTGGCACAGGGTGAGCACTTTTATGTGCAGGGTGGCAGAAAAATATAATTTTATGTTGGTAGACTGAGGTTGTTTAGGTTTGTTCTTAGTCTAGGCTTTCAGCTTTTGTGTTTCAGCTGTGGTGAAGTCCTTCAGTTCACTTGCACACTCAAAGTTTTTGAGTGCAGGTGGCAGAAACATTATAGTCAAATTTATTCTGGGTATAGGCATTCAGATTTTATTTTTTTGCTGAAAAGTTGTGGTTGAACTTTTTATCACTGTTCTGATGAGCCAATCTATATTTTTGGCACCTAAAAACTTCTTTGGACACTTGCATAATTTATGGGCCAAATGTACTATGGATTTTATTGGCAAATAGTTTTGTAAAGTGATGCAGATTTTGTCATTGATGAAAAGTGTAGGACCAACCAAAAATATTGTCTGTAACAGCACAGGACAGATGGAACTAAAATGAAAGACTCTTATGGGTTTAAGTTGGGGTTATAGTACCTAGAAGCACTGTGCAGATCCAGAGAGCAGTCCCACAATTGTCCAGGAGAATTCTCTGGGAGAGATCTAACTTTGTATCTTTTTTCCCTGTGATTTCAGACCAATGTTCTGACTTCTGCGGGGGACTACTGTCATATTTCTCCATGTAGAAAAGCAAGAATGGTGTCACTGAATAGATGAAGGTGTGTATTTACAAGAAAGTTATAATTTGTGGGGAAAGAGGCAATTAAGGCTGAAAAGCTTTGAGAAATGTACATAGATTTCAGCCCCAATATTATACACATTATCCCTGTTTTGGGATGTCTATAGTAATAAGTCAAATCAAGTGGACTTACTGTATCTTCTTTTTGCTTGGAGATGTTTCCAACTGGATTTCTCAATTCTCAATTCAAGGAAAAAGAAAAACAGCAAGTCCAGTTAATTTGACTCAATACTGTAGATACACCATGACTTGGATGAATGAGATCCTTCACAGACCCATTTTGGGATGTTTGGTGGCGACCAGACCCAGGCTGTCCATCTGTGAATTCAGGCAAATGCCTGTTGGGCCGCTGTCTCTGTAATGTAAATGGGCCACTCGGGCCTCTCTGCACAGCCTGCTGTCCCAATATTGTCGATTTAATGCGACTGCTGTTGCTGATAATCACCACTAGATCTCACCACTATTTCTCAAGTGACTCAAATTTTAGAAGTTTCCACTGTAGACCAATGATAGATGTATATATAGTGAATAAAGTACCCCCTTTTGTAAAATATAAGGATATTATAAGTTACCGAGGAGTTTCATGACCATATAAGGTCATGGAACTCCAAGGTAACTTCTAATATCCTCATATTTTGCAACTGGGGGTACTTTATTTATTATAATACACAAATTTCGGTGAGTCATGTGACAGAAATGACATCAGAACTCACTGTTTATAACTGATGACATCAGAACTCACCGTTTATAAGGATATAATTTACAAGATATTCATGGCTTTTGTGTATTATATATATATATATATATATATATATATATATACACAGTATACATATATATATATATATATATATATATATATATATATATATATATATATATTTTGAAAGCCCTGACCACCAATGTTTTTTTTTTTTTACTTGGGGGTCTGGCAGGTCCGGATTGAGAATTAAAATAGGCCTGGCATTTCAGGTACACAGAGGCCCAATCAGCCCACACAGAGGCCCTAACAGCCCCCACCAGCCCACTAAATACTGACTTTCTATGGCACCTTATAGCAGCCCCTCTGGCATTTGCCACGACCCACAGATTGCCAGTCCGGGCCTGGGGTCTGGCCACCAGTAGTTTTTTAGCTTGTCACCACATTACTTTTATATATAACTTTTTATTGGAGGCCCTGACCACCTTTTTTCCCTCTCATTCTATTGGGGGGGGGCCCTGACCACCAATGTTATCTTTTTAGCTTGTGTAGGAGCTTAGTGACCAATGTCACACATTATAAAGGTATGGGACCTATTATTGAGAATGCTCAAGACTTGGGGTTTTCCAGATAATGGATCTTTCCAAAATTTGGATCTTCATACTTTGTCTACTAGAAAATCATATAAATATTAAATAAACCCAATAGGCTGGTTTTATTTCCAAAAAGGATTAATTATATCTTAGTTGGGATCAAGTACAAGCTACTGTTTTATTATGACACAGAAAAAGGAAATCATTTTAAACATTTGGATTGTTTGATTATAATGGAGTCTATAATTTGGAGCTTTCTGGCTAATGGGTTTCCAGATAACCAATCCCATACCTGAAGTGGGCTGCTTTGGTTTTTTTTTGCCAGGGCTGCTTTTTTCTCCCAGTCCAGCCCTGGTGGCTGCAACTCTATGTGTATCCATATATATTGGCTATCATTTTATTCAGGGGGACTTGCAGATTGATATTTAATGTTCTTGTTAGTTACCACGGACACTTGGGGAGAAATTAAATATTTCCAGTTTTTCCTTTATTTCAGACCAAAGTTTTGATTTGTACAAAGGAAAGTGGCCACAATTCTCCATGTAGAAAAGCAAGAATAGTATCTTTGAATAGTACTTTTGGGAAATATATGGTTTGTGGGGTTTATTTCACAGGTAGGGGGTGTTTAGACTGAAAAACTGCAAGTATTAAACATAGAGCACAGCCCCCAGATTTTTTACTGTAATTGCCCTTATGGCCACATATGGGGTTTCACTTTATTAAGAAGAAGTTTATTTTTCAAATTTGCTGTGGTTTGACATTTTTTATTAAAGCTAAATTTACATTTCATCTAAAAACTGAACTAAAAAGTTCCTGATGCCCTGATAAAATGTACTTTACATTTGAGTGAAAACTACAGCACCCCTGGAAAGCTGAAGGTCCTTAGTTTCTAAAAATCCCAAACTTGAGGGGATATTTTAGATTTACAGATAAGTTATACTGTATCATCTGGTGTTAAATTCTATAAAATTCTGCTATAGTTTGGGGGTGACTCCTGGATAAGAAAAGTGGGTTACTGATACATTTTTGATTGGACTTTACAGTATCAGGGCTTTTACTAACAACAAAAAATGTATGTAATGTTATCTTTTATGGGGTGCCATTTGTCCCAAATACATTCTGTATACAAAACTATCCCTAATACACAGAATGAATGTCTCTCATGTTATATAAGTATTTGTGACCAGACACAGAGAAAAAAAAATATACAAAAGACTTGTTTCTATTAAAGAATGAGAACAAAATCTGGTTAGTGCACAAAAGGATGTCATTATTTCACAAACAAAAGTTAGAGTCCAATGTCTCCTCCTAGCTGTAATCTTGCACCAATTAGTATGTAGTAGTCTCCTAATAATGTGCTTAGCTATAGTTCAACTACTACATAATAGCTTTAGCCAGAGACTTGGGACTGATCATGTGCACACATACCTCCCAACTGTCCCTTTTTCAGACGGATAGACAGTCCCTCTTTTGACAGCTCAACCTGAGGTCCCTCATTTGTACTGGAAAGTCCCTCTTTTCTCTGCACTGAACAGCCAGAAAAAGAAACAAAGTTTCTAACTTAATTGGCTTTTGGCAGAGAGGCCAGTACAGCTAACAGGTGCAAATAAGATACTTTGTAACAATTTTGAGACACAAAAAAACTGTTTAGATAAGGAGAAATATTTTCACATTTTTATAACCTGCCAAACTTTGTAAAATGAACTCTGGCTAAACATATTATGTAGTAGTTGAACTATAGCAAAGCACATTATTAAGAGACTAATTGGTGCAAGATTACAGCTAGGAGGAGAAAACTTATAACTGACTCTGAGAGTCAGGCAAAGCAGCCAGACAAGCACAGTAACTTCTGGTACATTTAATAGAAGATGGCAGGTGGGTGTGGCCTGTCTCATTATTGCTCTCAGCTTAGACAGGAAGAGGAACAGGAGTGAGTCATAAGATAAGGGCAAAACAGCAGGAATGCCCTTAACCAAAATGGCCACACAAACAGGTTACTACAATAAGAATAGCCATATCACCTAAAATGATCATATTTATATAAGTGTAGCACTATAGTAAACTGACTTGTGCTAGGGCCGTTTACTCTACTTTCCTTGGTGGGCTGAGACCACCGATGAGCTCTCTTTCTCAGGGGTAAGCCCTCGCAGCGGCCCCAAATACAGAATGTATTTGGGACAAACGGCACCCCATATCTTTTATACGTAACAAACTAAAAATATACATAAATATTATTTTTTTTTTTTTTTTACATATTTCACCCAAAATACACATATCTCCAGGAAAATTGCAAAATTCCACTTGTATGTCTGAATTGTAATGAAAAAAACAATATATAATTTCCCTAGTTTCATGGAGGCTTTTCTACAAAAAAACCTTGTTAAACTGAACGAGTACAAAATGCTTAAAAAAAGTCTGTCACTAGGTGCAAATGAAATTTGTGTGGCACTTACAGGGTTAAAGAAATGAACTGAATGTTGGCAGATAATAAAGACATGACTGATACACATGTGCCATTATACAATGTGACACAGATATTCCTGAAGCTGAAAAGCCATTTCTCCTCCCAGAATAAAATACTGACTGTCAGGTTTGGGTAGAACAAGTTAAACAAAGACAAACAACTTCCTTATCTCACTGACATTTTTAAAACTCACTAAGGGTAAGGGCACACGTGAAGATTCTGGGAGATTTAGTTACCCGGCGACTAAAGTCGCCCGAAGTTGCCACAGGAGGAAACTTTTGGCGACTTCGGAAGTGCCTTCCCTCAGGTGATTTTCATTCTAGCTGGCAGAAGGCAGGGGAAAGCAGTTTGGAAAGTTACCCCATGGAAAAGGAGATTTTTTTCCAGGTGACTGAATCTCCCCGAATCTTCGCATGTGCCATTACCCTTAGATTTTCTTTTTACTTTTCTCAGTCTTCTATGTTGTACTGTATATCCCACCTAAGTTTTTTCCTTTTCTTTTCATATCATTGAGAAAAGATAACTCTCTGAGATTTTTCAACAATTCTATAGTCACTTGTTAGCCCAACCCTGGAGAACAAATAGGAATTTAACTTTTCCTGACTTAAAAATCAAAATGTAATCTCTTAAAGTTCCCAGGAGAAGCTTTTTGCTGCCATTGTAATCACCTTTCCTCATGTCTGTACCCCTGCTACCAACATCACTCATTCACCATTGAGCTGTCAGTGCTGAGAGTTGTAGTTGCAGTGTAGCTGTATGGCCACTGGTTACTCAATGTATTACATCCCCTGACTGACTGCATTGCTGGGGGAGTCACTACCAACCAACTCTGCCGACTTACCCGCAACTTGTTTGTTTCTTTCCAGGGAGGATTAAGATCACACTAGTTATTATGAGTGGAGCTGCCATACTCCCTCCCTCCTCTCACTCACCTCTTTTACTCACTGTTACAAAGTTTCTAGTCTAACTATACAAATATTTCTGAGCCTGATCCTCACTATATCCAGAACTGAGAGGGTTAACTCCCAGGAGTACAAAGTGCTGTTTGTCTTTGATAAAAGGGAAAGTTCAGTTTCGTTTCTTGTTCAGTTGCTGTTCCTGCTCTCAGTGATGGCGGCTGCTGATCTGAGAGACGAGCTGAGCTGCTCCATCTGCCTGAGCATTTATACTGATCCTGTATCCCTGCCGTGTGCCCATAACTTCTGCCGGGGCTGTATTGGGAGGGTGCTGGGCACCCAGGAGGGATCTGGGCCTTATTCCTGCCCTGAATGCAGACAGGAGTTTAAGAAGCGCCCTGCCCTGCCCAGGAACAGAACTCTGGGGAACATAGCAGAGCGATTCCTTTCTGCTCAGCCCGAGCCGGGGGACACTGGGATTCCCTGCACCTACTGTGACTCCCATGTACCTGCTGTTAAATCCTGTCTCCTGTGTGAGGCTTCTCTGTGTAATAAGCACCTGAGGATGCACAGCAAGTCAGCGAAACACGTCTTAATAGAACCCACAATGGACATGGGGACAAGAAATGCTCAGTCCATGATGAACCCCTGAAATATTACTGCTGGGAGGAGTCTGTCTGTGTTTGTGTGTCCTGCTGTCTGGCCGGAGAGCACAGGGGCCACAGGGTGGAGCTGCTGAGTGAGGCCTCTGAGAAGAAGAAAGAGACACTGAGGAAAGTTGTGGAGAAACTGAGACCAGAGAGAAAGAAGACTGAGAGAGGAGCCCAGAGACTGCAGGAGCGCAGGAGAGAAGTGGCAGAAAAAGCAGCCGGTGAGACAGAGAGAGTCACTGCCCTGTTTAGAGACATCAGGGAACAGCTGGAAGCCCTAGAGAAGCGACTCCTGAGTGACATCTCCAGCCAGAAAGAGAAGCTCTCACTCACACTCACTGATCTGATGGAGCAGCTGGAAATAAAGAAGGACGAGCTGTCCAGGAAGATCCGTCACATTGAGGAGCTGTGCAACATGGCAGATCCACTCACTGTCCTACAGGAACGGGAATCACATGGAGCTGCAGATAATGAGGGGGGCAGAGAGAGACATGATATAAAGGTCCCTGCTGTAGGGGATCTGGATGTGGATCTGATCTCAGAGACATTACTCACAGGCTTAGCTGCCATTGGGACTGGGGTAAAGAGTTTGTGCTTCCCTGGGCAGGAGGCTACAGATCTGTTACTGGATATAAACACGGCTCATAATCGTGTATCTGTATCAGGGGACAGGAAATCTGCTTCCTACTCACTAACACAACTACATTACCCACAATCCCCAGAGAGATTTCAGTATTGGGCTCAGGCTTTAAGCAGCAGGAGTTTCCCCTCAGGGCGACATTACTGGGAAGTGGAGGGCAGTGAATCAGGGAGCTGGAAGGTAGGGGTGGCCTATCCCAGTATAGAGAGGAGAGGGGATCAGTCTGGTATTGGGAATAATAACAAGTCCTGGGGTTTGTACAGATGGGATGATAATAACAGATATTCAGTGGGACATCACAGTAAAAGGACACAATTACTCCACGTCCCTTCCTGCAGGAGAATCAGGATCTCATTGGACTATGAGGACGGACGTCTGTCCTTTTATGAGCTGAGTGAGCCAATCAGACACTTACACACCTTCACTGCCACATTCACTGAGCCCCTTCATGCTGCATTCTGGGTAAAGGGGATTAATACCTGGGTGAGAATTATTAGTTAGGACACTTCCCACTGAGGTTTTAGAAAGCAAAATCACATACATCCCCACATTTAAAAATGTAGAGAGACAAAAATATCTCATCACATCACTGTGCATTTTTCAAAATTACTAAGTTATGGAGCGTGTAAATACATTTCTGGGTATCTAAAGGTTATGCTTTATTTGTTATTACAGTTTTGTTAATGAAGGTGAAATTGCCCTGAAGGCTATGGGCACACAGGCTGTTGGCTCTGACTATTTTGAAATCAATGGAGTGGGGGCAGGGAGCAAATCTACTTCTCTCAGCCTGCAAAAATACATAGTCAGAGAACAGCTGGAGCCTTCAGCCCGTGTGTCCATAGCCTTAAAGAAGCTGAACATCTGAGTTCCCCCACGAGACCTGCTTATTTTATCAGTTACAATTGTATCTCAATTGTATCTGGGCTCTATGCCAAAAGCTCCTTATCTCATTAAGTTGGAGAAACTTTGTATATTTTGTGTGCTTAAGTTTAAATGGAAATGTGGGACATTTCTATAAGAATCTGAGACTGTGGGTTGAGACAGGTGGGAGATATAAAATCAGAGGATACATTATAACTCTTCTAGTAGAACTAAACCAATCAGTGCAGCCCTAATAAGCACTAGATTATAATTAATTGTTTTCCTCTCCTCCCAACAATTTATCTCATCAGGAATTATCTAGACTGGATGTGCTGACACCTCCAAAATGTACAACACAGTCACTGAGAAAGAGACTCCAAGAGGAGTAAAATTGTCACACAGTCCCGATTCATTTGTGAAAAAAGTGCTTTTCTTAAATGTGATTTTTTAATTGAATGTGAAATAAAGTGAGTATTGATTATATTTTTTGTGTGAGGACAAGTTTCATTTACCATGTGACACACAACATATAATTGAACATCACACAAAGAACAATTCAGTGCTAAAAGCTCAATAGTGAACCCAGTGAGTTTGATCATCGAGAGGATTGTTGAGACCAATTGAAGCTTAATTTTTATTTACTTGGATTAAAAATGAAATGAGGTCAAGATAGTTTTGTTGCCAAGAAGGATCTTGAAGTTAAGCCCCTCACTTTCTCAATGATGCTCCCTAATAAGTACATTTTACTTCTCTCTCTGCCATATTATATATCAGTGCTGTGTATCACTCTGCCAAGATGCCATATAAATCTGCACTGCTCTTATGTGAGGGGATTATCCCAAGATGTTACTGAAGTGATACACTGAACAAGATCAAGGTTGGGGTGGGAGGTGCGACACATATTCTTCCCCCCTTTTGTATCTCACATGGACAAACATTATCATGGCCGTCCTCTTCCGCGCCAAAGTCAAGATGGCGGCACCCATAGCTACCACCTGGGTAGCGCGATGAAGTCACATGAGTGAGCCGGTGCCAAATTCAAAATAAAAGGACACCCAGGACACCAATTCAATGTCCAATTATAGGTCTCATTTCCTGTAAGTACCTGGTGCTTTATTATTATATTGACTGATTCCTGGACTTCCACCCTTTCCTGTCTGCCTAATTGAACTCTTGCCTGGACTTTTACTACGATTGTTCCTGATCCCTATTTGTACTGCAAATTTGGGCTTAACTCCTAAGCTTCCTCCTTGGTCCTCGCTACTCCCACTGGGAGCTGAATGAACCCCTGACAAACATAAGCCACTAAATGTAAAGAGCAATGGAGAGGTCCCTGCACCCCAACCCAGAGCACTGACACCTGCGCTATTTGTACAATGCCCCACCCAGTAGCCAAAGGGCAAAACAATGTCCATAAATGACCCCTATAATATTTATACTTCTTTATAGCACCAACATATACTGCAGCGCCGCACATAAGGGTCTGTGTCACCATCATGTGTATAAATAAAATAGGTTGGGATTTTGGTGATTTCTGGCTGATATAAGTGATATTCATATCAAGCAAAAATTTTATCAGTCAGGTGGCACCCCTACTTTTCGGCAGCACAGATCAGATGGGGGTGTTGTTCTATTGCAATTCTATGGGAAAACTGACAGTTGGCTGATACTGGTGAGAACTGGCACTGCAAATAGTAATCAATAAACATATTCATGAATAAATGTTACATTTCTGCCAGAATTGGATTTTAGTTTCCTGGGAAAGGGCTACAATTTATATCCTGTAATTAATATGATAGATAAAGGCAACACAATCCCTTTAATAAAATGTTTTCATATTTTTGTTAGTTATTAATAATAAAATGTGATAATGTTTTCCAGTGATGCCTCAGTGATGAATTCAGAGGAATATTCCTGAGCAAGTGAATTGTGTTGTTTGCAGGTGAATCAGTGAGTGTAGGTCAGGGACCAGCCAGTTGAGTTGCTCAGAGGGGTCCCAGAACAACTCAATTTGAACCCACAAAAGTGGTGGGGTGCGCACCCATATAAAACCAGAAGCTGGAAGCCGGCAGTATAAGGTCATGGGTGGGAAGAGCAACCCACAAATGACGTGCTAAGATCAGTCTGACCCAAGGGTCCCTTGGGTATAAGGCCGGCCCACACATCACTAGGTCCCAGAAATTGCTGCTACTCACAGGCTTCTCATTCACCCAAATTATTTTATATCCATATTTACTAGTGAAGGTTCTGCCCATTGAAAAATCATGGCTTTTGTTCATATCACATTCCCATCAGTCTCTGTCCCAGTGAGCGTACACTCTAAGGTTCCTATCACATTCTGTTGCTAATTTTATTGCTATGACCTCGTTATATGGAAAGCAAAACTCAGAGATAAGGTTGTTTCAAATAGAATGATCTTTATTGAGTTTAACAAAGAACATAGAATGGTTTTGCTTTGGGAAAGCAGTCATGTGACACCGAAGGCTTTGCCATAGACACAGGGCTGGGCCATGCCGGCCAGGCGCCCTAGGCAACCTAGTCGGTCCGGCGCCTGCTAGCTGCACGATTGCATAAATTGGCACTTCCTGCCGGTGCGCATGCGCAAGCTCCCACTTTTGTGCGCATGCGCGAACCAACGCTCTTGCGCACGTATGTGTCTTTGCCGTTCGTTCACGTATGTGCCAATTGATGTTAGCGCGCATGCGCAGAAGCACAGCTGCGGGGCTAAATAGAAGCTTTTGGAGAGAGGCGACCGGACATGGGGTAGGTGTCAGAGAAGGCATGTGCCTGTCGCCCCCTAGCTTTTGCACCCTAGGCACGTGCCTACTCGGCCTACCCCTAGTTCCAGCCCTGCATAGACACTCCTCTTCTCACAACTTTTATAGATTAAAATGGGAGTACACATACATACGTAAATGTTGGAAGAGAACTGAATGTTCTTATCTACAGATATTTCAACAGAAAATAGTTTCCCACTTACAACTGTCCCTCAGCCTGGCAGTTCTTTATCTGTTAAAAGCAGAAACAGGGAGGAATCAGTAAATGAAGAAAACACTTCTGTACAAGGGGCCTCATCTCGTATCTGCTGACACTCTGAATTCTGTCAGTAACTTACAAAGTGGACTCTCATCAGGGGGTGTCATTTATAAGAGAAATAAGAGAATAAATAAATGGGGGAACATCACCCCTCCCTGTACCTTTCCTGCCTTGGGTATGTGGTTATTGCTGAGTCAGAATGATAGGGGCATTTGTTATTAGACTTTATTATTCTTACACTCTGACACATAACCATTTGTCCCTCATTGGAATAGGCTGTTCTCATATAAATGTGCTCATATAAAAATATATTATATCCTCTCTTGAAATGCAGAAATGCGTTTCATATTACCCTAGCATTAGCATTTTAAGGGTTACTGAGAGGGCCCCTAAGAACAAGGGAGGATTTGTCATAATGAAAATAATGGTCTTGTGAGTTACAGTTAAACATCATGGCAGCACCAGTCACAGAAGTGAAAACTTCAAACTGAGATCAGATAAGAAAAACAGGAGGCTAAAGGGTCTAAAAGTAAATCCTGTTTTGAGGAAGTAACTTGGCTGAGATATAGTTGGCAACAGGAAACCTGACAGAAATATTTAAATGTGGATATCTATATGAGGCTTAAAGAAAATATATATGCAAAAACAAATTATACGTTTGAAAGAAAACATTGCATATGGATAGAAACATAACATTAAGCAAAAATGAATTGAGTAATACTGATCATATTGCATCTTTAAAGTAAAATTTATTCTTTTGAGGTAAAATTATTCTTTTTTTTTCAAACCTCCCCATAATTATAGAACAAAGCAGAATTCTAACTTCTATAAAAACATTACACTATGGGGTACATTTACTATTGGTTGAATATCGAGGGTTAATTAATCCTCGATATTCGACCCTCAAAGTAAAATCCTTTGACTTTGAATATTGAAGTCGAAGGATTTACCCCAAATGCTTAGATCGAACAATCAAAGAAAAATTGTTTGATCGAACGATTAAATCCTTCGAATCAAAGAATTCAAAGGATTTTAATCCATCGATCGAAGGATTTTCCTTCCATCAAAAAAAGCTTAGAAAGCTTATGAGGACCTTCCCCATAGACTAACATTTGTGCTCGGTAGGTTTTAGGTGGGGAAGTAGGTAGTCAAAGTTTTTTTTAAAGAGACAGTACTTCGACTATCGAATAGTCAAACGTTTTTTAGTTCGAAGGTCGAAGTAGCCAATTCGATGTTCGAAGTAGCCAAAGAAAAACTTCGAAATTCAAAGTTTTTTCATTCAAATCCTTCACTCGAGCTTAGTAAACGTGCCCATTATTGTTGCAGCTCTAAAACTTTGGCTTCATGACATTCAACAAACATTTCAGAAACATGAGTACAACCTTCTTTCTCCTATCAAAACAAATACTAATCTAAAATCATACTATTTTGGTCAGTTACTCTATTTATTTGGACAACCTCTTTGTTTATGACGGTAATAGATTTATAGATATTAATATTATGGGCGGGACTAGTCTTGGGATCTTGACTCTATTCAATACTAATATTAACACATGACAAAGTTCTATTATTATGGATTCTATCATTTTGTTTATGTCAGTGTTGTTTACACACAACCAGCTACATATAGGGCTGAGGACGAGGGGCAATAATACAATTAAGTAATTACAGGAAACTTTCCTTCTAAAACCTTTAGAAAGGAGCACCAAGGGTAGAGCTCCGTCTTACTGCCAACTTGCACCTGCAATTTATAGTCCGGAAATTTTTGGTTCCCGTCCTGTCAGACCTATACGGGTCCAGAGAAGACTCTGATGTGCTCCGGTGCCAGTTTCAACTGATTGCGGCTCTTTGTGGAGCAGTGGAATGTCCGTTAATATCCGTGAGGCAGGTCTGTGACTCCATTTTGTATGATTGTTGCTTTTCTCACTGCTAACTTATACCGACAATTAATAATTGATATTTGCTTCAACTGCAAGGCTCCAGATATTACTTTTGGAGATTTGAAGCATTTTGATTTTGTGGGGAGTGTCTTGCTGAACTAGACAAAGCAGTGCATTCTCCTTTTTATGATGTACTGGAGTGACTTTGATATATGAATTGGAAGGAATACAAATCACAGATTGAAAGCAATACTTTTGATCAGTGGCGTAACTAGTTGTTACTGGGCCCCATAGCAAATTCAATTTAGGGCCCCAAAATATTTATAAGTTGGCCTATTTTACCAAGATATATTAAAATTGCTAATTAATTAGGGTCTCACTGGGCCCCCTACACTCCTGGGCCCCCCTGCAACTGCAGGGTCGGCTTCCTCTATAGTTACACCCCTGCTTTTGATGCTGTTTATTACGGAGGTACTGAATACTTCTAGTCAGAAAAGTTTGGCAGCCATTTTACCTTCTCATATACAGTTGCTGATCCCTATGAACTGTGCCATGAAGGTGTAATATGATAATATTTCTGCATCAAACTTGGGATTAATTCTACTTTTTCTGGAAAAATTGTTTGAGAAGTTCCTTTGAAGTTTCTGGAACTTTAGCTTTATTGTAACTTTTCCTGGATATTTTTCAGATGCTAAATTTTATTAGTGATTCTCTCACACAAGTTCAAGTGACTTTCTCTAGTTTTGGTTTCCTGTTCTTAACTTTTTGGATTTTCTCAGTGAGTCTGGAAGAATATAGATAGATAGAAGCAAGCAAGAAAGAAAGAACAAAAAAGAAAAAAAACCTAATAAATACAAAAAAAAGGGGGGGAAGGGAGAAAAGAGAAAAAAAGGAAAGAGGAGAAGAGAAAAAAGAAAAGAAAAAAGAGAAAAGAGAAAAAAAAGATTAAAAGAGATAATTTTTATTCTGCTTTTTTCCATTAATATTTAAGTTTGAAAATGAATGGGAAAGGCATGGAAAGAGATAAAAAAGGAAACTTTGTAAAAGTTTGGAAGTTAACATACAGAGTGGAAACTCTATTCAAGCAAGCGCCAATCAACTTAGCTTTTTAAGCAATGACTATATATCTATAGCAAAGGAAGTAGGTAAATTGGTTAATCCCACTATTGAAGCCTCTGTCAAATCCTCAATTAACAAAGCTATTGAAAGTCTACAAGATAATTTATGAGATATTGCAGAGACTCTTTCTTCACATGATTATCATATTAAGGATCTTCAGGAAGCTGTTTCTGATATTCAAGAAGATTCTATTTCCAATTCTATAAACTTGAAGGATATGGAGAAAAAGGTTTCTGATTTGCACCTTAAAGTTGATAATTTAGAAAACAGAGCCAGGAGAAACACCTTGAGGTTTATTAGGATTCCAGAATCTTACAATATAGAGGCTTTATTGCCACTTGTTACTAAAACTATTCTGATGAAGCTTCATATTTTGGATAAACTTCCTAACCTGAGAATTGAGGGAATTCACCATTTGGGTCCACCCAGGTAGAATATGAACTCTAAATCTCGTGCTGTCATTGCTAAATTTCTAGGTTATTCTGAAACTTAATAATCTGGAGGTAGATGGAAAAAGAATCCTATTATTTCAGGATTACTCAGCTTTCATTTCCCAAAAGAGAAAAGGCTTTTCCAGCATCTGTCAGGCCTTAGCTAAGCTTAACATAAAGTTTTCTTTGAATTACCCTTCTAGATTTAGAATTGTCCATTCTTCAGGAACTTTTGTTTTCAACGAACCTGATGATTCTCAAAGTTTCCTTCGCCAACATAATATTTCAGGTTCTTCACCAAAGATGACAAAATTTGATTTAAGCCAGGAATCTTGTTCTTCTCAGGTAAAGAAGTCTGCAAACTTTAGAGACAATACCCGTATCCCATTGAGGTCTCAAAGAAAAGATGGGAAACCAGCTCATAGGTCAAGATCTCCCAGATCACTCTCTTCTGCTCAACAGGATCTGATGGTCCATTGACTTTGGACTTTGGATTTTTGTTTTTTCAGTTTCTAGGTTTCCAGCTTATTTCTATTGGTGTTTGTTCGCCCAGGCTACTTATCCGTGTGTGATAAGTGTGATGCCTTCTTCCTTTTCACGAAAAAAGGAAGTCAATAAACAGATTTTGATGGCCCTACTTTTAGGGTGGTTTTTCTTGTTAATAGTTTTGGTTTCTTTTCTGTTTTTCTTTTTATATTTTTTAACATTTTATTAATAGTTTATATTAGAAAACATTTTATTAATAGTTTTTTCCTTTCTATCCAATGGAGTGTTATATTTATCACATTCTGTCATTCCTAAGTACCGTATTAAGTTAAATTCTTATCTCAGGCTTTTTAATGAGTAAGTTAAAGGTATTAACTTGGAATGTTAATGGACTTAATTCATATGTTAAAAGAAAGAGGATTCTTATTTCTTTAAAGAGACAAAAGGTTGATGTAGCTCTACTTCAAGAGACACATCTCTCTGACCAGGAATCTATTAAGTTAAAAAGAGATTGGGTGGGGTCAATAGCGTTCTCTCCAGCTATTAAGAAAAAGAGAGGGGTTGCTATTATATTTTATAAATTGTTAAATGCTCAAATTTTGCATACAGAAATAGATAATGGTCGTTTTGTTCGCACTGAAGTTCTTATTAACAATAAAATGCCCCTAATAATAACAAAAAATAGTTTTATAAAATGTTGACCAAGAAAATTACCTCTTTGCCTCAAGTTAGGTTGATTGACTTTAATGAGTCACATGTTGCTTCCATATATAAATGCGGCCCTAAATCAAAACTTTCCTTTAATAAATCCCCATTGATATCTAATTTTTTTGAAAAATACTATGTTAATAGATATTTTTTTTTAATAGAGAACTTTGCACCCTTCTGAGGTTGATTTCACTTTTTTTCTCATCCTCATAACATGGGCTCTAGGATAGATTTTATTTTTACATCTGTAGATACTCTAAATATAATATTTTCCTTTTTAAATGCTAGATTTCATAGTCTTAGTAATAAATATAAGTTTTTGGCCAACCTAGGAAAAAATTGGAATAGATCTTCCCATACTTTTATGGTTAAGGATAGCAGGAATAAAGTTATTAACTCTCCTAAAACTATTTCAAACATTTTTAAAGATTATTTTTTAAACATTTACTCTCCTTTGTATGATAAAGATAAAAGCTTAGCTTTTGTCTAAAATTCATTTACCTTAAACCTCCCAGGATAAATTGAAAGTTTTGAATTCCCCTATAACTACAGAGGAAGTGATGAAAACTGTTAATAATCTAAAGAAGTTTAAAGCTAGTGGTCCTGATGGTCTTCCCGCTTTGTTTTATAAATCTGTTTCTATTAAAATATCCCCTTTCCTCATTGATATTTTTAATGAAATTTATTTGCATGGTAAAACTTTGCAATCTAGTATAATTTTGAATATTAAGCTAATTCCTAAAGAAGGGAAAGATCCATTGTTAACCTCTACTTATCGCCCAATTTCTCTGATTAACCAAGATTTCAAAATCTTCACCAAGATTTTAGCAGATAGATTGGCTGATATTCTTCCTGATATTGTCTCTCCTTTTCAAAATGGGTTTATTAGAAAAAAGTCGGGAATAAAAAATATTAGGGCCTAAGAAAGTTCAAAATCTTTTCAATTCCTATAGTTCTTATTCTGGGTATGTAATTAACTCTAATAAAACTGGTTTGCTTAATATTAATAGAACAATTTCAAAGAAAATCCTTTTTAACTAAAACATCCAGGATCTTCAATTAAAATTCCTTCTGATATCTCCAGACTTTATTCTTTGAATATATCTCACCTGATTAAGCTCACTGAATTTTTGTGATAAGTGGCCTAACTCACCTCTTCATTTTATGGGTAGAGCTGCATTTTTTAAAATGTTGATTTTTCCAAAGTTATCATATCCGTTACTTAATCTTCCTCTTCTTTTGAAGCATTCTGATGTCAAGAAATTAGATAAAGCGCTGTCCAGATTTTCATGGCAAGAGAAGAAGCCTAAAATTTCTTTGGTCAAGTTACGTGTATCTAAACTTTTGGGTGGTCTTAATATTCCTAATTTTAGGTTCTTTAATATTGCTTCATTATGCAGATATATTATCGAGTGGATTTCAGGTAGGGAAGTTTATACTAATCCTATTTGGAAGGAGGTGATCATATTTCTACCTTTCTTCATAAAAAATAGGGTGGTCTTCCTACTGATATAAAGAGAAACATTCTTTTACGAGACTCTTTTGCTACCTGGAAGAAAGTTCATAAATTACATGGTAGTTATTACCAAATTTCTCCTTTTCTGTCCCCTTTCGATCTATGTTTATTTACTAAAGCAGAAAGAAAATTTTTGATTCCATATTGGAGAAAAAAAGGTATTTCCCAACTGTTACAGTTAGTTGATAGTACTTCTGGTTCACCAATATTGTTGGAATGTGATAGATTAATTCATCTGATATTTCTATGTGGCTTAGATCTTATAGATAAAAATAGTGTTACTGTTGATCAGCTTCCTTTATGTAAGGGATTTCAAAAAATTATAGAGGATATCATATATTACTGACTTTTGTCTCAGGTCTTCTCCTAACAATCTCAATCCCTTACAAACTTTAGCTAAAAAGTTGTCATCCATATTGAAAATTAACATCACATCTCATAATTTATTATCTTCTATTAAAAATCTCAATAAACTTATTAAATGCGAGGGTTGGCGAGTTCAACATTTTAAGATTGATCCATTTAAGCTATAAGCTATCTTACTTTAAGAATACAGAGGGTGTTTCACTTTCTTATTGTCCTAAGTGTAAGTCAGAGAATGTTTCTTTATATCATTATGTGTGTGAATGTCCTTTAATTTCTGAGCTGTGGAGTTTGCTTGAAAAAATTTTTAAAGAAAAATTGAATATTGACCTTAATTTGTCTCCTGAATCTGCATTAATGGATTTTTGGGCATTGTCTTCTGAAGGTGGTACTCCAAAGATTTGGGGCCCGATTCACTAACTTCGAGTGAAGGATTTGAAGTAAAAAAACTTTAAATTTCGAAGTGTTTTTTGGGCTACTTCGACCATCGAATGGGCTACTTCAACCTTCGACTACGACTTCGAATAGAAGGATTCGAACTAAAAATCTTTTGACTATTCGACCATTTGATAGTCGAAGTACTGTCTCTTTAAAAAAAACTTTGACCCCCTAGTTCGCCTCTAAAACCTACCGAACTCAATGTTAGCCTATGGGGAAGGTCCCCATAGGCTTTCCTAAGTTTTTTTGATTGAAGGATATTCCTTCGATCGTTGGATTAAAATACTTTGAATCGAACGATTAGAAGGATTTAATTGTTCGATCGAAGGAATAATCCTTCGATCGTTCGATCGTACTATCTGTGCTAAATCCTTTGACCGATATTCGAAGTCGAAGGATTTTAATTCCCAGTCGAATATCGAGGGTTAATTAACCCTCAATATTCGACCCTTGGTGAATCGGCCCCTGAGACTTTGAATAATTATAAGAATTTTGTTCATCTGGTCATTGCCGCTACTCGTAAATCCATCTTTTTATATTGGATCCAAGACACTTCCCCAGATTTAAAGGTTATCTTAAATCTCTCTGCATTGATGAAGCAATAGGTTTTAGGTATGGTAATTTAGGTCTTAGAGAACATTTTCTTAACCTCTGGTCTCCCCTTTTTAAAATTCTGAAATCTGAAGATAGAATTTACATATTAAAATTTATGTATAATTCAGATGAAAACTCCTCTTCCTTGGCTCATTGTAATTCTAAGATTGATTGAGGATGTGATAATTTTGTTTTTTATTTGGTTAAATTTTTTGTTATGTTTGTTGATAGAGAGGAAGAACTTATTTTATTTTATTTTATCTTATTTTATATAATTTTATTTTTCTTTGATGAATTTTGTAATTGTCCTTGCTTGATGTTTTGTTAACAATGAATTGCTGCATGATATTTCTTCTTATTATGTAATTGACAAATGTTATGCTAAGCTGTTGCTTTGCTGCTCTTTGTTCTTTCTGTTTTTTAAAAATGCTAATAAAAACAATTGAAAAAAAAATACTGTATGAACTGTCAATAATGAGAAGTGATTGTACATTTATGATATGAGTGAAGGACGTTTGTTTTCTTGTGGTTAATTCAAATGGAGAAAGTCCACAACGCCTGATAGGATTGTTACAGAGAATTGACAGGACAGCTGGGAGTAAATCCAACCAAATGCTGCCAGTAATTGTGTTGTTGGAAGTGGGATGGTACAAAGACACAACTCCACTTAATATCAGTGTCATTTACAAATTTGTAACAAAATTGAAAATTTAATTGTGTAAACTGTCAAATACAACCTGTACTGTTTCCTTCTTATAACAAAACGATTTTAATATAACATTTAATAAAATTTTTATATCTTTAGCCCAAATGAGAATGACATAGACCCATTTTAGTAGCATCATTTATTTCTACAAATTTGGTAGTGAAATTACTGGTTATCAGATGAAATTAACAATAAATCCATTAAGTCAGTTCTGCATTTTATTACACTTGCAGACGTGTGATACAAGATACACAAGTTAATGATACTGGAGAATTTTTCTCTGTAGCAGCGGCACAAACACATAAGCTGCATTTTTATGAACTGGTGAAAAGATACAGATTGAGGAGATACAGAAAAAATACAGATGAATATGAAATGGCAAAGTTAAAAAATACTAGCTGTAGTTAAAAGATCCTGAGTCAGGGATAGAAGTTAAGCATCTGAAATATTGTGCAACCAAGAATTGTGGGAAATGTAGTTACAGCAGATAAAATCCTTTATCTGTCACAGTAGAATTTCAAGTTGTGAGAGGAGAAAACTATCGCATTCTGGCCAGGAAAACGCAGTCTTGTCCCCTCCACTGTGACACTTAACAAAGGCTTTGAAACTTAAAATGTTTTGGGCACTCAACTAGCATATCTAGGAGGATTGGTAGATATGGAAAGTAGTTTTGTTTCAGATCTCAAGTAAAACATAATACACTTAAAAAGAATTATCAATCTGACCCATAAAGATAAAAAATAGAAGTAAAGTTAGTTTGAGACAAAAACTATAACAGAGAACATTTAAAGAGACAACACTAATATTTCTGTTAACACTATAAAGACAATTGGAGTGAATTAACCTTATTCACCAGTAACCCATTCACAAACAGAAATACACAAGAGAACTAAATAACAAAGAAGACAATGTTAGGATAAGATAAGAATAGTGACATGATAGTCAAAGACAAAATAACAATATTAGTATAATAGTGTCAGACACATAGAACAAATATTATATTACAAGTGGTACCTATTAAAACATATAAACATTAAAGAGAACCAAAAACAATATAGCAAATGTATTCATTACAGACACATCAAATTCATATTACCGTCAAGTCAAGTCCTTTTCTTTCTAACATACACACAAGTATTACATCCAAAATATACTCGTAGGGCCCGATTCATCAAGGGTCGAATATCCCTCGATATTCGACTAGGAACTAAAATCCTTCGACTTCGAATATCGAAGTCGAAGGATTTAGCGCAGATAGTACGATTGTACGATCGAAGGATTATTCCTTCGATCGAACGATTAAATCCTTCTAATCAAACGATTTGAAGGATTTAAATCCAACGATCGAAGGAATAATCCTTCAATCAAAAAAACTTAGGAAAGCCTATGGGGACCTTCCCCATAGGCTAACATTGACTTCGGTAGCTTTTAGCTGCCGAACTAGGGGGTCGAATTTTTTTTTTAAAGAGACAGTACTTCGACTATCGAATGGTCGAATAGTCGAACGATTTTTACTTTGAATCCTTCGATAGTCGTAGTCGAAGGTCGAAGTAGCCCATTCGATGGTGGAAGTAGCCCAAAAAAACTTCGAAATTCGAAGCTTTTTACCTTCGAATCCTTCACTCGAAGTTAATGAATCGGCCCCTAACACTCTAACAGATCTGTAGAAACACACCTATATAACAATGTAAGGATGCAAAAAAGCTGAGCAGCAAGTTATTAACATTTGTTTGTTTATAAAAACAAACAGTGGAGACAAACAGACATATAAACATGAGTCACCTGCAGGTAAAAATTATGTTATACTTTCCTCTGTAATTTAGAAGGGTTGGGATTTTAAAATTGGGAATAATTAATATCAGATAATAGACACCGAAAATGAAACCTCATAGAGAAGTAAGAAAGAAGATAGTTACATCTGTAGCTTTCAGCTTCTCCAGCACTACTAATTTCTCCATTTGGAGACATGAGAAAGCTCCATAGTATAGATAGCGGGAAGTGTGTCTGTAGTGGGTATTTACTGTAATTTTGTGTAAGGGAAGAAAACTTATTTGAAGTTGCAGATGGTGGACACCTAGATGTTTCAAACAGACAGGAAAGTGATGGACACTTCACACACTACAAGAATTCTCTCTGGAAGATCCTAGATTTCCATTCCCTAGCCTGTGGAGTCGCCTCCTAAACAGGAAATTTAGGGAAAATCCTAAAACACAAACAGACTCTGTGAAAGACCCGCGAATTCCCTCATGGACCCTTTCATATGGATTAGCGTTATACTAAATCTTATTCACACACTAGTTTGATGCCGGTTATTGTATCCAGTCTCAACCTCATTCATCCAGCTCAAGACACAGGGATTCTTTTTCATTCATCAACCAACATACATGTGTAGTTTCTATGACAGATTAGTCTAATGCTTCATGATAAGGAACGACATACATGACAAAAATAGTAAGGAAAAAAGTATATTCCTTTCACGAGTGCCATTTGAACTAATTGACGCAACACTAGAACAGGTTGAAAAACATCTATACTCACACTATGGAGTCTTCCGCTGCGAGATCAACTTCGTACCTCAGTGATAGACCACTTGCACTACCATCAGTTTATCCTCTGGATAACTGGCCCTTGAAGAAATGTGACTGGAAAATTTCAGGCGTCCAGCGTCTGGAAAATGATCATGTTGGGAGAGTCACCAAATATGTTGCTAATTTATTGCTATGACCTTGTTATATGGAAAGCAAAACTCAGAGATAAGGTTATTTCAAATAGAATGAGCTTTATTGAGTTTAACAAAGAACATAAAATGGTTTTGCTTTAGGAAAGCAGTCATGTGAAACCGAAGGCTTTGCCATAGACTCTCCTCTTCTCACAACTTTTATAGAATAAAATGGGAGTACACATACATACGTAAATGTTGGAAGAGAACTGAATGTTCTTATCTACAGATATTGAAACTGAAAATAGTTTCCCGCTTACAACTGTCCCTCAGCCTGGCAGTTCTTTATCAGTTAAAAGCAGAAACAGGGAGGAATCAGTAAATGAATTCTTCGATTCGAAGGATTTTAATGCAACGATTGAAGGAATATCCTTCGATCAAAAAAGTTAGCCAAGCCTATGGGGACCTTCCCCATAGGCTAACATTGACTTCAGTAGCTTTTAGATGGTGAACTAGGGGGTCGAAGTTTTTTTTAAAGAGACAGTACTTTGACTATCGAATGGTCGAATAGTCGAACGATTTTTACTTTGAATCCTTCGATTTGAAGTCGTAGTCGAAGGTCGAAGTAGCCCATTCGATGGTCGAAGTAGCCCAAAAAATACTTTGAAATTTTAAGTTTTTTTACTTCGAATCCTTCACTCGAAGTTAGTGAATCGGCCCCTTAATTTTTATTTCTTTTTTGGGAGGGTATACTTGTGCTGCCTTTCAGACTACAGAAAAAGAAAATTTTGGTAAGTATAATTTTATCTTTTCCTTCGTCCTCAGGCAGCACATACTTAATGGGATCTAGCAAGCTAGAATTAAGGGATGGGATTTTTAGGACTTTTTAACAATTTCTCCAGAATTCGACTACCAAAGGCTGCATCATTATCTGCATCATCTAAGGCTGCTAAGTCCAATCGGTAGAATCTTGCGAACGTAGAAACGTTACTCCATGTGGCAGCCTTACAAATCTCATCTATATTCAAAGATGTTTTCTCAGCCCACGATGTTGCCACAGCTCCAGTTGAATGAGCTCGAATTTGATTAGGGGGATCTTTCCCCGATGAAGTATATGCCAAGGAAATAGCACCTTTCACCCAAGCTGAAATGTAGATTTTGCTGCTTTTTTTCCTTTAGACTTTCCTGTAAACATTACAAACAGCTGTTCAGATTTTCTGAAATCTTTTGTTCTCTCTATATAAATTTGTAGACACCTTTTTACATCCAGTTTATTAAGTTCTTCTTCTTTTTCATCTGCAGGAGAGGGAAAAAAAGATGGAAATACAATTTGAGCATTTATGTTTTCTGTAGATGAAATTTTTGGCCTAAAGAAAGGTAATGTTCTAAGCACCACCTTCTCTGGAAAGAATATTGTGTACGGATGAGTTGGGGCTTGAGCTTGAAACTCTCCTACTCTTCTAGCCGACGTAATGGCCACCAGAAAGGCTGTTTTCCCTGCCAAATATTTTTGACTGATCGTTTGTAGAGGTTCAAACGGTTCTTTGCACAATGCTGACAACACCAAGTTAAGATCCCATGTAGACAAGGGTATTCTTATTGATGGTCTCAATTTGCTGATAGCTTTTATGAAACGTCTTATCAGGAGATCCCCTGAAAAAAAACTCTAGCTGAAATTGCTGAGAGAGCAGAAAGATGAACTTTTAAAGTTGCTGGCTTAAGCCCTTTTTTAAACCCATCTTGTAGGAATTGCAGGATAGCAGAAACAGGACAGTCTTTGTACTGGATGTTTTTTTTTTTCCACAACACTGAAGAAATTTTTTCCAAACTTTATTATAAACTTTAGATGTAGATTGTTTTCTTGAATGTAGCAGAGTTTTTATTACACTTTTAGAAAGACCTTGTTCTGTCAAAATTTCCTTGTGAAATTCCATGCTGTCAAATCCACCTGACAGGATCTGGATGATTCATCTGTCCCTGCATTAGCAGATCTGGTCTCTGTGGAAGCTTCCAGTACCTCCCTTTGGACAGAATCATTAGATCCGTGAACCATACCCTCCTCGGCCAGAAAGGGGCTATTAGAATGACTGACGCTTGATCTTCCTTATCACTCTCTGGATCATCGGTATCAGTGGAAACAGGTAAGCTATTCTGAATTTCCAAGGAATTGACATTGCATCGAGGAAATTTGGATTGTCTGCTTTTGACAGAGAGCAAAATTTCTCCACTTTCTTGCTGATTCTGGACACTATTAGATCTATCTGAGGATAACCCCACAATCTGATGAAAGACTTGAGTATTCAACTCCCATTCTTTCTGGTCCAGTAATTTCCTGCTGAGTAGATCTGTAAAATTATTTTCTGATCCTTTTATATGCAGAGAACATGCTGAGAAGAATTAAATTCTCCTCTGCCCAATACATCATCTTTTGGCATTCTCTCATTAACAAAGGAGCTCTCGTTCCCCCTTGTCGATTAATATACGATACTGTTGTCGTATTGTCTGCTGACACTCTCATGCTTCTGTCTAATGATTGAGGCAAGCAGTCCCAGTTGTGTCGAATCTCCTTTTGTAAAGGACGTATGTGTGCCTTTGCCCACGAAACTGCTTCTAAAGTGGCTGTTATCAGACCAAGTACCTTCATCGCTTGCTGAATAAGCAGGTTTTGAACTTTTATAAGATTCTTCACTGCTGTCATCAAAGATGCTATCTTCTGCTGAGGAAGAAAAAAACCTTAATTTTCAATGTGTCTAACTGTAGGCCCAAGAATTTTACAGATGTTTTTGGTTGTAACATAGATTTTTCTAAGTTGATGATCCAACTATGGTCAGATTTCATGCTTCTCTTGAATCATTTGATATTTGTTCTATTGACTTTACCTTGAGCAGCCAATCGTCCAAATATGGGACGACAAATATGCCTTTCTCTCTCAGAGCTGCCGCCAACACCGCAATTATTTTTGTAAATACTCTGGGGGCTGAAGTTATGCCAAATGGAAGTGCCTTGAACTGTAAATGATGAATAATCCCCTTTTGAGACACTGTAATATGTAGATATTTCCAACTGGCTTTTGAATACTCCTTGTTTACACAAAACCTCTGTACTGGGCAGTGTCGGACTGGCCCACCAGCATACCAGGAAACTCCCAGTGGGCCAAGGTGTCAGTGGGCCCTCCTGCTTCTAAACATTTGGCTTATTTCATGACCATTCCCTATTTCTATGAGAACAAAGAGGATAAATAGATGGATTAATAGATTATAGTCTGTAAAGAAAAGAGACTGGGAGAATAGAGGTTGAGTGAGGAGAGGAGTTATAATAGTACTGCGAGTGGCCCCTGGTCTAAGGTATTTGGGTGGGCCCCTGGTGTCCCAGTTTGACACTGTGTGTGAGCCCCCAAGGTAACAGTCCCAGTGGGCCCAGGACCCCCAGTCCGACACAGGTACTGGGTTTCTCTGAAATCTTATAGAGTAACCTTCTTTAATCACATTTAAAATGCATAAATCTGTGGTCGTCTTCTGCCAAACATGTTGAAAGAAAGTCAGTCTCCCTCCAACTTCCTCCTGACTCTCCACTGGAATAGTTGTTCATCTGGCCAATCTGGTCACGGAAGTCTCCACCTTTGGAGGTTCCTCCCATTCAGCTACATCTGCCTTTTCAAAGGGGAACATTTGTTTAAATTTTTACTCATCTCTGGCTTTTCCCACTCTGTTAGGAAAAAAAACTGTTTTAGAGATTCATGAATAGGAAAACACAACTGTTTTCTTTCTGTAAAGAAAAGGGAGACTTGACTTGTCTGTATTCTCCTGAGTAGAAGTCTCTTTACATACTACTTTTCTCACGTCCTTGCGCAATCTAGGCATCTTTTCAACACGAAATAAGAAAACCTTGTCCTTCTGTTTAACTGCAGAAGAAGATTGTTCTGAAGAAGAAGATAATTCTCCTATTTCTGTTTCAGATTCAGATTCTGCAAGAGATATCAGGCCCTCTTTTTGCTTTTTTAAAGCTTTCAAAAGACCTTTCCATCATTTCTTTAAACCATGACATAAACTCTTCAGATTTGTCAGTGTTAGAATCAACACATAAACCACAAATGAAAGAACTCCATTCCTCAGGAAGGGGCTCTTTACATTTGGAACATGTATTATGTTTTGCTTTCCTTTTTCTCTTGCCTTCAGATATCTAAAGCAAAGAAAAAAGGCAGCAGACAATAAAGCAATTAATATACATAATTGTACACCAAGTGCATAAGTACACTCAATACAACAGGAGGTACCATTAGCAGCCTTAACACAGACCGGTAGCCACAGCCAGGGTACTGCAAGGGAGACAATCAGTCACTGGCTAAACCAGCAATAAATACCTTTACTGATGATTAATTACATGCCCCAGGCTTCTGCAAACATTCCAGCGCAGCTCTCCTTACTCCTGTAATCGCTTTATGCTGATGACGTCATTATCCTGCGTCCCTCAGCAGCATGCGTCTAACTGAAGCTGCATTTCTTCTCTCTATCCGTCTGCCAAGCAGAAGCCTACAGTCCGGACGCATGCAGCCCATATCCAGCTGTCAGGGAAAATCCCCCTGGGAGAACTCACCCTCGGGTAGTTCTCCTATCACCTTCAGACGCCTAAGCATCTGGATCTTCCACCTCTTGGTCTCCACAGGTCTGTACCAAGGATAGTCGCAGGAAAAAGAACACTAGGGAAGGGCTGGAGAAGGAGGGGATATGTAGCAGAGTGTATTAATCACATTGGTTGTCTTTTTCCTGTACTATAGGGATGGAGCAGGGCTTAACCCATTAAGAATGTGCTGCCTGAGGACTAAGGAAAAGGGAATTTAACTTCCCCTGACTAAAAAAATAAAAATTTAATCTCTTAAAGTTCCCAGGAGAAGCTTTTTGCTGCCATTGTAATCACCTTTCCTCATGTCTGTACCCCTGCTACCAACATCACTCAGTCACCATTGAGCTGTTAGTGCTGAGAGTTGTAGTTGCAGTGTAGCTGTATGGCCACTGGTTACTCACTGTATTACATCCCCTGACTGACTGCATTGCTGGGGGAGTCACTACCAACCAACTCTGCCAACTTACCTGCAACTTGTTTGTTTCTTTCCAGGGAGGATTAAGATCACACTAGTTATTATGAGTGGAGCTGCCATACTCCCTCCCTCCTCTCACTCACCTCTTTTACTCACTGTTACAGAGTTTCTGTCTAACGATACAAATATTTCTGAGCCTGATCCTCACTGTATCTAGAGCTGAGAGGGTTAACTCCCAGGAGTACAAAGTGCTGTTTGTCTTTGATAAAAGGGAAAGTTCAGTTTGGTTTCTTGTTCAGTTGCTGTTCCTGCTCTCAGTGATGGCGGCTGCTGATCTGAGAGACGAGCTGAGCTGCTCCATCTGCCTGAGCATTTATACTGATCCTGTATCCCTGCCGTGTGCCCATAACTTCTGCCGGGGCTGTATTGGGAGGGTGCTGGGCACCCAGGAGGGATCTGGGCCTTATTCCGACCCTGAATGCAGACAGGAGTTTAAGGAGCGCCCTGCCCTGCCCAGGAACAGAACTCTGGGGAACATAGCAGAGCGATTCCTTTCTGCTCAGCCCGAGCCGGGGGACACTGGGATTCCCTGCACCTACTGTGACTCCCATGTACCTGCTGTTAAATCCTGTCTCCTGTGTGAGGCTTCTGTGTGTAATAAGCACCTGAGGATGCACAGCAAGTCAGCGAAACACGTCTTAATAGAACCCACAATGGACATGGGGGACAAGAAATGCTCCGTCCATGATGAACCCCTGAAATATTACTGCTGGGAGGAGTCTGCCTGTATCTGTGTATATTGCTGGGTGTCTGAGGAGCACAGGGGCCACAGGGTGGAGCTGCTGAGAGAGGCCTCTGAGAAGAAGAAAGAGACACTGAGGAAAGTTGTGGAGAAACTGAGGCCAGAGAGAGAGGAGACTGAGAGAGGAGCCCAGAGACTGCAGGAGCGCAGGAGAGAAGTGGCAGAAAAAGCAGCCGGTGAGACAGAGAGAGTCACTGCCCTGTTTAGAGACATCAGGGAACAGCTGGAAGCCCTAGAGAAGCGACTCCTGAGTGACATCTCCAGCCAGAAAGAGAAGCTCTCACTCACACTCACTGATCTGATGGAGCAGCTGGAAATAAAGAAGGACGAGCTGTCCAGGAAGATCCGTCACATTGAGGAGCTGTGCAACATGGCAGATCCACTCACTGTCCTACAGGAACGGGAATCACATGGAGCTGCAGATAATGAGGGGGGCAGAGAGAGACATGATATAAAGGTCCCTGCTGTAGGGGATCTGGATGTGGATCTGATCTCAGAGACATTACTCACAGGCTTTGCTGCCATTGTGACTGGGGTAAAGGGAGGGATCTATGGGCAGGAGGCTACAGACCTGTTACTGGATATAAACACGGCTCATAATCATGTATCTGTGTCAGGGGATAGGAAATCTGCTTCCTACTCACTAACAAAACTACATTACCCACAATCCCCAGAGAGATTTCAGGATTTGAAGCAGACTTTAAGCAGCAGGAGTTTCCCCTCAGGACAACATTACTGGGAAGTGGAGGGCAGTGAATCAGGGGACTGGGGGGTAGGGGTGGCCTATCCCAGTATAGAGAGGAAAGGGGGTCAGTCCTGTATTGGGAATAATAACAAGTCCTGGGGTTTGTACAGATGGCATAATAATAACAGATATTCAGTGGTACATGACAGTAAATGGACACAATTACCCCACATCCCTTCCTGCAGGAGAATCAGGATCTCATTGGACTATGAGGCTGGACGTCTGTCCTTTTATGAGCTGAGTGAGCCAATCAGACACTTACACACCTTCACTGTCACATTCACAGAGCCCCTTCATGTTGCATTCTGTGTTGGGTGGGAAGAAGGTGGCTGGGTGAAAATCATTAGTTCAGTCCACAGTAGTTAAAAGGTTAATCAGAGGATACATTATAACACTTCCTGTAGGAATGAACCAATCAGTGCAGCCCTGCTAAGTGCATTTCCTTTCTCAGCTGCAATATTATATATCAGTGCTGTGCATCACTTTCCTTATGGTCAGTCGTTATGAATATTATTGTATGTATGGAAGAAATTATATTGAGGTCAGGATGTATGCTCTCATGTGATGGAATAACCCCCACCTAAATTTTGCTTAAAGGACCAGTAACATCAAAAAAAAATGTTTCAAAATTTGTTAGTGCACAACGAAAAATAAACACCAAGACAAATGAAACTTTTAAAAAGCAAAGCCTTTATTAAGAAATAACTTACAGAAAATCCACTTCCTGTCCTCTTCAGAAACAGCGAAAAGACGACCATCCACACTGCAGTAATCGATTTCTCCTCCCTGGCTATTCACTGACAGGCATCCTCCTCCCGACGTCCAGCAGCAGCTGTGTCTCTCCTTCCCCGTGCATCTGCTTCCCTCCTCCGCTCTCCTCACCTCCCTCTCTGTCTTCTCTCCTCTCAGAGAGAGAGATGCAGCGCGTGATTACTACCCAGGCAGAACAGAAAGGCGCTTCTCACTTGCTCGTTTCATAGGAGTGTGTAATCTGCTGTGGAACTCCTGCCTTCCCCTGGGCTCTCCCGGCGCTGGACTGAAGGAAGTGGATGCAACAGGGTCCTCTGCCCCTACCACAGGAACCTCATGTGCCCTTAAAAAGATCCCCTCTGTACCACGCTCCTATGAAACGAGCAAGTGACGATCTGTTTCTTCCCTTGAGACGGCTACAAAAGAAAGGGGCCCATACTTGTAGCTTGTCAATTTCCCCGTGTGATCACATGACCAGCACCTCCCTGCTAAGGATGGGGATAGATTTCCATGTCAGCTTACTACTTCACGGATCTGCTTCAAAGGAGCGTGGTACAGAGGGGATCTTTGCTTTTTAAAAGTTTCATTTGTCTTGGTGTTTATTTTCGTTGTGCACTAACAAATTTTTAAACATTTTTTTTGATGTTACTGGTCCTTTAAATACACTTACAGACTGAGTAAAGTCACATAACTGTTAGGGATACACACCTGTAACTATAGGGGAATCAGACCCCACAGCTGTAGGGGGCTCAGGAGGTATAGGGGCCCATTTATTTTAGGACAAATGCACAAGGAGTTCCAGCTCTGCAGATGACAAAATGGTCAGAATTGTCCCTCATTTATCCTGAATCATTTGGGCCCTGCCAGTTTCCTTGTGTGTCCAGCAATTATCACTCAGAAATGCAACAAATTTCTCAAAATAGTTCCATGTGCCACTGACTGTATCATAGCAACAACATATTGTATTGCAGCACCAAGAGGACATAATAATATGCAGGGAGGCAGTTGTTTAGGAAAAGGGTTTTAATATAGACATAGATAAAAAAAACAATTGTGTTTGTCCCAGTGGGGTAGTTAGTGACAGGCTAAATAGCACAGCCCTATAATGTAATGTGTAATATTGAAAAAAACATTTTTATTTTTCATTAATTCCTGCAAATTATTATCAGGCAACAGATCTACCATTCTGTGTTTCAAAACATTTTCTTGTCAATAACTATTGAATAAAACATTTGATCAGCTAAAGAGCTTTATACATTAGATTTTGTAACTTCATTATTAACAAGAGGGAATACAATATATTTAATTGATTCTGTTTTACATCTTTGTGACTAATAATAAAATATAATATTTCCCAGTGATACCTCAGTTAGTCTCGAGCGGCGCCCTTTGTCAAGTGGCGCCGCCCGAAACATGTTGTGTATCTCTACCCCCAATAAAGAAACTACTGCAGTCCAGTTGCTGCCTTGGATGTGTCCCACACCTTCATATTTTCTACAGTTTGACTATTTCTATGTACAGTAGCCTGAGTGTTGTAGTTCTACTACACCTTCATGGGAAACTTCCACTTAGCGAAGGCTCTGATCCTGATGCGTGAGTCGCAAGGTAACCCATGCTCCTATCACTAGCTGGACACTTAACTATCTGGATAGCCAGATTAGCGTTACATTTTGGCGCCAAACGTGGGGCTCACTTCCCTAAATCAGGCTGTGCTACTGTATCTTTACATTTTTGTGACAGGCTGCGGACCCGATAGGCAAAAGGCAGTCCTGCATGACTTTTTCACGAATTGTTTGAATTTTTTGTACAAACTATTCGGCCAGAGTTTGGGCTTGGAGGTTCTTTCCTGAATTCATGATTTTTGCCGGGCCACTGCTAATTCTCGCTGTGGGTGAGAATTCACTGGCACCATTTTTGCCATCACGAGAATTCACTAGTGCCATTTTGTTCCCGGGCAAGAAACTTTTGGCACACTGGAAGAAAGGGCGGGTGCGGACGTCATGTCACCGCCGTCATTTTGTGAGGGAGTTTCATTAGAGACAGACGTGCACCCCACTGCTCCTGTTACTGATTTGGCCCAAACCCTTAGTGGCTGCTATAAGGATTCTGTTTCAACTCCTCCACTACTAGCGGTACTAGTATACTACCACTCCTCATCACGGAACCAGGAGTGCCAACTACTAAGCTCCTGGTTCCCAGTGCTGCATTTACCAGTCCACGTCTGTGGCTGGCTCCAGTGTGCGGACTCCATTTTTTTTGGCTTCTCCAATTTACCCTGCAGCTGCAGGTACAAGCCTTCTTCTGTTTCCCTTCAGCCACGTGGAATCTGTGTCCAAATCTAGGATGGTGGACCAAGGCTGGGATGGATGGCCTGACCCAGAGGCCCTAGAGGGACAGACCTCCTTTTCCTTCAAGGATCCAATACTGGAGCCTTCTAAGCACAGGTATTTTTGGATTGGGACATTTGGGGAGAAACATATTGCCCCTAATTGTGCTGTACTTGTGCCCTATTGTGGGAAGTGTGGAGCAGAGAGTGGAGCTGAATTTAAGAAACTGTTCAAGTCTTGTTCAGTATGCCGGCAGAGTTGCTGGATGGGGCCCCTAGCTGTAATAGAGGAATCTCCGGGACCCATCATTTTGTCCCCAGTGCCTCCTGCTAATGACTCTACTCTCTTTTCTGTGTCTGATGTCGTGGCTGCGATTTTGCCTGAGTCTGCCCCACTCCCCAGCACATCACCCATGCAGTCTGCTGCTGCACCTTGTCCAGTTGCCTTGCCTATCCCTGATTCGTCAGCTTTGAGCGGGGTGAACGAGACCCCAATTTCTGCTTCCATGGGGGGTATAGCTGTAAACCCTTCTACAAAGAAAGCTGCCATATGTGGTAGGGGCCGCGGATGTGTCCCCTCCACCAACGTTAAGGCCAAATCACCTTCCCAAATTATTGGTGCTGTTGCCTCTGCTTCCTGTTCCTCTGAGGGGGGCAGCATAGAGTAACTTCTGTCTCCACAGCTGGATTGGGCAGGATGGACTTTGGGCCACTACCAACACCATCCTTATCTTCAGTGGAGGAAGTTAAGTTCTTTTCAACAGGGCCACTACACTCTAAGGATCCTCCTACCGACATTTCCTTTTGAGTTTCCACTGGGCATGCTGATCCAAAGAAACAGGATCCAGAGAATGATTAACATCAAGGTGTTTGACCAGTGGGGCTATTTCATGCCTTATGCCCCTGAATGGGTCTCTGATGAAATGGAGAAGCACCTTGATGAATGGATTTATGGGGAAATGATCAGGAAGGAAAGCATTGGATCCAGAGGGCTCTTCCACAACAATGCTGCTAAGAGGGAACGTGACCTGAGCTTCTTGAGCAATGTGGTCCATGAGTGGTGGTACAGCCGTACCATCCTCAAATACTCCGTCAAGAGCTGCGGAAAGTTCCAAGAGGAGAGACATTTTAGTCTCAGTGAGCAAATTTCAAATGGGGGCCGCATTGACAAGCCGCACCCCAATTATTTGTCCTATGAGGATACCGTGTCTAAGTCTTGCCTCGGGAGGGAGATCCACAAAGCATCCTAAAAAGGGTATGTGTGAACTCTATTTCCCCTGGGTGCACTGGGACCCTCATTTACCATTCAAGGGATCCAAGGTTCTTATGGACTCCTGCAAGTAGAGACTGAGGCCTGCCTATCCTGGATGATAATGAGGAAATTTCATCCAGACCCCTTGCTTTTCAACATTTTGGCCTAGTTAATTGCCCTTTGTCCATCCCTGTTATTTCTGTGTTTTTGACAAATATCACCCTTGTATATAGTTAAGGAGACAGAGACTGCTGCGCCCCCACCACAAACCTTCTACCTCTAACTACTCACTATCCTAAAGCATTCTACCTCGCAAGTGACTGGCAAGTTTTGGACACTTGGATAGGTGGGGATGTGATGCTGGAATAAAGTTTTGGTTATGGTGGGGCCTTTCTAATACAACTATTGTCAAAAATGAGTGTTGTACTACTTTGAAATTGACTTTTCCATGCAAAAGAATAACAAAATTCCTTTTCAGCCAAGAATATGCCTGGGATGTTATGATGTGTTGTGGGATATTCCCACGTTCTTTTTCTTTAAGTCATGTGCCTGGAACACCTGATGTGTTGCGGGATGTTTCCAAGTTCCATAAGTATGCCTGGGTTAATGTCAGGTATTGCTGGGATTTGAGTCAGGGACCTTTGGGTTTCTGTCTCGATACCTTAACCATTTGGCCAGGTGAGCAGCCTGTAGGGTTGCTCGCTATATGTTACCTGGCCTCTCCAGCCCCAGCCTGTTTGTCCTCTGCAGTCCCAGCCCTGCTGCCTTATTAGTTGCAATTAGCCAATCAGTGCTGACTCTACCCTACTTAAGGTCAGCCCTCCAAACACACCTTGCCAGAGCATTGTTTCCCAGACAAGCAGTGTGGCATTGTCCCTAACTAAGGGTTTCAGTTCTAGCCTCATTTCCTTGTCTTGTCTAAACTCTTCCCTGTCTTGTCCTGCCTGGCTCTGAACCTTGTCTTGTTCTGCTTTACCTTCCCCTTCCAGTTCTGCTCCGGTCCAGCTTTAAACCTTGATCTCTCCTTGCTTTAACCTTGTCTTGACCTTGCCCTGCCCAGCTTTCCTTGCTATTCCTAATCTTGCTCTGTTCCTCACTAAAAAACCTGATCTTGCCTTAACTTATTCTACCTTGTAACTTTTCCTGACTTCACCTTGTACTGACCTTGCCTCGCCTGTCCCTGATTCTTGCTTCCTGACCCTGCCTTGTACCTTGTACCCCCTCAACTCACTCTGCTCTTGCTATCCTGCTCTCGACTTCTTCTGCACTCTATCCTCAGTTTGATCTGATCTTCGCTTGCACTGTCCTGTCCCATCCAGTCTGTTCCTGTTCCACTCCTGCTCCATTCAGTCTGTTCCTATCCTGAGTCATCACCCTCTTCATCCTGCCTAGTCCAGTCCTGATCTTCGCCCTCTCCATCCTGTTCTGCTCTGCACCTGATCCAGTCTGACTCTTCGCCCTCATCAACCTGTTCCTGCCTTCCCTTTACGTGTCCCCTAGACACATACAGCTCCTGCCTCAAGGACTCGCCCTTCCCCCATCAGTCTCCACAGTGCCCCCTACCTAATCCTTGACAGTTAATTCCTGATGCAGGGCAGGATGATTCCCAAGTGTTCCATAAGTGAAATGCCTGAGTGATCTGATACAGACACTCATGAATGTAATAAAGTTTAAGTAACTGAAATGTTTGCACTGCAACTTATCTACACAGTATTGTATGTTCTTTACTGTCTTTCTTCAACAGTATCCATTGTCACCAAGTATTCCTCCAGAGAGGATACCCAAAGCTGATGTCTATGTACTATCTTTGCACTGATTTTCAAAATGTTGGTTTTGATGTTTGTGTATTTCACACCATTGTCGGCACAAAATGGGTTTTCCCCCAGGTGTATGTAGGGACCCATAGGTTTTACTATGTTCCTATGGAAAATAGCACTTTTCGGGGGAAGAGCACTTCTACAAAATTTTGATGATTTGGAAATAATGATAAAGCGGCAGAGGTGTTGTTATTATGCACAGTAGTGATGTGCGGGTAGGCGCCACCCAGAACTGCTGGCTTCTGACTTTGTGTGCCTTCTGCCTTTGTGATGTCATCAGTGGGCGGGGCTGCACGGGCCATAAACTGGAAATCAGATGTAGTGCTCAGGCAGGGGCGGGTTAGGGTTGGGTTTTACCTGACCCGCACATCACTAATGTACAGGGAAAAGTACAAGAAAAAATGTTACAACTTATTGATAATGAGACCTAGAATCTGATCCCTTAAACATTTTTGCAAGTAAAGTTAAATGTCCTACTAAGGTGGCAATGAAATGGGAAAATCATATCTAACTTACTGAGATTTTCTTTACCTGGACTGTAACATGGCAATGGGCACCATTGGGTTAATCCCCATCACGTGATGCAGCAGGATATGATTATCAACCACTAAATTTTGGCTCCCCGCCCTTCCAACCTCATTTACTATAAGCCGAGAGCTCCCCTCGCTTAGGGCTGGGAACCTGAGCCAACTGCCATGTTACAGTCCAGGAAAAGAAAATGTCAGTAAGGAAGATGTGATTTTCCCCTTTCCTGTTACGTCACATGGCAGTGGGCACCATTTGGACCTTCCCAAGCAATACATTTACATTTAGGGAGAGAATAAAAAGATAAGCTAAGCCCCAGACTGGCTACTGCCCCCTACTAATCAGAGAGCTACCTCGGAGCTGCTATACTGCAATAAAAGAACATTAGAAGTTCCTTAATAAAGACCATATTGCAATTGCAGAGTGATAAGTGAATTCAATTAACGAGGAAGTACTCGATTGACCTGATAATGTTATTAACTTAATTATGGATAACCACCTAACGTATTCACCACTCTTGAAGTATTACAGGTCTCAGCCATAAATGAAGGAATGAATGAGTATACTTACAGTTTGAGATGCAGAACTGGATAAAATAACTTTTAACTGCTTCAAGATAAATTCATACATTTTAGAATTGCAGGTAATATACCTACTCAAACTTGCAAGAAGACTAGAAAAGATACTGCATAAGACAGAGTAACTACTGTATATAGACTGTCACATACAGTATGGCCACTGGGAGTGACTGGGTTCCTATCTCAGCAAACTCTATTGCACATAAATCTCATTTGGCTTTGTGCCCAGCTTAACCATTATGTTACCACATGGCTTTCTTGGCTAATCAGGTGCCACCAGGATTTATTGCGTGAGAATCCAGCAACTCCCCTGGGGCCACAAGAGGGCCCTGACAAATAATCAGGGAATGGAGCCTGAACAGAAGGGCTGGACTTAGTCAGACTGGCCCAGGTCAGAAACAGATAATAGGATCAGAATTGTGAGGCAACTGAAGGAACAAGCCAGGGTTTGAACCAGGAGTCTCCAAGGGGACAAGATAAGGAGCCACAGGAACCCCAGTTACAGGAACACCTGGGACTAAGTACACTTGACTTATAACAGGCAGTGAGTCCATGCAGTGCAGGGAGTTATATAGCCAATCTAATGGCTAATACTGAGCACCTGTGGCCACATAGAATAGCTGAGCTCTCCATGCCTAACAGGGAATACAAGGAACCTTTAAAGGAATTGTTCAGTGTAAAAATAAAAACTCGGTAAATAGACAGGCTGTGCAAAATAAAAAATGTTTCTAATATAGTTAGTTAGGCAAAAATGTAATGTATAAAGGCTGGAGTGAACAGGTGTCTAATAGAACAGCCAGAACACTACTTCCTGCTTTTCAGCTCTATAACTCTGAGTTAGTGAGTGACTATAAGGGGGGCCACATGGTACATTTCTTTTCAGTGAGTTTGTAATTGATCCTCAGCATTCAGCTCAGATTCAAAAGCAACAGTTATGACCCATTTGGCCCTCCCTCAAGTCTCTGATTGGTTACTGCCTGGTAACCACGGTAACCAGTAAGTGTAAACCAAGAGAGCTGAAAAGCAGGAAGTTGGGTTCTGACTGACAAGTTATACATCAAATCACTCCCGCCTTTATACATTACATTTTTGGCTAACTATATTAGAAACATTTTTTATTTTGCACAGCCTATTTACCCAGTTTTTATTTTTATACTGAACAATTCCTTTAATAGTGAACCAGAACCTTGGCTGTAACCCACACATTGCAAAGGCAATGCAGACAGCAAGAACACCAGGTTCCCTGTTCAACTGCCCCCCAGACACAAAGTAGATATCCATGTAGTACCCTGGTAAAAAAAACTGGCAACACTGTGTCCTGCTGAAGTTTCATTATATTATAATGCTAAGTAGCACTAAATGGTGAGCTGCCCACAGAGGAAATGTATAATTATACAAAGCCTAGTGCTCGGCAACAACATGATGTGGTGATACTCTAAGGGTAGGACTACATGCGATCCAATCCAACGCAACATGACTGTTAGATGCAGATGTAGTCTCTGCATCCGACAGTCGTGTCACATCGGATCAAGGCTGTGACATAATCCAACAATGCATTCACTTACCTTATTTCTGTCGCATGTGATTGGTCGCAGCACGTTTGATCGCGCTGAAAATGTCTGTGTAGTCCTTCCCTAAGTATTAATACTGAAGGATTAAATTAATCCATAGTAATGACATTAGCAGTATGTTGAATAGCCACACAACCATGCTTGAATTCAGTTTCAGAAACCTGCCTTTCAAAAGCAGATCTCGTATAAAGCGCTGGGTGAGAGCCCGTACACAGATTTGCACTAGGATTGATTTGAAGATATAATCAGTGCTGGAATTAGGGCGGGATACACAGGGAGGCCTTCACTTCTTTATTTGTGTAAAACAGTATTCCCTCAGCAAGGATGCAATCCCAGAACTTTATTTGCTCCTCTCCACTTCTGCATGTAAATAAAATGCTAAAGTAAAATAAAATATAGTTAAATATATAGAAGAGAAAAGGAGAGAAAAGTTTGCTGGGAGAGAACTAGAGAAGATAGAACAGATGAAGAAGGTGGAGCATCAGAGAGGGTTATAGAGAAAAGGAGAGGAGAAGAAAACAGGGGGAAAAAAATGAGAAAATGAATTAAACAGCAGCAGATTAAGGAGTAGTGAGAGAATGAGATATATGAAATAATCTTGGGTAATACAGAATATGATGAGGTTTATATTATGATAGACAATATACAGGCAAGGTGCTATGTTTTCAGACTTCCTGTTTTCAGCTTAAACCTTCAGGGCTAGGGCTTGAGCATGCTCAGTTTGCTCCTCCCTTCCTGCTGTAATCTGAGCCCAGAGCTATGAGTGAGCAGGGAGGAAGTATCATAGCAAACTAATACGGCCGCTGCTATCCTAAACAAACAGAGAGTGTCTAGAGCTGTTTACTCAGGTACGTAAAAACATTCTAAAGAATAAAAATGGTGTTTTAGCCTGCACTGGGTTGTGGCTAATCTATTGGCAATAAACTGCCTTGGTAGCTTTCCTTTTTCTTTAACCCAATGATGACTGTGTAATAGACAGCCCCAACATAAGCAATTTCCTCCTGGTAAAGAGACGGCATGAGAGCGCAGCTTCAACTTACTATTGTGAAATAGTAATGCAAACAACATAAGTACCATGCTCTTTTAGCTTAACTCATTTGAAAACCAGCCGACAGCAGAGGAATATGCTATAACATTGCAAGTTTCAAATGGATTCAATAACTGCATATTTGGGCACATACCTTGTAGGACACTGCTGCTCCAATAAAGCCAGAACTGGCTGAAGGTAATTAGGCCTTATTAGCCTCTGTCCTAAGGTATAGCTTCTTCTCCAGGTTTGTGTGCTGAAAGCAAATGAGTTTGGGTACTCAATCACTGCAGGCCACAGCTGCCGCTAATAAATCCATAATAGGCAGGAAAGGTAATTAAGCTGAACAAGCTTTTATTTTTTTTGTAAAAGGAACCTCACCCTGAAAGAAAAATAAGACAACTTACCTGATACTCCAACTATCCACACTCCATAAGTTTCCAATCATGAGCAGCTGGAGAGCAATTAGCTGCACAAGCCTCTCATATGAAGAGATATTGTTTAATAGAATAGTACAGATACAGTAGCTTGCAAGCCACCAAGCATAGACATTTCTCCATGACTTTGGTTATAGAACCTTCCACAGAATATTGCTCAATAGCATAATGGAGAGTAAGGTCATTAACTGCACACACGTTTCTGCTTTCTCCCCTTAAGGGATGATCCTATTAAATACTTACCTGAACCGGCCAGTATTGAAAACTGCTCAATTTAGGCCTCTGATATTTCCTGTAACTCACCCACTTCTCCTTCCAGTTTAACTACCAGGGGAGTCAATATAATGGAAAATTATAGAAAGCATGGCCATTTAAAGATATAAGGATAAGCTTACTGCTTTCCATATGGGGTCCGGGTGCTCAGGCTCCAAGCCCTCAGCAGGGGGAGAAAATACATACAAAACCTGAAAAATAGAGCTGGCACCATTCCAACACCCCAAAAATATGACTGAATTAAGTAAAATCCAGGAGTCTCAAAATATTAGTAAAGTAGTACAAAAAGCTTTATTTACATCTTGTATAAAAAAATAATAGCCTGACGCGTTTCATGTCCCCACAGGACACTTAATCATAGGCTAACTAGTTATTGATACATACAAAGTATTTAAAGGAAAAAGAGCCAATAGGAAATCGCATGAGCGGAATCACAATTAGTCAACAAATAAGTGTGTGTTATTGCCCCTAGTGGCTCATTATTTAAAATACCTTTAAAGTACAAATAGTTATTCTAACATAAATGTACATACAGTATATATTTTTTATACAAAAAGAGTATGGCAATATATTTCTTAATAAATATAAATACAATGGGAGTCAATCCACAAAGCACTCTGGGGCATCCAGCCCATATTAGTCAGATAGCCTTAGTAATGGACGAATTTCTCCAATTTCGCTTCACCAAAAAAACCCCGCAAATTCCCTGCAAAATTCACGAAATGGCAAAAAATTTGCGAAAAGCAAATTTTTAAGCCAGCGGTAAAATATTTTTGACACTGGCGACAATTCCGACGCTGGCGTCAATTCTAACGCCCATTAAAGTCAATGGGCGCCTAGAATTGTCGCCGGCGTCAGAAGCGCGGAATTTCATACCTGTCGAATAAATTCGCCCATCACTACTTACAGGTAACAGTCTGAAGATCTCTGGTCCAAATGCTATCAACAGAGTGACTTATTGTGATGTGAGCCAATGGATGGACATGGCCTGGATCAGACCCTCAAAGGTTGCACATAGGTACCATTACCCAGTCCTTGAGCTTCAGCAGGTAGAGAGGCCAGAGACTCTGCTGGTACTGGGGATTGGGAGAAGCTCATGTGACCAGAAATGAGGATGGAAGTTTGCGGCGACAAAATGTATTGATTGCGTGTCATATCCTGCCAGGTCACGTGATGGGGGGGATTAACACAATGGTGCCCACTGCCATGTGAAGGAACGGGAAAGAAGGAGATTTAACCTCTGAAGAAAAGCAATATATTGATATAAAACTATATTCCCTGTGTTCTACAATCAGCTAAAAACCCACAATAATTTGAGGGAACCCCCTGGGTGACCCACCATATCAGGAATACAATCACTAACTAGTAGTCTCTCACATTTGTAAGATCTTAAATTGCACAATTATGAAAAATGTTAGCTTTATATTTACAAGCCTCTACTTGGGTTTGATTGAGAATATAGAATGGCAGAAGACAAGATTAGGATGGTAAAAACTTTTATCCTTTTATTAAACATGAAGAAGGTTTGGAAGCAATTGAGTTTTATCTGACTGAGGATGAGGAGACTCCTTTAAGTGTAATGTAGTTCATTGTGGCACTCCAATGGGGACACGGTTTGAGCCTAGCTATGCCAATCATTTTATGGTATTCCGGGAAGCCCACAATTTGGCAGGTTGGGGTGCAAGGCTTTGGGTGTAAATAATAATAAAAATGTGTAGCCACCCAGTAACCATAACAAGGTCTGGCAGGATAATACTATGGAGTCAGATGTTGAAAAGAACAGGTCTATTTTAGAAGACCCATTCCAACCTGCACTTGCCCCTAACCTGGACCTGTGAAGCCCATGGTGCTTTGCAACACCCAGACCCACTCTAACAAATGCCTTCTTGAATCTGCCCCACCCACCAAAACCCTCTGCAAGCTGGAAATGACATCATATTTCAGGGAAGGGCGAACACAGGAACTGGAAGTGACATCACCAATTGACACACTTGTCAGGGAGCTGAGATGTGTTTTTTAAAGTTGCCTCAGCCTGTCCAATCACCTCTGCACCTGAGCATTGCCTACACACATCAGAGCTTTTCCACCTGAATCCTGACTGCTTTACACATATTCCAGGGTACTCGCCGGTAATCTATTGCAGGACTCTAAACCAAGGTTTAAGATTCATGGGAAAGGCTTCCAATAAACCCAGAAGGGAATTTATCAATTTAACCCAAAAAACAAATTAAATTAAGAAAATATAATAAATATATAAACATTGGAATGTTCTTAGTTTAGATAAGGAATTGCCATTGACTCTACCAACAAACTCCATTTCTGTTTGTAAAGAGAATTCAGTGTATGGGGAACAATGGGGCAGATTTATGAAAATCTGAGACTAGAGCTCTCCACGGAAAGATTCACGTGGGATTTCTAGTATTGTATTTATCAATGGGAGAATGATAGAGTTCACCATTTGATATATACACTTCTAAAAATCCACTTGAAATTAATAGAAAGTGAGAATCATTTGTGATGAGCTCTAAGCTCACACAAAGATAAATCTGACCCAATGAGTGCAAGTCCAAAAAACACATATTTCACATCTACAAACTATTGGAACATAGAGTTGGAGGGCTCACAGAGCGTTCATCATCATGCTCCCAGGGAACCGGTTCAACATATTGCTGATATCCAATCAAAACATAACTTTTACTATAATTTACTTAAAAACAACCATCCATCGGCTAAATGACCACTGGTAATCGGAGGGCAGCCTGTGATTACTGTGTTTTCACTACCAGCAATGGCCCAACTTCATATTCTTTTTGGTGAATAGATGGGAAAGAAAAATAGATGATTTAAAACCTGGGTAGGGGAAACATATTTAAGAAATAAAGTGAAAAATTGGACATCAGTGGGGACAGGACCTACCATTGGATGCTTGTAAATCAGTCTGGTCTTTGTTACCCAAACTATACTATGATTGTCATACGCACACCAAGACCCTTCCCTAATGGAAAGAACAAGTCAAGGAAGTGTCTTCCAGAACACATTTGGGACACAACCCTTATACTATCTACAAAAACAAGTAAAGACTTCACAGGCTCTGTAGAGCCTCACAATGGAACCTTGTTAATGCCTGTTAATAGAACTATGGCTTTAAGGCACCAAATTATACTATATGGGCCTTAAAGTTGCCAAGAATGGACAAGACAGTTGCTTGGAAATTAATCTGATAAAAACCAAGATTTAGATGTATTGGGGATTGAGGAGCACCAGAGGATGGCTGTAGCATAACATAAGAAACGTATTTGAAAGAAACAATGTCACTACCCTTTGAAAGTTACCAGTTCCCATGGGCTTCAAGAAGATATTTCACCAGTACAATGATCAATTCAGCAATGTTAAATAATGATGTGCCTTAATAATTTGGATAAAAAGAAAACTTTATTTCACAATCACATTCATCTTCAGACTCAACCCAACTCAGATATGGCTGCTGGACTTCCCCAGTTACTGACTTGTACTTAACAAAATTTCCCATGGAACAACCATCATGTCCACCTGAGACTCTTGTGCATATGTCAGCTGTTTACAGGAGAGAAACATAGTAGGTCCAAGGGTTCATTTTCACAACACTTTGAAACTCTGTTTAGCACAAGAAAAAATATTCTTTCCAGCATAAGCCATCTGGAGACCAATCACTGAAGGGTGCCCCCAAAATGTACTTGGGAAAGGTTTATCATTTGGGACTGTGAAGATGAGCAACATTTCTTATCACTGTAGTTTGCTCAGCTATGTGGTGCAGACAAATGGCTTCTCTCCAGTGTGGCTCTTTAGATGAGAAACAAGAGCACTCTTTGCCAAGTAGCTTTTTCCACACTCAGTACAGTCAAATGAATTCTCTCCTGTGTGAAACCTTAAATGAGAAACAAGAGAATGTTTTGACCTGAAGCTTTCGCCACACTCAGAGCAGACAAAAGGCTTTTTTCCTGTGTGAGTTTGACAATGGGCAAAGAGCTGACCCTTTTTCTTAAAGCTTTTACTACATTCAGTACATGCAAACGGTTTCTCTCTTGTGTGAATACGACAATGGACAACAAGTTCACCCTTTGTCCTGAAGGTTTTCACACATTGAGTACAGGCAAAGGGTTTCTCTCCTGTGTGAATCATAACATGCCGCTTAAGGTCTCCATTACTGCTAAAGCTCGACCCGCACTCAGAACAGGCAAACAGTTTCTCCCCAGTGTGACACTGAAGATGTAGCTTGAGTTGGATGCTAACCCTGAAGCCTTTCCCACACTCTTCACAGATATATGGTTTCTCCCCGGTGTGACTTAGCTGGTGATCAGCAAGCGCATGTTTCCATGTAAACTGTTTCCCACACTCTGGGCATGTGAAAGGCTTGACACCAGTATGAAGGAGATAATGAATGTTCAGCTTACTTTTGCACCTAAAGTTCTTTCCACACTCTGTGCACTCGTATGGTTTCTCCCCAGTGTGGATCATTTGGTGCCTTATAAGGTTCCTCTTTGTTATAAATGTTTTTCCACACTCTGTGCAAGGCAAAGTCATTCCTGTGTGAACTTTAAGATGAATCGTTAAGTTTCTTTTATCTTTATAGCTTTTCCCACACTCTGTGCAGACAAAAGGGTTTGGATGGGTGTGAATTTGGAGAGAACCATCTCGTGGCTCAGTACAGAATGAAGGATTTGCCCTGGTGTGAATTTTCATATGAGAATTAAGGTTGGTTTTTCTTAAGAAACATTTCCCACATTCGGGACAGATGAATGGTTTCTCTCCTGTGTGCATCCGATAATGGTCTTCAAGGCTACTTCTATCTCTGAGGCACTTCCCACACTCACTACATACATATGGTTGCTCTCCAGTGTGAATTCGAAGATGAACGTTGAGTTTACATTTGGCCTTGAAGCTTTTGCCACACTCATTACAGACAAAAGGCCTCTCTCCCGAGTCAGGTTTGAGTCCATTCTTGGCAGAAGGATTTACTTCATAGTGAGACTCATTTTGTGTTGTTAGATCTGTGGACTTTTCTTCTGTTTGATCTTCTTTAATTGCCTGACTTTGCTTCTTCTTTTCTTTAATTGCCTGACTTTGCTTCTTCTTTTCTTTAATTGCCTGACTTTGCTTCTTCTTGTTCAATGTCCTGCCCAATTTATTACACGTTGACGATTCTCCTGCTGTGTGAATTTGGGTTTGGTTGAGGTCCTGCTGAACATCTGGAGTTTGGTCTCTTTTGATCTTGTTCAGCTGAGACCTCTGTGATCCGTATGGAACGAAATTATATCCTTCAGCCCTGAAGAACGTTCTACTCTCCTTGTCTGGTAAGATCTCTAATAACATAAACACAGTCATGTCTCATGATTAATAAAATGCATGGAGGTGACAACGACAAACATAATACTAACAACTATGGAATTGGTAGACCGTGGCATTGAAGTGAAACTAATGGTAATGGCTGGAAGAGATGAAGAGAAGAGATGCATATTCAGATGTCATTGGAGTGATGAGCCTCAAACGGGAGCCTGGCCTCTAAGTTTAAGAAATACCCTCAAGTAAAACTCAGATGTTTAGGCTTTTGTTTGGAACCCCCTTTAAGGTTCTAACTGATCAGTAGGATTTGGTCTCTTGGTTGTATAACTTGGAAGTGAATGTAGCAATAGTAATAGGAGAAACAAGTTGACAGATTCTAGGTGGACAGACGTGGACCCATAGGAACAGGATATAAGTAGTGATGGGCGAATTTATTCGGCAGGCGTAAATTTGCAGCGAATTTCTGCGTTTCGCCGCCAACAAAGTTTTTTGATGCCGGTGCTGAAATCGACGCCAGCGTCAAAGTTTATTTGACGCCGGCAACAGTCTAGACACCGGCAACGATTAATGGACGCCCATTGCCCTTAATGGGCGCCGGCATCAACTTTTACGCTGACGCCCATTTTGATGCCCGTGAATTATCGCTGGCGTCAAAAATTTCACAAATTTTTCACCCATTTCAGTTTTGGTCTCCATCACTCAAAAAGGACATTATTGTATTAGAGAGGGGACAGAGAAGGGCAACTAAGCTGGTAAAGGGAAAATCTTAGCTATGAGGAAAGACTGGCCAAATTGGGGATGTTCACTCTGGAGAAGAGGCGCTTAAGGGGTGATATGATAACTATGTATAAATATATAAGGGGATCATATAATAATCACTCTAATGATTTATTTACCAGTAGGTCTTTCCAGCTGACACAAGGTCACCCATTCCGATTAGAAGAAAAGAGGTTCCGCCTAAATATTGGGAAGGGGTTTGTTACAGTGAGAGCTGTGAAGATGTGGAATTGTCTCCCTGAATCAGTGGTACAGGCTGATACATTAGATAGGTACAAGGAAGGGTCGCATGCTTTATTCACCAGTAGCTCCTCCCAGCAAACAGGAGGGAGCCAATGAGATTAGAGGAGGGAAAGGGGTGTTGCAGGGAAAGCTGGGAAGTGAATCATTTGTACAGGCTGATACATTAGATAGGTACAAGGAAGGGTTGGATGCTTTATTCACCAGTAGCTCCTCCCAGCAAACAGGAGGGAGCCAATGAGATTAGAGGAGGGAAAGGGGTGTTGCAGGGAAAGCTGGGAAGTGAATCATTTGTACAGGCTGATACATTAGATAGGTACAAGGAAGGGTCGGATGCTTTATTCACCAGTAGCTCCTCCCAGCAGACAGGAGGGAGCCAATGAGATTAGAGGAGGGAAAGGGGTGTTACAGGGAGAGCTGGGAAGTGAATTAGGGGTACAGGCTGATACATTAGATAGGTACAAGGAAGGGTCGGATGCTTTATTCACCAGTAGCTCCTCCCAGCAGACAGGAGGGAGCCAATGAGATTAGAGGAGGGAAAGGGGTGTTACAGGGAGAGCTGGGAAGTGAATCAGGGGTACAGGCTGATACATTAGATAGGTACAAGGAAGGGTCGGATGCTTTATTCACCAGTAGCTCCTCCCAGCAGACAGGAGGGAGCCAATGAGATTAGAGGAGGGAAAGGGGTGTTACAGGGAGAGCTGGGAAGTAAATCAGGGGTACAGGCTGATACATTAGATAGGTATAAGAAGGGGTTGGATGGTGTTTAGCAAGTGAGGGAATACAGGGATATGGGAGATAGCTCATAGTACAAGTTGATCCAGGGACTGGTCCCATTGCCATTTTGGAGTCAGGAAGGAATTTTCCCCTCTCTGAGGCAAATTGGAGAGACTTCAGATGAGGTTTTTTCGCCTTCCTCTGGATCAACTGTCAGTTAGGCAGGTTATATGAAGACTTAAGGTTGAACTTGATGGACGTGTGTTTTTTTTCAACTAACTTACTATGTTACTATGTCACTATGTTCACGGGAAATTAGTGAAATTTGTGGCGAAACAAAACAAATTCACCCATCACTGGACATAAGGTAAATTGTTAGTTGACTACTTAATTATTTTATTAACATCTTTTGTATCTCTCTCACTATATATAAGAGGGTCTAAGAACAGTCTAAACAGTGATAATATGGGGGACAACCAGGAGACAAAGGCTTCCAGCTGACCAAGCGACAAGTCAAGTTCTCCAAGTTTGCCCATAGGGGTCTCATGCTGAACTCTATATGATACAATAAATACTGCCAGGCTGAGGGAGATCAGTGCATTGGTTGCTATGAGGATCCTCTAATCATGTTAATTAATAAAACAGGGAGTCTGGGAATCTTTTTTCACGTTTGATACAGAAGTGAGTTGACTGCAGTGAGTAGCCAATGGAGTAGTTGTATGAGCCAAGAAAGGACTGGAGGACACTCACTGATCTGATGCACCATCTTTGCCCTGGGTCTCATTTCCCGATTGTCTTGAGGATTGGAAACAAATTATTCTCTGGATTAATCCTTATTCTCTCCAGCAGAACCACCTGCCAAAGTTAAACAGAAAGTTACTCCTTCCCCAAAATGTCACCAAATAAGACCTGGTGTCAGACATAATGCTGAGCATGTGCCTCATGTGAATAAATAGAATAACGACGACACAGGAGGAAACAGAGAATTGGATTGTGCTGATCTCCTGGAAACATTTGTTTATAATATAAACATTCATAATACGAGGTGCAAATAAGGTTTGTGTTTGAATTGCCTCATCTTGTGAATTGATAATCTCAGTATATATTGTAGGGTCTGTTGTGCTTTTATCCACTGCTACTATAGGGGCCACTGTGATATTATTCACTGCTACTATAAGGGGTTGTTGTGTTATTATCCACTGCTACTATAGGGGCTGCTGTGCTATTATCCGCAGGCCCGGATTTGTGGGAAGGCCACCTAGGCCCGGGCCTAGGGTGGCAGGATTTTAGGGGGGCGGCATGCTGGCCAACCACACCCACATTGGTTCAAAAACACTGGGGATGTGCAGGAGATACAATCTCCATGAAAATTTGCATGAATAAAAGGTAGGGGACAGGGGGGGGCAAACGGCAGTGGGCCTAGGGGCGCCCACTATGTAAATCCGGCCCTGATTATCCACTGCTGTTGGTTCTGTACAATAAAAAGGTGGGTCTGGGATGTGATATTGTCCTTCTGAGCAGTAACTAACACACAACTCACCTTTTCACACACTATTACAGTTGCACAGAGAATGCTGGGAACTCACCTGCAGGTTATTCTTTTCTGTGCACAGGATTAGGGGTCAGGGCTGCGGATAGAAAACTGTTCCCTTACTCACCCCCTTCTCTTCTTCCTTCCAGTCTCTGTTCCTCCAGTTTTGCAAAATTTCCCCTCGTTGTGATACATTGTATCTGTGTGTGAACCTTGTGAGAAGGACAACAATTGCCTTTCCCTTCTCCTCCAGTTCCCCCCAGACTCAGTGGTACAGTCCCGTCCCAGGGTGAATCCATGTTCAGCCTCTGAGTAAGCCCCTCCCCCACACAGTCATTGAGTAACAGGGAGACACTGGGTGTCACTAAATCTCTCCCCCAACATTGAATCCACATCCTGTAAAGTAAATCACTTACACACTGCATAGAAACCAGTTCAGTCTGCAGCATGTATTTACTGCTACTGAGCCCTGCAGCGTGTGTAATCAATATGTGACCCCACTCTACTGGAACTGTCAATCAAAAATATATCTACCTCCAACATTTTAACTTTATCTATTTTTTCCCCTCATCCCTGTATGTGTCCCCCCCAATATTACCCCTTTATATAGGGACTTATGGGAAATACACTGAGCTGAACTCTGTACCCCACATTAGCTGTATCCCCCCAATATTCCCCTTTATATAGGGACCTATGGGAAATACACTGAGCTGAACTCTCTACCCCACATTAGCTGTATCCCCCCAATATTCCCCTTTATATAGGGACTTATGGGAAATACACTGAGCTGAACTCTGTACCCCACATTAGCTGTATCCCCCCAATATTCCCCTTTATATAGGGACTTATGGGAAATACACTGAACTCAGTGTGAACTCAGCGCACCTGACCCCAACCCAAAAATTGTTGCCATTGTAGGACCTGCACCCACATCTTCTTGCTCTGTACTCTGCTACTACTACTGTGTGTGCCTCTGGTTCCAACACAGAGAATCCTCTGAGAAGAGGAGGAGGAGAGAACCTCCCCAGTCTGCCCCACACCCAACCCTAACCCTCAATGGCAATATCTCAAACAAGGCCCACTGAACTGTAACTCACACATCACATGATGTCACATATAAGTCACATGATTCAGTGGCTAATTCTAAGAAATAAAATGTCCCATAATGTAAATTCGAGCTCTGTGTTAGTGTTCAGGTCCATTGAAATGCTGGACCAGCACCTACAGGACATTGGCTTGTTCTTATAAACACTTTCCACACCATAAGATCTTGTTCAACACTTCATTCCATTAGAAAATGTATGATATGGTGACTATTAAAGGACAAGTCGAGTGAATAGAATCACTAACCTTGGCTCAGGGGCCAACGCTCCTCTTGAAAACACAATTTCCAAAGTCTCCATGGACAGTCGCCTGGAACAAGGGCTCAAGACAATGTGCAGTGGGGGGGACAGGGTTAACAAATGTTCAAAGCTTTTCCCATACTCACGACACACAAATGGCTTCTCTTTTTGGTGAATCCAAAGATGAGATTCAAATTATTTCATTTCCTTGTAGTATTTCCCAGTGTGGGAACAAATAAAGTTATTCTCATTTGTTTGACCCCAATGGAGACTGTCATGGATCAGTAGATGTTCCTGGAGGTCCCTGTTCCATAAGAAGCCCTTATTACATTCAGTGCAGGTAAATGGTTTCCTCCCAGTATGAAGTTATTTGTGAGCTATGGGGACATTTCCCACATTTAGAGCAGACAAAGCTCCGCTCCTCCCCATGTGAATTCTCTAGTGGGTGAGAAGGTTTCCACTGTTTTGGGCATATAAAAGTTTTCCCAGCATAATACAGTATTCTTTAGAGCAGTGACCCTCAACCAGTAGCTCATGAGCAACATGTTGCTCCCCAACCCCTTGGATGTTTCTCCCCAAACTCTTGGATGTTGCTCCCAGTGGCCTCAAAGCAGGTACTATTTTTCGATTCCCTGGCTTGAAGGCAAGTTTTGGTTGCATAAAAACCAGGTGTACTGCCAAACAGAAACTCCTGTAGGCTGCCAATCCATATAGGGACTATCAAATGTCCAATCACAGCCCTTATTTGGCATCTCCAGGAACTTTTTTTATGCTTGTGTTGCTCCCCAACTCTTTTTACATTTGAATATGGCTGGATAAAAAAGGTTAAGGACCCCTGCTTTAGAGAAACCAGTTGATTTGAAGTTTTCTGTAGGAACATCTGAAGAACATATCTTCTTCCTTTCTATACCAAGACATGAAGACCCCTCTGATATGTAATACTCCTGCCCATTCCATGGCTGTTTGCTATTATTGGATGCCAGGCCAGATACACTCCCTCTAGACACTGATTGAGGTTCTCCTGAATTTTGCTCACTCCTTCTCTTCTGACCTTATTCATATTTGGTGCTGGAGATCGAAACAGACCTATGCAGGGGTGCATCTATCTATTTTATCTATACATCACATTCTTCATACATTTCTATTTATCTAAAGGAAGGCAAAGGACAGTGGAGGAAAGGGTGCAGGGGCACGTTGCACCTTAGGCCATTGCACAGCTCTAAAATGGGGTGTCATGAGCCCCAGTTCCATATATGATGTCACTTCTGGGAAGTATATTTATATAGAGATCTACTCCCATGGGAGTCTCAGTGCTTGACTAAGTGTGTCAGGAGGTTAAATGACTTGTCCGGGGTCACAAGCAGTTGCCACATGGAATTGAACCCAGGTCTGTAGCATTGGAACCCACACAACATTGAGACAAGTGATTGCTTTGTGGGGATTAAAAGACAAGGAAACTTCTCTGATCCCTGATCCCCAATACTGACCTTTTAAAAAGCAGGGTTGTGGGATGGGGGGGAGGCCACAATGTTGGATTTTATGTGGGGCAACTGCAGTCAGAAAGCTTTGAAAAGGCCCAACATGGCCCCAGCCCTCAGCCCCAGTGCACTGCTCTGCTCTTTAATAGGACAATATTGGGGATTGGAGATGTTGTGGGGGGGGGGGGCTACAGTATATTTATCACATACAGCTTTCTTTGCCTTTAAAGGGATACTGTCATGGGAAAAAATATTTTCAAAATGAATCAGTTAATAGTGCTGCTCTGAAATCCATTTCTCAAAAGAGCAAACAGATTTTTTTATATTCAATTTTGAAATCTGACATGGGGCTAGACATATTGTCAGTTTCCCAGCTGCCCCCAGTCATGTGACTTGTGCTCTGATAAACTTCAATCACTCTTTACTGCTGTACTGCAAGTTGGAGTGATATCACCCCTCCCTTTCCCCCCAGCAGCTAAACAACAGAACAATTGGAAGGTAACCAGATAGCAGCTCCCTAACACAAGATAACAGCTGCCTGGTAGATCTAAGAACAAGACTCAATAGTAAAATCCCATGTCTCACTGAGACACATTCAGTTACATTGAGAAGAAAAAACAGCAGCCTGCCAGAAAGCATTTCTCTCCTAAAGTGCAGGCACAAGTCACATGACTGGGGGCAGCTGGGAAATTGACAATATGTCTAGCCCCATGTCAGATTTCAAAATTGAATATATAAAATATATAAAAAATATATAAAAATCTGTTTGCTCTTTTGAGAAATGGATTTCAGTGCAGAATTCTGCTGGAGTAGCACTATTAACTGATGTGTTTTGAAAAAAACATGTTTTCTGATGACAGGATCCCTTTAATATATCCAAGATTAGCAGAGTTCAGACCAGAGTCCCCCAGGCCTTCTCTGTTCCTTTGATCCATATCGACCAATCAGACGTTATGACAGTATAATCCCCCAAAAAATGTGGTCAGTCTGTGCAGTACCGTAACTAGAGGGTGGCGGGCCCTGGTGCGTGACGCGCAGCCGGGCCCCCCCCCCTCCGTACAGCCCGCATTTCAGTGGCGCGCGGGCTGCCGGGGGGCCCTGAGGGGCTGCGGGCCCTGGCCCGCTCGCACCCCCTGCTCCCCCGGTAGTTCCGCCACTGAGTCTGTGACTCCCAGTAATTGGATTGGGCACCTTACAGATTTCTTTGAGTGTCACATTTATTTTGTTCTCTGGTTTGAATGGTGATGCCATGCGGGTGCCTGGGGAGCAAATAGGAACACTGACGCTACTCCCCACTGCACCCTGGGACTGGCTCATCACTCCATACTCACTCACTGGCTCCTCACTCACTCACTCACTCACTCACATACAGACTACATACTCATTTACTGGCTCCTCACTCACATACAGACTCCATACTCACTCACTGGCTCCTCACTCACTCACTCACTCACTCACATACAGACTCCATACTCATTTACTGGCTCCTCACTCACTAACATACAAACTCCATACTCACTCACTGTCTCTTGATTCATATACGGATTCCATACTCACTCACTGGCTCCTCACTCACTCACTCACTCACATGTGTCCATCTTTTTCTCTTCTCTGCACTGCTGATTCTGACTCCTGAAACAATGTAGCCAGAGCCAGGGGGCTTAACAACAGGGGGTGCAGGGGGTGCTATCACAATGGGGTCTGCACCCCCTTGGTGGACACTCATGCCAATGCAAAGCTCCACATGGTCAGTTACCCATAAAGATTGCACCCATAGATTTTTTTATTTCCTGTTATTTACATAGATCCAACGCATTCCACAGCGCTTTACATTGCCCTTATACATCATTCCCTGCCCCAGAGGAGCTTACAATCTAAGGACCCTATCACAGGCTTGGATGAAGCTGAAACATTTCCAAAAAAAGTCTTGACTTTTATTAAACTCCATATAAAGTCACATAATGAGTTGATCTTTGCTGCAGAACAGGTACCGTATTTTGCTTCTCCTTTGGGAATAGGGTGCAGTTCACCCATCTGACACCAACATGCTAGAGTCACATGCAGTGGAAGCCTCTCCCCTTCTGATTGGCCATTTAGTAGAAATAGCCCTGGCAGTGGTGCTGGGCATAGGGTCTCAATGCAGGCAGAGCTTTGTAGTTCAGCAACATCTGGAGAGATGGATAAGTTATCTGAATGGGGAATCCTGGGAGGAAAAAGATACTAATTGCATGGGTGTGTACTTGGCTACCAGCTGCTGCTAATGTTCTCTGGTTGCTAAGGCAAGTCACCCTGGTAACTGATTAACATATTGCTGTGAGGTGTGATTCTTATGATATTTCCAGTTTTTAGCCAGGCCCTTTCTTGTGCAGCATCGCATCTGGCATCCTAAACATTGCCTGGTTGCTATGGTCTGTGAACCTAGTAACACAAAAGAACAAAGAAAGCCAATATATTATACACCCCCCAACAAACAATACTACTTTATTAAACTAATGAAAAGCTTAATGGAACCCAAGACTGGTTAGAGGGGTCAGTCACCTGACTATTAACTGAGAACTGACAGTTTGCAATTAGTCTACACTTTTGTTTTGCATAGTTTACCCTAGCAACCAGGCAGCAGGAAGTCAGAATGGAAGTTCAAGAGGGAGGAGCCAGGAAAAGGACATGCCATTCACAATAACAGTTACTGGGGTCAGTGCCCCCTCCTTCCCCCCAACAACTTGTAAATCGGATTTCTCTAAAATTATCAAAAACCAAATCTTTTTATAATATGTGTCCAAGGTTCAGCAGGTGGCTATTAGTCAAGGCTGACCCAATGCTAGCCCTCGAGGCAACGAAGCACTTCCACACTGGGAAAACATGCACCTGCCAATAACCCACAGCAACCAATCAGTGATTAGCTCTTTTCAGCGACTTCTAGAACAATGAAAAGATTTGATTTGTTGCCTTAAGTTACAGTCCACACACCTATTTGCCCATTGTTTAAAGGGCCACAATGCTCTAATATTGATTGTGGGGCAGCACCCCATGACCAACAGAAGCTCAGAGTAGAGAGACCACCTCATAGATAGTCCCCATCCCTACGACTGCGCACATAAAACATGTTCCTGATGCCCTGGTTAATAGCCGTACGGCCTTTGGCTAAAGCCTCGTCTGCCATGTCTTTAGGGAAGTAGTCATGAAAGGCATGCTGGATGGCATGTACCCGCCTTGGGCTGAGGGGCATTTTCTGATCGGTGCCATTGAAGTTGTGCCCATAGAGTTCCTCCTCGGTGAAAAGCAGCTTTGCAAGTTGCCATCCAAAGGCCCCGGGGTTGTTGACATCTACTTGTCTCCGGATAGACATGGCCAAGTCTTCACCCACCCTTAGCTCTACAGCATTGACTGGCACGTTTGGTGAGCTGATGATGGTGACTGGACCCTGCCAATCACAGTGGAAACGTTGTTTTCTCCGTCTTTTAACGACAGGGAAACATGGGGGGCTGGAGCTGGAGAAATAATGCACTGAAGGGTCGGGGTAGAGATGAGAGACAATTGGTTGGTCCTCATCCTCCTCCTCCTCAATGTCCAACTTTAATGATTGAGAGTGAGCATCATTAGACAGAACCTCATGCCCCCCTTGCCCAAGATCATCAGGAGGGTCTTCAAACAAAGACAGTGCTGGGGGGATCCTCCTCTCCTCGTTTTTCTTGCAACTGTTCAAAAACTCAACAATTTCATCCAAGGAGCTGAAGCAATACACAGGGGGGGTCTGTGTTGCCACCTCGTTCCCTTGAAATCTTGTATATATCCCATCTTCTACCCCAGGCGAAGGGGCAAGAGATGAGCTGTCTTGTGCATGGAACGGCTCCTCTCGGCAGCCCTCAGTCCTAATCTCCTGGATCTCCTGCAAGCAGAGAAAGAACATGAAACCAAACCCAAGATCTAAACCAAACCAGGAGGCCATGAGGAGTTGAAGGTTGCGGTGCAATAAGGCTACAAATCATATCTAGAGATGGATCAATGTGCAGTGAGGGAACAATTCTGCCCACCTGGTTCTGTGCCACCATCTTCCGTCTGATCAGCCCCAGCGGCTCCTTGTGTTTGCTGTAAAACAGGGGTTCTTAGGGTTTGTTATTTCATAGGGAAAATTAAATGTAAATTTACTCAGAAGGGGAAAAATGTCCTTCTGACTCCAAGGGCAATCAGACCAGTCCCTTGATTAACTTTGTACTAAAAATCTGATCCTTCCTTGTACTTATTTAATGTATCAGCCTGTACCACTGATTCACTTCCCAGCTCTCTCTGTAACACCACTTTCCCTCCTCTAATCTCATTGGCTCCCTCCTGTCTGCAGGGAGGAGCTACTGGTGAATAAAGCATCCGACCCTTCCTTGTACCTATCTAATGTATCAGCCTGTACCACTGATTCACTTCCCAGCTCTCCCTGTAACACCCCTTTCCCTCCTCTAATCTCATTGGCTCCCTCCTGTCTGCTGGGAGGAGCTACTGATGAATAAAGCATCCAACCCTTCCTTATACCTATCTAATGTATCAGCCTGTACCACTGATTCACTTCCCAGCTCTCCCTGTAACACCCCTTTCCATCCTCTAATCTCATTGGCTGCCTCCTGTCTGCTGGGAGGAGCTACTGGTGAATAAAGCATCCGACCATTCCTTGTACCTATCTAATATATCAGCCTGTACCACTGATTCACTTCCCAGCTCTCTCTGTAACGCCCCTTTCCCTCCTCTAATCTCATTGGCTCCCTCCTGTCTGCTGGGAGGAGCTACTGGTGAATAAAGCATCCGACCCTTCCTTGTACCTATCTAATGTATCAGCCTGTACCACTGATTCACTTCCCAGCTCTCCCTGTAACACCCCTTTCCCTCCTCTAATCTCATTGGCTCCCTCCTGTCTGCTGGGAGGAGCTACTGGTGAATAAAGCATCCGACCCTTCCTTGTACCTATCTAATGTATCAGCCTGTACCCCTGATTCACTTCCCAGCTCTCCCTGTAACACCCCTTTCCCTCCTCTAATCTCATTGGCTCCCTGCTTTCTGCTGGGAGGAGCTACTGGTGAATAAAGCATCCGACCCTTCCTTATACCTATCTAATGTATCAGCCTGTACCCCTGATTCACTTCCCAGCTCTCCCTGTAACACCCCTTTCCCTCCTCTAAACTCATTGGCTCCCTCCTGTCTGCTGGGAGGAGCTACTGATGAATAAAGCATCCGACCCTTCCTTATACCTATCTAATGTATCAGCCTGTACCACTGATTCACTTCCCAGCTCTCCCTGTAACACCCTTTCCCTCCTCTAATCTCATTGGCTCCCTGCTGTCTGCTGGGAGGAGCTACTGGTGAATAAAGCGTCCGACCCTTCCTTGTACCTATCTAATGTATCAGCCTGTACCCCTGATTCACTTCCCAGCTCTCCCTGTAACACCCTTTTCCCTCCTCTAATCTCATTGGCTCCCTGCTCTCTGCTGGGAGGAGCTACTGGTGAATAAAGCATCCGACCCTTCCTTGTACCTATCTAATGTATCAGCATGTACCACTGATTCAGAGAGACAATTCCACATCTTCCCAGCTCTCCCTGTAGCACCCCTTTCCCTCCTTAACATGGAAGCTCCTTACACTCACCTTTTCTTAGTAAGAGGCACTTTTGGGATAGTGACTTGTACCTCTGCAGGGGGCGGGGATTCCTCTGGATTCTGTAAGTACAGGAAAGGGTTACAAGTAGATCAGTTACTGGTACATTCTGACACCCCCACCTTCCCCAGATACTATGGGCAAATAATGGAGGTGTACCCCTTAAATGTTCCCTATATTGGGACAAATGACATGATGTTACACACCATCTGGGGTACATATTCTAATACAGAGGTACAGGGGCTCCCCACCATCTCATCCTGCTGATATAGATAAAGATGGACTTCATAGAATCCCACTGTATTTAAGCAGTGATTTTAGGGGAGACTTTATTGCACATATGGGGAACACAGACCTCAAGGTTTCAATTGATCAGATGGGGCCCCAGAACCCCCTCACCTGTACAACCATCTTGACGCTGCTGTTTTTCCGGGGGGTTCGACCCACAGTTGACATATCTGAGAGGGGGATTTTGTTTTCATGTAAAGGGGGCAGCTCTGAGTGCAGAGGGGTCTCAGGGACTGGAGAGACAAAGACAATGAGTTAATTGGGTAATGTAACCCCCGAATGAATTTTACTCCCTCCCAAACTAAAATGACCAAATGGTTTGTCTCCCTTCTCTTTAACCCCCTTTCCCTTCTCTCCTTCTGTCTCTCACCCCCTCTCCTTTCCTTTTCTCTCCAACTGTTTGGCCTTACTCTCCCCCATCCTCCCTCTTCTCTCCCCTTCTATATTTCTCCTCTCCCCCATTTGTCTCTCTACTCCTTAACCCCCTTTCCCTTCTCTCCTTCTGTCTCTCACCCCCTCTCCTTTCCTTTTCTCCCCCAACTGTTTGGCCTTACTCTCCCCCATCCTCCCTCTTCTCTCCCCTTCTATATTTCTCCTCTCCCCCATTTGTCTCTCTACTCCTTAACCCCCTTTCCCTTCTCTCCTTCTGTCTCTCATCTCCTCTTTCCCTTTTCTATTCTCCCCTAACTGTTTGGCCTTACTCTCCCCCATCCCCCCCTTCTCTCCCCTTCTATATTTCTCCTCTCCCCCATTTGTATCTCTACTCCCTAACCCCCTTTCCCTTCTCTCCTTCTGTCTCTCACCCCCTCTCCTTTCCTTTTCTGTTATTTCTGGGGAATATTTATAGAATATAAAATATATAATGTAGAATATAGAATTTTTATACAAAAGGTATAGTATAATATAATAATGTTAATAACAATAGGGTAATATAATAAGATAATATGATATGACAGGTAGAAGATAATGTAATAAGATATTATGATCATTCATTTGTAGAACTGTGACATATTCCAAAGCGCTGTACAATGAATAGATACATACAATAAACATATAGATTTACATACATAGCAATAAATAACCGATAAAAGAGGTAAAGTTGGTCCTGCCAAAGAGCTTACAATCTAAAGAATAATATTATATGAGAGGTACAGGACCTATTTTCTGGCAGATTCTGATAGAGAGGGCCCAGTATATGGGACAATACGTTTCTGATTCAGTCTGGATGGGCTCAGTCATTGCCTTTGTCACCTGCTGTACATCCTGAAAAAAGGGATTTGTTCTAACGACATCCACCTGTGTAACTGTTCTCTTTCCTTAATTAGGCCACACCAGTCAGACCAATGTAAGTGTGTGTGTTGGCTGTAACTGCCTGAAACCCCTGGTCATTGGAATAGTATATATACTATGTTGTATATATATATATATATATATATATATATATGTGTATATGCATTTGTCCCTAGGACAGGAGGTCAGGCAAGGACACTAGCACAGCACATAATAACAATAATAATAATAACAATAAGAGCTGCGTGGCCTCCCCCTGTCACATTGCCTCCACCCCCCGTATCCCCCACCCCCTCGGATACCCTCCACTTCCTGCTGGGATCTGACAGTGTGCTCTGTACTGCCAGCTGTGCACTTCCTGTGTGCACCCCCTAATCCTTCCCCCCCTCAGCCCCATCCTCTCCCCCTGAGCAGCTGGAGTGTAGGAAGGTTATACTGTGCCCCATATACAGTGTATAGTTACCCTCGCTGTGCAGTCCCTCTGGCTCTGTGGATATGGAGAGTGGGGGAGACTGGGGGAGACTGGGGGAGACTGGGGGAGACTGGGGGAGCAGTTGGGGTGGGGGGAAGAGGACAAAGAGGGGTTGAGAGCTGAGAGGAGACTCAGGCTGGAATGAGAGAAGAGGATTTGGGGGGGGGGAGTAGTAACACTGCCGTCAGAATGAATGGCTAATGACACTGCGTTGTTAACTCATTGGGAGGGGGCAGCACTCACAGACCAGCAGTCTGGGCACCTGGAGAAAGAGCTGCCACTTGGCTACTAATGAGTTAATCCTCATGTGACAGTCTGGCCACTGCACTCTCTTATAGGCGACTCTGTAACCAACTGTTATGACTTACTGCTCTTCCACTATATACTCTATATACCGCTATATACTCTATATACTCTATATACTCTATATACACTATATATTCTATATACACTATATACTCTATATACTCTATATACTCTATATACACTATATATTCTATATACACTATATACTCTATATACTCTATATACACTAAACACTCTATATACTCTATATACACTATATACTCTATATACACTATATATTCTATATACACTATATACTCTATATACTCTATATACTCTATATACTCTATATACTCTATATACACTAAACACTCTATATACTCTATATACACTATATACTCTATATACACTATATACTCTATATACTCTATATACACTATATATTCTATATACACTATATACTCTATATACTCTATATACTCTATATACACTATATACTCTATATACTCTATATACACTAAACACTCTATATACTCTATATACTCTATATACTCTATATACTCTATATACACTAAACACTCTATATACTCTATATACACTATATACTCTATAAACACTATATACTCTATATACTCTATATAACCTAAATACACTATATACTGTATATACTGTATATACTCTATATACACTATATACTCTATATACTCTATATACTCTAGATACACTATATACTCTATATACACTATATACTCTATATACTCTATATACTCTATATACTCTAGATACACTATATACTCTAGATGCACTATATACTCTATATACTCTATATACACTATATACACTATATACTCTATATACTCTATATACACTAAACACTCTATATACTCTATATACACTATATACTCTATATACTCTATATACACTATATACTCTATATACTCTATATACTCTAGATACACTATATACTCTAGATACACTATATACACTATATACTCTATATACTCTATATACACTATATATTCTATATACTCTATATACTCTAGATACACTATATACTCTAGATACACTATATACACTATATACTCTATATACTCTATATACTCTATATACTCTATATACACTAAACACGCTATATACTCTATATACACTATATACACTATATACTCTATATACTCTATATAACCTATATACACTATATACTGTATATACTCTATATACTCATTATACACTATATACTCTATATACTCTATACTCTAGATACACTATATACTCTATATACTCTATATACTCTATATACACTATATACTCTATATACACACTATATACTCTATATACTCTATATACTGTATATACTCTATATACTCTATATACACTATATACTCTATATAGTCTATATACTCTATATACACTATATACTCTATATACACTATATACACTATATACTCTATATACTCTTATACTCTATATACTCTATATCAGGGATCCCCAACCTTTTGAACCCGTGAGCAACATTGAGAAGTAAAAGGATTTGGGGAGCAACACAAGCATGAAAAATTTTCTTGGGGTTCCAAATAAGGGCTGTGATTGGGTAATTAGTAGCCCCTATGTGGATTGTCAACCTACATTGAGACTCAGTTTGGCAGTACATCTGGGTTTTATACAACTAAAACTTGTCTCCAAGTCTGGAATTCAAAAATAATCTCCTGCTTTGAGATCACTGAGAGCAACATCCAAGGGGTTGGAGAGTAACATGTTACTCACAAGCTACTGGTTGGGGATCACTGGTCTATATACACGATATACACTATATATACTCTATACACTCTATATACTCTATGCACTCTATATACACTAAATATACTCTATATACACTATATACTCTATATACAGTATACACTCTATATACACTATATACTCTATATATACACTATATACTCTATATACAAAATATACACTATATACTCTATATACAATATATACACTATATACTCTATATACTCTATATATACACCATATACTCTATATACTCTATATATACACCATATACTCTATATACAATATATACACTATATACTCTATATACTCTATATACACTATATACTCTATATACTCTATATATACACCATATACTCTATATACAATATATACACTATATACTCTATATACTCTATATACACTATATACTCTATATACATTATATACACTATATACTCTATATACTCTATATATACACTATATACTCTATATACTCTATATATACACTATACACTCTATATACACTATATACTCTATATACTCTATATATACATTATATACTGTATATACTCTATATACTCTAGATACACATGGGGGTCGGTGATGCCACAAACACACAAATACACATATAAGGGGGCGGGGGGTTAAAGTTAAAGTGAAGCTAATGCCCTCCTGCCCCTGGGTACTGATACTTGTATTCAATTTATTACACTATTAAACTTTATATGCAGTAAACTTGCCCTTTAACCCTATGCTTTTAAACAGTTAATATCTCTGAGCCCTTTAACCCCCTCCCATCTTCTCCCATTGTCACACAGTTATTGTGATCATTATATTCCTAATAGTTCTACTTACTTTCTGGCCCCCACTAGCTCAGCACCTCATGTTTATTTATATAGAGACAAGACAGACCTCAGTGAACTACAACTCCCAGCATCCCCTGCAGCTGTCAGATTGGTAAATAGCTAATTGATTGATGGACAGAGGAAAAAGGGGGAGAGTATTTGTGCCCCTATATTACACAGTTAATCTGTTGTTTGCCCCCCCCCCCCCACAGATATTCTGCTCATTGTCTGGAACTGACAGTTTAGCAAACACCCTTTATTCTCCTGATCTTGTGTTTATCAGGATTAACCACTGACCTCTGCCCTTATCAGCGGGGGGGGGCACAATAAACAGCCCCTCCCAGCCCCACAATAGAACGTCACCAAAAAGCACATTGGCCTCTGGCACCGACTGTTTAGTCTTTTTATAAATATTCACCGATAATCACAAGGGTTTGGGGGGAGTGACAGTAGCGGAGGGGCCACAGTCTGGACTTTTCTAATATAAATCACAAACCCAACGATCACTTTCTATAGTGTAACCCTATCAGTACCCACAGCAACCAATCAGAAATTAGCACAGAAACAGCAGTCACGCAAATACTCCCTGCTGATTGGTTACTGTGGGTTACTGGAAACAAACTCAATTCCGTAAATACCCCCCACCCCGGCATTTAATTACTGCTATTTTTGTTTTCTTAATGACTTCCCCTTTGAAACCACCATAATCTTATTATATATAAACATTGGGGTGTCACCCTGCTATAGTTCCAGGGGTACCCAGGGTACAAATAAGCACTCACCCCAAATCTCCCCCTAACTGACCTTCAGACTTGGCCCCCTTAGCTCATAACAAGGTTACAGATATTTAGAAACATTGGGGTGTCACCCTGCTATAGTTCCAAGGGTACCCAGGGCACAAATAAGCACTCACCCCAAATCTCCCCCTAACTGACCTTCAGACTTGGCCCCCTTAGCTCATAACAAGGTTACAGATATTTAGAAACATTGGGGTGTCACCCTGCTATAGTTCCAAGGGTACCCAGGGCACAAATAAGCACTCACCCCAAATCTCCCCCTAACTGACCTTCAGACTGGGCCCCCTTAGCTCATAACAAGGTTACACATATTTAGAAACATTGGGGTGTCACCCTGCTATAGTTCCAGGGGTACCCAGGGCACAAATAAGCACTCACCCCAAATCTCCCCCTTACTGACCTTCAGACTGGGTCCCCTTAGCTCATAACAAGGTTATAGATATATATAAACATTGGGGTGTCAACCTGCTATAGTTTCAGGGGTACCCAGGGTACAAATAAGCACTCACCCCAAATCTCCCCCTAACTGACCTTCAGACTGGGCCCCCTTAGCTCATAACAAGGTTACAGATATATAGAAACATTGGGGTGTCACCCTGCTATAGTTCCAGGGGTACCCAGGGCACAAATAAGCACTCACCCCAAATCTCCCCCTAACTGACCTTCAGACTGGGCCCCCTTAGCTCATAACAAGGTTACAGATATATAGAAACATTGGGGTGTCACCCTGCTATAGTTCCAGGGGTACCCAGGGTACAAATAAACACTCACCCCAAATCTCCCCCTAACTGACCTTCAGACTGGGCCCCCTTAGCTCATAACAAGGTTACAGATATATAGAAACATTGGGGTAACAGTCACCCTGCTAAAGTTCCAGGGGTACCCAGGGTACAAATAAACACTCCCCCATTACAAGGTTACAGATAAATAGGTTATGAGGAATAGATTATTAGGAAGTCGGACCCAGCAGTTCAGGCATTTGGATGGTCAGTTGGAGGGGGGCAGATTATTGGGGGGGGCAGTTGATTCAGTAGGGGGGGCAGGGATGATTGTAGAAGCAGGACATGGGGATAAGAGCAGTTCCGTGTATCTGGGGGAGAATACTCTGCATGGAGCCCCCAGGGACCGGATTCCTTTGGCCAAACAGTTTGGGAAATGCTCAGATCCTGGTTACACAGGGCGGGGGGCACACAAAGCTCCTGTCAGGTCTCATCTCATCTCCAGTGACAGACTGGGGGGGTCCGGCAAACAAACACGGGCTCCAAACAGCTCATTGTGTCAGCTCTGGTGTCCAGTCTCTGGTGTGCACTGGCCCTGCAGTTATTATTGCTCAGGGGATAAGAGGGGGGGAACACACAGGTCCTCGGCACCCCCGAATATATAAAACAATTCTGTTCATAAAGTGGCCCCATCTATTATTTGTATAGCACCAACATATCCACAGCAGTGTACAGAAATCATATTCAGCAGTTTATTTGGTTAGGGGGGGTGGGAGAGAACACACACCTGCACATAGAGCTCCGGCTGGAACTGAATTTAGGACCCCCCACTGCAAGTGAAAGTGCCTCCCAGTGACCCCCGGTGCTGCCCATGTGGATCATTACTCTCATCACTACTTTAATAAATAACCCACCCTATAACATGTGACTGTTCCACAAGTCCTCAATGTTCCATATCCCCCTCACCCCTGCTGTAATGGTATAACCCTTAATTCATACCTTCCAACTGTCCCGTTTTGAGCAGGAAAGTCCCGCATTTGACAGCTCAACCCTTGGTCCCACATGTGTACTGGAAAGTCCCAATTTCTCTGCCAAAAAAGATACAATGTTTCTAACTCAGTGTCGGACTGGCCCACAGGGATACCAGGAAAAGTCCCGGGGGCCCAGGTGTCAGTGGCCCCTCATGCTGCTAAACATTTGGCTTATTTCATGGCCATTCCCTATTTCTATGAGAACAAAGAGGCTAAATAGATGGAATAACAGATTATAGTCTGTAAAGAAAAGAGACTGGGAGAATAGAGGTTGTGTGAGGAGAGGAAGAATAATAATACTGAGAGTGGCCCCCTAGTCTGAAGCTTTTTGGTGGGCCCCTGGTCTAAGGTTTTTTTGTTGGGCCCCTGGTGTCCCAGTGCGACACTGTTCTAACTTAATTGGCTCTTGGCAGAGAGCTCAGAATAGATACTTTAGAAACATTTTGTAACAGTTTTGTCTCTTGGGAGAAGTTAGACTCACAGCTTAAAGGAAAACTATACCCTTCAAACAATGTAGGTCTTCATAAAAACATTTTGCATAAAACAGCTCATATGTAAAACTCTGCTTCATGGAAATAAACCATTTTCATAATAATATACTTTTCTAGTAGTATGTGCCATTGGGTAATCATAAATAGAAAATTGCCATTTTAATAAATATGGGCCGCCCCCTGGGATTCACAGTGCATACAAACAAACCAAACAAACTATACATGTTTTGCTTCCACACTTATTCCTGTTACAGTTAGAGCTGCAGTATTTCTGGTCAGGTGATCTCTTCCTGTTACAGTTAGAGCTGCAGTATTTCTGGTCAGGTGATCTCTTCCTGTTACAGTTAGAGCTGCAGTATTTCTGGTCAGGTGATCTCTTCCTGTTACAGTTAGAGCTGCAGTATTTCTGGTCAGGTGATCTCTTCCTGTTACAGTTAGAGCTGCGGTATTTCTGGTCAGGTGATCTCTTCCTGTTACAGTTAGAGCTGCAGTATTTCTGGTCAGGTGATCTCTTCCTGTTACAGTTAGAGCTGCAGTATTTCTGGTCAGGTGATCTCTTCCTGTTACAGTTAGAGCTGCAGTATTTCTGGTCAGGTGATCTCTTCCTGTTACAGTGAGAGCTGCGGTATTTCTGGTCAGGTGATCTCTTTCTGTTACAGTTAGAGCTGCGGTATTTCTGGTCATGTGATCTCTTTCTGTTACAGTTAGAGCTGCGGTATTTCTGGTCAGGCGATCTCTTCCTGTTACAGTTAGAGCTGCAGTATTTCTGGTCAGCTGATCTCTTCCTGTTACAGTTAGAGCTGCGGTATTTCTGGTCAGGTGATCTCTTCCTGTTACAGTTAGAGCTGCAGTATTTCTGGTCAGGTGATCTCTTCCTGTTACAGTTACAGCTGCGGTATTTCTGGTCAGGTGATCTCTTCCTGTTACAGTTAGAGCTGCAGTATTTCTGGTCAGGTGATCTCTTTCTGTTACAGTTAGAGCTGCGGTATTTCTGGTCAGGCGATCTCTTCCTGTTACAGTTAGAGCTGCAGTATTTCTGGTCAGCTGATCTCTTCCTGTTACAGTTAGAGCTGCGGTATTTCTGGTCAGGTGATCTCTTCCTGTTACAGTTAGAGCTGCAGTATTTCTGGTCAGGTGATCTCTTCCTGTTACAGTTACAGCTGCGGTATTTCTGGTCAGGTGATCTCTTCCTGTTACAGTTAGAGCTGCAGTATTTATGGTCAGGTGATCTCTTCCTGTTACAGTTAGAGCTGCAGTATTTCTAGTCAGGTGATTTGTTCCTGTTACAGTTAGAGCTGCAGTATTTATGGTCAGGTGATCTCTTCCTGTAAAGTTGGCCATAGACGCACAGAGAATATCGTACGAAACAAATTTTCGTCCGATATTCGTTGTGTGTATGGTGGAAAAACAGCCGACCGATATTGGCAGAAGACTTGGATATCAGTCGGCTCGTCGATCGGGCTGGACGGAAAATTTTGATCGGGTGCCTTTGAAGAGACCCAAACATCGGCCATTGCTAGTGCTGAATCGTCAGATACAGGTAGAATTCTATTGTTTCTTCCCGTATATCTACCTGTATATCTGACGATTCAACTCTACACGTGTGTATTGAAACGAACGATCTTTCTTGGAAAGATCTTTTCCAAGAAAGATCGTAATTGTCACGTCTATGGCCACCTTTACAGTTAGAGCTGCGGTATTTCTGGTCAGGTGATCTCTTCCTGTTACAGTTAGAGCTGCAGTATTTCTGGTCAGGTGATCTCTTTCTGTTACAGTTAGAGCTGCAGTATTTCTGGTCAGGTGATCTCTTCCTGTTACAGTTAGAGCTGCAGTATTTCTGGTCAGGTGATCTCTTCCTGTTACAGTTAGAGCTGCAGTATTTCTGGTCAGGTGATCTCTTCCTGTTACAGTTACAGCTCCAGTATTTCTGGTCAGGTGATCTCTTCCTGTTACAGTTAGAGCTGCAGTATTTCTGGTCAGGTGATCTCTTCCTGTTACAGTTAGAGCTGCAGTATTTCTGGTCAGGTGACCTCTGAGGCAGCACACAGACCATCACAAAATGGTGGTTCAAGGCAAGAGATGTAAAAGGGAAATATTTACTTAAATATATATTCCAGTTGGTAAGATTCTTTAATATGTCACTTAATTTGATATAAACTGATTCAATATATATCTGTTGCTTAAATATTCATTTTGGGAGTGTAGTTTTCCTTTAATGGGCAATTCACGTTCAATAGCAAAACTGTAATAAAACATAACAACTACAGAAATGTGTTTAAACTTTCATAACCTGGCAAATTTTGTAAAATGGGCATGGTAATTTGGGGGTGTGGCCGCAAAAAGGAGCGTGGTCAAAAAATTCTGCCGCACTTCGAGCGGCAAATCTTTTTATCCCTCTTTATTTATGTACTCATGAAACTGTAATGCTATCGATATACATATATATATATATATATATATATATATATATATATATATATATATAAATCATTCACTGCTTTTCTTTTGTCATTGTCACTGCTAGCAGTGTCTGTCTGTTAATATTCTCTGCACTGCTGGTTCTGACTCCTGAAATAGGCAGCTGGTTTACAGGAGAATACAAGATGTCGCAAGGTGGAGTCTTGAGCCAGAAATTATTTTAATTGAAACAATTGAAAATTCTCGGGACAAATGACTTTTCCTGTGTGTCAGGTCAGTCCAATGTGAGGCCAATGGGTCAGATGTTGCCCTTAAAAAGCTGTGAATGTCCCCCAGTAGAACCAAGATCTCCAGAGAGCTCACTTATTGACATTGCTGTAATAAACCTGTGGGTAACTGCTGCCCCCCACCTGCTGCTCCATGTTCCTCTCTGCTGCCACCCTCTGGCCATTACTATAAATGTATCCAATGCTTATATTGTGTATTTATTCATCTTTCAACCCAATATGTTATCTGGTTGTTAGGGTCACTCACCCCAGCAACCAGAAAGCTCATTTGTGTTATTATTCTTTTTATATCACTTCTGCTTCTATTTGGTCTCCCTCCTATTTGCCCCACTTCTGTCACTCACCTCCCCTGCCTGGTTGCTAGGTAACTGTATTTCCAAGTTACAGGACTACAGAATAAAATAGGATATTTGGACAGAATATTATTGCTTTCATCATACTGAACTTTTATTTCTAGGTAGCTTAAATAATTTCAGTACAAATGATTATTACTTATAATGCCATTTTACAATGGACTTTTAGAAAACGTTCAAATAACTTGCCCCCCCCCCCAAGAGATGTCAGACTTACAGGCCTGTAATGAGATTGTCATCACTTTTTAAAGGGGACCCTTCACCCCAAAAAAATATTCAAAATCCTATTTTATCACATTAGTCAAGCAAAATGAACTTTAATTACACAATATAAATTATTTGAATCTTGTTTCCTTCAGTCTGGGAATTTCATAATTATAACAAGCAGGCAGCAGCCATTTTGTGGACACTGTTATTAAGGCAAGTCTTGTATCATCTCAGAATCTCATAGAGGAGGGGCAGAAAATATTTGATTGACAGCTGAGATTTTGAAATGAGCTTACAACAGCTATGAATGCTTTAATAAAAAAATAGAAATTGGATTTCATGTTTAATTTGAAAAGGACTTTTATTATACAGGTTTTTGTGTCTGGATAACAGGTCCACTTTAAATATTGAAATGGCTTCTATAGGTACCATACCAGATGCAAGGGGAAAAGCCCAGGGGTAAGTGAGTGTTCCATCAGAACGTGAGGATTTTATTTGCATTCGGTTCAGCAGGGTCAGTATATGTTTATGTGAAGCCTTCTGTACCACTGAAGTGTAAGCTCTTGGGCACAGGCTCATTACTATGGTGTTTCATGATTGTACAGTAGATATCTATAAGGTTCTTTTCTGTGCTGGAAGGATCCAGTGTGACCCATTCCATGTAATTGCCCTGTTATACAAGTGTGGGATCTGATATCCGGAAACCCATTATCTAGAAAGCTTCACATTACAGGAAGGTCTGTCTCTCATAGATTCCGTTTTTAATTAAATAATTGGAATTTTTATAAAAAATTTCCTTTTTCTGTGTAATAATAAAACATTAGTTTGTACTTGATCCCAACTAAGATATAATTAATCCTTATTGGAAGCAAAACCAGCCTATTGGCTTTATTTAATGTTTATATCATTTTCTAGTAGACTTAAAGTATGAAGATACAAATTACAGAAAGATCAGTTATCTGGAAAAACCCCAGGTCCCGAGCATTCTGGATAACAGGTCCCGTAGCTGGGCATTGTACTTATTGCTATACACTATATCGGGTCAGGGGGTAACTATGGAGGAAGCAGACCCAGTGGCTGCAGGGGGCGCAGGAGGTATAGGGGCCCATGAGACCCTAATTCATACGCAGTTTCAATAAATATTGGTAAAACAAGTCATCCACTAAACATTTTGGGGGTCTGAAAAATAATTAGCTGTGGGGCTCAGCAATATCTAATTACATAGGGGGTGCAAGTATTTAACCCTATGTCTGTGGCAGTTATTTTACTTTATATTTAATAACATGAAAATATAAATAATACAAATAAAATAATGTTTTCCTGTCCCAGTGTGTGGGGGTTATTATGATGATGATTATTATTATTATTATTATTAATAAACATGGGGGCACTTGGGGGGGCTATTTCCTTTATGACAGTTTGGGGGTACCAGTCACGGTGTGTTGGGGGGAGTCACAATCTCTTTTCCCAGCAGCGTCTGGAGCCAATTCATTACTATTTAGACTTTCAGCTTCAAACAAACAACCCCCCCCTGTGCTTTTCTTATCCCAGTGGGACAGTGAGGGGGGGCTCCTGACTGTACGTCTGTCCGTGTGGGACTGGGGGGGATACTGGGGAGCCGTTTCCATGTGAAAGGACAGGCGGCAGCTGTGTTTATGTGGGGGGGTCTCTAATCCTGGGACAGTCAGATGTTACACCCCCTTACTAATCCCCCCCAGGTATAAAACCCACAGTCCCATCTGAACATCATTATTTACTGCACAACAACCCGAGCTGGAGACACAACCACAGCCTCACTCGACTCTCACTCGACTCTCACTTGATTCTCACTCGACTCTCACTCGACTCTCACTCGACTCTCACTCGACTCTCACTTGATTCTCACTCGACTCTCACTCGACTCCAATGAACCGGGCAGGTAAGAGGGATCCAGTAATATATAAATATACTTGTTATATAGGAAATGTATTTTATTTCTTCTCTTCAGTCAAAGCTCAAGGAATTGGGTTTCATCGTTAGTGACCCAGTCGCTGGGACTGACCGGCACCAAAGTCCACGAGTTCAGTTATTCAGTGTCGCTATTGTGTGTGATAAATAATATTTATGACATTAGTGATGGGCCAATTTCTCCGAAAAAATGTGTGAATTTCCCGCGAAATGGCAAAAAATTAGCAAAACGCTAATTTTGACGCACATTGAAGTCAAATTCGCTGCAATTTTGCAAATTTATTCGCCAACGGCGAAATGTGGAAATTCGCAGCAGATGTGCACCTGGCAAATAAATTCGACCATCACTAATGACATACTGATGTGGTTTATATAAACATATTAAATCCCCACACATAATTGAATTTATAGTATAAACGTATGAGCATTAGATATTCAGTATAATGACAGCACCTCCCACACCTGCTGCCAACACCAAGAAATGCTTCAGGAGTTACATGACTTTAAAGTTAACTTTAGTATGTCATAAAAAAGCTAATATGACACAACTTTTCCATTGGTCTTCATTATCTATATTTTATAGTTTTTTTAAATTATTTGCCTTCTTCTTCTGGCTTTCAAATGGGGGTCACTGACCCTCTAAAGAAACACATGCTCTGTAAGGCAACACACTTTTATTCTTATTGCTACTATTACTCATCTTTCTATTCATATTCCAGTCTCTTATTCAATGCATGGTTGCTAGGGGAATTTGGACCCTAGCAACCAGATGGCTGAAATTACAAACTGGAGAGCTGCTGAATAAAAAGCTAAATAAGTCAAAAACCACAAATGATAAAAAATGAAAACCAATTGCAATTTGTCTCAGAATATCCCTCTCTACATCATACTAACAGTTAATATAATTACGATATAATATATAAGTTGGGCAGGTTTCAAGTGCAACTGAAATGCAGCTGCTTTATTTGCCTTGACTCACAGTTTTTATGAATCACAGAGATCTGGGCACATAGTCTCTTTCTTTCTTATTAGCCGAGTGCCCCATTTTCACAGTTAGATCAGTAGGTACCACTGGGTCACTCAGATAATCTGCACAGTGCCTTGTATTAACATACATGAGATTCCTCAGCTGTATCTTATATACAACATGTAACCAACTATTTGTCTTGATTGCAGGTTAGGACTTGGGTTGGTACCACTGTGAGACCCAATCATGTTATGGGCAGTCCTGCTGCTGCCACTGTGGTTGAAACTCACTTTCTCTGATGGGTAAGTTATTAAAAAGTTACTCACTCACAGTGACACAGACAATCATCCTTAACTACCCTCACTCAACCCCATCACCGGGCCAGAGTTTTACAACTATCCCTTCCTACAGCCTTAGCTGAACGCCCTGTCTTTGCATGGCCCAAATTATACAAGTCTGACCTCCTCCAACCAGTTGTAGAACTCTCTTATCACTCAATTTGAGCAACAAAACTCTACTATCATTCAGTGACAGAACCATCCACTCACTCAGCTGGACTACCAGCACTCAACCCAAACTACAATAAACTCCAATGCTCATCCAGGCCTATAGATGTCTTCCCCCCACTCATCTTGAATTACATAACTCTCCCAGCAGTCAACCCAAAAAACAGAACAAATCTCTCAAAACTCATCCATGACTATAACTCAAATCAAGTGTGGGAAGAAGTCAATAGAGCTCTGCTAGCACACAATCCAAACAAGAAGAAAACCCTACCAAACCCTACCAAAGCTAATCCATGTCTATTAACATCTTTACTCACTCAACTTGAGCCATATAACTTTCTCCACACTCAACCTAAATAACAAGAAAACTCTCCTAAAGTTCATCCAGGTCTATAGACTTCTTCTCACACTCAACTTGAGTTAAATAACTCTTTACAAACTCAACTGAATCAACAAATAAACTCTTGCAAAGCTCATCCGTGTCAACAGACCTTTTCCCTCACTCAAGTTATATAACTATCCCAGCATTCATCCCTAATAGCATGGCAATATTCCTAAAGCTTATCCAGGTCAATAGACATCTATAGAACTGCCCCACCCTTCCACCTGAATTATACAACTGTTATCTTCAGCAAACTGAGCTATAACCTACTCCCACCACTGATATAGACCTATCAAACACTTCCCTCACTCATATGGAGCTTACATCAGGAACTTTAGAATTCCTACAGAGTTCCTCCTGCACTACAGACATCTTTCTCCACTCACCTTGAGTTACTGAGCCCATTTCACAATGAACTCACTGGAACTGGGCTGCAGATCACTATCTTCCTTCCCCTGTCTCATATATAAACGTTTTCTCAATCTTACTGAATTTTCCCCAATCTTCATCTGAATTATATAATTATTACCTGGCCTGGCTTATAAAACTCTCCTTTCACTCATCGTGAAATATTGAAGTCTCCCATTCCAACTTTTTCACTAAACTTGCAGGGCTCTGTCTTCACTCAATACTTCACTCATTTTCAATATTTCTATTGCTGTTCCAGGCGCTGGTGTGAACAGATGGTCCAAGTGACAGAGGAACGGGTGATTTCACCCAGGCGGGAGCAGTTGGTGCCTTGTTCCAGTGTGTTTCAGTATAACCTAGATGGCTGGCAGTTGGACCAGGAGCAGATGCGCCGGGAGTATGGGGGTGATGCAGGGATAGCCAGATATTACCTGGAAAGAGGAGCTGCTTCCATGTGCTACATTTATAAGTAAGTAGTAGGATGTCTCCTAATGAGGTGAATGAGCTGCCTACACCTTGCAAATGTGACTGGTCGGGTGTTAGGGAGAGTGAATGTATTATTGGTCATTGAGAGTATGGGATATGTGTTTGGATTCCGAATTCTAATGAACAGTACTAGCTTGGCTCTATGTACTGAAGCTTTGTGGATGATGCCTACAAACTGAAGAGCAATATTTGACTGGAAATCCCCAACTATTCTGAGATATATAAACTTGCAGTGATGAACATGGATAGGGCAGGACATCAATATCCAGGTTCCATAGCATTATACAACATAACTTGTGGACTCATTGTGTTTCATTGTGTGTTCTCTTCCCTAGACCCCAGGACTCAAGGCCAGTTGTATCCAATAGAACTATAAGGGCATGTTGTGAGGGTTGGAGTGGAGACCACTGCACAGAAGGTACATCAGCTGGTTACATTTTTATTGTTACTGTTGGACAGAAATGATGGTGTTTGGAGAGTTCTTCCTTACGCTTCCCAGGCTGAGTATGGTGATCAAACAACTGTCTTTCTTCCCACAGGACAAGGTTTCCTAGGTCGTTGCTTTCCCAGCTGGAACTGCCAAGACTTTCTACACTCGCACAATGTCTCTCTCATGAGTATGGAAGAGTGTTGCAGTCACCCTTGGGGCCACAGCTGGAAGAACGTCACTTCTGATTTCTGTTTCAGCTGCTCCTATGTGTCCCCCACAGGTGAATTAGCCCACAAACTAAGCTTTATTCATTCTGTCTGTTGCAAGAAGTGTAGTCAAACCCAACAAGCTATATATCATTCCTATGTGATGTAAGACACCAAAGACTGATTATCATGAACCAAATAATAAGCTTGACATAAGGCACCCTATCATACATTTCTGACCCATATTTTGTCTTCTCCCCTGAGCAGCCGACCTGGCCTCCCCTTTCCTGATGAAGCCGTACTTCTCCACCGCCTTGGTTGGGGTTTCTCCACAGCAAAGAAGATTATTCAGCACCTGTGTGACCTGGGGAGGTTTCCACTTTCGCACTTTTGATGGAAAACACTTTCACTTCCATGGAACCTGCACTTATAGCCTGGCCTCCTCCTCTGACTCCACCTGGGCTGTTTATATCTCTGAGGAGCCCTGCTCCCAAAATGACCAGTGTCCCAAGGTACTTTCCCAAACTGCCCAGGGTTCCAAGGTTACCCAATGTTTCTATATATCCGTAACCTTGTTATGAGCTTTGGTGGCCCAGCCTGAAGGTCAGTTAAGAGTAGATTTGGGGTGAGTGTTTTTTTGTGCCCTGAGTACCCCTGGGACTATAGCAGGGTGACTTTTACCCCAATGTTTCTATATATCTGTAACCTTGTTATGAGCTAAAGGGGCCCAGCCTGAAGGTCAGTTTGGGGGAGATTTGGGGTGAGTGCTTATTTGTACCCTGGGTTCCCCTGGAACTATAGCTGGGTGACACCCCAATGTTACTATATATCTGTAACCTTGTTATGAGCTAAGGGGACCCAGTCTGAAGGTCAGTTAGGGGGAGATTTGGGGTGAGTGTTTATTTGTACCCTGGGTACCCCTGGAACTATAGCAGGGTGACACCCCAATGTTACTATATATCTGTAACCTTGTTATGAGCTAAGGGGACCCAGTCTGAAGGTCAGTTAGGGGGAGATTTGGGGTGAGTGCTTATTTGTACCCTGGGTACCCCTGGAACTATAGCAGGGTGACTGATACCCTAAATCTGTAACCTTGATTTGAGCTAAGGGGGCCTAAGAAAGACAAGTAGATATAACAGGAATAACACAACAGAGGCGGTTCTAAGACAAGGTGAACATCCAGGAGGATTTGTTGTTATCGGGAAACCTTGTGGTGTTGCATTAAATGAAGTAGAAAGCTGTTGCCACTTTTTATCAAAGACAGCGAGACTGTAAGTACAGTAGGAGGCTGGAGAGTCACAGAGTAAGTGTTTACTGATTTATTCCCAGACTCTGGAGGTGATACTCGGCTTGGAGAGAATCACAGTGAGGAGAAAAGAGGTCTCAGTGAATGGAGTGATTGTAGAAGAAGGAGTTCCACATCTGCAGAATGGTGAGGGCCACCTACTTGCACAACCTTGTATCTTTCCTTAAAGGGACACTGACACAAAAATATTCTGGTAGTCATGTGACTGGATCCATGTTATGGGGTGGAATCATATCTTAATAATGTTGTATCCACCTAATGACTTGGCTTCTCCATGTATGAGGTCATGAGGTGTTCCTGTTGTTTACACACAGATTGGTGAAGGCACAGTTCAGTTTATTATTCGTTTAAAGGCTTTCCACAAACATATAAAACACAATTCAGTATATATTTCACTATTATAATTACGAGAATATCAACCAATTTGTCACCATTTGTTCTGGAAGAAAACATTTTATTTATTTTCAGTCTTCAAACATTCTCATTAAAAAGGTGCTCTCTTCCCCATGGCCTGGTACAGACTGGGACTTGGGCACAACTAATTGGGATAAACACTGCATTAATCCCTATATGGTAAAAGAGACCACATTAAGAAGTTTGATGGAGCAAGAGCCCCCTCTAGTGTCGGCCCAGATGGCCCACTGCCTGCCCACGGGAAAGAGAGCAGCCCAAGTGCAGGAAGTAAAAGTAGCTGGAGCTCTGGAGCTGTTCTACTAATAGGAATGGGAGAAAGGTTGAATTTATTTACCCAGAGGAAGATTTGTTAGTTTGCTAGCCCAACATTAGTAAATCTTCTCATGGATCCAATGGATTCTTAGAATCCATGTTGGTTTTTCCTCATGAGATTTGCACATGTGTATGCCATCTACTGGAGTTGCTGCACTTGGTCTACTGATGATTATTCCATTGACTGCATACAGAAGAGATCTGTCCTATGTTCATGTTCAAACTCATTATAGATCCAATTTTTCATCTGCCCATATGTGGTCACCACAATGTGATAGTAGTGCCATCTGGTGGGGGGGAGAATTGTAGGGGGCCCCGAGGGTAATGGGGGCCTGGCCACGCCACACTTACTTGATTAGCCGGGCCCCCCATATTTCTGAGAGCTGCTGACTTTGGGAAGACATGGATGTTTAAGGCGCCCTGGCCACCAATTTTCTTATAATGTGGGGGGGCCCTGGCCACCAATATTTTTTAATGGGGGGCCCTGGCCACAAATGTTTTTTTATGGGGGGCCCTGACAACTAATATCTTTTTATTTTTTATTAACATGTGGGAACCATAGCCACCAATATGTTTTTAGTTTTTTTACTGTGTGGTGGGGGCAGACCTGTGGGGTGGGGAGGGCAGACCCGTAGGTGGGGCTTGCGGTGGGGCTTGCGGTGGGCGCAGCCCATGGGACCCGGGAAATGTTGTCGTATGGGGCCCTGCGATTTCTGATGGCGGTCCTGGGTGGCACTATACTGATATCAGGCTGTACGTACAAGACATAAGCCCATTACTTGCCATGCTGTACTATTTATGTCCTCTCTCAATGCCATTCCCACCCGCCTTCTCCCTCAGGGATCAACATCCTCTGGCTTGGAGACTTCATGTTCATAGAGAGTGGCTTGGGGGTGCGAGTGAAGTTTGATGGAAGGAACAACATCTATGTGACTGTGACTTTAGACCAAAGAGGTCGGACTAAGGGACTTTGTGGTGTCTACAATGAAGATCCACAAGGTATTTGGCTCTCATTCAACTGATACAGACCATGTGGGCACCAGACCTACATATCCCATACCATTTCATGAACCCTATTTATATTATATCTGGTCCAGGAGAAGGCAGAAACCAATTTAGCCACCAAGGGGCAAATGAACTGCTTCCTAAAAACAGAGTCTTCTTTGTTACGAGTCAACCAGCTATTCACTGTGTTCTGACAGCAATGCCTGGTCTTTACAGCCATGCCCAAAATCTCTCTCTATCCCTACCAACCAATGTTAGACACATTTCCAAAGATCTGAACCTCCATGATTGATCTACTTCCTTTCTGATTCCAGATGACTTCACTGAAATTGGTGGCAGAATCTCACCCCACGCTGCTGGGTTTGCAAATTCTTGGAGAATTCAAGGCTCCAACAGTGAGGTGGGCACCAGTTTTTTTCTACTGCGCACATTTTCCCCAAGGGTCCGATTCACTATCCATATACCGTATTGCAAACTATAGTTTTTAACCAAAAAAAAATAAAAACACTTAAATTCATGTAGAAACTGCTCATATTTGAAACTAGCAAAACTAGGTTTACATTTCATGTAAGAATGGGCAGAAAATGGGATCGGGGTTGGAAACCATGGGGGCCTTTGATAACGATAAATTCAGTAATGATAAAGCTCATTGTATCTGTTCCATTGCAGTACATCATCATACTTTATAATATGTTCACTGATTTTTGTTTGGCATTTCAAAAAATATAGTAAAGTTTAACTTGGTGGAAAAAGTCCCATGAGTTGGGCTCTGTGAGGGAAATTGTGCTGGTACTAAGAATCCTTGCTCCACTGAGCTTACATTCTAATGGAAATACAATGAAGTCCAGTAGCCGTAGGATGATTTTTGTGAGCCTCTAATTGATGTACATGGCGCTGTGCAGAGAACTTGTGAGGATGCAGCAGAGACCGGACACAGTTGTGATGTTCCTGGACGAGAAGCCATCAGAGAAGAAGCTGAAGTCGTCTGTAGGAAGCTCCTCAGTTCCCCCTTCACCCAGTGCCACTCCAAGGTAATAGTTACTACAATATCAGTCCTCCTAGACATTTTATGAGCCCAATCTACTCATTAGTGTCATATAATTCTATATCATATTGTTTTAATATAATTACCCACAGGCATATGAATGTTTCAGATGGTGGCCCTGGTGTTAGCAGGAGTTGTATCTGTTCCATGTGATACAGAGAGGTTGTGGCATAGCCACTTGAGCTGTTATTTTGGAATGTTTACATTAGAAGTTTCAGGGTCCTGGGGCAATGGGGGGGGGGGTTAGTAGGGAACACTTGCTCATATAAGCTGATGCACAAAATAGAACAGAAAAACAACCAACATCCAATCACATTCCCCCCGCCTGTGGGATAAGATTGTGTCTCATTCATACTGATGGTTTTCCAGTTGCTAAAGATCTCATTTGCTGTTGCAAACCCTAAACCCCCCAAGTACCCCAATCAATTTAGGCTAAAGACGATTATACACACAGAACCCCCTGATTGAACTCCTTTCTCTGCTTCTCTCTTCCCAGGTGGAGCCCAGTGGATACTATGAGACCTGTATGTACACCTACTGCCAGTACCCAGGGAGTGCCAGTGATAGGGCTGGGGCTGTGTGTGAGACCTTCACTACCTATGCCCGGGAATGTGCTCAGGAGAAGATCATCCTAGACTGGCGCAGAGCTGGATTTTGTGGTAAATGTTCATTAGCTACTTACAAATCATATGTCACAGCAGAAGGTGGTTTTATTGATGATTAAATCACTCCCTTAGAGCCCTTGCACTTGTGTCTGGGGCATATTACTCCTCTGAGCTGTTGTTGTTTTTCTGCAATTCCACCTTCCACCAGTGGGTGGTGCTATAAAGCTGCAATGCATTTATTCTCCATGCGCCTGCTAGAAAGCTTGCAATTCTGTTTATACCTCCTTAAAGGGATCCTGTCATCGGAAAACATGCTTTTTTCAAAACGCATCAGTTAATAGTGCTACTCGAGCAGGATTCTGCACTGAAATCCGTTTCTCAAAAGAGCAAACAAATTTTTTTATATTCAATTTTGAAATCTGACATGGGGCTAGACATTTTGTCAATTTCCCAGCTGCCCCTGGTCATGTGACTTGTGCCTGCACTTTAGGAGAGAAATGCTTTATGGCAGGCTGTTGTTTTTCCTTCTCAATGTAACTGAATGTGTCTCAGTGGGACATGGGTTTTTACTATTGAGTGTTGATCTACCAGGCAGCTGTTATCTTGTGTTAGGGAGCTGTTATCTGGTTACCTTCCCATTGCTCTGTTAGGGGGTGATATCAGTCCAACTTGCAGTACAGCAGTAAAGAGTGACTGAAGTTTATCAGAGCACAAGTCACATGACTGGGGCAGTTGGGAAATTAACAATATGTCTAGCCCCATGTCAGATTTCAAAATTGAATATAAGAAAATCTGTTTGCTCTTTTGACAAATGGATTTCAGTGCAGAATTCTGCTGGAGTAGCACTATTAACTGATTCATTTTGAAAACATTTTTTTTCCATGACAGTATCCCTTTAAAGGGTACATCCAAAAAACTAGATTAATTTGGATCTCACAGATTATTGAATCCAGTCTTTTCCAGTAAATAGGAAGGTGCAGAACTTCAGGGTCGGACTGACCTCCAAGGGACACCGGCCAATAAGGAATTCCCATTAACCCTGTCTTCCCCCTATATAACAGTTATAAACATGTAGCACTATCTGCATATACACGTGTGAGTGGTTAAGGATTACCCTTGGAGACCCATTCTGACACCCTGATTCTTGTATTTCTTTCTCCTGGGCTTCTCTCCCACACTGGTTCATCTTGGTTAAATGAATCAACCCTCCCAGTACCCCTATGCAGAACTCTCATTCCCTGTACTTGGGCTGCTCTCTTTCCCATGGCTAGGGAGTTACATTCCCATGTGTAAGTGAAACCAGTCTTTTCCTAGCATAAACCCAGCTCTTTGTACTTTCTATTGCTGGACTCTTTCTTTATAATGCTTAAGCAGAGAACTCCCAATTATTTATAGAATTTAGTCTACCCAGTACTTACCCAGGTACTGCATTATGTTCCTCTCTACTTTAAATTCCTGGACTGCTCTTTTTCCCATGGTCAGATGAGAAGCATTCCTTGTGAACTAGTGAATCTCTTTCCCAGTATATTTCCAGGTATATAAGTTGCTATTATCTCTGCTAATTATGGTTCATGGTCCTTATAGAGAAGAAATGCCCAAATGGAAAGGAGTACTCAGACTGCATGTCCTCCTGTCCGGCCAGTTGTGCAGCTGTGGGGAGTTATGAAGATGGACAATGCCGGGACGAGTGTGTGAGCGGCTGCGAGTGCCCAGCAGGACTATACCTTGAGCAAGGAGTTTGTGTTAAGGAGGAAGAGTGTCCATGTTACCACCGTCGGCAGAGATACTCTCCAGGGGACACCATCAAGCAGAGGTGTAACCATTGGTAAGAAGGTTCCTCCTCTGTCCAACAGGTTTGTCTACAGTGGTTGTAAGACCTGGGACAAAATGTACCTTAGGGGGACATCATTATTCAATGTATATAAAGTAGGACTGTCCATCATGTGGACCTTCAGCTCTTGTCAGAAAATGATTCACAGACTTTGATGCTCTCTTGGAAAATGGCATAGTAGTAGTATTTCAGATTAAACATTGGACAAAAACTTTGTTAGTGGAAAGACTTGTCCCATGACAATATGGACTCTTATCTAATTATTGGACAATGCAGCCCAATACTCCTAAGACCATGAGTAAACAATGCAACATTATAAACTGTACAATCACATAAGTCTACCTTTCATTTCAGTGAGTGTCGGGGGGGCCGCTGGCATTGTTCCCAGGACAAATGTGCTGCTGAGTGTTCAGTGGTGGGTGACCCTCACTACGTAACCTTTGACCGCAAGAGATATTCTTTCCATGGAACCTGTGATTACATCTTGGTTCAGGTATATCCTGCAGATGAAGCATGTTTTACCCCTATTATCCTTAGTCCCTGTATATTGCAGTTTTTCACTTATGGGAAACCCAGTTAACGTGGACTTGTGTGAAACCCCTGCCCACTGAACTTCTCAGAAATAAAGAATATACTCATTTTATAGAATATACGCATTTTATAGAATATACGCATTTTCCCAACAAGAATAGATAGTAACAGGAGAGCAAGTCACAAAATAATAATGAGATATTTCCTTCTACTGTACCCTACTAGGACTTTGTGGATGGGAAGCTCCTCATTACTGCTGAGAATGTGGCATGTGGCAGCAAAGGGTCAGTCAGCTGCCTACGAGCCATTACTGTAACTGTCTACAAGACGTCCATCAGACTCAGCATCAAAGGTACTTTGTGTTACATCATGGTGATACTGGATGTTTGCCAGCACCTTACAACTACAAGGATTAACTGCTCATAGGATTATTTATATCTTGGCAGTAGAACCTTGTGATGAGAACATTGCAGACAAGCAACTATATAGAATTACCTTTTCACTAATAATTCTGAACAATGTTTTATCTTCACTGTGTTACAGGAGACTACACAGTAAATGGAAGAGAAGTGACCCTTCCCTTTCTCAGCCCTGACCTAACTGTAAGGTGGGTCTCCTCCTCCTTCCTTCTTCTTCAGACGTTTGGAGCCTACCTCCTGTGGAGCTTGGAGTTTCCTGCTGCCTACATCACTCTACAGCCAGTCTTCTCCAACAAGGTAATCTGCAGAATTCATTTTATTTATTTAATGAAGAATGTTTCTTGTGCTAGTGCCAACAGGACTAATTTCTCTTCCAGGTAAGAGGGTTATGTGGCACATACAACTGGAACCAAAATGATGACTTCACCACCCCTGAGGGAGATATTGAGACCAACAGCTTCTCCTTTGCCAACAAGTTCAAAGTGTCTTCTGATTGCCCAGATGTGGGACCTTTTGCATTTGACCCATGTGGGACATACACACAGCGCAGGGAATTTGCTGAGGAGGCCTGTGCAGTCATTCTCAGTCCTGTGTTCCAGGTATCACTAGCAGATTTGCAAGTTGAACGTTCCATTCTGGTTCTTTAAACTTTTATTGCTATCAATTCAGAAATGTCTGTCTAAAGAAGAACATAGATTTACATATGAATGTTTGATAGTGGTCTCTTGTTTCCATGTACCTTCCCACTAGGCCTGCCATGATTTAGTTGAATGGGAGCCATTCCACCAACTCTGTCTGTACGATGTGTGTGGCTGCGCCCCCAATAAGAACTGCCTGTGCAGCACGTTATCGGCCTATGCTAGGCAGTGTGCTCAGGAAGGAGCCATTGTGTCTTGGAGGAACCAGACATTCTGTCGTAAGTCATATAAATACTAATCATCTCTCACTGGCTTTGAATGAATCCAACACAAAGAACATGATCACTTTATCTTTATTACTTGGTATGACATACCCTTTTTAAAAGCCAACCTCTCCTCTTCTGTAGCTGTTCAGTGCACTGGGGGGCAGGTGTACATGGAGTGCACTCCCCCCTGCAGGAAGACATGTGCTGACCTCCATATGGCAGGGACTGGATCATGCCAGGAACTAGAAGGCTGTGTGGCTGGATGCAATTGCCCAGAAGGATTGGTTCTAGATGAGAGTGGACAGTGTGTGCCACCCAGCATGTGCCAGTGCCGTCATGGTGCTGAGACCCATCAGCCCGGCAACACAATTCAACAAAACTGCAAGAGCTGGTAGGTACTCATGAATATATATTAGAAAACTGAACAATGGTGCATCTGTCTGATGGTCATTTGTATAAAGGTGATCCCTTATACCTCCTTTCTTGCATGAGTAGATGACACTGTAGATGCATCAAATTAAATCAGATTGATAGGACTTGATCTATGATCCTGATGGATCAGTTGCTGGACTGATCGAACTTTGTGGTAGGAGATGTCTGATGAAATCACCCTATGACCTGTTTCTCCTACCCCACAGGATAGGTTGATTTCATTGAATATCTCTACCACAGAACTTCTCCACAACCAGATGAACATTGGTATGTATGTAGAGGTGGAGTATTTTAGGTAACCAAATCCTCCCAAACCTATATCAATGTAAGGGTAGAAATCTTTCAATATACTGATGTCTACCAGCAACTGTACAACTCCTCAACAGGTCTGGTCGGGTGCATCTGAATAACATAACTGCAGTACTACATGTTTACAAGTTCCTCTTCATCATCTTCTTCTGCATCTTCACAGTGTTTGTGAGAATGGTGTGTGGAACTGCACTGGCTCAAGTTGCCCTGAAGCAGCCTACTGCCCTGGGAATATGGTCTATTCTCCTGGGAACTGTCTGTTTACCTGTGATAACATGGAGATGAATGGGACATGTTCAGACACCGTGGATGGATGCGTGTGCCCAGACGGAACTGTACTCTTGGTAAATATGAGTTTTTCTATCAACATGTGCCCCTAGACAGTTGTGAAAGAGACATTCCTTGTTGTAGAGATTCTAGTCATTTTTTTTTTTGAGTTTAGAGAAGGTCAAGAATTTCTACAGTGCTCTCACACACAGCTCCTGTAGATACATGTTTCTTACCAAAGAAATTATCTTTGTTCCTCTACAGAAGGATAGTTGCATAACTCCAGAAGACTGCCCCTGTCATCACCATGGAAAGCTGTACCACCCCAATGAGACTATTGTGAAAGACTGCAATACTTGGTATGGTCAAGTTAAGACCTATTGACAGCCCCATGGGACTAACTGCTAACACAACCTAATGTAACTCACTCATCTCACGTGACCTTCAGATATAACCTACATCATCTACAGAATTTACCCAATTTAAACTCCCAACATACACCCACTGATATTATTAATGCTCTTCTGTTCATAGTGTGTGCAAGAACAGGCACTGGTCATGTACTGACCTCAAGTGTAGTGGTGTCTGCACAGCTACTGGGGACCCTCACTATATCACATTTGATGGACGTTCGTTCACTTTCCTGGGAGACTGCCAGTATGTCTTGGCACGGGAGAATGATGGCCTCTTTACTGTCACGGCTGAGAATGTCCCCTGCGGAACCAGTGGAATAACCTGCACCAAATCCGTGGTGGTGATGATTGGTAACATGATAGTCCATATGCTGAGAGGTAAGTGGGACAATGGGATAGATATGTGATAATACCAATGGTTAATGTGTTTATAAATAATCTGATCTCTAACTGTCTCTCTCACCAGGCAAAGAAGTGACAATTAATGGAATCGCTGTGAGGCCTCCCAAAGTCTATAGTGGGAATGGGATTACTCTAGAACGGACTGGTCTATTCACCATGTTCATCTCCCAGTTGGGTCTGACTGTACTGTGGGATGGAGGTAGGATGGATTTCTTGATCCTTGCCCCCAGCTAAGTAGATATGGTAGATGTAGTCTACAAGCCACCACTTATTCACAACCACCTTCTCTTTTTAAGATTATAAACTTCTAGAGTAAATTAAGTACCAGTACACCTATTGCACACACCAGGCTTTCTAAACGTAAGGACCCAAAGTTGTTTTTTTCAATGAGAAAGCACGGCATTGCCCCCTCCCATACCCTCTCGTTTTCTCCTCTTCCTTCCCAGGAACCCGTGTATATGTGAAGCTGGATCCAGCTTTCCAGGGTCGTGTTAGTGGGTTGTGTGGGAACTTCGATGGGGACACTGAGAACGACTTCACCAGTCGTCAGGGAATTGTTGAGCCCACAGCAGATCTGTTTGGGAACAGCTGGAGAATGAGCCTCATGTGTCCAGAAGTCAATGCTGATGACTTTGAGCATCCATGTACGGTAAATGCAAAGACAACTTTAAAGCCAAATTAAAATGCTTTAAATTGAGTGTGCCTCTTACTTCAGCCCCCTGGTTGATTTATTAACAAGGAGAATCATCTCTTGTCGTGAATGGTCATGGATTAGATTAAAATTACTAAATGAAAGTAGACCAGAAAAGTAGAAGGTAGAAATGAAACCATAGAGATGCTTGTTGGAAATGTGTCCAGAGTTAGCTTTGTTAGTTACAACCAAGGCACTGTTGAACATAAGGCTGCAGGCAACTTCAGGCAACTTCAGGCAACTTCAGGCCAGTCGCTCTTGGTCAGTTTAAGTTGAGTGCAAGGTCAGTGAATGGTCACAGCATGACCAACATCAATAATACCAAAAGTCTATTCATTTCAGGAGAACAGCCACCGTGTCATCTGGGCCAGAAAGAAGTGTGGGGTGCTCTTGCAGTCTCTGTTTGCAGCCTGTCACCAGGAGGTCCCTTGCCAGCAGTACTATGACTGGTGTGTTTATGATACCTGTGGGTAAGGACATTGACCCTTTCCTTCTGTATTAACAATACCAGTGTGAACCAAACCATGTCATCCAATCATCTGTATCCCTCAGTATTTATACTTTTTTTTTTAACAATTCAAGTTTATTAAGTATATCAGAATAACAGCAGTGTAACACAGGTAGGTAATGCAAAGTCACATTACAAGTGAATACAGTATAAACAGTGTTAGCAGGCATAACATACAATTTGTAAGTTCCAACTATTCTACCACCTTGCAGTGTCTACCCTGTGTATTAGGCAAGTGGGTATCAAGATGGATAAGGAGTTTGTATAAGCATCAAGTTGCTCACCCAATTTGCCTCAAGGACTCATACTTATACCTTAACTAAACTAACAGGGAGGGATTTTAACACCTGCTTAATCCGACTAAAGAACATGCGGGAATCGGTGACACTTTGTGTGGTTCCTTGCATCGCTGTACCATCTGAGGTGACCATTTAGTAGATCACAGGGGGGATTATCCAAGAGTAGGAATAGCTATATCCCCTTATACTCTACATGTAATCTCATAATTTACCTTATACTGTGGGAGTTGGTTGAGCCTCTAGCCATTTGTCCCATGTCTTTGTAAACTTTTCAGGGCATCCTCTTCTAATATATATCAGCTTGTAAAGAGGAATTGCTGAATTAACTTGCTTCTGCCACATGTCAAGTGAGGGGGGGGTCTTGGGCCTTCCACTTCATAGCTATACATTTTTTGGCCGTAGTAAATAAAATTGCTAAAAAAGTTCTACTTGCCCTTGTTGGGGTCAAATCCTCTACTTGGTTAAGCAACATAATCAACGGGTCAAGTTTAATTGGGATGTTTATAACCTCGGATGTGTAATCCGTAACCGAGTTCCAGAATTGGTGTATTTTGCTACATGACCAAAACATGTGCATAAAATTTGCTGGGGTCTGGTGGCATTTGGGGCATTCTTCCGAGTATTGCATTGAGATTTTATGTAGTCTGGAAGGAGTGAGATAGGTTCTGTGCAGAACCTTAAATTGCAGTAATTTGTCTCTAGCCGCAACCAAATACTCGTGGTGTGAGTCTAGAACATCTAGCCAAATATCCTCAGTTATACAAGGAATGTCTTGTGACCAGTGGCGAAGAGGAGTAAGGTCTGAGATTGAGTAAGACAAAAGTAGTTGGGCATAAAACATAGACAGTGGTTTAGTTAGCTGAGGGTTGTGTACCCCGTCTTCGATGCGTCTCGAGGATGTGTCAACGGAGTGGCCCGTGACTTGGGCGGATAAGGCATGCCTCAACTGGAAAAACCTAAATAACATATAATTCGGAATATGGAACTTGTCTTTCAAATACTGGAAATCACAGATAACACCATTTACACAAACATCGTTAACATACTTAACATTGAAACTGGCCCACAGCTGAGGGTCTGGCACTGTTTGTACCTGTGATAGGTTCGGGTTGCACCAAAGGGGGGCGTAGGGTGACATGTGGTTGGGAGGTCTCGGGAATAACTGAAGAGCTGTACGCCAGGCCTGCACCACAGCTTTCATTGGTACTGTAATGTTGCATGAATGAGTAATGCCTCTATATAACAAGTTTTTAAGTCCTTCATATGATCCTATCACCCGTGCTTCCAAAGTAGTAGATGGGTTTTCCCTTGTCGGAGAGGCCCACCACCATGCAGTCGTTAACCTAGCTGCTAGATAATAGAAAAACATGTTGGGTGCTGCCAGTCCTCCTTTGTCTGCGGGTAGCTGCAGTTTCGTTGCCTTTACCCTGGGTTAGGTAGCCCCCCAATATAGATGTGTCAGGAGCGACTTAAGTTTCTGGAAGAAGATTGAGGGAACACTGACAGGGGTTTGTCGGAAGATATATAAACATTTTGGTAACATAACCATTTTAAATAGATTAATGCGTCCCACTAAAGACAGAGGCAGCTTATCCCAGGCTTTAATTTTATTTTCCAGGGTGAGCATCAAAGGTTGGAGATTAAGATCCATAAATAGTTTAAAATCTTTATGAATAGTAATCCCAAGATATTTAAAGGAGGGAGCCAGCTGTAGCCCTTTCAGATCAGTCGATGTGGGAGAGTTAGGGGTATCGATAAAGAACAAATTCGATTTTGCCCAATTGATTTTTAAGCCGGAATAAGTTGTGTGTTTGTTGATAATAGACAGGGCCGCCTCTAAGTCAGAGGTAGGATTTGCCAGGTATAGAAGTGCATCATCCGCAAACAAGGACAATTTTTCTGTTTGCGGGCCCAATTTAAGTCCAACAATTTCAGGGGACTCCCTGATTAGGCAGGCCAATGGTTCCATTGCAATGGCAAAAAGCAAGGGGGACAGCGGACATCCTTGCCTCGTGCCCCGAGTGAGGGCAAATGTGGAGGAGACAATGTGATTAGTTTTAACACATGCTGTAGGGGCATGATATAAGGCTTTCGTCAATTTCAGGAAGTTAACAGGGAATCTGAGATATGTCATGATAGACCATAGGTACGCCCACTCAACCGAGTCGAAAGCTTTCTCATTGTCTAATGAGGCAATGACTCTTTCGCCCGAGTTGTCGTGTTTGATTGCCAGATTAGTATAGAGCCTTCTGAGGTTGATATCCGCTGATCTACCCGGGATGAATCCGGACTGATCTGGGTGAATGATGGCAGGAAGGATAGGGGACAATCTCCGGGCCAGCACTTTAGCCAATATTTTTGCATCACTATTTATAAGCGATATAGGCCGATAAGATGCACATTGCGTGGGGTCTTTACCCGGTTTTAATATCAGGATAATCAAAGAACTGTTGGTAGAAATTGGGAGGGCACCATTATCACAAATGGCATTGAAAATTTTTGCTAGGCATGGCGCTAAAAGCGGACTGAACCTTCTATACCACTCCATGGGTAAGCCATCTAGGCCGGGGGTTTTCCCAGATGTAAAGGAGTTGATGGCCTCGGTTACTTCTTGGTCAGTTATGGGCGTATTCAAATTATTGCCGTCGGTGTGTGACAGGGGAGACATAGCAATGTCATGGATATACTCTTGGATAACTGAATCCGGTAAAGTTAATTTAGTCTTGTATAAGGATTGGTAATAGCTAAAGAAGGCCGCATTTATTTCCCCCGGGTGTGTGTGAACGATCCCCTGCTCATCTCGTGTGCCCGGTATTGTGGTAGTATGAGTTGGGTCCCTCGCTAGTTGGGCTAATAATTTCCCCGACTTATCCCCATTTTCCAACAAATTTGCTCTGTGGTATATATGCGACTTTTTGACCCCTTCCGTTTGAGCAGTTAACAGCTTAGTTTGGGAGAGTTGCCAAGCTGTTCTGGTATTCTCATTGGGAGTTTGAATATAGGCCTTCTCCAGATCCACCACCTTTTGTGTGAGATTGGTCAACTCTAACCTATGTTGTATATTGAGGCGCTTGATGTGCACAATATATTCCCCCCTTATGAATGCTTTGAGAGCATCCCATACTACCGGGTATTCAGCTGTATTCTCATTTATGCGTAAAAATTCTTCAATACTAGATTCAATGTGACCACATAGATCTGTATGAGTAACCCAGTATTGACTCAGTCTCCAGATACTGTTGCTTGCCTCCCTCCCCATTTGTACGCTCACTAGGATGGGGGAGTGATCCGATATCCCCCTTGTGAGATGTTGAATGTCCAACACCAACTGATTGACTTCAGGTGAACCTAGGGCCATATCAATGCGTGATAGGGTAAAATGTCCTTGGTTATAACAGGTGAATTGAGCAATCCCTGGGTTCCTATATCTCCACAAGTCTTTAAGCCCAAATGCATCAAACCATCTATGAAAGGCATTATCTGTGCGGGAGGGTATCGGTAGTCTATCAATTTGCTCAGTATTTATACTTACTTGCAACTCCCCATTTCCCATTCTACACATCACTGAGCCCCTTTGACATCAACTTGTAAAGCACCAAAGGTGGGCTATATATTTATACATTACATTTTTGGGACAATTTAGCAACAAATACAACCACCATAATTTTTATATAAATGTGTTCTGCGCTACTTACATCCAGATACTTTATCTCTGCAGATGTGACTCAGGGGGTGACTGCGAGTGTCTCTGTACGGCCATCGCCACATACGCAGAGCAGTGCAACCAGAGAGGAGTGTACATCCGATGGAGGACGCAAGACTTGTGCCGTAAGTGTTGACCCAATCTGCCATTTAATCACAAATATAGCCATAGCCATGCAGCAAGGGAAGGAGTACAGAGCAAAGGTTGACAAGGCTTCTAGGCTTCTAGGGGTAGGACATTTCTTCAGATATTACTTTATTACTTACAGTATAGTTGTATATGGATAATATACACTGGAGGCAGGTAAGTTAATAAATTGATAGGCCTATATCTCTACTACTCATAGAGTTAGTAGATGCTCTAGTGTCCATTAAGTTTGTTCCCAAAGGAAGGGGTAGGTGATCACACGGGTCCATGGTATGTTCTGCTTCTGCTTCATTCCATTCCATCCAAATGCCACATAGGAATAATAACAAACCATAACTGATATTACTACAGTGTATAAGAGGCATAATCATGTATTCAGCAAGGTTCTCTGCCCCTCTCTCCAGCCATGCAATGTGATAATGGGATGGTGTATGAAGCCTGCGGACCTGCCTGCCCTCAGACCTGTAAGAACATGGAACTGGCGCCTGATCCCCACTGCGGCTCCTTGTCTTGTGTGGAGGGCTGCTTCTGCCCCTCTGGGAAGGTCCTACATGGTAAGAGGCAATGTGGTGGCTTTTTTACATTCCAGACACTGTTACACCAGGTGCTTCTTATATATTTCTACACCCTTACTCACCTTACTCACCCTTACACTGTGTAATGCTTATTTGATATACAGTAGCATAACTACTCTGTATGGGATATGGGAAGCCCTTTCACAGCATCATATGTATTAAATGGGTAGGTTTGTAGATGCAAAAAAGCTCCTAAACACTTTTTGAGTCATTGGCCTCCAACAGCAAATCATTTTATAATATGTGATGCCTTGTGTGCGATATTGTATCATTTGTTGATTACTAAGTTTTAGCACCACTCTCTGTACCAAATGTACCTCTTGTAGGTATGAGTGCTTTTGTTGGTGTGACCTCGGTAATATAGTAATAAACACTTCTTGATTCGTCCCAACCTTTAGAGGGGCGCTGTCTGGATCCATCTGATTGCCCGTGTTACTGGGGTGGTATGCCGTTCCCAACTGGAGCTGCAATCAAGCATGGCTGCAAGAACTGGTATGTGACAAACTCAATCCATTCTATAACACATGGCAAAATAAACGTGGCCCAGACTCACTGATGGGTTGTCCTGTGGCCATGAAACCAAAGGAACTCAATGTTTGTCTCAAATTGGTGAGCTTCTCTTTCTGGCTCTTTCTGGAGCCAAATCTGTTCCGAAGGTCTCACCCCCTTCACTAACTCTTCTCTTCCTAAAGCACCTGTGAAGCGGGCAAATGGCAGTGCCCAACAGAACCCTGCTCTGCCCCCTCTCATTGTGCTGACAACGAATTTGCCTGCCACCTGAGTGAGCGATGTGTGCCCAACGCCTGGGTCTGTGACAATGAAGATGACTGCGGAGATGGATCAGATGAGATCTGCCTACTGATCTGTGCCCCTCATGAACATCGTTGTGCCAATGGTCAGTGTGTGCCCCTTGCCCATCGCTGTGATGGCAAAGCAGATTGTGTGGACCATTCAGATGAGTGGAGCTGTCCGGCACCACCCTGTGGTAGCGATGAGTTCCGCTGCTTCAATGGCCGCTGCATTCCTATAGCTTATGTTTGTGATGGGGAACTGGACTGTGGTTTCGGAGATGACTCTGATGAATCAAGTGAGTCAATGGATCAGTCTTACTGGAAAAGAAGGTTGTTGATGTAGCAAAATCCAAAAATAGGTATGTGGGTGTAGGGTAGTTGAAGCTGAGACATGTCAGTATACGGGGTGCCATAAAAGATCAGGTGAAGATAAGAAAGCCCACATTTGAATGTAGAGAAGACCATACTAAGGCATGCTGTGTAGGAAAGGCCATACTAAGGGTATATCAATGTGTGACCATAATGAGACATGAGAGGGAGGCAGATGTCTTAGCAAGGACAGTCTGTAAGTACTGTCCTAAATACACATCCCCACTCCTTTCTTTCTCAGACTGTTCCTCTGAGTGCAGTTCTACCCACTTTCGCTGCTCCAAGGGTAGCTGTGTGCTCTACATTCACCACTGCGATGGCCATGACGACTGTGGGGATTTCAGCGATGAGAGAGGGTGCTACTGCAATGTTGGGGAGTTCCAATGTCCAGACAGGCTCTGCATTCCCAGGGAGAAACTGTGTGATGGGGAAAAGGACTGCCCCCAAGGAACCGATGAGCTGCTTTGCACAGGTAACATATGAATAAGGGCCTACTGGGTCTACTGGGTCTGCTGGGCTATGCAGTTAAATGGATCTGCCATGGGACACAGTTATTTATTATTAGCAAACTATGGTTAGCTTGCATTTTTACAGGTTGGAATCCCCCCCCCCCTCTTTATTTTGCTTCTCCTCACACAGGCTTGGGTTGTTTATTCTCACCGCTCATCTGTTCTGCTCTTATTCGTGTTTCTACATGTCATGTAATGAAATAGGTTTCTAGGGTCAATGAGCTTACACTATATAAAGTACTTGAACTCTAGAGACCTGTAAAACAATAAATAAATCTTAAGTAGCTCATACAAAGATCAGCACAAGATGTATGTATGAGATGATTCTCTATTTCTAGGGGCAGGGACCTGTTCTGAAGGCCGTTGGGCATGTGGAGATGGCTTGTGCATTGCAAGAGAGAAGTTGTGTGATGGGACACCTGACTGCAGTGATGGTTCAGATGAGTTTAAAGCTCAGTGTGCGACGGCTGTGCCTCCCCCTGGTAGTTCAGCTGGTAGTGACTCCACAGAGGCCACACGCCCCACTGGTAAGGACTGAACCAAATATATGCTTATTCATATGTTCACTCTGACCATTAATCAGGCAAGGCCAGAGTGAAAGAGATTTTTTATATAACTCATTTTTTTATAAACTTCCAGCTCAGAAAACTTTTGCTTAGATGGCCTGATGCTTCTGAACTATCACCCATTGGTTTTCCAGACTCTTCCTCCTCTTTTTCTAAATAATTATGTTTTATTTATATCATGCTGACTTATATTGAGATTGTTCCTTCTTCACATTGATCCCTTCTACAGGGGTGCAGGTGTAATCAAAACCCATAATTCTGTTGCCTATAGTTGTACATGTTCATGGGTAGGACCCACTTAGAATTCTCTTTGTCTTACAGTCAACCCCTGTGGACGTTATGAGTTCCAGTGTGGGAGCGGTGAGTGTCGCCCCAGGGGGTGGTTGTGTGACAATGAAGTGGATTGCAGAGATGGAAGTGATGAGCAGAACTGTAACCGCACCTGTGGCTTTGACCAGTTCAAGTGCACCCTAAGTGGGGAGTGTATAGGATATGGACAATTGTGTGATGGGATCCCCCACTGCCGGGACCAGTCAGATGAGAGCACAGACAACTGTGGTAAGTGAGACTAGATTATTACAATGTTAAATAGAGAATTATGTGTATTGTGAGGAACCCTGAAGTTCTACTCTTTGCTTTGTCTGGTGACAACAAGAGATCTATAGACGGAGCATTTATTTTGGAACACCATTCAGTAAACTAGAAACATGTGTGTAATGTGTACGTAATAGTCACTCTGGTTACACATTACCACAACCCATTATAGAATCAGATGGATCAAACATTTTTAAGAGAACATGGGCACAGCTTGGTGAAATCAATTCAGTACAATGGAGAAAAATGGCAGGTCGCACCATTTGGGTCAAAATCATCATTAAATTCGGTCTATTTAAACTGCTCATATTTCATCCTAATTCTAGTTAGATATGAACCCGACTTCACTTGAGAATTTAGGCACAGCATGTTGCAGATGTTGCAGAAGAACACTCTTTAGTACAAAAAAAGAAAAGAATATGGGATGGTAGTTATGGGCCATATTCTTTTATAAGGCTTGCTCCATGTGAGCACACTCCTGGCATTTTTATGCTACTGATTTATATACATTGCACTTCTACAATCCATTTATCAATCCACCGATTTAATTCCAGATTTCTGAGCCATTGTTATATACATAGCTAAATGTAGTCCTTATGCAGCCTTAGATATATCTTGGATGATCACATCCAGCTCAAAGTCTCCAGCTGGTCAGGGTTGACTTGGGATATTAATTTCAACTTTCTTGGAGTCAAATGGAACAGTGCAGTCATTTTATCAGTAACTTACAGAAACTCTTCATGAAGATCATTACGACTGTGATTTTGGCTTCTGCAGGTTCTACTCAGATTCCCCCATGTCCTGGGCACTTTATTTGTATGAACAGAATGTGTGTGAACATCTCCCTCCAGTGTGATGGGGCCCCAGACTGTCCTCAGGGAGAGGATGAGGTATCTTGTGGTAAGTTGAGCCATAGAGATCATTAACTCGCATGGGCACAATCTCATTTACAATACATTGATTATTTATGTTTTGAGCAAAATGTTATTTCTGTTCCTCGTAGAGAGAAGCCCAGTAACAATATCACCAATTGGACCTAAGAACCAGACAGTACCAGCTTGTCCAGAATACTCCTGTTCAGATGGCCGATGCTTGTTATTTAAGCAGGTAGAAGGGAAGATTTTTTAGAAGTTCTACAGCATTTTCCTTTGTGTTTTACTTATTTTCCTTGGTGTTTGTGTACCTGCTCAATACATACCCTATATAACAAAATACAAACCATAAAGACTTCTGAGTGATCATCTTGTCTATTGTCATCGTGTCTATTTGTTCTATTTCCCAACTGAGAGTTTTACTTTCCCCTCAAGGTGTGCAATGGTATCACAGACTGTGATGATGGGGATGAAGCATCAGGTTGGGTAGCTTCTGATGAGAGGGACTGTGGCTTCTGGAGTCCATGGGGATCCTGGAGTGAATGCAGCCACTCGTGTGGGACAGGGATGCACAGCAGGAGGCGCACTTGCACCAACCCATCTACTGACATATTAAGACAATGCAGAGGGGAGGATGATGAAGCCCAGCAGTGCTTCACTGTGTCCTGCCCAGGTAAGAAGAAACATATAGAGTTCATTGGAAGAGAGAAGCAAGAGTTAGCCAAAATATTCCATCAGCATCATCCATGAGGAGCAAAGAATTGTGTTTAATTTTTTTACATAGCACATAATCATATCAATGACCAAAGTACTTTTGTCTCCATTTAGTCGATGGCTCTTGGACACCATGGGTAACGTGGTCCAACTGTACTCAGGATTGCACTGGGATAGTCATCCGCAGGCGCGAGTGTAATCTGCCTCAGAATGGAGGGCGCCACTGCTCAGAGCTCCCGGATTCTTCTTCTGCTTCTTTGGAAATTGGTAATTATATGGGGCAATATTTAATTAAAGGAGATTTTTTTCCTATCAGAAATCAAATTTCTTTATCTTACCCTTTATGTCTAGATGTGTGTCGCCAGGATGGATGTCCTGAGACCCCAAGCTGTTCAGCTGATCTGGAATTCAGAAAGTGTGCGCCATGTCCTCTCACCTGCTCTGATTTGTCCAATAAACGGACCTGTGCTCAGAACCAAACCTGTGCCTCTGGTATGGAATTTGTATTGTATCTTATTAAGGGCAAATGTACAGAATACTGTGCTTGGTATACGCAACGATACTAGTAATTATTACTACTACATCAACTGTGTCTACCAGTAAGTAGACAGAACCACAGAGGTCTATAAAAATACAAAACATATACTGTACTACTCATTCCTACAATTGTGTTACAAGTAAAACTTGTAATGTAACAAATGTAATATTGTATTCATTGAAGTATTTTACCACTACTATTGGTCTTATACAATAACTAAGACCAACTTAATAATGTACATGTATTCCTACTTTCCCATTCTTTCCCATTCCCCTCAGGATGCTTCTGCCCAGAAGGACTACTGTTGGACAGCCTTAACCACTGTGTGCGCCCAGAGCAGTGTCCCTGTGAGGTTGAAGGTGCCACCTACTGGCCTGGACAACTGGTTAAAGTCAACTGCCAAATTTGCACCTGTCAAGATGGTCAGATGAAACAGTGCCGCCAAAATCCAGAATGCAGCGGTCAGTCAACAACCACTAAATGAATTCATTCAGTATTTCCACCAGTAGAGACAAGTCGAAAGTCGAGTTTTCTTGAAAACCTTTCTCCGATCATATTCTACACCTACTGCAATTGTATCTGTGGATTTACATGTACCCTATTTTGTATCCACCAGTTATAGTGGAAGAGATAATTGTAGTGGACGTAATGTATATTATCTTCATTTCTTCCAGTGCATTGTGGGTGGTCTGCCTGGTCCCCATGGGGGGAGTGTCTCGGTCCATGTGGAGTCCAGAGTATACAGTGGTCTTTCCGAAGTCCCAACAATCCCAGCAAACATGGTAATGGGAAGCAGTGCAGAGGCATCTACCGTAAGGCCCGCAGGTAATGTCACACCTTTGGCATGAGAGCTTTCTATAGGTTGACGTTGTAGCAAATAATAATTGATCTACGTTTCTTGTACAAACTCTATGTATGAGTAGGTGAGCCATGTGTAGCTTGGTAACATTTTCATGCTTTTTGCAATTTGTATGAGGTCACTGTTATAAGGGTATTGGCTCTATGGGAAGCTGCTGATTGGGCTTCAGAAGAACAATACAGTTTCAAAGGTAATCCATGAACACATATTAGTGTTCCCCAGTGAAGCTTTGTCTGTTTCCTTTATATCTGGTTTTGATGGTTAATATACTATCCTGCCCAATTAACAGGTGCCAAACAGAACCATGTGAAGCTTGTTCTTACCAAGGCAAAACGCAGAGTATTGGAGAACGTTGGCGCTCAGGAGAATGCTATGTATGCCAGTGCCTGCCGAATCTTACAGTGCAGTGCTCCCATTTCTGCCAATATACCAACCACGGATGCCCAGAAGTGAGTAATCATTACAGACACTACCTTTGTCCTGTAGATTATGGAAGTACCAAGATGGGTCTGGATTTTCACATACTGTCTTGTCCTATAGGAACTTATCTAATATTTATATCTTGCAGGGCCAGTATCTGGTGGAGGGTTCAGGAGACACCTGCTGTTATTGCTCAGAGACAGGTCTGTCTGTTCCCATTTCTACTTTGTAGATGCTTTTAAGGAACCAAATGATAAATGCTACAGACTGATGACCATGGGTTACTAGAACTGACACCAACTTAGCACCATTATCACATTACCTACTGTGTGGATTTTGTCCTTCAATGAATGATGAGCTAATGAACAAATATTCCCAATACTACATAATCAGCCATACCCAAACAATACAAATAGCACAGGGGTCAAATACTGTAGATATACAGATGAAACACTTCATATTGCAAATTTACCCTTGTGTCATTTTACCCCATGGTACAATCCATAGGAGAAATAGAAAGGATCATTTCCACTATAATAAAAAGGATCAAATAATGGAATATTTCTGAGGCATCTAAGTAGTGTTCTGGGTTATTTGCATTACACGTACTCCATCTGTATATGGTGCAAACAATATATAATCTAAACCAGAGGTCACCAATCTTTTACCTGTGAGTCACATTCAAATGTGAAAAGAGTTGGGGAACAACAGAAGCATAAAAGATGGTCCCTGGGGATGCCAGATAGAGGGGTATTTGGTAGCCCCTAAGTGGACTGACAGCCTACAGGAGGCTTTGTTTGGCAGTACATCTGGTTTTTAAGCAACCAAAATAGTTTGGAATTGAAAAATAAGCACCTGCTTTGAGGCCACTGTGAGCAACATTCAACGGGTTGGTGAGTAACATGTTGCACACAAGTTACTGATTGGGGATCACTGATCTAGACAAAGACTCTTGAGCTTAAGACATGGACAACTATGAGTCAATCTACCTAATTCAATAAAGAATGAGCTTCTTAATACAGAACAATCCCTATTTACAAATCACCATTTCATTGGACACAATACTGGGTGAATAAAACACATGATCTTACCTTAGATATGCTAAAAAATATTATTGCAAATAAATGCATTGAAAGAGGCATTTATATCAGCTTATATCCGGGAGAATGATTTATATCACTGGGTAATACTTTAAAATGTTCTACCTTTGTACAGCTCCAAATGGAACAGAGGTCTCCTGGCCTCCTCCAACCAGGTTCCCTGCCACTACACCAGTCCCTGCCCTAATCACATACCCGCTGCCAGCAATAGGAGGTGAGTATGGACTGGGTATTAATATTAAGGACAACTCATACGGATACTGGGTTCTGACAAACAGTTTCTATCTCCTACAGATGAATGTTACAAGCCTCTAAAGATCTCCCTTCTACCAGATTTAAGTTATACTGCCTCCTCACAAAATTCTGAGCACCCTGCCCATGCGGGACGCCTCAATCATATGTCGCCAAGATCTGTATTTCAAGGATGGAGCCCACAGGAACATGAGTATGATGGCCTTCCTTCCTCTTCCTCATTCCTCCAAATAGATCTACAGCAGCCGTGGAACCTGACAGGTAAGTGGATTGGTCTTATTTCTGCTGTCTGTCATTTTTCATTTAAGACAAGTGAGCACCAAACAGTGGGGTAACCCCCATATGGAACTTGAGACAATGAAAGGGTGGGCTCAGGCAGAAGGTCGGTAAATTATTAGAATTAGGTAGAATGGCCATTCACTTAAAAGTACAAAGTGAAGGTCAGTTAAGGTGAGATTTGGTGAGATTCTTGGAACCTTAGGTTCCAATAGGTTGGACCTGCAAGAGGGGGGGGGCCTGGCCAAAACGTGATACTCATAGTACAATTTGAACTGAAAATGACTGACAAGTACTGCATTGGATCATTGTTTGGTAGCATAATCCAAGAGGGAACAAATGTTGCTTTAGGGATACAGATGATTGTTGCTGCTGTTTCCATTAAAGTACTGTGAGTTTAGGCAGCTGAACTATGTAAGAAGTACATTGTATGAAGCTTTGTGTATATTGTGGTGCCTAACTACATACCAGAGTTTGTGCTGTTACCCATGTAGGAATCGTGGTACAGGGGGCAGGAGCTCAGGATGCCTATGTTACCAGTTTCTCTGTGCAGTTCAGTATGGATGGGAACAATTGGCATGAATACAAAGAACTGACCAGTGGGCAAGAGCAAACACCCAAGGTATGTGAGTACTAAGTATCTCAGAATTGACATAAGGGGGTCACATAGCTTTGTGTCGTGTGACTTTTTTCAGAAAGGTATTTGATTAGCTGAGCTGCTGAGGACAAGCTGGGAGATGTATTTCTGCAACTCATGCACCATGAATTTAGCCTGTCCCTATACTTGACTTTTATTTAGTCATTCATTTGTGCAATGTTCTCCTGTCTGAAAAATATGATTAAAAAGATCCTAAATTGTTTTTTTTTATGTGTGATATCTGAACCAGGTACATTAACTAACCATGTTAAAGCATGCAGTTTCTTTATTATAATATTAGTTTGAGAACACAATGGTGTGAGAGCAGAGAGAGAAGTAAGGAGAAGATGAATAAGAAGAAGACTTCTGGAGCTCAGAGGTGTGAGAGAGGAGAGAGCAGTTAAATAGTGGATGGACTAAGTTGAGTGTTGGAATATATTGGTATGAGACAAGGAAAACAGAGTGTAACAGATGATGTGAAATAAAGGAATGGAATATAGAATGTTGGTCTTTTATGGACAGAGAAGAGGAATGGGATGGAGAATTTCTATGATATGAGGAAAATGTTGGTGTAAGTTTGTGTTTTGAGTAAAACAAAGAGAGAGAGGGAAGTTGCAGAGTGATGGTGTGAGAGTGAGGAATGTATCAGTGTGAGATGTGTCAGAATATAATTCTGTAGGTAAAACAAGTAGATTGTAAATGGGATAGAAAAGAAGTTTATTGGCATTTCAGGGACTGAGGAAATAAAAACATTATGTTGGTGGAAACGGCTTGAGAGAAAGGATCATAGTGTTGGGGATTTTGAGGCTGACATATGGGGGCACATTTACTAAAGTGGGAATTTTCTCTCCATCAAACTTCATCAAAGTTCACCTTAATTTGCAAGATGTATTTTCGCAACACATAATTACTAAAAATTTTAAGTTCACTTTTTCAAGAGAAATTTTGTGAATTTTTTCCTGCCTTCAATTTTCTGTGAAAATTAACCACTTTATTTTTCCCATACAAGGGATTAGCTTAGATGGGGTGATTGCTCTGTCTTTATAATGGCACTTCACCTGTATTTGGAGAAATGTCTTTTGGTGAAAATTCTTTCTTGTGCTCTTAGTAAATTGGAAAATATTCACTGGAGAAATTTCACCAGAAGAAGAAATGGGAAGTTACAACAATACAAAGAGATTTTTCACCACTGAGTTAATTTTCCAAAACTTGCATTTTCCTTTTTAGTAAATTGGTGATATTGAGGGGAATCTTCAATTTTGGTGACATTACTCGAAATGTTCACTTACACCCTTTAGTAAATATGGCCCTTGGAGTTTGATGTTTTGAGGCCAAAATTTATTTGAATCTGAAATCGTAGACCAAATGTATGAGAGCAGATTATTGTATGTGATGGTGGTAGAGAAGAAATAGCCAGAGACCCAGTATATGAAAGAAGGGAAAGCATCAGCACTTTGCTAACATGGGAAAGGAATGTTGTGCCACATTTTCAGTAAAAATGGTGGAATGTGAAGCCCCCAATTCTTATGTAAAAATTATTTTTTGAAAGATTGGTTATTTTGGCCAAAATTTATGATTCAATTTAATTTCAAAGGAGGGCTTTAACCCCTTCATAGAACTGTGCTATGTACCTCCTTGTTCTCTTAATAAGTTTGCCAGGAACTTAAAGGGATCCTGTCATCGGAAAACGTATTTTTTTCAAAATGAATCAGTTAATAGAGCTGCTCCAGCAGAATTCTGCACTGAAATCCATTTCTCAAAAGAGCAAACTGATTTTTTTATATTCAATTTTGAAATCTGACATGAGGCTAGACATATTGTCAATTTCCCAGCTGCCCCTGGTCATGTTTCTTGTGCCTGCACTTTAGGAGAGAAATGCTTTCTGGCAGGCTGCTGTTTTTCCTTCTCAATGTAACGGAATGTGTCTCAGTGGGACCTGGATTTTACTATTGAGTGTTGTTCTTAGATCTACCAGTCAGCTGTTATCTTGTGTTAGGGAGCTGCTATCTGGTGACCTTCCCATTGTTCTTTTGTTTGGCTGCTGGGGGGAAGGGAGGGGGTGATATCACTCCAACTTGCAGTACAGCAGTAAAGAGTGACTGAAGTTTATCAGAGCACAAGTCACATGACCAGGGGCAGCTGGGAAATTGACAATATATCTAGCCCCATGTCAGATTTCAAAATTGAATATAAAAAAATCTGTTTGCTCTTTTGAGAAATGGATTTCAGTGCAGAATTCTGCTGGACCAGCACTATTAACTGATTCATTTTGAAAAAAATTTTTTTCCCATGACAGTATCCCTTTAACGTGGCAGGAGAATTCCCCAATGAATTTGCCAATGAGACGCTGGGGATCATGGCAGCCATCTTGGTGTTATCTTACTTATGAAGATTATGGTATAGATTTAGGTTTGTGATCTCAAACCAAAATGAGTTTGTGCCCTAGGTATTCAGCAGCTGTTCCTTGGTTCCTTTTTGGCTCTAAACTGTGTTTCATTCTTAGATTTTCCAGGGAAATTTTGACGATTCCACTCCTGTTGCCCGAAGTTTTGAGAGAATAATAAAAGCAAGATATGTCCGTGTCCTCCCACAGCACTTTCATGCCGGCATTTATCTGCGCACGGAACTGCTGGGCTGTGGAGAAGGTACTGTCCCAAAACTGCACCCAATGTTTCCTGAGAAGGATAAAGTGTATAATGAATGTTTTACAAAAAAAATATTTTTCACCAAATAACACATTGATATCAAAGATCGGTTTGTGATGAAAATGCACATTACACAGTTTTACCTTGCACTGATCCCCTGTGTGTCCCAAATGAAAGTCACCTGTATTTACTGTAATGTATGGGATATTCCCAATGTGGGATTATCATATATATGGAGACCAATAGGTTTTAGATTTTTCTGAACAGGACAGTGTTTAGAAGGTAAAAAAGATGATGGGGTCAAGAACAATTGTGACTAATGTGAATGATCACCATTCCACTAGTGGAGCCAACATTGTGCCCAAAGTGCAACCATTTTCATGCCCCATGGATTTACATGATTTCTTTTAATTAGCAGTTTGCAATACTTTCTATTGTTCTGTTCTGCACAGTTCCCAAACCACAGCCTGGACCTCACGTCCGACCAGGGGAGGAGTCATGCAAACCTGGCCAATTCCAGTGCCATAATGGACGCTGCGTTCTTGCTGGACCACATGGAGTAGTTTGCAATGGAGTCAATGACTGCGGAGACCGATCTGATGAGATCTACTGTGGTAATGTTCTCAAAGGAACTTTCTATACTTTCCAGTGTATTATTCTGTTAAAAGAAGCCTTTTGAATGTGAATCAGAAAAGTTAATATTAACTGTTACAGAACTAACTGAATCTGAGACCAGTTGGTTGATTTATATGTTGTTATAGTTCTTTACAGTTTCGTTTGCTACTGGTATAAGTAACCCTTCAGAAGGAACTCAATACTAACACTAGTAGAAATGATCAATCCAAGGAAGGGAACAATGGCTTTCAAACATATGGAATATGTGTTAATGGATATTCTCTTTGTTGTTGTTTATTTACAGGCACAGCCCCCTCTCCCCTGCCCCCTGCAAAGTGGGGCTGTCAGAAGACCCAATACTACTGCAAGTCATCTGGCAATTGCATTGAGGCTTCTCAGAGATGTGATGGGCGCCAGGACTGCTCTGATGGAGCCGATGAGTTTGGCTGTGTTTCCTGGTCTCACAGTACCACAAGCAGCAGGTCAGGCCAACATTATAAAGTTATAACCAATATCCCGTATTTTACTATAAAGCCCCATTAATTGTCTATACGACACCATTTTTGTTCTTTCCACTGCCACAGTCGCCTGTCCAAACAAACCTACCTAAATTATTGGATTTCTTGGAGGACATACTAAATATACTTAAACTTGAGCCAAGTCAGTATGCAGGACTGTCCCCTCTTGAATCTTTTCACTTTTTAACCATTAACCCTTGTATTCTAATCCTCAATGGACCTTTTGGATTTCCAGCTTGACCTGGTATGAGGTGCAGGATTTCCTGTATACTGACAAGGACATGTTCTGCTTTGAAGAGCTCGTTATTCACTCTCCGTCCCTCTAGATTGAAGAAAAATGGTAGTAATTCATCAAATCTGACGTTGAATTGCTTGGGTTCTATGATTCTCACTGTCTATGCTTGATGTGTATTAGGTGTTACATTTCATCTACTTTGGTGTGAGGGGTCCTACAAATCTTGCAGTTCTTCATGTTGAACCTGAACGCCTTACTGGAGAATATCAGCTTCATTTCATCAAGATCTAGTGTTTAATATAAATCAGTGACTCTATAATGGTCCAACCCTTTTCTTAAACATTTGTTTTATGGTCACTAACTTTTGTTTGCCCATAATATTGCTAAATATTAATGCATTATCCTTTTTTTCTTCATTCTTTATACCCCCACTTACCTCCCCCCCTTTTTTAACTGTCCCCACCTTTTTTTTAGCTTTAAAAAAGTGAAATACAGTCTTTAGAAAAACAATAATGTTTATTTTATACCAAAGTGTTGGAATCAGCTCAGAGACAAAACTACCAGGAACACAAAATCCTTTAAGGCCACTCGCCCCGACGCCCCCATCTGGATCAACCTTGGATTACACAAAACAGGTGAGCGACCATTATTTTCAGACTGATAAAACGTACTTTCTAAAAGTAAAAGAGGGTAATGTACAGTAGATACAGTAGCTATAGGGATCGTTTCTATTTGGTTAAAGGAAAAATCTGTCTGAATGGATTTCTGATAATGTCGCTCTCCTGGTACCACATAAAACATTGATCCTTTTTGTGTTTGTGGCAGCCTCCCTCAGGTACCGATGGACCAAAATTCCCAGGGGACACTTCTCCAACAGGTATTGAGCTACATTGACTTTATAGTGGTTTCTGTTTGTATCATAATGTCTGGTTTTGTCATTTAGTTTCAAAACAGAATATCTAGTGTTCTGTTCATTGTTTTTCCTCAAAGGTCCATGTGAAAGTCCCCTTGGTCTAGAAGATGGCCGGATTCTCTACCAGCAGTTGACAGCCTCATCGTATAGCGAGAACAATCCAGCTGATGCAGGACGCCTTAACATTGTACCAAATATGTTAGTACTCCCTTTGCCTACATATCATTCATTATATCTTATGTACTTGAGATAAATGTATAAACTAATTAGGAAAAAGGTGTGGAGCTATGAATCCAAGCATCTTCTGGGAGCCTTTCGCAATTTGCAGTAAAATGAAAGTAGATGATCAGGAACATCTGAGACTAAATGTCTCTGCATAGAATCTTTCCATAGTTTTTATGACAACCAGGGGTGAGGGCCACATATTTCTCTCTTGGAAACTTGTAATTTTTCCTTGGGATTGTCTCTTAAAGTCTTCATAAGGCCAAAAATTCTAGCAGTGTTACATTGATGGTAGCAAGGAGATCCATAGTTCTTAAACACCATGATACTAAAGTTACTGTGGAATTACAGCAATCTTATTTTCAGTTAAGGACACAACACAAAACATTTGATGGACAATACAATGATATGTTCATAAGGATACAGGTATGGGACCTGTTATCCAGAATGCTCGGGACCTGGGGTTTTCCTGATAACGGATCTTTCCATAATTGGGGTCTTCATGCCTTAAGTCTACTAGAAATTCATTTAAACATTAAATAAACCCAATAGGCTGGTTTTGCTTCCAATAAGGATTAATTATATCTTAGTTGGGATCAAGTACAAGCTACTGTTTTATTATTACTGAGAAAAAGGAAATCATTTTTAAAAATTTGGACTATTTGGATAAAATGGAGTCTATGTGAGACAGCCATTCCGTAATTCAGAGCTTTCTGGATATCGGGTTTCCGGATAAGGGATCCTATACCTGTATAACAGATGGGACAAACAGGATGGGGAAAGAAGGTATATATTGGGAAAGAGGTTTTCAGGAGCTGAGCTGTACAAATAGTTTAGTGGCTAGCTGTGCCAAGAAGCATAGAATAGGGATAGAATAACTCCAGCACACGTAGCATGCTCAAGGGATTGCTCCCGTGTTTAATGTCAATCCAACAATACAACGTTTCGGGGGCGTGCCCCTTCGTCAGGTGCTCAAAACCACCACCCACCTTCCTTAAATTAGGTAATTGAAGTTAACCACTCCTCCAAACATGTAAAAAAGTTAAATAGTAATACACGTAGAGAATGAGTCCAAATAATACAAAAAGTTCGTTTTTACAGTCCAGACGTAAGATTTGTTCGGTATGAAACCTGAGTGCTGAAAAAAATAACTCAAATTGATCAATTATCAAGCAGAGAGTTATAGTTCAGCCATTGTATTAAACAATCAAAATGATCAAATTATCAAGCAGAGAGTTGTAGTTCAGCCATTATATTAAACAATCAAGGCCTATTTGAATGAGATCTTAGCGGAAAGGAAGTAAAATTAGCCATACCTTCCCTTTCTACTAGATTCTAATCAATACAATTAGGAGAATCTGTAAAGAATAAGGAAACAAATTAGAAACATTGAAAATTAGAGACTGTTACAAATAGCTAGTCAGACTGAATTCCTCATTTAACCCTCTTGGAGTCTGTGTTTGGAACAACCAAATCCAGTAACTTTCCCGCTGGTTTCATTTTAATTTCAAATTATACTCTATCGTTATTACCTTTTCCAGTATCTGCCACCTTAACTGGGAAGTTCTATGCCCTTATCAAAAAAATGTTTGTATAAAAAAGTTATGCCAAGAAGTTTGTCCAATGAGAATACTGAAACTTCCCGAGTTGGATAAGTCACATGGAATTACAGTGATTTTTATTTTCTTAATAAGGATTGGTACATATAATATAGGCTTATATTATATCAGTCTATAGTTTATAATGGTAATAATGAAGTATTAAGAACAATGATTGAATAAGGCAACATCATGGTGGTGATAACACATATAAAGATCAATGAAGATATCATGGTATTTGAATGGAAAGAACCATAAACATAGAATGGAATAACCATAACCATAGATATAAATCCCACATAACCAATAAATCAGTTTGTTATACCTCCTCTCACTTTTCTACCCAAGAATGAACATTGAACCTGGATGGAGTCCATTAAGCTCTGACACTCAACCTTACCTGCAAGTGGACTTTCTCCAGCCCACATTCATCACTGCAGTCATTACACAAGGAGGCCGTCAGTCTGGAGGCTTCATCACTCAGTACCGGCTGATGTACAGCAACGATGGTCTCGAATATTCCAATTACACCGGGGGGAGCAGTGTCTCTGCCAAGAATGCCCTGGTACAGTTTTGTTTTGTCCATCTCCTTATTTTCTTTATAAATGTCCACTGATAGAAACATTTATTGGACTGAAAGGTTTAGATGTAGAACGGTTTATTCAGCAGATGTTTGGTACAATTTTGGGAGATAGATGTGGGACAAGGATTTTGTAAAGGAAATCTCAATAACTTACTAATTAAACCTTGCTGATGTGATTTATACATAATAAGGCAAACACTGCCATTGACAGATGGTGGAGGATCTGGAACTTACAGTTCTTTTGTTGTTTAGGTGTTTGAAGCAAACAGAGACAGTAACACCCCTGTGAGAAGGAACCTGCCCCGAGCTTTACTGAGCCGCTTCCTGCGCATCCTCCCGGTGGAACATCATAGTTCAATCTATCTGCGGTGTGAGATTCTTGGCTGTCCTTATGGTGAGGCAAATGGGAAAGGCAGCAACATTCAAACATTTTTCAAGAGTTTAACCCACAATTACTTTTTATTATTCTTGAATCTCATTCAACCCCTTAAATGAACTCCATCATTTCAGTTTAGCCCTTAAACAATGGTCCTTCTGCCAAGCACAATAATTCACCAATTCTAATATGATGTAACAGCTATAAAGAACTATCATCCAATAGAAAGCTGGAACTTACGTTTCTTTGCAGATCACCAACTAGCCTAAATAGGAGGACATTTTGCTTAGCTAAGTCTTCACCATCCATTAATACCTGAGGTAGATGGTAAAACTTTCTTTGAAGCATAGAAAAAAAAACGTACCTTATTTTGAAGTATGTGTTTCTTTTACAGGAAGGCCTGTCTTGACTCTATACTGTATAAGCTTCTTTGTTTTCCTCTGTCCCTCTGCACACAATGATGTATAAAACAAATGTTTCAGTCCATCTTTCTTAGTTATCGTACTGTGACCTTCTCCCTGTAACCATTTCAGCCTTATGTCCCCCAAGCTTTTCATACTATTTTGGAACATTGAATAAACTCTTTTTACCAGCGATATTAAAATACACACAAGGTTGGAACTTTTTACATTCTCCTCCAGGGCTTAGTATTCTGTGCAAATTAAGATACCTATAAACCTGTTCTTGCAGAGAGTATGTTTATTAGACATTTAATGGGAATATTGGTCCATGAAAACATACATTGAATATACTTTCAGATATGGTCTGAGAATCTACACTTTATTGACTTCTATACACTAATTTTCTTCCAGCTGAGCCCTCTCATCCCACCAGAGGTCCTGGTTCTGGGACAACATTTTCTGTTGTCACCATCCCTGGTGAGGTAAAACCATCCCACTGCCAACAAGGGGAATTTGAATGCGGCAGTGGAGAGTGCCTTAATGCCTCCATATCTCTATGTGATGGAAATGTTGACTGCCAGGATTTCTCAGATGAACAGGGATGTGGTGAGTCTGCTGATTCTTCTGTAGGAAGGTGTGTTTGGGGAGGTCACTGGTGGAAGGTATATTTGAGATTTAACATATGTGGGAGAGATTTGGGGGTAAGTGACCTTCTTTGAAAAGGGCTCAGTGTCTGCAGAATCTTGTCCTTGCTCCCTGTCTCTGAACTAGTTCTACAAACAAATTGAAGAAATGATTGCTATACATTAAACTATATAATAAATTGTAGCAGTACTGTTTCTCTTTTATGGGCAGCATATTGACACAATGGTTATGTAGCTTTGCCTTTTTCCTGCATGTTTTTCCTCACCCCAAAAACATACAGGAAGGTTAAATGGACTCTCATTAAATTGACCCTAATTTGTGTGATAGGGCACGGACTGGGTCAGGGACTGGTGTGGATGATATCTAGAACATGTTGGTACTATATCACTAACGAACAATAAGTATTTGCCCTCTTTTTATTAACAAGGTGCCTTGCCATTGAACACTTCGGATGTCTCAATAAGTACTATTGCTCCACCAGGCTGGGCAGGTCATTTGGCTTCTGTTACCCCAGCTACAGGAGGTATGTCTTTTCTAGGGAATGTTGTATTAATTGGGTAAGGTGCGGGCTGAGGGTCAGCATGCTGAATCAACATAACCATAATGTATTTATCAATACAGGAAAAGAAATTGCAAGCATGTCTCCTGGAAGTCCACATATGGCAGGCACCCCACTTCAAGGTGGAGCTACAAGGAATCCTATAGACACTGGTGAACCAGGTCTTTCTTATCAGTCACAACCAACTGGAGACCCTGGTATTCTAAGTGTAAAACCAGGAGCTAAAGAAACTACTGGAGTTACTGGGCATCCAGGAATTCAGAAAGAACAGATCATTGGTGGAATTCCTGGAATCAAAATCCCAGAAAACCCTGAACAGAATCTAAAACCAGGAAGTCAGGAGCCTACAGCATTTCCCACTGGTTCTCCTGGACTTCTAGGAATAACAGAAAATAAAGGTGGAAATACACCAGTGATGGCTGCTGTAACATCCAGCCATCTTGAAACCTCTGGGGGAGCAGAAGTTGTGGGACATCCTGGAGTACCCACCAGTGGCTACCAAACTGGCATACCTGGCTTGTTTACACCATTTTCTGGTAAGGATGAGTGGATGCTGCCTACAAAACCGCATTTAGATGGCAACCAACCATTTACAGGTTTGCCAAGTATAAGTACAGGAACAAGGGATTCAGTTATAGGGATGGGAAAAGCTGGGATGAGTGCAGATAGTTATGCTTCTTACCCCACTACATCACCAGATCATGCCTATGAGAACACAACACCTTACCCAGCATGGGACAAGACAGAACCCCCATCTCTCACACCAAGAACCGTTTCACCAAAGGAGGGACACCAGCAATCTTATCAGACAGGGGAAACAGTCACCACAGATTTGTATAAATATATGGGAACAGAAGGTACACTTTTCCCTACACTAAGGACAGCTTCTCTGGGCCCTGGAGAACCAGGTATGAGACCAATCAAGCCAGAGCTTATTGCTGTACCTGAAGGACATCATGCCAGCTTGAAGCCTGGTGAGGGTGGTACAGTCATTGTTTGGAAGGAGCCTATTGAGGTTCCACCAGAGAAGGGCGCACATGAAATTGGACCCCTTAGGCCAGGGACTCATGAAGAGCATCAGGCCACACTCGTAACAAAAGGTTTGTTGGTTGTCTATTATTTATTTATTCTGATGTGCCTGCAATGTCTTTAGGGATTGAGAAGTTGATATCTACTAAGTATTGCTGTGGGTGCAGAATTTGCAACTTTAATTACTTTGCCCCCCACAATAACTACCATGGTATCAACATATATATGACTTATTCTTCATGACATATCCAAAAGCTTCAGAGAACGAACTTCCACCCAGTGCTGTTTCTGGTGGGTTCTGCCTTTTCATTACACTGGTTACATTTTTCACCTGCACGGTAAACTACGGTAAACCAGACAGCCTGCTGCAAGTAAAACAATAAAAGTAAAAATGTATGGTTTCCATAGTTTACTAACCAGGACAAATTTGCCAAGTGTTAGTTAAAGATCCCATAGTATCTTCTGCTAAACCCATCCAACAATCTCTGTACCTGACAGGCAATGAGGTTTCTTTCCCACGAAAGGCAAAATATTGGCCAACATATTGCGTAGCACTGTAAAGTAAATGTGATTATACAACTAAATCACATGAATTATATACATAGAACATATGGAGTTACATACATCACAATAAATACCGGTACAAAAGGTGAGGAAGGCCCTATGCAGAAAGAGCTTACACTCTAAAGGGAAGGGAGTAATACACAAGGTGTGGGAGTGGGCAAGATTGAATGAAGTGGGTGAGAAATGTGGTACTGTATGTGGTGTTGTATTTGGTAGTTAAGCAGAGTGAGGGGAGGCTTCTCAAAAGAAGTGCGTTTTAAGAGATTTTGTGAAAGCAGAAAGGTTGGGAGAAAGTTGGACAGACCGTGGGAGAGCGTTCCAGAGGAGGGGTGCAGCCCTTGCAAAGTCTTGAATGTGAGCATGTGAGGAGGTAATGAGAGAAGAGTTGAGTAGCAGGTCAGTAGAGGAGCGTAGTAAGCGATTGGTTGAGTATATAGAGATGAGTTCAGAGATGTAGGGTGGAGCAGAGTTATGAAGTGCTTTGAAAGTCAGGGTCATTAATTTGAATTTGATTTTGAAAGGTAACGGAAGCCAGTGCAGGGATTGACAGAATGGCGAGGCAGAGGAGGAGCGGTTGCTGAGGTGTATGAGCCTCGCAGCAGTGTTCATTATGGACTGGAGAGCTGACAGTCTCTGGAGGGGAAGGCCAATTAAAAGAGAGTTACAGTAGTCTAGACGTGATATGATGAGAGAGTGAATAAGAATTTTGGCAGCATCTTGGGTGATAAATGATCATATTTTGGATATGTTCCTTAGGTGGAAGTGACATGATTTAATAAGTGACTAGATATGAGGAGTGAATGACAGAGCAGAATCTAGGATAACCCCAAGGCACCGGGCCTGGGGAGAGGGGGTGATAGTGGAATTGTTGGATACTTCCAGGATATTACTGGTGTGGAGGAGAACCATTTCTGTTTTAGAGAGGTTTAATTTAAGGTAGCGTTGCGACATCCAGGTAGAGATAGCGGACAGGCAGGAGGAGACGCGAATTAGGAGTTCTGGGTTGAGATCAGGAGATGAGAGATAGATCTGAGTATCGTCAGCATAGAGGTGGTAGTGGAAACCGTACGAGTTGATTAAATTGCCGAGGGAGGAAGTATAGAGGGAGAATAGTAATGGTCCCAGGACAGAGCCTTGAGGAATTCAACAGAAAGAGGTAGGGGAGAAGATGATACTCCATTGTAGGAGACACTGAAGGAACAATTGGTGATGTAAGAAGAGAACCAGGACAGGGCTGTGTCACGAAGGCCAAGCGACTGGAGGGACTGGAGGAGGAGAGGGTGATCTACAGTGTCAAATGCGGCTGAGAGATCAAGCAGTATTAGTAGTGAGAAATGATTGTTGGCTTTAGCTGTTAAAAGGTCATTAGTTAGTCGAGTCAGGGCAGTTTCTGTGGAGTGTTGTGGCTTAAAACCAGATTGTAGGGGGTCCAGCAGGTTATTGTCAGAGAGGAATGAGGTTAGTCGGTTGTAGACTAGGCGCTCAAGTAGTTTAGAGATGAAAGGTAGCAGAGAGATAGGTCGGAGGTTGTCAAGATTGGAGGGATCAAGAGAGGGTTTTTTCAGAATGGGGGTGACAAGAGCATGTTTTAGTTGAGAAGGAAACAGTCCAGTTGAGAGGGAAAGATTAAATAGGTGAGTTAAGGCTTTGATTAGACCAGGATTGGTATTGCGGAGAAGTTTTGAGGGAATTGGATCAAGCGGCAGGTGGTAAGGTGAGAAGAGGCCAGAAGCTTTGAGACTTCCTCATCAGTGATAGGGGTGAAGGAGCACAGGAGAGACTGGGGAGTGTGGAGGGAGGGTGGTGGAAGTCTAGGGGGGTTGAGTAGAGTAATGTCCCTTCTGATAGTGTCAATTTTGTTTTTGAAGTGCTCAGCAATATCTTGAGCAGAGACAGATGTGCATGGAGGGGGTGGAGAAGGGGAAAGGAGAGGGTTAAAGGTGGAGAAAAGTTGTGCTGGTTTTTTAGAAAGGGAGTTAATGAGTGAAGTAAAGTAAGTTTGTTTGGCTTGGAAGAGGCTGGTGTTAAAGGAGCGCAGGGCAGATTTGTAGCTCCAAAAGTCTCATTCTGAACGGGATTTGCGCCAGCGACGCTCAAGTGCACGTGAATGTCTTTGGAGCTTTTGTATGAGCAGTATGCCAAGGTTGAAGTGGTTTGGGTCTAGAACGTTTAGTTTTTATAGGAGCAGCTCATTTAGGGCAGTGGTGAGAGGACTATAGTAGACAGAGGTAGCCACATTAGGACATGAGATGGCTGAGATATTAGAGTGAAGAGAGTCAAAGGAAGAAGAGAGATGAGACTACAGCTTGCAAGTCACGGTAAGTACGTGTTTGGGGAATAGCAGGGGGTGAGGACTGAGTTAGTGAGAGTTGAAATGTGACCATATTGTGATCAGAGAGGGGAAATGGTGAGTTAGTAAAATTGCTGGTTGAACAGAGTCTGGTAAATATGAGATCCAGAGCATTACCATTGGCTCAGATTATCAAAAGTCTGATTCTTTTCTATTTTCTGCTAAGAGAAATTTACTAGTCTTAGTTAAAGACTTATTTGATCCACATAAGAAAACTTTATTGTCTTGGTCAAAACTCAAAAATGAGTTCAAGCTTAATGAATCTGATAGATATTATTACTTAGCTTGTCAATGCGGTCTTTCTCTACTGCATGATAAAAACAATTTGATTTTAGCTGACCACAAGCAGATGATTTGGCAGAATTTTTGGAACTCCCCTGTTTGATTTCAATTAACTCTTTATCTAAAAAATTTTGGAATATTTATGGTACAGACTCACATCCATTATCTAAATCGTCCATTAAATGGACTGAGTTTTTACAATGTCAAGTGTCTCCCTCAGATTTGGTGAAATCTATTAATTCTTATAATAAATTAATTTTGGCAGAGAGTTGGAGAATACAACACTTTAAGCTTTTTCATTTAGGATATGGGAAAATGTTTGCTAAAAGTACCTCTAATAGTCCTCTATCATTTTGTCCTAAATGTGACGAGACTAATGTGTCAATTTTTCATTATTTATGGTCCTGTCCAAAAATTAACCTTTTTTGGAGGGAAGTTACTAATTTTTTGAATTCTAGACTGAAGATAAAAATTAAACTATCTCGGTGTATTGCTTTACTGCATCTAGATATTAATATGCTTTCTGCAAATCCTAAGTCAAATATTATCTCCCATGAGAGTAAATTATTGACTTCCTTTTTTCTAGCTGCTTCTAGGAAAGCTTTATTTAATTTCTGGTTACAAAAGGAACCCCCCTCATTATCGGACATCATCTCTTATATGAATCAGCTTAGTTGGCAAGAAGCCTTAATAACTAAAACTAAAGGAAGTATTTCCAAAGATTCTTTTAGGCTGGTTTGGTCTCCTTATTTTGAAATCTGTAATTCCAATACTGGCGATCAAATAATGCGCTTTCTTCAATAGTTAGATGACCTATCTGACACTCCAGATGATAAATGGGCTTTTTCTTTCTTTTATTACTTGTGCATCCACTGGCTTAGTTCATTTTTAGTTCGTTTTTTGTTATTTTTCATGAATGATATAGTTTTGATACTATCATGCCATTGTCTCCTTTGCAACATATATCTGCATAACATTTGTTGTCATTTTGATTTCATTTGTTTAATATGAAAATCAAATAAAATATTTAAACTGTAAAACCAGAGCATTACCATTGGAGTGAGAGGGGGAGTCTGAGCACAAAGATAAGCCTAGGGAGGAGGTTAGTGAAAGAAGTTTAGAGACAGAAGAGTTGTTAATGTTGTTAACGGGTATATTAAAGTCACCTAATATGATGGATGGGATGTTAGATGAAAGAAAGTAAGGAAGCCAGGCAGCAAAGTTGTCCAGAAATTGTGCAGTTGGTCCTGGTGGTGGATATATAAGAGCAATGCAGAGTGAAACAGGAGAAAAGAGCCTAATGCAGTGAGACTCAAATGAGGAGAATGATAGAGAGGGAACAGGTGGAAGAAGTTTAAAAGTAGAGCAGGGAGAGAGAAGCAAACGTAGCCCACCTCCAGGTCTGTTAGCAGGTGTGGGAGTATGAGTAAGTATGAGTAAGTATGAGTAAGTATGAGTAAGTATGAGTAAGTATGAGTAAGTATAAGTAAGTATGAGTAAGTATGAGTAAGTATGAGTAAGTATGAGTAAGTATGAGTAAGTATGAGTAAGTATGAGTAAGTATGAGTAAGTATGAGTAAGGTGTAGCCCCCATAGGACAGGGCAGCAGGTGAGGCAGTGTCAGTAGGAGAGAGACAGGTGTCAGTAAGTGCGAGTAGGTTAAAGGAATTGGCAATGAAATGGTCGTGTATAGCGGTGAGTTTGTTGCAGACAGATCTAACATTCCAGAGAGCACAGGAAAGATTAACTGGGTTTTTGGGTATAGGAGTAAGTGTTCTGTACTGTTTGAATTTGCTCCGGAGAGAAGGAGCTCGTGGCCGTGATATAACTGGGATGGGGTAAGGGCCAGGGTTTGGGGAAATGTCCCCAGCTGCCAGTAATAGAAAGGAAAGAAAGACTAAGTGAGAGTGGGATTTATAAGTCCTTGGTTTGTATGAAAAGGAGGAGTTTTGTGGAATAGCTGAACAGAGTACTTTATATACTTCATGTGTGGAGAGGGAAGGAGAGGAGAGAGGCTGAGATTTGTATAGAACTGGGATTTGATGGAGGAGGTAGTGAAAAATGTTTTATGAAGCAGGAGAGTGAGAGGAGGAGAAATACAGGATAAAGTATGTTTGGAGTAAGAAGTTACAAACTGGGAGGTACAAACAAATCTGTTTTCTTCTTATCCCAGATGGTTCAGAGTTGATAGAAGAGAGTCCTGTTTCTTTTGCCGTGTCAATGCCTTGTCCAACTGTCGTGTATAACTGTCATTTCTAAGCACTTGTGAAATATTAGCACTTAGCAAATGTTACCACTAACACTATCATAACATATGTCCATATGTGCTTTTAATATGTGTAGCCCTTTTTTGCTAACATGTTTCTTGATGTTTGCTCATTTCTATAACTAGAGGTGGATGTGCAGACATATTGCCCCAACCCCTGTTCTTCTGAAATTAATTAAATAATTTGTGAGTTGTTCATAATCCATTTCAATTCCCTTTACCGTGTGGGATTCGATTTTTTTGTGAAACCTTACAACATTGTGTTTTTTTTTTTAATGTGCATAACACAGAACAACATGGTGGTGCTTGTATTACAGAACCAAGCGGTGGGCCAGGGGCAAGTCTGTCTACATCATTTCCCAGAATCCCCTGCAGCGTGGGCCAGTTTTCCTGTTCTACTTTTGGTTGTGTGGAGAGCTCCTTTGTGTGTGATGGGCAGGAGGACTGTATTGATGGGTCTGATGAGTATCACTGTGGTAAGTTAATTGATCTCTTTCAGAACATGGGATCTCTGTCTCTGTCTTTTACATCACCTCATCTTTTATAACGTCCTTTTCTGGATATTGCAGGTAATATGACCATAATCGTTCCAACCCCTCGTCCAACACTGTGGCCACCATTGACTCCAGGTACCAATCTGTGCTCTGCCCAGCAATTTGCCTGTGCTAGTGGGGAATGCCTTGCCATGGAGAGGAGATGTGACCTGCAAAGGGATTGTGCTGATGGTTCAGATGAAGACATGTGCGGTAAGTTGAGTCTTGTAGGTCTCAATGGCTGATTCATGGACTAATGAGTGTAAGTTTCATCTTAATATCAATATAATTACTTCCCTTTTACTTCAGTTTCACAAAACTTTTTTTTCGATGTTTCATATTCCTTCAACCATCAACATTCGTACATAGAACTATACAAACAGGACCTCAGTGCAATGTTTCTGACTGTTTTGGTTCCTCAGCCGACTGCATCCTTTCACCTTGGACATTCTGGAGCGAGTGCAGCCGAACCTGTGGACTAGGGGTGACATTCAGGCGCCGTGATGTGATCAGAGAGCGCCAGCCTGGGGGGCACTGTGATGGAGCGCAGTTTGACAGCAAGAGCTGCTTTGCACAAGCTTGCCCAGGTACACACAGGAGACAAGGGGTAGGGTGAGTCTTGGGGTAAGAACAGACTGAAATACAAACAGAGAAAAAAATGGTCCAGTTGTTGTCAACAGTCATTGTCCAATAAAAACAAAGTTATTACTGGTCAGAATTATATAGTAACCATTGTAGTATCAAGAAGTATTGGGATCACATATACAGAGTTCATACTGTGAGCCTCGTTATTATTACTCTATAAATATAATGTTGTTTCTGTTCCCTTAGTGAATGGTGCCTGGTCTCCTTGGGGCAACTGGTCTCCATGTGATGTTGAATGCCAAGGAGGGGTCCGCTCAAGGAAGAGAAGCTGTGAAGACCCCCCACCAAAAAACGGTGGCCTGCCATGTAGAGGAGAAGCCGTACAGACCGAGTCCTGTAACCTGCAGCCATGTGGAGATACACTAGGTAAGCTTGGCTGGTTTAGACCTTGTCTTTGAAATAATCCATCCAAACTAACATTTTACTGTGCCTGGATTTGTAGGAATGACAATTCACTTGAACCAATTCAATGTTTTTCCATTGCTGCCCATTTGTCTTCTACTATAAAACTACCAGGTCAAGCTAACAGTAGGTCCTAATCCTGCCCGTGTCAGTAAGATACCTTCTGCTTTGTCTCTCTTTTTTTTTAATGAATCCAGGATTCAATTTGCAAACTTTACCTTTCACCACAAGAATATATATTAAAAGTCACCTTGGAGTTCCATGACCTGTATAAAAACATTTGTACCTTTACATTGTGATGGAACCTCTCAGTGACTTGAAATATCCTTATATTTGACAAGTATATATGTTGAAGTCAATATAACAGTGGAGGATGCTGGGAGATTGGTGAGTGTCAGCCTTACAGCCACAAGCTGCTGAATGATTTGACTCTTCATTACAGACTGTGGCCCAGAGATGATGTATGTGAATGCTAGTGACTGTGAGCCTCTTCAGTTGGATCCATGTCCCCAGACGTGCCGCGGCCTAAATGCAGAGACCCTGTGCAACAGTAGCTGTATGGCGGGTGAGAAGCATGACTTTCTCTATCAACAAAAGAATTAATACATTAAGAAGGGATTTAGTATGGAGTGTACCTCAGTCATTACAAATTGTTACACAATCATTCTAAGCTCCAGCCGGTCAGTAGTCTCCACACTTGGGTTTCAACCATGGCACAACCAGAGCCTTCAAAATAACTGCTAAGGGGTTCTCCTCTATCCCAAGTCTGCACATTTGTGTCCTTATGCTGGTGGAATTCTCCCTCTTCTTTATATAAACTTTCACCCCCGAAGTCAGTAAGATCTAACCCTCATATGGCTAATTCTGCCACGATCTCTATTCCTTGACTTGGTCTCTCACTGAGGCCTCCTTTATTGGGGTTCACATCTTCACTGGGATATATTCCCACTCCAGGCTCTAGACACACACATTCACTTGAGTTTTAAAGGCAACGAGAATGAATATTATTCCTCCTCTCCACGTCTCTTCTCACTTATCTCTCAGTGGGGCTAAATGCTATTTGCCAGCTAATAATTTATCAAAATTTCCTTAACTTTTAGGGATAATAAAGAAAAAGGAGTGAATTCTGGTGAATGGAATGTTATCTGAATACATGGGTCACATTTGCATGTATATGTTAACATCTCCCAAAACATGATTAATGGTATAATATTAATTTGTGTGCATTCTCTGACTCCCAGAAGCTTTTATATCTTTTCTCTGTATCACACCCGATACTTCTGGGAAGATGGTATTTAGCTCCTGACACCAAACTTTCCATTTTCGCAGGCTGCCGCTGCCCCCAGGGTCTGTACCTACAGAATGGGACATGTGTGAATATCAGCCAGTGTCTCTGCCACACGGACCATGGATCTCAGGCCACCGGGGAGACCTCCAGCAGGGACAACTGCACAGTGTGGTAGGCTCAGCAAATGCAGCTGATGGGGGAATATTTGGGATGAATGGAAAAGGTTATGGTAGATAAATGTTATCCACAGGGCACAGCCAGTAGGCCATGTTTCTCCTGCCCAGGAAATAATGAGCTCAGTGGTGTGCGTGTGTTGATGGGGCACTTACTATTGGTTATACTCAGCCTTAACTAATTTCTTTACTCTATAACAAGTCATTGCAAGGATGGGAAAATAAAGTGTAATGAGTCGGATTGTCCTGTGAACTGTGGCTGGTCAGCGTGGTCTCAGTGGACTCCATGTGACCAAACCTGTGGCTCTGGAATTCAGGAGAGGTTCAGGTGAGGGGTCATCCTATTCCCAATGCAGTAGATCCTTTGACTAAAGACGTGTTTGTGTAAATGGAAGATTCTCATGGAATATGTTGCTCCACCCATCAGGTACAAGTTGTGCACTTAAATTCTAATGTATACCCCCCATTTGCACCTTGTATCACAATTGCAGCAGTTGTTGCTATGGCTTCAGCATGGTAGGTGTTGCATTACTGATGATGTTGAGTAGCTACAATGAAATGGCATAAATACTTATTTGTAGGCCTCAATTCTGATATTCTGGCTCTTTGAGCTAGAGGCGACATTTTGAATAAGTCACACTATACTGAAATATTTGTGGAAGGGGCAAACACTGCACTTGCTCACTAGTCTACATTTTCACCAGTTCAATATCCATTCTTATTTGTTCTCAATCTTTTGTATTTACACTGCCTTCAGGTCCCCAACCAACCCGCCCAGTGCCAACGGTGGTGCCCCATGTGAAGGAGATACCAGGGAAGTGCAGCAATGTTTCTCCAGCTGTGACAATGGTAAGATAATCAATCTAAGTGGAAAATTTGCACGGACACTTGCGGCTTCATTGTAGCACTTTATATTCTTCATTTCTTCCAAGAAAAGTCCTTCAGGAGGTCCATAAACATGACAAATGGGTCCATTGGCTGCCACCTGTTACTAACCTAGTGCAACTGCACATTTCCTCTCCTCATTCACAGTCACAGAGTCTGATGGAATGTGGGGCGAGTGGACTCCCTGGTCTGCCTGCTCCAAAACATGTTTGTATGACGTGGAACATATAGGAGTGAGGAGACGATTCCGACATTGCAACAACTCCCTGGCAGCTTCTATGTCACCTTGTGTAGGAGAGTCTGTACAGGAGGAGGCCTGTGATACCCCACTGTGCCCAGGTGAGAGGCAGTGAAGGAATAAACCATTATCCCTTATAATACATGAGTTCCCTGTATAACTCAGCCTGCAGCCTTGTGCCTTTATATGGTCACAGAACAACCCCTCAGTGACTTCTAATATCCTTATCATTTACAGTAGGGGGCACATTATCCCTTATAATACATGAATGATACTCAGAGTTCCCTGTATAACTCAGCCTGTAGCCTTGTGTCTTTATATGGTCACAGAACAACCCCTCAGTGACTTCTAATATCCTTATCATTTACAGTAGGGGGTACATTATCCCTTATAATACATGAGTGATACTCAGAGTTCCCTGTATAACTCAGCCTGCAGCCTTGTGTCTTTATATGGTCACAGAACAACCCCTCAGTGACTTCTAATATCCTTATCATTTACAGTAGGGGGTACATTATCCCTTATAATACATGAGTGATACTCAGAGTTCCCTGTATAACTCAGCCTGTAGCCTTGTGTCTTTATATGGTCACAGAACAACCCCTCAGTGACTTCTAATATCCTTATCATTTACAGTAGGGGGTACATTATCCCTTATAATACATGAGTGATACTCAGAGTTCCCTGTATAACTCAGCCTGCAGCCTTGTGTCTTTATATGGTCACAGAACAACCCCCCAGTGACTTCTAATATCCTTATAGGGGGAAACATTATCCCTTATAATTAGGGATGAATCAAATCCAGGATTTGGTTTTGGATTCAGCCTTTTTCAGCAGGATTCGGGTGAATTCTTCTGCTCGGCTGAACTGAATCCAAATCCTTATTTGCATATGCAAATTAGGGGTGGGGAGGGAAATTGTGTGACTTTTTTCACGGAAAAATTCGGGGGTTCGGCCGAATCCAAAATAGTGGATTTGGTGCATCCCTTCTTATAATACACGAGTGATACTTTGAGCTAATACCTATATCCCAAATTTATGGTGGCTTTTTGTATTTGTATCCAGTTACTGGTGGTTGGTCCCAGTGGAGCCCATGGTCAGAATGTACAGCAACCTGTGACTCGGGAATTCAGACACGGAACCGTACCTGCTCCAAACCCTTCCCTTCCTATGGAGGCACTGATTGTCGAGGTCCTCAGATCCAAACCCGAGAGTGTAACACCCATCCCTGTCAAGGTGAGAGATGCTCTGAGCCCCCAACATATTTAATGCAAACCTTGTGTGGTCTTAGAGATACCAGACACCACCTTAAAGTATATCTCAGATCTCTCCATCCAGCACTGTGTTGATCTCAGTTTATGAGGCCCATCCCTCCAGCTCATCCCTTCAGGCAGGTAATTGCTGATTAGTTTGTTGTTGTTGATGCAGAGGAAGCAAGTTCATTTTTTAGTAAATACTGGATCATCATTAGAGTGAATTTACCAGTCTGAGAGCGGAATGCAGGAAAGGTGTATAGATCTAGAGGAAGATTGTTAAATCTTGGGGTTCAGCAAGTTCTAGTGTGCTCCTCATAACATTTTTGTCCCATATTCTATTTCCCATCACAGAGTTGTGCCCTGAGAACATGATATACCAAACTGCAGAGGAATGTCGCAGTGCTGGTGGGGCCTGTCCCCGGCTCTGCCTTGACCAAGCTGCCCTGGTGGAGTGCACTTCTGCCTGCTATGAGGGCTGCTATTGCCCAGAGGGCCTTTTCCTGCAAAATAACAGTTGTGTTCCCCAAAGTGAATGTCCCTGTTACCACCAGGGGGCAATCTACTATCCTGGGGAGAATGCAACATTGGATGGCTGCAATAACTGGTAAATATCAAGCAAATTCCTCACTGGGATGATATTTGGGAGGCATATGATGGGACTCGGATATTACTGTTCTACTGCATTTAGTCTCCAGACTACAGAATGAGTTGTCAATGTAATACCATGTTGTATGTTTCATTCACAGTACCTGTGTGGCGGGGGAGATGGTTTGTGGCAAAGAACCATGCCCAGGTAAATGTGCCCCTCTCCAGTACTTGAATTGATTTAATTGATAAGTGATGTCTGATTCTCACAGCCAATACGTTTGCCTCTTCCTCTGACCATTTGTCTCACCCTTTAGTGGACTGTGACTGGAGCACCTGGACCACATGGAGCTCCTGCAGTAGAACCTGCAACGTGGGAACCAGGAGGCGGTACCGCTCTGGAACCAACCCACCCGCAGCAAATGGTGGACGAGCGTGTGAGGGATCCAATGTTGACATTGAGTTCTGTAGCCTTCAGTCATGCAAGGGTAGGTATCAGTTGGTGCCACCCTAATCTATTCCTGGTAAATCATGGTGGGGGTACTGGCCTGGCATCTATATATACTATGTGGCCACCAACTACATCACAGCTATTAGTTTCTAATAATAAGGTTTGTGACCATCCCTTTTAATTTCTGCCATAGTCTCATAACACCAGTACCAATGAGCACTAACTGCATCTAACGACTGTATTAATTTCTGGTACTGTGGGGGACAGAATCCAACAAACTGCCTGTCCAGTGGCAATCAATATAAGGCCAGGGTCCCTGAAGGGGAGATCTCAATTAATCCTTATGTATCTTCATTTTAGGCTCCGCTGGGGAGTGGAGTCCCTGGTCAGAGTGTTCAGTTCCCTGCGGGGGAGGATACAGGAATCGGAGTCGATCCGGTGTTGTACTCAGAAGGATTGAGTTTTCTACTTGTAACCTCAACCCCTGCTCCGGTGAGTCTCCTGTAGATACGCAGCTCAGACCATATTGAATTTACTTTGCCCAGAAGTTTCACATAGGGAACCATTCCTATGACAAGTCTAGTTAGGGCAGTGGATTGATACATTCTAAATCTAACCAAACTGTGTACGATAAACATGTAGATACTGGAGTTCCAACACTGGTCACATTTGCTGCTCTTCTGTATCTAGGGCAGCTTGTGTCATTTAATCCAGTTTAATGGTTAATATTCCAGGTGAGGTTCCTGGTGTGTGTCCAGATGGAAAGATTTGGAAGGAATGCAGTGATGGGCCTTCTTCTTGTGCTGATCTCTCCAGTGAAATGTCCAATGGCACCTGTCAGCCTGGGTGTTACTGCCATGATGGAGAAGTTCTGCTGGTGAGTACTGTTAGCTCAGGCATTATGATGATACCAGGGAGGTTGACAAGAACAAATATTTTAACTGCCCCCTTCATTAAATAGCCTAGAAGTATGTTCTATGTTCTCTTGTTCTCTTGTATGTGAGTGGCAACTTCATCTTAATAATTCAGTAGATGGCTAATGATACCAGTAGGAGCAGTGATTCTACTGCAAGGTGCCTTTATTAGAAAAACAACATGCACCTTGCAGCAGAATCACTGCGCTTAGTGGTATCATTACCCATCTACTGAATTATTGACTACATAGTTCTGGATGGAGGCAAGGGTTCCTGGTACCTGGACAATATAAGAAAGGGTAAATATACCGGTGCACATTGACTTTGCAACTTCATCTTAGTTCCATTGCCTCTTGTGCCTCCTCCATTGGCACTGCAAGCTCTCGTTAAAGACATTTAGGACCTTTATTTCTTGGAACACAATGTATTTTTTCTCCTGCATGAACTGCAGAATAACTTGTGTGTCCCCACCACCGCCTGTCCATGTACTGAGGATGGAGCCTTGTACGAAGCAGGAGAAACTGTGTCCAGAGGCTGCAATAATTGGTGAGCATCTGTTGGCCACTATCTTCTCAGGACTTCTTACTGTCTTCCACGAACCCCAATTTGAGTGACCAATGATTTTAGTTTCAACCATAGGAAGCTGTACCCCAATTCAAGAAATCATATTGGGAAATCTGCTTGTATGGGTTACAGTATCAGAATATTTATATTTAAGGTCCTTCATTTGGCCAAAGCCCCATTAGCTCATGAAATGAGTCCATATGAAAATATTGGTCATTCAGCCATAGTTCCAAAAATTTGATGGACAGCAAATTCAAATTCAACTCAAATCTCACCCTAAACTGTGTTGGAGCTGTACTATTTAAGATAGCCTGGTTCCCACCCTCACTGGTCTTCAGACTGAGCCCCCTGTGGCTGCTTCATGCCCCTGAGGGGGCAACTCCACAGCTTGGGGAACACTGCCTTAAATGTAGCCTGCCAATGGGTATATCTTGTTAATAAGAACAGAACATTGATTTGAGGGCAAGTAATGAAATTCTATATAAATAGTATTTTTGCCATTTCCAATTCCCTGCAGCACCTGCTTGTCTGGCCAGATCACCAACTGCACCCAACTGCACTGTGAAGGTAAGGCTTGTTTAAAAACACAGACATGTCTTGCACAATTTACTCAAATTCAAATACCAGGTAGGGGGTAAAACACATTACTATATTATTACCTGCATGGGAAGCCTAAACCCTTGTAATTAAATATGTCTCATTCCCTAAACCATGCTCCAGAGTATGACCTCACAAGCTCACAAGTACATCACAATATACTGAATAAGTAGCGCACCTTAGCATCTTTGCATTAAAAACATGTTTGTTACACGTGAACCTACCTGAATAAGCATGTTTAAGAAGCTTGTCAAGAAACACATCAAAACCCTGCTGCCACCAGCACTGGACCCCCTACAGTTCGCATACCGTCAAAATCGATGAACAAACGATGCAATAGCCACCACCCTCCATCTGTCCCTCTCTCATCTGGACAAAAAAGACACCTACGTTTGAATCCTGTTCATAGACTTCAGTTCAGCATTCAACACTATCATTCCTCAGCATCTGATAGAAAAGCTGAGCCTGCTTGGACTGAACACCTCCCTCTGCAGTTGGGTTCTGGACTTACTGACTGACAGACCTCAGTCAGTCAGGATTGGAACCATCATCTCCAGAACCACCACACTGAGCACCAGTGTGCTTAGTCTTCTACTGTTCACCAAGCTAAGAGGATGAACATGCGCGCTATCTTTAGAGAGGGAGGGGGCGACGGAGGACGCCGGCCTCTGGGCGCCCTCAGGGCAGATCCGGTCCTGGCCTTCTGGAAAAAGGTACCGGAGCATTAGGGCCCTCACTATCAGACTGTGTAACAGTTTCTTCCCCCAAGCCATAAGTCTCCTGAATACTCAGGGACCGGACAGATCTCTCTCACACACACACTCCATCTGACCTTACTATATACCACAATGTTACACAGCCACTGTACGCCATTGTATAAATAAATAGCCATTGGATACAATTGTTCTCTATAAGCACATCTGCACTTTATCATGTTCTTTATTATGTTCTTACTACTGTCATATCACAATGATACACCATCATGTCTGACGTTTAGCATTATTTACTTAACATATTACATCTGCTGAGTGTGTCTTGTCCTGTCCCTACACTGTCCCTACATCTATGTTGTGTGTAGCACCAGGGTCCTAGAGCAGGAGTGCCCATACTTTACTAATGTGAGGTCTATTTTTAGTGATGTTGTCCTATTATGATCTACATCCCTAAAATGATTGTTAGCATTCTGCTTCATGGAAAATATTACTTCAAAAATATTACTTAAATACAGATTAATGGGAAAATGTATATTGCTATATTTAACAAATATTTCTAATGTCACATTAACATAATAATTATCTGAATGAAAATCATGAAACAGGAGGGTTATTTAGACAAGCTGTTTGTTGACAGTCTCTTGAGATCTACTGATCACCAGCTAAAGGTCTACTTGTAGATCCCAATCTACCTTTTGGGCTCCCCTGTCCTAGAGGAACGTTGTTTTGTTTCACTGTACTGTACAAACGTATATGGATGAAATGACAATAAACTCACTCTTGACTCTTGAAGCAGTGAAGCAGTGATTGTAAGGCCTGGTTGGAATTATATGGCATCATATATATATTATATGGCATTCTCTTTTTGTGATACCCTCAGTTGATGGCAACTGGTCAGACTGGACTCCATGGAGTGAGTGTTCTTCCACATGTAGCGGTGGGATCCAGACTCGCTACAGATTCTGTGATGATCCTCCTCCATTAGGCACAGGACTTCCCTGCGAGGGGCCCGATCGTGAGGAGCAGCCTTGTAATGTGGAGCCCTGTTCAGGTGATGGCACAAGGGGGTTTTTGAGTCTAAAACGAATAACCAATTGCTTGAGTACTGGAATGTCCTTCCTCTTTGGGTTCTGCTTCAACCATGGGGATTCACTGGAAATAGGGGCACTGGGAATTTAACGGCTTAAATGGAGAGGTTAAACCCAAAATGGAGAGGTTAAAAAAATATGTTTTCTTCAATGCTACAAAGTTCAACCCTGAATTTCTCCTGAATTCTTAGATAGTGATGCTAGTGGAATGACTGCCATTTAGGACTTTATGACATGACTGGGAATTGATCAGGGTATGATGTTCTGTTAGAGAACTTTTTGCCCCCTGAGGTGTCAAATTCTGTCTCATACATTCCCTTGTCAGAGGGTGGAAACTGGAGCCAATGGAGTGATTGGACTGATTGCACCAAGACCTGTGGAGAAGGGGTGAAGATGAGGAGCCGGAAATGTGACAGCCCTTTGCCACTTGGGGAAGGAAATTACTGTGAGGGTCCCAGTTCGGAAATAATGCCCTGCCACCTGCCTCAGTGCCCTAATGGAGAAGGTATGGAAGCACTGGGGACCAATGTAACTGCATAGAGGCCATTGCGATTTGCTGCTGTTAGTGGCTCTTGGCTTTGTGAGGCCACTTCTAGAATTAGACTTCCACGGGGGCTTCCTAATGCTCAGTTGGTGCTCAACCTCCATCTTGTCTGACTATAAGGTTCCTGGAGGTGAGTTTTTAAGGTTGTTATTGATGGAACCGAGGGCATTGTGCTGGTTTGGGGGGAGGGTGGGCTTTATCCTTCCAGTACCCTAATCAGTTCCCCAGGACACATCTCTGCATGTTATTGTAATGAGGGGGTCACTGGGCATTGCTTGTGGGAGTCATTCCATTGTATTTTCCTCCTCATTCAGAAGCCAATTGTTCTGCCATCCTGGGCTCTGTGTATAGTAGCTGTGGCCCCCCGTGCCCCCGCACCTGTGATGATGTCACTGTAAGTATCTTCTCCTCTCTCACTATTAGGGTGTCGCTATGATTTAATATCTATGTAATTTGCAAGTTTAGACTCAACTCAGTAATTTAAGATTCTGTATATGTGTTGTATATGTGTTGTATACGTGTTGTATATGTGTGTTGTATATGTGTTGTATACGTATTGTATACGTGTTGTATACGTGTTGTATATGTGTTGTATATGAGTTGTATATGTGTTGTATACATGTTGTATAAGTGTTGTATATATGTGTTGTATATGTGTGTTGTATATGTGTTGTATACGTATTGTATACGTGTTGTATACGTGTTGTATATGTGTTGTATATGAGTTGTATATGTGTTGTATACATGTTGTATAAGTGTTGTATATATGTGTTGTATATGTGTGTTGTATATGTGTTGTACATGTGTTGTATACGTTTTGCCTACATGTTGTATACGTGTTGTATATGTGTAAAGGGTGAACATAAAGGGAGACATTTGTTGTACATTTGGGGGGCAAACACTGGATATTGTCTTATTGCTGACTGTTAAAGGGGCAATATGAATAATAAAAGGGCCAGATAACTCTATTGGTAGTTCCTCATTAGCTTGGTAATTTGGTTTAAGTTCTGCATTAAGAGAACATTTGTTCCCCACTGGCAGCACTGCACGTGGCACTGCCAACCTGGCTGCTATTGCCCCAATGGGCAGGTGCTGAGTGACAATGGCACAGTCTGTGTAGATCTGGAGGATTGTACTTGTCTGGACATCTTCAGTGGCCACAGATACCTCCCGGGAGAGATGGTGCCGCACAAGGACAGCTGCAATAACTGGTGAGATCCCTCTTTAACCCCAACTTGTCTCTTACCTCAGATTATTACACTGGGCACCAGCAGCAACAACCGGTTCTTCTCTTCTCACTTGCTTTTATCTCCTGTAGCACCTGCCTGATTGGAACCTTGTCCTGCACTAAAGAAGCCTGTGCAGGTGAGTAACTTGATGTTATTTGTTTTGTATTACCTGTGATTATTATAAAACATTACAAGGAACATTATAGCCCTAAGTCTGTGATATTATAATGTGTTTATGCACAAGTAAACCTTAAAAATAAGGGAATGTAAAATTAACGAGGGGGCTATTCTAAGCACTAAGCACTGTCAGGAGAAAGAAAGAGGCTGATGTTCTTCTGCTTAGGAATAAAATTAGAAACCTTTCTCACATCTTTCCTAAGCAGAAGAACATCAGCCTCTTTCTTTCTCCTGACAACTTCCTTGACTACTTGCTGGTCAGACTGGTGGGAAACTGACCAGCAGGTGGCGCTGTTGTAACACAATTCATTCATATTAACAGCACATGTATCCCTTAATATCTTGGAATTAAAAATAAATACATATTGAAAAGTGCTTATAAATGCACCCTTATTAATTTTACATTCACTTATATTTAAGGTTTACTTTTCCTTTAAACCTAAATCCTTTCCTTCTTTACCAAAGTGGCTGGTGGGTGGTGTGAGTGGTCCCCCTGGACTCCCTGCTCCAAAACCTGTGGCACAGAGATGGTAACAAGGTACCGCAGTTGCGCCTGCCCAAAACCCAAGCAGGGAGGAGATCAGTGCCAGGGGGTGCAGCAATATTATGGTGATACCGGGGTACAGCTGGAAAGGAAAGAATGTCCCTCGTCTACTTTCTGCCCAGGTAAAATTCAGACACATTCTATTGCCCCATCATATTTATCATATTCTCTAGACAAAATATTATTAGCAGGGCACAGAAATACTCCCATATACACATACACATTGTGATTGTCTGTATTTGTGAGTGCAGCACCAGGATCTCTCAGCTGTAACCTACATATAAGGCTGATACATTGATTATCTATAGCCTAAAGATCTACATTTGGTGACAATCACATGTTCTTTGACTTAGTGAATGGCAATTGGGGTTCCTGGAGCCCATGGTCCTATTGTGATGCCTGCACAGGAGAATCCATCAGGACCCGGCAATGTAACAATCCTCCGGCACGGTTTGGTGGGGTGCCATGCCAAGGAGAGGCCCGGCAGAGCCAAGCTTGCCAGGATAACAGCACCATGTGCTCAGGTAATAATATGACATTTAGGATCCAGGTACATGACTATTTGGCCTTTTCACTGAAGTTTTTTTATTAATAGGAAAGTAGTTATCAATAAATATTGCTTTGAGAGTACAACCCTAATGTTGGGGGGGGATGTAAAATATGTTTTACTCACCCAGCATACCACAACAATTACCCATCAGCCCCTTGTATACTTCTTCAACATGATACAGCCTTTGGCTGCCAACCACTTCCAACTATGGTTTTAATATTCCCATGGGACAAGGAGAGCATCAGTGTGTTCATGTCATCCTTATCCGACAGGTCTCCATAGATCTGCTCTTTATTGACCAACTGTTTGTCTATGACCAGGCAAAAAAATCCAGATGAGGCAAAGAAGCTCTGGAATTACTTTAGTGAAATATCTATGGCCTAAACTGTCTGACCATATAGCAGGAATATTCCACTCTTACATGGACCCTGTTCTTTATAGATTGCGGTGGAGGGCAGGTGAATTTTCCATGTGGGAGACGCTGCCCACGTTCTTGTGAAGATCTCCAGGAGGACACTATGTGTATGGATAGCCCTGGATGCCAGTCATCATGTGGGTGTCCTGAAGGGCAGATCATGCAGGATGGGACATGTGTGGAACCCAGTCAGTGCCGGTGCAAGTACCAGAACCGTTCTCTTGGTGAGTAAGGGAACCAGGAGCCCAGTTATTGATTCATGTACAGAACAAGATGTCCATTATATGTCCATTAACTTCAAAGAACACTTTCATAGTGTAGCTTGCTAGCAAGTTTGTTGAAATGAACTGTTTGTAGGAAATATTTTATTCGTTGGAATGTACTTATGGGTCAGACATCCATCTGCCAGTTTAGGAATAATTATATTTCTCTTGACCCAACTAACGATCAATATGAAATAAAGATCAGAATATTTCCCAGTTCATACAACGGGGATGTCGAACCAAATAAAACTATTTAAAACCTTTAAATGCTGGTGGTGGTCGGAGTAGGAGTTCAAAAGAAATGGGGGCTACAGGTTGCATATTCCTGTCTTTGAATATCACATTTTGCCTGAAGAACACTGTTCATTATCTAATTTTTTATAATTAGAAGCTTCAGAAACTGGGAACAGCTCCTCATGGTCTGGACCAATCCCGTGGGAATATGCTCTGCCTGGGGAATCTGTGTCTGGTCCCTGCCAGAACTGGTGAGTAGATGTTGTGAATACGGTGTCCAAGTTTGGGTGCATGTTGCTTTAGTTACTACTCTTGTCTGTTTGGAACTGATCAGTTGAAACTTGTGCCCTTTCTTATTTACTTTCAGCACTTGCACTGCCGGCCGTTTACTCTGCACCCCAGATCCCTCCTGTCGTCTAGATGGTAAATGGGGTCCCTGGAGCTCCTGGTCTTCCTGCTCCCAGAGCTGTGGAAAGGGAACCCAGACTCGAGTCAGACAGTGTGACAGCCCAGCTCCCCAGAAAGGAGGGCGAGACTGCTTGGGAGATGGACAACAACACAGAGACTGTCAGAGCCTGGAATGTCAAGGTAATTCCATCAGGGCTTGAACAAGGAACATCCTCCCTACACACACTTTATTCCCCTCTGTATATTGAATGATTCACTCTCATGGCTTGATAAACTGGATGAGGAATATTACAGTTCTGATGTCTGGTCACCTTGTACTGATCTCAATTCTTTTTTTTTCCTCAATATGACATATTCATTGAAGCCTACAGACTTGAATTGTATTAGTGCAGCATCCTCTGGAAATGTCTTAGAGCTCTTACTCATTGTATTAGGCACATACAACCTCTGAACCCATGTGAATGCATCAAGTTGCTTTGCTCCTTAATTTGGTGTTTGCAGAAGAATGGGCTGCATTTCTACCTGTGTTACCCTGTGGTGGAATGTAGGAGACATCAACTGCAGGTGAACTTGAGTTGAAATGTCTGTGGGTAAGAGCTTTTAGGTTATGGCCAGTTGCACTTGGGAAGTTAAGAAAAGGACTGGTGATCCAAATCTGGGGGTTTGATAGGGGTTTCAAAGGAAATAATCTAGAACTGATGGTCTAACTTGTGACTTTCCAGACTAATGAAACCATTAACTAATGTAAAGCACAAAATGTGGCTGAAACAAGTTTGTATGTTCTGATTTATTTGGTTTGCAGAGCAAGAGTCCTGGGGTCCCTGGTCCTCGTGGTCACCTTGCAGTGTGTCCTGTGGGGGTGGGGAGCAGATTCGGGTGAGGGAATGTCAACATGACGAGTGCAAGGGGAAGGCGATTCAAAGCAGGACTTGTAACAGTCAAGTTTGTCTTGGTGAGTATTCAACGGCAAGTGGGCCAAAAGACCAAAAAGCTGTTCCATCTTTATAAAGAGTTAATACTGTCCACAATACACCCTGTATTGCCATATTTGCTGTACTTGTTATAATAAAGCAAAACAGTGGGGTTAGCGGCACAAAATTGTAATTCAGTAACATGTACCTTAATGTGGAAGAGACACGGTTGTTGTACCCCATTTAATATCAGTTATTCTCTGTATATGACAGATGTTGGATGCCCACCTGGCCGCCTGTATCGTGAATGTGAGAATGGAGATGGGTGTCCCTACAGTTGTGCCCACCTCACCCAGCAGGTGGAATGTTTCTCAGACGGGTGTGAGGAGGGATGCCACTGCCCCGTGGGGATGTATATCCATAATAATTCCTGTGTCACGGTCAGATTTCTTCCTATTTTCTTCCTTCACTAACCGGATTCTTCCCAACTTTTTATCTCCTGCTATAACTACTTTAGTGCCTTTAAGCTAGGAAACCAAAATGATGATGTCATATAGTGAAATCTATGAAGTCTCTGTGGAGACCCTTTGGAGCGTCACATCAGGTCCATGGGCCTCCAGTTGGACAGCCTTACAGATAACGTTTATTAAAGCTCTAATATAGTCACAGTGCGTTGCCCACATACATACATAGTAACATAGTAAGTTAGGTTGAAATACATCCATCAACTTCAACCTTTTAAGTCTATAACCTGCCTAACTGCTATTTGATCCAGAGGAAGGCAAAAAACCCATTTCAAGCCTCTCCAATTTGTCTCAGAGGGGGAAAAATTCCTTCCTGACTCCAAAATGGCAATGGGACCAGTCCCTGGATCAACTTGTACTATGAGCTCTCTCCCATATCCCTGTATTCCCTCACTTGCTAAACACCATCCAACCACTTCTTATAACTATCTAATGTATCAGCCTGTACCCCTGATTCACTTCCCAGCTCTCCCTGTAACACCCCTTTCCCTCCTCTAATCTCATTGGCTCCCTCCTGTCTGCTGGGAGGAGCTACTGGTGAATAAAGCATCTGACCCTTCCTTGTACCTATCTAATGTATCAGTCTGTACCCCTGATTCACTTCCCAGCTCTCCCTGTAACACCCCTTTCCCTCCTCTAATCTCATTGGCTCCCTCCTGTCTGCTGGGAGGAGCTACTGGTGAATAAAGCATCCGACCCTTCCTTGTACCTATCTAATGTATCAGCCTGTACCCCTGATTCACTTCCCAGCTCTCCCTGTAACACCCCTTTCCCTCCTCTAATCTCATTGGCTCCCTCCTGTCTGCTGGGAGGAGCTACTGGTGAATAAAGCATCCGACCCTTCCTTGTACCTATCTAATGTATCAGCCTGTACCCCTGATTCACTTCCCAGTTCTCCTGTAACACCCCTTTCCCTCCTCTAATCTCATTGGCTCCCTCCTGTCTGCTGGGAGGAGCTACTGGTGAATAAAGCATCCGACCCTTCCTTGTACCTATCTAATGTATCAGCCTGTACCACTGATTCAGGGAGACAATTCCACATCTTCACAGCTCTCACTGTAACAAACCCCTTCCCAATATTTAGCTGGAACCTCTTTTCTTCTTCTTCTATTTTCTCTTCTTTTTTTTTTTTACATGGCCTGATCTTTTTTACAAAAACATAGGGCTATAACAGCTTAGCTTCAGTAAATACAATTTCACCAGAAATATTATCCAACTGGCTTTCGTTAAAGTCAATCATATATTCTCTGTAGATAAATTCAGAATTGAGCAGGTTTGATTTGGTTTATATACCCTTGTGCCTCATTGTACTTTGTCTCTAAAACATATAAACTCAATGTAGTTGTTACTTCTGAGATATTGATTCCTTGAGGTTAGTGTTTGTCTTCTATATCATCAGTCTCATGAACTACAGATGAAGCCGACATTATCTCACAATGAAACCAGATTTTCCTGAGCTTTCTTTGTGTATATAAACATAGAAACACAGTTTAGCCTCTGATATAAGTAGATACAAATGAGATCAGAACTGTCAATACATTTGGCCTAATTTGTAACTTCTATCAAACAGGAATGTCCATGTGTAATGACAGAAGGATTAGTACAAAGATTTAGGAATCATTCATCCAATCCAGATTTCACACCAATACCAGTAACTGACAGAGGGGTACAGATTATGGGAGGAGAGGAAGTCATGCTGGGGGAGAAGGTCCAACACGAATGCAGCTTTTGGTAAGTTACATCAAGGTTTTATCTTGTGGGAATGTTACACTGACACATAAGTTGTGATCCCAGATGGACTCTGAGTGTACAAGTCATTCAGACTTAAGTCCAAGAATATCCAAGACAGCAAATATATATACAGTACCACTAAATCCCACCATAACTGAACTTCAATCTGGACTTTCTGGCTAGTGATGTTAGGAATGGCCCGGATTTACTTGATTACCAGCCTACCTCGCTCTTGTGGGTCATGTCCTAGTTGAACTCTTCTGCCTGCACTCCTCACCTGCGCCATTATACTACCAGCTTCTGACTTCTGGCTTTCTCTTTTAAAGGCTTGTGCCTGCCCCTATTAATGGATGGGGGAAGTTGGGTGCAGGTGGTAGCGGGTCGGGCGGGTGTAGGTCCGGGTCAGATGAGGGTCGAGTTTTTCGCACGTCACTATTTCCGTCACTATTTCTGGCATATACAGTATAAGAGATGAACATATTGCACAGGTCCTTTAAGGATGAGCCACCCTGCTCTTTTGTAATCAACCCCAACCCTGCACTTTAGGAACTACTACCCCATTGACAGCCTATTCTGCAAAATGAAGTGGGGGAGCTTCAGCTCATAGGGTATTCCATAGTCTCATCAAGTCCAATGTGTGGCTCATTGAATCATTCCTCTGACTTTACAAACAGACTTTTGGGGTTTAAGTCCCTCTTTATGGTCCAGAATTTGATCTGCCCCCCCCCCAAGTTTATAGCAAAGTAGCAGATATCAATCTTCAATATAATAAATCAACATTTAAAGTTCACTCTACATGGTGTTCAGGTAGGAACCAGTGACCTACACTGATCATAAAACTCAAGTGCTGCACCAATATCCCAAAGATGTGCTTTAAAACACATTATAGCTTTTATGGTGCTTACATTATATTATCCAGAATGTTGTGCTCATGGCCTTTTGGGAAAACCACAAAGAAAAAAGAAAGATGATTGGCAGATAATAGTCTGTTGCAGACTTATCCAAACTTCTTATTGTTTCATATAATACAAGAGAGTTACTGGATGAGTGTTGGAAACACAACTCTTCTTCTTTTAATTGCAGCACATGTGAGAATGGCTGGATGAATTGCACCTTCTCTGCTTGTTCTGTGCATGGAGCCTTCACCCCCTGGAGTCCTTGGAGTCCTTGCTCAGTGAGCTGTGGTGGCCTTGGGAATATGACCAGGACACGACACTGTACCAATCCAGCCCCAGCTAATGGGGGAAGGAACTGTGAGGGCCCCAGCGTGGACATTAAATATTGCCAAACACCAGACTGTGAAGGTACAGAGACACAACTCATTGTCACATAGACTTTCTTCTTCTCATTTATACACCACCAGTAATTCAATGCCTTTCATGTTGAGAAGTATGTAACCCTTTTCCCCCATTTTCATGGCTACTTGTAGAGTTGACTGTTATTTACTCTATGCTAAACTTTCATGGGGCAGAAAAATATTGAGTTTTAGTCAGTGGTAAAAGACAATTATTGTTAGCAGAGTGCATTGTTCCTTGAACCACTCTACATCTCTTGTATTGCAGATATAACAAGCCCCACCATGGAACCTTTCCCAGATATCACAGGTAAAGTCACTAGATGGTGCTTGGGTGTTCCTTGCTTGTGTAATCCTCAGTCAGGGAATCTACTCCTAGGCAGAAGGCTTTGGTATCTATACCATGAGTCATATCTACAATATCAGACTGTGGGGGTAGTGGTGGTGGGGTCCCATCACGTAACTTTGGAAAAATCTCTCCTCCTTTTAATTCACTCTTCCCTTTCTATTTTTATTTACTCACTCTTCTCTGTCCCCTTCTCTCCTTCATATTCTCTGAATTTCCTTAGCCTTAAATGCACCAAAATATTTGAGTTCATACTGGTTGACTCTTCAATGATTCTCTGCAGTAACAAAACAATAAATTTACACCCCTCATTAATAGGCATTCTAGACCACGACAAATACTCAACATTACCCTCGTTCTTCAGTACTATATAGAGTTTAGAGTTATACTCCACATTTTGCATTTTGAATATAAGACTGAGCAACTGGGAAGAAATCAGAACTGAAATTGAAAATAAATAAAATATGTATTTAAGAATCTGAGTTGGATTCAGTAATCCTCCTGAATGTATTCTCCTTGAATTTTGTTTTGGGACTTATAATACATCCTTAAGCGTTCCAGCTTCTAAAGTCTTCATTAGCCAAGAAGATCGTATGGAATTGAGGTCTACTGGCTGGCTAGACAAGAGGGAGCTCTGGATATGCTGGTTGCTCAGTCTCCACTGTAAAGAGGATTATTAGATTGGGCAGTAGAGAAACAGAACTGTAGTTGTGTATATGGTTAAACCACATTGCTTAACAAGAAAGCATGTCTGAGAGAAAACTGTTTCATTCACCCTTTAATTAAATTGATGACCTGAAAGCAGAAAAGAGAGTCCACTAATGATGATTATAAAGGCATTAAGGATATAGTGAAAATCCTCCTCAGTCTCAGATGGCCTTTTGCATTTCAGGGTCACCAGAGGAAGGGGGTTATGGTCCCTGGTCCTCCTGGACACCATGTTCAAAGAGCTGCAGTGACAATATGTTTCCGGCAATGAAGACTCGCTCTCGCTTCTGTCTGGGTGGAAGGAATTGTACAGGGGAGTCATACCAGGAGCGAGCTTGTAACCTTCCACAATGCACAGGTCAGTAAGATATAGAGAAATGTGTGCTCTGCTATCCTTTATCCTATAATTCAGTGTCTCATACTCTTGTGGGGATTGCCCTGGTGATAAAGCTCACTTTAGGTTGATCTCTTTCTCTCTGTCTGTGTCCCAGACTCCCCATTGTGTGAGGGGGAAGACTGTCATCAAAGAAACTGTTCCTGGAACCCCTGGTCAGAGTGGAGTGAATGTTCAAGAACATGTGGGGTTGGCCAGCAAACTCGTCTCCGCACTTACAACCCACCTGGAGAGAATGGCTCTTGGTGTGAAGACATTGTAACTGGGAACATGGAGAGAAGATTCTGTAACCTGCAGGCCTGTAAAGGTATTTTTCCTTTATTTGAAATATATCCAACGTAACTGCTTGAACTGGGTGAAGTCCTCAATAAGCTACATTAGTGGACTATTTACTTAGGCTATCTTACTGCTTCCGAGCTGTCCACCATTTCTCTGGACACCATATAATTAATAGTGTGGAGGAATGTGGCTGGCCAAGCATCTTTGAAAAGGACCTAAATTCACTGCTGCCTCATCTGGGACACATTGCTAAATATAGTACAACCTACAGTATTTCTCACATATTTGTGTATATCATGTGAAATATGAACTTCTTGCTGATCAGGTTCAAGACCATGTTTTAGTTCAGGTTTTTCCACTTTTGTGATACTATTCTACCTTAATTGCCACCTAGTCCTGCTTTCTTGCACCACTCATAACAACCCAGGTACATAATTGATCACTGTATTGCAGTGGATGGCAGCTGGTCTAAGTGGAGCCCATGGTCATGGTGTGATCGCACCTGTGGCGGAGGGAAGTCAATAAGAAGCAGAACCTGCACCAGCCCCCCACCAAAAAATGGAGGCAAGGATTGCCCTGGAGAGAAGCACCACATGCGAATCTGTAACCCTAAGCCCTGTGGTAAGGTCCCTGAGGGAGCTATAAAGTTATTAGAGGAGTTGTTTGTCCTGTGAATTCATGCTACATCTGAAAGTTGAGGGCCAATATCTCACTCATTTTCCTTCTCTGTATGTTTCAATGTAGATGAGGGTTGCCCACCAGGCATGGAGCATTTTAAATGTGCCAATAAGTGTCCACGTCACTGTTCTGATTACCAGAAGGGCATTGTATGCCAGAATGATAAAGATTGTGAAGCAGGATGCCGCTGCCCAGAAGGTGAGAAACCATTACACTGACCTGCCTAGCTCAACCTTAATATAGGCCATGTATATGAGTTAGACTATCTGTATTCTGTTTACACTCTATTGCTCAGGGCTTCTGGAGCAAGATGGAGCTTGTGTCCCCATTTCTCACTGTGAGTGCACAGACATGCAGGGTCAAAGCTGGACCCCTGGCAGTTCACTGCAAGAAGACTGCAACAACTGTACCTGCTTGAATGGGCATCTTGCCTGCACCAACAACACCTGCCCACGCCTTGACTGTCAGTGGAGCCAGTGGTCCAAGTGGTCTCAGTGCAGCATAAGCTGTGGAAGCGGCACCCAAAGCCGATTTAGGTGGGACTTTTGGATGTTGAAGAGCAAGCGCTCTTTACCTTTAGCTGTGGGCAGGCCTAAAGGAACAGAATGAGATTAGAGTAGCACCTACAGTATGTCATTGAGGTGATTCCCTCTGACACAGTCCTCTATCGTGTACCAAAATATGAGTAAAAGGACTAAATTTGAAATAGATATATCATTGAAGGTGATAGTGGGGCATAGTAGAAGTGAGTTACCATGTGTTAAAGTTCATTGGAAGAATTATGGAAATAGACAGGAACCCCTCACAAGATGCAGAAAGATTTGTTTCTTACCTCAGGCATCAGATTGAATTCTAGTAATTTGTTTTGGTGAATAAATGTGGCACAGTGTCCATTAGAAATAAATGAATATCATCTCCACATGTGATTACTGTATGTGTTATGCCTTAGTGTTTTGGGACATTGCAATCTGGCCAGAGTCACTTATTGGTGATCAACCCTCACTCATGCACATTGAGCAGGCAGTGTAAATTTATCTCAATAAGTTGCCGATCGTCTTTTTTTACAGATCATCCACCTCGGGATCTCCTAAAAGGGAATGTCAGGTACCTGAGAAGCAATCTCGTCCATGTTACCCTGGGATGTGCCCTGAACTTTGTCCTCACAATGGCACCAACAGGCATATTGGAGATGCTTGGCTATTAGGAGAGTGTCAACAATGGTCAGTATGTGGCTACTACTAATTCTTAGTGTCTCCTATTAAACACTAGAAGCCTACTTAGCAGCATGACCCTATACCCTTATACTGTGCTGGCCTTACAGTTGTTTTAATATTGTGCGTGATCATATACCCTTGCACTTGTCTGTATACCTTTGGCATTCTTTGCACCAGGGCATTAGATCATTCTGCTCTTTTTCTCTAAGTCAATAGCTGAAATCATGCAGGTCATGAGGACTCCAGAAACACAGAGTGGTCTATAACCTGTTGGTTACATTATCTGGCAGCCCAGTTTTTATTTCTTGCTAATTTCATTCTCACTTAATGTTCTGTATTTGTTCTCCATCAGTATCTGCACCCCAGAGGGAAATTACTGCCAGGACATCGAATGCAGAGGTATGGGACTGAGTGGCTCCTCACTAGGGGTTTCATTGGTTACGTGCCAATGATAGTACAATGATAATGTTTGGCGAACGCCACGCAAAATACAAAGTAGAGTATTGTGGTTATTCTCCCCAGAATAGATCAACTACTTCTCTAATCCCTGTTACTGATGATATCCTTGTTAGGGGGGTTCTTTGTAGTACAATGGTTTATTCCCATGGGTCTCTAAACTCACACAAGGTACATAACCTTATGTTCAGCCCTTTAATATAATTCCTTATCCTGGTTGCAGTATATTGTACCACGTCTTGGCACCACGACTCAATCTTCTGAGCATGACAAGGTCTGGGACAGTAACACGGTCCCTAAATTCATACCACTCATATCACAAAGGGTTGTGTTCCATATTATTACCATCAGGTATTTATGTCCAAATTCCTACCACTCTGTAATAGGAGTAGGTCTTTTCCACCAGTATATTCAAATACAGACTGAAACCAGGGCATCTTATTACAACCAAGGAGATGGTATTAAACTAGAGAAATAAGAGTTGTGTTTAGGGTGCAATGAATATGCGTCGGTTTAGGAGGTAAAGTTTAGTTGGAGTAGGAAGGTGCTTTACAGAAGACATATCATATTTAGTGAAGGGCTGGTGGGCACCTTGGCACAAGGGTACAATTGAATTTATTTGAAATAGTATCAATAGTCTGTATGGATAATGGCAGAGTTGGGTGTATAACATCATTGGGTGTGAGCAATGGACATATTTGGAAGGAATGGTGTGTACCAATAATGTGTATTAATGTGTATAAATAATAATATTTCCATCTAGTCTCCATACTATCCAATTGGGAGAACATTACACTGGACTAGAAATAAAATAGTAAGACCATCGCAAGTCCAAAACAATCAACCTTTGTTTCACTTCTATTAGTGGATGGAAATTGGACTCCATGGTCCCCGTGGTCTGATTGTCAGGTCACATGTGGTCCAGGCATTCAGATCCGCACAAGGGCCTGCATCAATCCTCCCCCAAGAAACAATGGTTCAAACTGCATAGGCCCAGACACCGAGACACAGGAATGTTCCAACAGACCTTGTGAAGGTGAGAAGCAATTATGAACCAGTAGTAACTCTACTCATTTGAACAGTTCTTTGTCTCTAGATTACACCCCCTGTTGCCTTCATGCAAGGGGAGAAACAAGGCAGGGGGAAGTTATCAGGTGACCTCTTAATATTTCAGGGAGTGGCCTGTGTGACTGGTCTGAGTGGAGCCCCTGTTCCAAAACATGTGGCATTGGATTAAGGAGTCGGACATGGAGATGTGACTGTCCTGTTGCTGAATACTCAGAAGAGCCCTGCAATACCACTGAGGTTGTGGAGACATCGGCCTGCTACATTCAGCCGTGTCAAGGTGGGTGCTCCTCAGCAAATGCCCTCATCAGGAAGAAGACAGGAAGGGTCAGAGGCAAAAGTGGTTGAAATATGTTGTAGGATATAAGGGACACTGATTGGAGAGGAATTGGATTTTGATTTTTGCTCATCCCTGAGATAGCAAGCTTATCGACTTACTTCTATTCTTTACTTGAAATGTCCTGATCCTTCTGGGCTGACACTTCCCTAAGTGCTTCATATTCCACCTTACTTCTCATTCACAGGAGCCCTGTGTCATTCACTTACTTTCTTTTCTTCTATATTGTTCTATATTGCTGTGGTTACTCGCCCATCTGGACTACCCATTCCCTAAGTGCCTGAGATAAAGCAGTTTACTATGTCTATTCTAGGCTTTCTCCAGAAATACTTTCTTTCTGCAGGATAACTAGACAGTTCTAATCTGCTTTCATTTCAGGAAGTTGCCTTTGGGGCCCCTGGAGTGAGTGGACAAATTGTTCCTGTCATTCTCTGCTGCAACACCGTTTCAGGGAGCAGAAAGGCCTCACCTTCAGAGGAGACACCTGTGAGGAGCTTGGGACTGAATCAAGACTGTGTAACCTGTCTGATTGCTCTGGTGAGCCTTTATTCAACCTCTGGCAGTGGGACATACTCTACGATTCTTCCCAGTAGCTGTATTTTTTCTATTATTTACTATAAATGAGTGACACTTGTCTAATGTCTGTATTTCCATCTTAATGAATCAATCACCCTTGGAATTGTTTTGTAGAGTCCAGCTGCCTCCCTCCATTTCAGTTCAATTCCTGTGGATCTGCCTGTGAGGGACTTTGCTCTTCCAGACGCCAACCAGAGATTTGTCGTGATGCACCCGGGTGCCAGGCTGGCTGTTACTGCCCACAGGTAATTCACAAAGGGTGGCCAACGACGGGGCAATCATTGCAGTCACTTAGCCCTAATGCTGCAGTGTTTAACCTCATTGATTTACTAAGAATGGGTGGCAGAAGAACTGCCCTTAAGGTGGTGTAATACAAGAACTGAACATTTATCAGGAATGGTTGAAGACACATAATCAGTAGTGAAGCAGACTTGTGGTATGGGCTGCTCCAGTCCAGTTCTTGGTTCAGATTAGTGACCATGCTGTAGTGTAGATACTGACATTAGTAAGAGTTTATTGAAGACACCCTAAGTATCTGTCTGTCTGGTCCATGCTACACAAGAGGCAATTTTTCCGCTGATGCAGCCCGCAGGTAAGTCACATTCAAGGGAGAATAATATAACGTTTGGGAGTTCCCCTGAATAGAGCAAATGTTCTTCCAGTTTGAGAGGATCCAGCTGAGTATCTTATTAGGGTCTGGTTGTAGGACAAGTGGGGTGCCATAGAGTCAGTCTCACTGGGATATAGTCACCAGTAAAGGAAGTACAGTTAGATGGTTACCAAGAATTAAGAATTGTGAAGCAAACACAAATACTGAAACAGTGAATGAGAGGCTTGGGGATAACAGAAATGGGAGGGATCTCAGTGGATCAGGATGTAACTATGGAAATGGTCATGATTGGTTAAAAATGTCCTGGATTTGTTTATAAAATATAATAAGGAGTTGCATTGCTTTTAGTTTATATAACTCAGAATGGATTTTCTGTTGCAAACTTCAGGGAATGCTGGAGCAGAAGGGGGATTGTGTCCCTCAGTCTGAGTGCGGCTGTGTGTACATCTCACCATCAGACAGTGCAACTTCACCCGAGACCCTGTTTCTCCCTCCAGGACAGAGTGTGAGCTTAGGATGCAGAGAGTGGTGAGTCCCAACAGACAAGGTCTAAGTCTCTGCTTAAAAATAGCTATTTATTAAGTCGATTATACTGTATTTATGCCAGTGGCACAACTGTGTGTGGTGTTTCTCATATTTACAAACATGATGGGGTTTATTTATCAACACTGGGCAAATTTGCCTGTGGGCAGTAACCCATAGCAACCAATCAGTGATTGTCTTTTTTCAGACAGCTGCAGGTATAACATTGATTGCAAATATTTGATTGGTGCCCATGGGCAAATGTGTCCAGTGTTGATAAATTACCCCCACTGTATTGCCATCGTCAGGCATCATCTCTTTCATCTAGTAATGGCACTAAGCTGCAGATATTATTTATTCCTTATTATCCATTTGGGAATGTTCACAGACTTCTTCATTTTAGCTGTAGCCACTCATTGTTATAACTGCTTCATCCTGATATTGTGTCATTATCATTGCAGTATCTGCCAGCAGGGGGAGCTACAGTGCGACAGGACTAACTGTCATGGTAAGTGATACCAACAAGGGGACAGGACTTTAGCAATAGTTGGGGGCATGAAGTCGCACAGCCAAACTGCATAAAATGAAATGTAAAGTCTATAACCAATGTGGATATATAAGTCTAGACTTGCTCTATGGCAACCATTAGATTTAACTAGAGGAAGCGTCTCCTGGTTAAGAAAATACCTTCCGAGCACCTGAGAGTGTCATGAGGCATCTGATCTGCAGACTTGGGCAGTTAACTCCCAAGAACCAACGACGAGTGAGAAGTTGTCTTCTGATTTGTGCAAAGGGAACTCACTGGAACCAAACAAAGTCTCCTCCAGCCTTAGTCAAAGTCCTCTTGTCACCTACAAAGTATTTATGTATATGGATGGATCATGCTACCTTTAAGATGCCTGTGTCTACTTGTGTTTTAGAAGAAGCATTACTGAGCGAGTGGTCTGAGTGGTCTCCATGCAGCCCCTGCCTGCCCTCTGCCCCCTTCTCTCAACAAAATGCCTCCACCACACCAACAATGTTCTCAGTTCAGCAACGTCACAGGCTCTGCCTCAACTCCCACACTGGATTCCCATGGAGTGGCCCCTCAGCTGTTTGTGCTGGAGAACTCATGCAGGAGAGAGACTGTCCAGATAAGGGGGTCTGTGAAGGTACAGAATTGTTTCCCTTTACTGATGGGGGAATCAGTTTGCTTGTGGGCTTTTATTTGGTTGCAACAGTCATGGGCTAAGTGAGAGTATATGACTACTGCATGAGGGACTGTGGGGGTCTTAATTGGCTGATTGACCCAGTAATTGAGTATGGAAATGGAAATTGGATGGGGTTAGTGTAGAGTGTTATAGAGTATATTAGTTACCTGAGCAAAGGAATAAATAATTAAGTATATGTGCATTAATTAGCAAAGTGATTGGGAACATGAATACATATTTTACTGACAGAGTTAGTTCCATTGGGAGTGGTGTATATAAGTATAAATGAGGTTGGATCCATTGGGAGTGTATGTGAGCAATAATTATTACACTATTTATGTGCCAGGGCCAGTTTGGGGTAAATAACTGGGTTCTTTGTATGTGCCCCAGATCTCTGTGTTTGGAGCATGTGGGGAGAGTGGAGCCCATGCCGGGAGCCTTGCAGTGGGGGTTTCCGTGTCCGATGGCGCCATGTCCATCACCCAGTTGGGGGTAAAGTCTGCCAGGGCCCAAAATTCCAATCCCAGAGCTGTAATACTGCAGCATGTCCAGGTATGTACCTTGGGAATTTGGAACTTACTGGGTGTTCATTGCTAGGTTCCTCCTGCCCATATACACTTCTTTCCAGGTGAGGAGTGTGAGGATCGTGGGAAAGCCTCCAAGATGTCTTGTGCCAACCAGTGCCCACGAGCTTGTACTGACTTATGGGAACATGTGGAATGTCTGCAGGGCCAGTGCAGAACTGGTGAGTTCCTGATCCAGATTATTCATAAAGATGTGTCTCTGATTCACAACATTTCACAATCTGCCTCCTGTGCTAATCTCCTCCCGTGTGGTGGATATATTTAGGCTGCCGGTGCCCAGAAGGGTGGCTTCTGCAGGACAAGAGGTGTGTGCCCATCTCAGACTGCAGGTGTGGTATGCCCACAGCTGATGCCACCATAGAGTATGAACCAGGTGATGTGGTTCAAGTGGACTGCAACAATTGGTAGGTTCTCATTTCTCCTCCATCTTGTCCTCCCCATTTCCAACCCATATGATCTCCACTTCCCAATGTCCATGCCTTGCACCAGAATATCACATTTTCATTCTCTGAATCCTATTGATTCATACAAGCACAGAAACCCTCTCTGCTCCACTGTTCAGACTGATCCCAGTTATTGCCCCTGTACCTGTATGAGTAACTATGACACCAGGAACAAGTGAAGCCTAATTTGAGAGCCTTGTTTTCCATGTCTCCAGCACATGTCTGAATGGGACCTTCACTTGCACCAATTTGAGCTGTCCATCCTACGGAACCTGGACTGAATGGAGCACCTGCTCTGTGAGCTGTGGTGGAGGCCACAGGCAAAGGAGTCGCATATGTTTGCAAGAAGCAGCTGAGGGGGTCCCTTGTGGTAGTGAGACGCAAGAGGTGGAGGAGTGTAACACCCTTCCCTGTCCAGGTACAGCATGGGGTAGTATTAGGGATATTGTTTGGACATTTAATTAATCATTCCATACTACTGAGCCCTACATGGTGGGTATTGGACTTTGCAACTCAAATCAGTGGTGTAGTAACTAGCTACTGCTTTGGTTCCAGCTGACTGTGAGCTGAGCGAGTGGTCAGAATGGAGTGAGTGCAGTGCCAGCTGTGGGGGAGGAATATCCGAGAGAAGCAGAGTGGTCCTGGAACCAGGTGATCCTGGTGGAAATCCTTGTCCCTCCCCGCTTCTCCTGCACAGATCCTGCAACTCCCACAACTGCACTCCAGGTACAGAGCCAAGATAACTGGAAAGGTTCACACGGCTCAGAGGGTGGGAATTCCTTCTGTTCTTGATTCTTTTTTGTCATTGGAAGCCAAAATCATTGTAGACTTTTCAGATTCTATTATTATGCCATACATAACATCAGTGGATAATATTTATTTAAGGATTCATGGGCCCCATAGAGATTTTCCTCTATAATCAAGAACAGGAATCTAATCAAGAGAGTTGACATTATAGGGTTATTTTGCTCACCCCAAATTCTTCCTTTTTCTCTAGAGTGTCCAGGAGACCAAGTGTACAGTGATTGTGCCAATGTGTGCCCTCAGACATGTGCTGATCTCCGGCCTGACACAGAATGTTTGAATGAAACCTGTGAGCCGGGATGTTCTTGCCCAGTGGGACAGGTAAGTAGCTCTGGTACATATACTAGAACTGACTGGCCACACAGCGAATGGGCCATAGTACTGAAGTAATGGGATGTTGGGAAGCAGTCAGTTATCTCAAGTTTACTGGCAGTCAGTCTGCAAGTGTCAGTTCTCTATGGGCAAATAAGATGGCCTAGATCCTTGGAAGGGTGGAACCTAAGCATGCAGACCTTTAAGGAGAGTTGTGCTTTCAATATTCTACAAAAAATACCTTAATTAAACCTTTATTACTAAAACCTGTTGTAGGGGTGGTTAATCATTCATTTTTGTTTATTGTATATTAATGGGTGGCAAAGTGAAGGGGAGTGAGTGGAACAACAGTAAGTCCAGCCGTGCTTATATAATGACACTGAAGTCACTAGAGCTAGAAGAGGTGCTGGGTCAGCTGAGCCCAAGCTGATTTGTATGATACATGTTGGCACTCTCACCACTATACAAATGTGTTGCAAGGAATACCAGTGGTGCCAGCCATTCCAGCTCTTCCAGTCAGTAACATTTATTGTTCCTCCTTTTGTATCTCTAGGTACTGCTCAATGGCACATGTGAACCCCCAGAGAACTGCACCTGCTCCCTGCAACCAACTGCCAGCATGCCCTGGGCTTCCAACCTCACTCTGGAGGAGAGAATGAAGGAATACCAAGCTGGCACTGCCATCTACCACCAATGTAACAGCTGGTAAGGAGCTGGGTGTCAGCCTGTAAAGTGATGGCACTTACAAGTGAGAGAGGGAGGTAACAGAATGGGCATGGGCACAACCTTCCAGGGCAAACTATAGCTCATTAGCCTTTCTGCAAGTATAAATGAGTCATATATATATATATCCAACTATCGTTAAACGTCCGCACTCTGTTCAGGTGATCTTCGGGTGCACGGTCAATTTCTTAGACACATGATTCAATTAAGGAATAAATCATCCCAGGACCAGCACTTCCCTTTGTGAAATACTTCAACTTTTATTTAAATACACATACTTGTGTCCAACATCTCGGTCCTTGTTAGGACCTTTATCAAGGATCAACCAATGTGCAAAATCAGCCGTAAATAGTGTTAACAATGCAACGAAACGCCACAGTGACATCATAGTGTTAGCAATTATTGACCAATAAAATTCTTTCTTAGGAAATGTTCCTTTTTCACGTTGGTGTATTTGTTCACTGGGGCTTAATTGATCTTTTAAATTTCTTGCCCTTGAATAACTAAATTTTGTTTTTTTAGGGACTTTTTTTTGCCAGTTGTTCATCTGTACTTACTATATCCCAGTGTTTAAGAATAATTTGAGAGAAAGAATGTGATGATTTTTCTTATGTCTTCCAGTGTCTGCCACATGGGGGCATTTATCTGTACCCAGGACAATTGCAATGGTAAGTGACAGTTACTAGGACTGGCTTCTGAATCATCCCATTTCTTCCTTCATTTAATTGTCACTGAATTATCCCTTATCACATCATGTTCCTCCTGAAAACCCCAAAATGAATTTGTGGATGGGGTGGTGGTAAACAAACCAGCTCTGAGCTAAGCCATTAAAACCAATGAATACAGTTGGTGCAGGGGTTAATGATGGAAAGCTAAAGATTGAGGGGCTCAATCCAGTTAATTACCATGGGCAGTCTCATTATTTAGTAGAACAATAGCTGCCCCCATCATTGGGAGATGCTTGATAGGATTTATAACCCCGCCCCCAGTAACAAGACTTTATTTGCATATAACGGAGCCCTCCTTTCCCTGCAGTGGACTGCCAGTGGTCTGATTGGTCAGAGTGGTCTCCTTGCACAGTGACGTGTGGCACCGGGGTTCAGATCTCACAGAGATATCAAGTCCAACAACGCCTGTATGAGGGTCACGAATGTTCTGGGTCTTCAACTCGTCACAGGCCATGTGCTCAAGCAGACTGTGGTGAGTACAGAATATGCACTACACTACTCACTCACACTCAATGAGTGCACTAACTAATGCTCTCCGTATTAGTGACTCCTGCCAGTGTGGCATAGAGAAAGTTGGCACATGGGTAAGATAAGGGCATAACATTGTACACTGCTTTGTTGTGTGTCACTCAAGAAGCACATAGAATGTGTATACCCTAGTAATGCTTTTTTCTTTGTAACCTGCTGTTTGGGCACAGATTGCCCTGTTGGCGAGAGCTGGAGAAGACCTTCCCATGGTACAGAGTTATGTGAGCGGACTTGCCAGGAAGTGTATGAGGGGCCACAGAGAAACTGCAGTGGCACAGAGGGCTGTGTGTGTGAGCCTGGGGGCTACCGGAGTGTGAGTGGGATCTGTGTCACCGCTGCTCACTGTGAGTGTCAACACCAAGGGCAGATCTACCTGGTGAGTAAACACTCCCACTACACCCATGACTTTTCACTCTCATTTCTCATTACTTCAGTGACAGCTTGGGCTCAGTTAACATTTTTTTGGTGGTTTAATCAATCAGTTAACATTTTTTTGGTGGTGTCAATCCCAAATTTTCTGTGTTTCTGTCCATTTTATTTCAAGCAGTAGGCCAATGTTTTCTCACAAAGCTTGTTTGAGGGCCAGATTATATTAAAATGACAATGGCGTACAATGAAATCTATGGAGCACTAGAGTAGAATGAATAAAAATCCATGAACTACATAAAATCTAAATCTAGCATGCAGATCTCCAGGTGGACAGTCCTGATCTAGACAGAATAGGGGTCCTATATCAATATTTTCATCCACTGACTGGTAAATTGCCCCCAAAAACTGAATTACTGCATTATGCCTACTAGAATATAGAACCTATAGTTGCTAGAACTCCAGGATCATAGAGATTGGCATGTTGAGTGGAGAAGGGGTTTATGACTTTGCTCTAACTGTACCCTCACTCTTACTGTCTGTTTCTTGCAGCCGGGTACTGAATGGCAAGATGGGTGTGAGACATGTCGCTGTGTAAATGGGCTGAGAGAATGCACAGCTGGATGCCCCCCTTTACACTGCCTGGAGGTAACTAGTCTCCCCTGGTCCTTATTACCCCTCAAACTGTCTGTAAGATACACCAGTATCCTCCAATCAGAAATCTACTGCTTTGACGCAAGTAGAGCTGGTGATTAACACACAGACATTGGCATTAGATATAAGGTTTTATATGGTCTTTAGGAGACATGTCCAAGGAATGGTGGGGTCAGATATCTGTGTATCAAACAAATCCACTGTTTCATCAATCATGAGATTGATGGTGTAGAGTAAATCTGGCCATAGACATCCAAATATATCCTTATGTCCGATTAACGCTTGTTCATTGCAATCCCCCCACCATTCAGATTAAATAAAGTAGTACAAAGAACAAATCACATGATGCTCGGGCCATTAATTGACAGACAGCAATAGTAGGAAAGTTACCTCCCAACAAATAGTAGTGACAGTCTTTCACTGATATGGTCAGATAGACAATACCTGCAGAGATATTATCAGTAGCCAATAGGTAAGAAAAATGTCAGGACGATCCACACATGATCCGAAAATCTCAGGACCTTTAATTTCATACAATGGTATCTTTGTGTCTATGACCAGCTTATGTCTTTACGTTTGCTCAGCTTTAGAGTTTATATGAACCTGTGACTATGAGGGATTCTAAAAGAAGCTGTAGAGCATGGGTGAGTGATTCTAGAAGAGACTATAGAGCATGGTGAGGGATTCTAGAAGAGGTTATAGAGCATGGATGAGGGATTCTAGAAGAGGTTATAGAGCATGGATGAGGGATTCTAGAACATGGGTGAGGAATTCTAGAGGAGGTTATAGAGCATGGGTGAGGGATTCTAGAAGAGGTTATAGAGCATGGATGAGGGATTCTAGAACATGGGTGAGGGATTCTAGAGGAGGTTATAGAGCATGGGTGAGGGATTCTAGAAGAGGTTATAGAGCATGGATGAGGGATTCTAGAACATGGGTGAGGGATTCTAGAGGAGGTTATAGAGCATGGGTGAGGGATTCTAGAAAAGGCTGTAGAGCATGGGTGAGGGATTCTAGAGGAGGTTATAGAGCATGGATGAGGGATTCTAGAGGTGGTTATAGAGCATGGGTGAGGGATTCTAGAGGTGGTTGTAGAGCATGGGTGAGGGATTCTAGAGGAGTTAAAGAGCACTGGTGAGGGATTCTAGAGGAAGTTATAGAGAATGGGTGAGGGATGCTAGAGGAGGTAATAGAGCACGGGTGAAGGATTCTAGACAAATAGAACATAATATGTATAGAGCTGTGAGAGTTGTCTTATGGAATTTTCGAGTACCAGTAAGGGATCATGAAGTGACTAGATCTTTAGACCAATATGGTGGTGTGTAGAAACACTTTCAGATACACAGCCATGAACACATAATTCATTCCTCTCTATAGAGGTCGTTGTGTGACAGTTCTGTATATTTGCTCACTATAAATATAAACATCTCTTATACAGGGGGAGGTGAAAGTGCAGGAGCCTGGAGAATGTTGCCCTGTGTGTAGAAGAGAGATACAAGGTAAGGGCCACAATCACCTCTGTATTTGCATGTATGTATTCTATGCAGGGTGAGACTCACCTTTTATAGCACCCATGAACAAATTTGTTAGGATGTCTCCACTCTTCTGCAGGTTGGTGGGGCCCATTATTGTCTGTGTTATCCTGCTTAGTTTCTACTAACATTCATCTGTCTCAATTATCCCAGCACAGCTCTGAATTCCACACAGGGGGAGGGACATTCTGTAATATGGGTGGGGCTAATTGCAGATTTGGGCATGGTCAGAGAAGGTGTGGGCATGGCCTGTGTTTATATACTGGCAGTCATATTAGGAATGAGGCTAAAGTAATAATATGAGATATATATGTTTGGCTTGTGTTTTCTATAACCAGATGAGCCAACAGCCATTTGTCAACTTCACAAGGAGATAAGAAACATCACCAAGGGCCCCTGCCACCTGGACCAAGTGGAAGTCAGCTTCTGTAGCGGCCAATGTCTGTCCTGGACCAATGTCCTTCCTGAGGTGGGTCACCCACTAACACTGCCCATCTCCTATTCCATCCAACATTCATTTGTACTACAGGACCTATACTAGCCATGCTGCTGCTTTATCTTCATAGAATTCCTTGATCTCCAGAAGATTCCACATAGGGAGAGAGGGAAAGTGCAATACAGTTCCATTACTACAGGGAACATTATAATGATAAGAAATGATGTATTATATTCCTGTCTCCAAAGCACATGCTTTATATAATATTTTAATAGGTGGAAAATGACCCCTTTATACCCTGGTGTTGGTCTGTGTTTCCAGCAGTTCTACACTGAGTTGCACATGACTTGCTGTTACATTACTGTGCCTGATGGTGGCGCTGTTTCCCTCCCACAGGAGCCCTATCTACAGACCGTTTGTGACTGCTGCAGTTACAGGTTGGACCCAGTGAGCCCAGTGAGAATCCTGAACCTTCAGTGTGAAGATGGTGAGACAGAACCAGTGGTACTGCCTGTGATCCACAGCTGTGAGTGCAGCAGCTGCCAAGGTAAGTGGCCACCATTCTTCAAATGTCACCACTGAGCACTTATATTTATTGTATATACAATCAGTTCCCACACTCCCACATATGGGCACATCTCAAATTATCTGTAACTATCACTATATCCCTATACTGCTCCCTCCATGCCCCCTAATAATGATAATTCCTTCATTCTCTTCTAGGTGGGGATTTCTCCAAGCGCTGAGTGAACCCCCCCAATCTCTGAGCTCATCCTGCACCCGACTGTAAATATTCACCCCTCTCATGTGCCGCTGAGTGACCCACATTGCACTGCCTTTTGTACTGTATATAAATGTGACCAATAATAAATTGTGTTTTGGCAACAGCTCTGGTCTGTAGCCCCTCAACTACTTCTCACTGTGAATCCAGTTTCCTGAGTCTGCTCTCATGGGGACCAGTTTAGATAGGGAAATTAGAAAAGGGTCCCTAATGTATTATGTAACGGCTTAAGGAAACAAAATGCTGGTCAATACCTTGTAACAGTGTCACGAGACTGGCTTTAGGGCAGTGACAACTCCCTGGAACTCCCGGTGGAGCAGGTGTTACATGCAGGGCTGGTCTTACCAACTGCGGGGCCCAATTGGAGCAACTTTGGTGGGGCCCCCCAAATTTAAAGAGCCAGTAACTTTTTCTAGTAGACTTGGGGGCACATTTACTTAGCTCGAGTGAAGGAATAGAAGAAAAAATACTTTGAATTTCGAACGTTTTTTTGGGCTACTTCGACCATCGAATTGGCTACTTCGACCTTCGATTCGAACTTAAAATCGTTCCACTATTTCGACCATTCGATAGTTGAAGTACTGTCTTTTTAAAAAAAAAACTTTGACCCCCAAATAAAACCTACCGAACCTCAATGTTAGCCTATGGGAAAGGTCCCCATAGGCTTTCTAAGCTTTTTTTGATCGTAGGAATTTCGTTCGATCGATGGATTAAAATCCTTCGGATCGTTAGAACGGATTGCGGTAAATCCTTCAACTTCGATATTCGAAGTCAAAGGATTTAACTTTGACAGTCGAATATCGAGGGTTAATTAAGTAAATGTGCCCCTTGATATATGATGATCTAAATTACAGAAAGATCAGGTAACTGGAAAATAGCAGGTCCCAAGCATTCTGGATATTTTAAATTCTCTATATTTTACATAAAGGAAATTACAATTTTCCCCAAAACTACTCTATACAAACACAATATTTCTCATTGTTTTCTGGCAATGTGAAAACTTATTCAGATGACAGCTTACTTTTAGAGTTAGAAAGGTATCAAAAATAAACTGTATGCAAAACAACACTGAGCATAATCCATTTCTCAAAAGAGCAAACAGATATTTTTTTATACTCAGTTTTGAAATCTGACATGGGGCTAGACATTTTGTCAATTTCCCAGCTGCCCCAAGTCATGTGACTTGTGCTCTGATAAACTTCAATCACTCTTTACTGCTGTACTGCAAGTTGGACTGATATCACCCCCCCCCCAGCAGCCAAACAAAAGAACAATGACAAGATAGCAGCTCCCTAACACAAGATATCAGCTGCCTGGTAGATCTAAGAACAGCACTCAATAGTAAAATCCAGGTCCCACTGAGACACATTCAGTTACATTGAGAAGGAAAAACAGCAGCCTGCCAGAAAGTATTTCTCTCCTAAAGTGCAGGCACAAGTCACATGACTGGGGGCAGCTGGGAAATTGACAATATGTCTAGCCCCATGTCAGATTTCAAAATTGAATTTAAAAAAATCAGTTTGCTCTTTTGAGAAATGGATTTCAGTGCAGAATTCTGCTGGAGGAGCACTATTAACTGATGTGTTTTGAAAAAGACATGTTTTCCGATGACAGGATCCCTTTAAGTATGTGATTAAAAAATGACCTGTTGGGGGGGCTAATCACAACATGTTCGTCTCCTATCTCATTTTAGCTCACAATGCTGCGCCTTCCTCCACTAACAATCTGCTTCCCCATCTACCCATGCCTTAACCCCTTCGGCTCAGCTCTGCTTATTGGCTTTGCGGGGCCCAGGCACAAATACTTTAGGGGAAACTAGTTTTGCTTTGTATTGGTTTGGTGGTGGGACCTCAAATTCAGCTCCAGCCTCCAGGGCAGGAGGAGCTGAGTCTGACGCGCGCCTGTTCAGAAACTCACTCAGAGTGAGACTCGGAGACTCGGAGCTGTTCTGTTCCTGCTGCAGTCTGCTGTGGGCGGGATTTGCGGGAGGCTGTAGTATTACAGCCAGGCGGTGGTAACGGTCCCATGCATGACGTCGCGTCACGTCGCTCCAGGCTCCAGCGAAGTCGCGTCACGTTGCGCTGGTGACGTCGCGTAGGCGATGTTGCGCCGTCGACGTCACACTCGGCGTGGACGATGGGTGCGGGGCCCCCATTGACGCGGGGACCAATTGCGACCAATCGGCCCAATCGGCCTAAGGCCGGGCCTGGTTACATGTGACTCCTCTCTCAGTTGAACTTTCACTGTACTGGTGGAGGAAGGGTTATAACCAATTTGTTTTGCAGCATTATTCAGTAATTTGGTTCCCCCGACCTGCCACTAACCATTCAGATCAAAGTCTTACCATTCAAGACAAATAAAGTAGTTAAAGAACAGATCAGCAATGTTCTGCCCCTGACAGCAATCGTACGATATCTATGTCCAACCAAAGCTAGTGACAGTCTCCCACTGAAAATCCTACGATCGGCAATACACGCAGAGATATTATCGGCAGCCGACAAAAAATTTCTAACCTGTCCGATCGACCAAACGATCGGATGAAAAATGTCGGGACTCTCCACACACGGTCCGAAAATCGTACGAATTGAGCATTCCTACGATCGGATCTTTGCGTCTATGGCCAGCTTAACTGAACTCCATGTTGGAGCCTCTGACTGCTCTACTAACCAGCCTCATCGTGTCGCTCTCTCTTTGAGTGACTATTTCACATCTTTCCTGGCACTTACTGCTCCTATACTGAAACCTAACCCAGTCCCAGGCCCTTTAGCACACACACACATACAAACACACACACACATACAAACACACACACATACAAACACACATGCACATACACCACTTCCTCCAGCAAGAGGGAAACCCAAATAGACCAAGCACAGGTGGGCAGGGCCAGATTTGCAATGAGGGTGCCTCCCTCCCAAAGGATCACTCACACCCTTTCTTCAAACGTGAGCACTAGTGCCTAGTGGCTAGTGCTCCGGAATTAAACAAATCAATTGTGTGGCTGGCTGGCATGCCGCCCCTTAATTTATGCTGCCCTGGGCCCGGCCCTTTTGTGGCCCCACAAATCCGGGCCAACATGTGGGCTTCCCTTTCAATAAAGTGGGGAATTAAGGGGTCTTCTAATGTCTTGATAGTAGTGATGACTGAATCTGTCCCATTTCACTTCGCCTACAAATTTGTAAAACTGCTGAAAATGTTTCTAAACGACATACATAGGTATTGGTCTATGGGTATTTTTTGTACTTAAATAAAAATTATACTTTAACTTAGCCTTTTGAGTGTTCCCACAACCCCCTATTATTGTATATTTTGGTGCCACCTTGTTTATGCTTTGGGGCTACCAATAATAATGTTTTCCTTAGTTTCAAGTCTAGTTGACTGTGTTGGGCTTTGTTTCAAAATATGCAAACTGGTGTTAAAATCCACTGAATTGCATTGGAGTCAATGGGAAGAGCAATTCACATGCAAGTTTCATTCAGTATACTGCTACACAAATGCCCTACATTATTCGTGAGCCTCCTATCTATTAGGCTACATGTGCTTTTTCATTAGAAAAACAGGCTCCCATTTGCCAATTTTTTAAAAACATGATTTTATCTCTGGTTGACTGGTAATGGTATCTACTACTACACTTACAGTAGTAACTATGCTGCTGTTAAAGCACAAAGTACCATCTATAGTTTATATATTACTAATAACTTAAAAAACAGGCATAACTAATAATACATCTAAACAGATAATATCTGGGTGCTTTGTATCCTACATTAAATGAAAGAACCATATATTTATGTATATGTCCTTATACAGACAGTGGAATGGCTCAAAATCCCATTGTGGAAAGAGAGGAGAAGGATAAAATGATGCCTGGTGTATTTTTGATGCAGATTTGCAAAAATTTTCACTGCCAGTGACATGCGGAAATTAGCAGCAAATCTATACATGAGCATAATGCAACTACTGATGCAGGGTTCACGCAAGAGTAAATTCAAAATAGACTAGAACATGTAAAGATATCAAAAAGCTCTGGGACCTGACAAGTTTAGCCCTGTGATTGCCAAACCTCTTTACTTATTTTTTCAGGATACATTGAGGTCTGACATGGTGCCAAGAAAGTGGTGAATTGCTAATGTGGTGCTACTATTCAATAAGGGATCCCGTTCTCAGTCTCAAAACTATAGGCCGGTTAGTCTGACATCAGTAGTAGGAAAGCTTTAGGAAGGGGTATTAAGGGATAAGATACTTGACTTTGTTGCAAATAATAATACTATGAGTGTGTGCCAGCATGGTTTTATGTGTAAAAGATCTTGCCAGACTAATTTAATTGCCTTTCATGAGAAGGTGAGCAGGAACCTTGACTCTGGAATTATTATTATTAATATGTATTTTTAGAGTGCTAACATATGCAGCAGCACTGTAAAATAAATGTTTATACAAAGAACATACATAATTACATACATAATGATCAGTAACAGATGCAAAGGTCAGGAAGACACTTCCCAAAAGAGCTTACAATCTAAAAGGAGATGGGGTTGAAACACTAGGTTTGGGAGTGGCTAAACTGAAAGGGTTTTTTGCCTTTCTCTGGATCAACTAGCAATTAGGCAAGTTAAAACAGAGTTAAAAAGTTTAACTTGATGGACGTGTCTTTTTTCAACTTACTATGTTACTATGAATGAAGGTAGACTTCTCTAAATAAATGTGATTTAAGCAATCTTTAGAAAGCAGAAAGGTTGGGAGAAACTCTCTCAGTGGCATATTTACACCTGGCTGTTCTTTTTTAAAAACACAAAGTAAAAATGCTGCAAAAACGCCACATCTGGCCTTCCCCTAAGAGTTCTGTGAATTGACATTGAAAGGGAGGCAGATATAACTGGGATGGGGGATGGGTAGGGGCCAGGGTTGGGGGAAATGTCTCCAGCTGCCAGTAATAGAAAGGAGAGATAAGTTAAGTGAGAGTGTCATTTGTAGATAGTTAATGTGGTGGATCAGACAAATCCTTCCCCTGTGACCCAGCTCAGTTACAGGCTGGAGAGCCATCGGATTTGCTGGGCGCCCCAGTGCATCATTGGGAGAGGGGAAGTGCCAGACTTTGGAGCCAAATGTACAGGGTTACAGAGAGAACTTATTAAGGGACCCCTACTGCAGCAGCTGGAGAGATCCAGATCTGTGGAGTGTGATAGTTCTGCTTGAACGGAGTTTCCAGGTTGAAGGAAAAGGCTGCGTTTTGCTTGAGAAAGTATTTGAGCATGAGGGAGAGCCAGTTTCTATCTCCTGCCTGTGGATACGTTGGCCACTATGGGACTGTGGTATTCAGAGACTGTGCCAGGGGTTGATCGTCCACACAGTTTCCCCAGAGTAAAGTGATATTTTTTAATTTGCATTTACAGTTACTAAATAGTTTTACATAAAGTTTCTATCTGTTTCAATTGCAAACTTTGTGTTTTATTTGTCCTAGTGGAAATCCCCTGAGGTGTGTTCCTCACTGTTCCCTAGGTAGAGACAATGTAAATTCCAGTTCCCAGTACTTTTCATATCCAAAAGGGACTCAGGGCCCGGGATTGCCAAGGGTTAATTGCAATTTAAAGAGACAGTAACCAAATTAGAGTTATAGTTGTATGAAGAAAAGGATTGGCTCAGCTAATCTTGAGGATAAGTAGAATAAGAAAGATATTATTAAGGATATGCCGGAACATGTAAGTGACCACAAACACATCACAAATGTAAATAAACATTTTGAAATGAGTTACAAACTACAATTATAAATGTAGCAGTCCAAGTGAATGGAGTTGGTTAGTAGAGTCAAAAAAGTCCCAATTTAACGACCAATTGTTAATGAAATCTTGTTTAAGGTGAGGATCAGCAGTCTCAATCCTAATCGCTTCTCGCCAGCAGAAGTGATTTAAGAGGGACAAGATTTCCTTTATTGAAGGTGCAGATAACAGATAACCAGTTTAACAACAACAATTTCTTTGTAGCTGCTGTCAACAATGTAATAACGTTATTGAATAAAGATTTTGGATGTGGCTTCCAAGATGAATCGGGGTAATTCAGGTGTAGTAATGCCCAAATTGGATTTAGTTTGATATGGAGGTTAAGTTTGAGACTCAGAAACTTTTCCAGGGCGAGCCAGACTTTATGGATTTCAGGGCAGCTCCACAAGTAATGAAACAAGTCAAGTTATTTTCTTGTTATCTGAGCTTGTTCAGTTTTGATTGTAGAGAAGCCCTTCCCTTGAGCATTGTCAGTGCCTTGTCCAACTACATTATTTAACTGCCATTTTTAGCACTTGTGCCATATTAGCACTTAGGAAATGTTAGAACTAGAGCCATTCCCTATACTGGGCCTGAATTTATATGCATCTGACTGGGAAAAACAGAACCTAACTGGCCATTTAATCAACTACACAATGATCAAAGTAAACAGGTGTAGAAGAAATTTCTTATAAATTCTTGCTTTTTGCTAAAAGTCCAGCAACAAATATAACAGTGGGGACACTTACCGGACCACGACCAGGCTTCAGTGTGCTACACGTCAAACCGCTATCCTACGCGGTGAATCCATATAGAACCTTCTGCAAAAAATGGAACACCGTAGACAGTGTCGGACTGGCCTGGTGGGATACCGGGAAAAAACCTGGTGAGCCCCGACCCCTAATGGGCCCCCGCCGGGCCAGTCCCCCGTCCCGATCATACTTTAAAGAAAAAAAGGTTCTTCTATGTGGTGCGCAGCGCCAATTGTGCATGCAATTTCAGTGAAGAGTGGCACCTACACTCTATAAAGTGGTGGGTATGTAGGTGTTGCTTGAGTTCAGGGTAGAGGTTAGAAAGGTGTATCTATAGGTCACAGAAGTAAATGTAACATAATAAATTTCTTTTAGCAAAAAGCAACCTTTTGCAAAAAACAGAGCACCATAGAAGCCAAAGTTAAAAAGTTTACAATTTATTACATATCCATAAGGGCTGCCCACTTAACGTGTTTCATGGCTCCCTGCAACTCCCTGCTTCTGATGAAGTGTCTGGGAGCCACGAAACGTGTTAAGTGGGCAGCCCTTATGGGAGACATGCTGCTGTGATTTTTAATGGATATGTAATAAATTGTAAACGTTTTAACTTTGAACTTTGGCTTCTACGGTGCTCCATTTTTTGCAAAAGTTTGCTTTTTGCTAAAAGAAATTTATTATGTTACATTTATGACTATGAAGATTTTCATTCATCCAGGTCATAGTATATCTAGTATAGGTCAATCTAAAAACAACTGGACGATGCTTATTATTGATGTAATACTGGTGACGTGTTCAGTTTTCCTTTCTGTAATGGCATAAAATATATAACGTATGCTAATGTTCAGGGCAGTTCTTCTTAATTGATGGATTGTCCACTCATAAGTGTAATAAACTTTTACTGATTTAATTCTCAGAGTTCAGGTAATTTAGAATTGTCACTACAGCAGGCTGTGTAGGAAACGGCAATATTTTAGAGACACTATGGGATGGCAGTGGATGTGATTCACTTAGACTTTGCTAAAGCATTTGATTAAGTGCCACACAGAAGGTAACTGGTTAAACAAATCCATGTAGTGAGAGCTATTTGAATTTTGCACATTACTAATGGAGTCACTGCACGGCTTTCCCTACTACAGGGTACACAATGCTCCAGACCTACAGCTCCTTGGGGGTATAGTTTTTCTTTAATGGGCAAATGTTATAAACATAAACCCTTGTCTGACAGAGGTATTCAATAGTGTCCTGGAAGAGGACCTTCTCCCTTCCTCTATGAGATGCTCAGCTCTTATTCTCCTCCTCTCCAAGGGTCTGAACCAGTCTCAAGCTGGCCATTGATGTAAAGATTTTTTAAAGTTCCAATCGTTATCATGAGACCACGATTATCTCGAAATGATCGTTTAAATGTGTTGATGTGTTCATCAACTAAAAAGACCATTTCAGGTGCCAGCAAAACTGAAGAGCAGCTGCTTGCTTGGTCCTGCAAACATAGATAGATTGCGCCGATAAAGACTTTTAAACCTGGCTGATCAATTTTCTGACAGATGTCGGGCCAAAAATAGTAAGATGTACGATTGTTCGAATACCACTAACCACTCAATAATTTGACGGATTGATCGGACGTTTGGGAAGAGAATTCGTTGCGTCTATGGGGAGCTTAAGGTTGAGAATGGAGGCTATATCACTATCTTCTCAATACAGACGAAGATTCTGTTTAATTGGCTTCTTCCATTTGCAGAAAGAGTTCTCTCCCCTCTCTCACCACTGCACTTATGGCAATGAGTAGGACCATGAGGAGCCAAATAGAAACACAAGGAATAGAAGAGATGAGTGAGGCCCAGGTCAGGCTGTTGCTGTATAAACGATTATCTAGATGAGAGTTGCCTATTCGCTGTTATACAGGATATTTTTTTATGTAAACTCAATCATTTAATGATATATATCAATGAAAAAGAGAAAAAAAAAAGTACCTGTCCAATTTCAAACCCTTAACTAACGCTATTCTAGACCTTCCGCTTTCTCCTCTACTTACTGACATTTGGTTATTTATCTATGTGTCTTTTGTATCAGTACCCATAATCCCATGCGGCTGCAGTAGCTGCTGCTAAAACTACAATTCCCAGCATGCCTTTGATTAGCAACATGGTGAAAAATCCAAAGACCAGAGATCACCTGAGGTGAAAGGGTTGATCCAAGTTTATTTTTTATATAACAAACATACACGAGCTTTGTGGATCCTGTAGAGAGACAGAAGACAGAAGAAAGGATTGACCAGACATTATATTCCCTCTGGTACGAAACTTCATGAGAAAACAGGTGCGGGAGTGATTTCAGTGTCCAATTAACTCATGTGAAAAAGAAAGGAGTAACCGTGAGTGAGCTTCAAGGATGATTCTCCTGGGCACAGAATACAAAAACAATACTGATGATACTGATAAGAACTGACTCAGCAGATGTTACACAAAACCTTCATCCAGTTTCTAGAAGGGCCTCATGGGCACTTTGAAACTGTTCACTCTACTAAGGGGGGGGGGGGGCAAGAATCTGGGGGTCTACAAAACGTTTCCTCCACAATGGAAAGTGTCTGACCCCATGCATGCAAGAGCTTTTCTTGGTTTCAGAGAGGAGTTCCATAGGCAGGTGTCATTATGTATTTAAAGGGACACTAAACCAAACCATAAAGGTGTTTCACTGCGCCCCCTAGTTCTCTATAGGAGTTGAGAAAAACACAATTATACATGGAAATCAATTCACCAATGAGAATTGTACTGATCAATCTCTTCATTATAAATGCAAAAGAAGTGACCAATGAGAATGCAGATTCCCAGCACATGTCAGACATCTTGCTCTTATCTTACATACACAGATAATTATATATATTTCTTTCATTATATGACACTGGAATGAGACATGGGGATAAAGGACAGACTTGTTCAGTGAAACTGGGCTTAATGTTTCCAACTCCAGTTGCAGAACAAACAACATGGAGCCAGAGTTACTCACATCAGCTGTGATTCTCATTGGAGGATTATTTTGCATTTAAATGCTGCCCTGGGCCCTGAAGAGCTGGAGGAGAGTTTTACTGTACAATATTGCTTTAAGAATACAACCCTGATGTTGCTGGACTACAGCTCCCAGTATGCTTCATCCTTGATATGTTAAAGTATTCTGGGATTTGTAGTCCAGAAACAACTGAGTAAAGTTTGGTTGAGCCGTGCAGCAGGGGTTAGAGTCCATTTAAGGCTTGTGTTTGCCCAAGAGAAGAATCCTGGGCACCTTCAGCTGGGAGTGACAGATAAATGTCCGGGTCTGCAGTTCTAAGTCTCTACCATGGGGTTTACTAGTTTGTTAAGTGAAAGTTCAGTATACAGTGGGTAAGGAAATTCTATTCTTTAGAGACTCAGTATATAGGATATGTACAGCCACTCCTCCTCTGATGTGAATGGGAATATAAATGACTTCCACATTTGATAGTTTGATAGATTTTAGGAAAAAAAGAAAGAGGAAATCGTTTCTTTCAAATTTTGTGACCTGTCCTTAAAAGCCTGAAGCTTGGATTGGCCTTTCTTCATCCTAGTTCTTTTTTTTTTTTTTTTTGTATTCATTTTATTTTATTATTCAGAAATAAAATCAATGACCATTTACATCCGTGTAATAAATGCAAGTAAAAGGAAAAAAAAAAAGAAAAAAAACACTTACATTAAACATATTTCTTGCAAATATTATTCATTGATATTCATATCAAAGCTAGTATAAGAAAGCTTCTCGGTGTTAGGTATTGATTGAACATGTAGTGATAATTAAAGTAAACTTTTAACATTTTTAACAAAAAGTTAAACCAAATATTCCAAAACGTGAAATCTTATTCATGTACTAAACATACAAAATCAATTTTTTTTTTTTTTTTGTAATTATCTGTCTTTTCTCTGTTTTCTTTCAGGTGTAGCGCGGAGAGTGGGGAAGATTGCTTACAATCAGGTAGGTTTCATTTGTAGCATATTGTCTGTGAGTCTCAGCATAATAAATACTTAAGGTGGAGATTGGATGGATATGTATTCTCTCCAAGGTAACCAGGTTGCTGCATAATCTAGATATTTATTGTTTATGGAAGCTGTAAGTTCTTCCATTAAGCAAATCTCATTGATTATATCGAACCATTTCTCTATCGTCGGGGTTTTTTTTTGCCTCCATAACATGGGTATTTGAGCTTTTGCTGCTATTAACATTTGTAGTAATAAGTTTTTCTTAGTGTTGTTTTCAGGTTCAAAATCATGAAATAGTAAGATTGCTGGTGGGTTGGTTTTCACTTGCTCTCCTATTATTTCAGAGCATATTCTGAACACTTTTGACCAATAAATTTGTATCATGGGACATGTCAACCAGAGATGCGATAACGTGCCAGTGTCTAGTTCACATCTCCAGCACAGGTCGTTGTCTAATAGGCCCATTTTTTTTAAAATCACTGGAGTTCTGTACCATCTAGATAATATCTTATAGGAGGATTCTTGTAGACGGTTGCTAATTGAGCATTTGTTGATATACTTAAAATTTTTTTCCCATTCCCGCCCACCAAGTGACATGTTCAGATCCTCTTCCCACCTTCTAGTGTAAGCTGGGAGATCTGAAAATTTAATGTCAATAATTATTTTATAGATTTGCGAAAGAATGTGGTTAAAGTTATTTCCAGGTGAACATAGCATTTCAAAATTTGTCGGTTCTCTGGAGGGCGTTCCAGATAATTTGTGTGAGGATATGAAGTTTTGAACTTGGGTAAATCTCCACTTATCTCTATTTGACCAATTTTCTTTCGTGTTATCAGCCTCTGGAGGGAGCCCTTGCGTGGATTTGAGAAAGTGTCTCAATTGAGGGTTTTCTATATTGAAGGCTGAGGAGAATCCTTTATCTGCTATACTAGGTGGGAACTCTATGTTATTATGAAGAGGCATGAACGGCGAGGGATATTTTGACAGTTTATGTGCTGAGTTGAGCTTGTTCCAAGTATTTATTCCATTATGAATAATAGGATGGTCTTTGGCAGTTTGGGGAACATTTCCTTTGCGCAACCAAGCCAGACTATGTAAGCTACCTTGTGTCCACTTATCCTCCAGGGTGCGCCACAGTTTAGGCGAATTAAGATCACAGTAATCAGGAAAGGCAGACAGTACTGCCGCTTGGTAATATGACTCAAAGTCAGGCATTGCAAGGCCCCCTCTACCCTTGGGTTGAAATAGTGTTTCTCTTCTGACTCTACCTCTTTTTGATTTCCATATACAATGAAAGATAGCTTGATTTAGTTCTACAAAGTACCTCTTTGGGATTGCAATCGGGAGAGCATTAAACAGATATGTAAACTTTGGTAGAATTGTCATTTTGACACTATTTATTTTCCCTTTCCAGGTGAAGTGCTTTGTTGACCAATTTAATAACAGCTGTTTGGTTTCCTTTAAAAGAGGTGTGTAGTTGTATTCAAATAGTTTCGCTATGTCTGCTGAGATTTCAACTCCTAAATATTTTAGTTTATATTCTTGCCATTTAAAGGCGAAGGATGCTTGCAGGAGGTGTTTAAGTTCTGCAGGGAGATTTATTGATAGAGCCTCTGACTTGCTCATATTTATTTTGTAGTTGGACAAATGCCCATATAATGTCAATTCTTTCAGTAAATTCGGTAGGGAGACAAGAGGGTTTGCAATAATCAATAGGAGGTCATCAGCAAACACTGCAGCCTTATGTTCCAGTTTATCAATACAAAGCCCTCTTATGTCTGTATTTTTGCGAAGTGCAACCAAGAGGAATTCCATGCAAATTACATATAATAGTGGGGAGAGTGGGCACCCCTGTCTAGTTCCATTATTTATCATAAATGGATTGGATAAGACTCCGTTTACTCTTACTTGAGCCGATGGGACCGAGTATAGAGCCATGACTTTTTCCCTAAACTGAGGAGGCAGACCAATCTTCTGCAACGCTAATTCTAGGAAGTCCCAGCTCACACAATCGAATGCTTTCTCAGCGTCGGTTGACAAAAGCATTGTTGGGTTTCGACCTTTCTTCCCCCATAAAATCCAATTAAATACCTTAAGAGTATTTTCTTTTGCCTCTCTTCCTTTGACAAATCCCACCTGATCCCTGTGGATACAGTGTGGTAGTACTGGATTGAGCCTTTGAGCTAGAATTTTGGATAGAATTTTCAAATCTATATTTAATAATGAGATTGGTCTATAATTTTCACATAGTGAATGGTCTTCCCCCGGTTTGGGTATCAGGGTTATATGGGCCTTTAAAAATTCTGGGTTTAAGGGAGAATTAACTGAGATGGAGTCCATAAAAGGAAGCAATACTGGAATAAGTTTATGTTCCAACAGTTTATAAAATTTAGCTGTGTATCCGTCAGGGCCAGGTGCTTTAAAAGGGATTTTATTGCCTCTTGTATTTCTAGGCCTGTGATAGGAGCTTGCAAGCTTTGTATTGCTCAGGGACTAATGGGATTTCATTGTCTTGCAGATACTGCTGGATTTTTTCTCTAAGTCTATTCTTATTTTCTGTTTTAGATGGGTTTAAGTTATATAACTTTTCATAGTAGTTCTTAAATATTTCTGCTATGTGTTCTGGTGCCCACTGCGTTTTATTATTTTCATCTTTAATTTGTCTAATATATGCTCTATTTTGTTTAGTTTTTAAGGCTCGTGCTAGAAGTTTCCCTGTTTTGTTGCCATGTTCGAAGTATTTCTGTCGAACTCTGGATAAAATGTTCTTATTCTGGGCGTTTAAGTAATGATGGAGTTCTAGTCTGCTTTTGGTTAATTGATTGAGTAGTTCTTGTGTTTGGTCTACTTTATGAGCAGATTCTAATTCTTGTATTTTAGAGATATGTGATTGTATTTGAGCTAGTCTAATTTTCTTCAGTCTAGTACCGTGTTTTATTAGGATACCCCTTGTCAAACATTTTAAAGCTTGCCATTTTGCAATGTTCGAAGCGGGATCTCGTTGTATGGCTGATTTGTATGTGTTTAGGGTGTCTTGTAAATCTAGGAAGCACTCCCTATCATCCAGTAAAGAGTCATTTAATTTCCATTGCCAGGGGGTTCTGGAGCGTTTTGGGAAATTAATTAGAATCCGTACAGCTGCGTGGTCTGACCAAAGAATGTTTTGTATATTAGCTGATTTGATCCAACTGATATGTTGTTGGGAAATTAAGATGTAATCCAACCTGGAGTAAGTTTGCTTAGCATGCGAAAAAAATTTATAATCTCTCTCATTTTCATGGAAGCATCTCCATGTGTCTAGCATCCTGAATTTAACCAAAGCTTTTTTAACCATATTAGTTGCAGAATAGGGTATTGTGGAAGTGCCTGTGGATGTGTCCATCCTGGGATTTAAGGTCATATTCAAGTCTCCTCCCATAATTACTATTCCTTCTACAAAGTTTTCTACCTCCTTCAAAATTTTGAGCAGAAAGTTTACTTGATGATGATTTGGAAGGTAGACACATCCCAAGGTACATTGAGTATTACAAAGTACACCCTTAACAAAAACATATCTCCCTTCATTATCTTTAAACGTGTCCTGAACTTGAAAGTCTAGTTTGTTGTGAATACCTATCGCTACTCCCTTGGTTTTGGAATCCGCATTATTGCTATAAAACCATTGGGGGTATTCGTGGTATTTCGTAAGAAGTTCCGAATCACCCTTTAAATGAGTCTCCTGTAACATTATTATAGATATTTTCTGTCTTTTCAATTCTCTAAAAAGATTACTTCTCTTTTCAGGAATATTAAGGCCATTAACATTCAACGATAATAACTTAACATCAGCCATATTTCTTAGGTAAGAATATTTGTTGAGACCATAAAACACTGAGAGAACTATATGTCTTCATTTCCATAACAGATTGTATTCTAATTTCTTTATCTAATGATTTTGTATTGAAAGTAGCATTTTCACATTTAGGTATAACTGTAATTGTAAAAAAAAACAAACTTGTGTCTAATATAAGACGCTTTCAACATTGGGGAAAAATAAGCCTGTTGTATCGGCTATGTGTGGGCAGGTATAGCCAGTATACCTGTCCTAACCCCTGGGGGGAGGTGTACGAAGGGTTAAGGACTTAAGGGCCATAAGTAGTACCGGTGTATGTACTTGAGTAGGAAGAGGACCCATGGTGTTCCAGGTCCTGAGGATCATATTATTTGGTGGACTGATACCAATATCTTAAATTGTACATAGGGCAGGGCAATATAGATCTTTCTATATATAACAAATCTCAGAAGAAAACATTCAAAACCCTTAAACATTCTTGGCTTTCTATAGTTACCCTGAAGGGTCTGTTGTCGATGGGTAAGTATATGGCCAAGTTTATGTAAAAGGAAGGTGGAGGTATGTGAGAGAGAAGAAAAACTGTCAGTCAATTTACTCCTCACCACCCTTTCTTTTCTCTGGTGTCATCTTTGTCTTCTTTTTTTTGGTTTTAGGTGATTCAAACTCTATCCAATTTTCGCGGGAAGGCAGATCCGGAATTTTTGGATGAAAGGTAAGTTTGCACCATTCCGATAAGTCTGGTTCTTTTATTCCACAGGCTTGGCAGAACGGCCATATATCCTCTGGGCTTGTTAAAGTTGCTGTAATTCCATCTTTAGTGACTTGTAGTCCAAAAGGATAAGTCCATCTGTACAATAGTTTCTTGTCCTTTAGGCTTGACAATAGCGGTTGTATGAGTCTGCGCTGTTGCAGGGTATGCCAGGAAAGGTCTTGTAGTATAATTATTTCAGCTTCCATGAAAGTGATAGTCTTTTGCTTCCTTGCTCTGGTTAAGATTTCCTCCTTAATAGTAAATCTGGACAGGCAACAGATTATATCTCTTGGTTTATCTTTAGCTAACCCACGCGGTTTAAGTGCTCTGTGCACTCTTTCAATATCTACTGTAAAAGTGTCCGGTTTTTCTAAAACAAGTCTGAACAGTTGTTGTATTTTGGATTGTAAGGTTTCATTTTCATGCGATTCGGGCAGGCCTCTGATGCGCAAATTATTTCTGCGCCCTCTGTTATCTATGTCATCAAGACGCCTTTGCATAGCCCCAATAGTTTTGATATGGTGATTGTTAGCCAGAATCAAGGCTTCCACGGTGGTTTCCACCCGGTCGTGTCTTTCCTCAGTTTCAGCTATACGGGTATGTAAGGCTGCAATGTCTGCTTTGACACTACCAATTTCCTCTTTTAGGGTTGATTTAAATTGCACAATCATTTCTGTGAGATCGGACTTAGTGGGTATTGATTTTAAGTGTGCTAAAGTTATCTTTCCTGTACTTACAGGTTCGCTGTGTGAATCTTCCGGCGGGCTGCGCGCTCTGCGCTGTGTCGCCATCTTGGGTCCTTGTCGTGGGGTGCGCGGAAGATCAGAAGTTGCGAAGTACTGCTTCAATAATCTCTGTGAGTCTCCGAGTTTGTTAGATTTGTTGTCGTCGCTATTTTGCTCCTTAGATTTGCCGTGCTTGCCCATTCCAGCAGTCCATCTGGCTATTACACCGGTACAAGGCCTAGGAGCTCAGCTCTCATGCGTCCTCCATGCTCCGTAGCTGGCCACGCCCCCTCTTCATCCTAGTTCTTGACTGCTGTAGATTTTTCATCTGTTCTGGGAGTAATTTCTCCCCTCTGATGATCTTCCTGATGATCTCTGCATCTTCTCTCACTGACCTCAGGGATTGGATCCTCTCCTGAAACCCAGGTTTGGCTTCTTGTTCCTCACTCTGTATCATCAGATCAATGTATTCAGTGGTGGTCAGTGGATTGGGTCTGAGGGCAATTTCCTCCAGGCGCTTCAGGCTCTCAGATGATTTGTCAATAAGCACCAGCACAACAGCTTGTACATCACAGTAATCATCCTCAAGTTTTTGGAATATTTTTTCTGCATTCATTTTCTCCCCAGAAGCTGCTTCAAACCTTGCTTTTAGCTCTTCGTAGGTCCTTTTCTCTTTTTTTGTTGTATAATTGAACTTGTATTTTTGATTGTGATGAACACTCCAGATGCATTTGCCTGGGCATGCAGTGCAATTTCCATTTGACATTGATGAACAGCGAATCTTATCCTCGTCATTAGCGTAAGCACAGTTATCATGGCAAGTAAAATGGCGTTTTGCACAGTTGGTAATGAAGTGACCATGTACTTCCTCCTTTACAGAAATATCTACTTCATATTCAAAATTCTTATTTGCCTCCATAAGATCCTTGTTCTGCTGCAAAGCCATTTCTGTTTTCCTTAGTTCTTCTAATTTCAGCAGGCCGGCCTTAATTTGTGGCTGTAATGCCTGAAGGTAAATCTCCAACTGTTTTCGTTCCTGTATTCTCTCAGGGGGGCTAGTAGGAAGGGTTCTCTCCTCTTCAGTTGTATCGCTGACTGTACTAACTCCAGCTTTACACATTACACTGGATTTGAACTGATACTTTGTATTGGGTTTTAATCCCATAACTGTTACCTTCTGATCCTTGTCCTCAGTTCTGTAACCAGACCAGCTTTCCTCCCCAGCCTGTCGCCATTCTATGGTGTATCCTTCTATGAACTCCTTCCCAAAATCAGCAGGATTCAGATTAAGTTCAATGCTATCGTGGGTCCTATTGACAATGTTTGGGAGACCAGGTTTAGCTGGAGGCTCAAATGTTTTGCTTAACAATCTCCCAGCTTCATACAGATATATGGAAACACCAGGGTGGTCCTTGTCCAGAGCAGCTGATATAAGGAACGTAGTCTTCTCATTTGTCCTGTTGACTTGGGCTAATTCCTGAAATGCCCTTATATAGTAAATTGCTTTCATGGAGATATCTTCATCTTGGAACCATGGAGAAACCTTCTTGTTCTCATATACACTATCTGCTGATAGTTCTGGATTGATTTGCAGCCAGTTTCTAAGGTCTGTAAGATACTGATCATCTTCATTTAATGAAGAAAAGTTACAGCACACAATATACTGACTTTTAATAATACATGTTACTTGAAACCGTAATTCCTCAGTCGATGGCAAAACATTAATTTCTGACATCTCTTTTAAACATTCATTCAAAACCTTTATCTCGTATTGTTGCTTACACAAATGCTCTTCAATATATTGCTTTGTAAATGGAGATTGATCTCTCATGATTAAGATATTTGCTAAAACTTGTTCATCTAAGCCTCCTTTGCGGATTGAAGGCAAAATGTCCAATAGTTTCTTTTGGAATGTGGTTCTAAACTGCTGACACTGATTTCTGAACTCAGAGATTTTTCTCTTGATGGGGGGAAATTTCTCTACAGATAATTCCTTCATCAGATCATTACACTGCATGTTCACTTCATCCATGTACTGTAAGATCTCTTCAGCTCTAACAACCAGATTGTCACTGATCTCCCGAACCAGCTGTGCAGCTTTATTATCCAGTTTCCTCAGGGGATACAGCCAGACTCTCACTGGTACTGCCTTCTCCCCATTTTCCCCTAACAGCTTGGGCAGGTCTGAATAGATTTTCATGGCATCTTCATAACTGACTGGGTTTCTCTCAAGAGCAAAATCCCCATAAAACTTACAGTTGAATTTATCCACATGTTCCTTTTCCATAGAATTCATTTTCAGATCTGCTTCTCCTTCAATAGAAACACATTTTCTTATCACAGCTTTTAGGTTTCCCTGGATATCCTCAGTGCTTTCTGTTTTGGAGGCTTCATGATCAAATACAAAGAAAGCATTAGCTCCGTACAATATCCCAGTCACAACATGAGTAGCTGTTCCCTTATCAAACACATCACGGTAGGTCACATTCTTGATACCCAAGTGGTCCATACTCAACTGTTCAAACCTGGTGGTTCTAGAGTATTTGAGGGTGACTCTGGCTTGGTGTTTAGAGGCCTTGGTATCATTCAGGTAAGAGGCTGATCCATCAACTTTTATCAGACCAGCAAGGAAACTGGCCTTTAGAGACCCAGTGATATTCATAGCTGAGGATTTGTCTGAGAGAGAGTCGGATGCCATAATTTCAAATGTTGTTTTCTCCTGACAGTTTGATGCTAAATTCTTGGCCAAAGCTTCATTGTCCCATAAAGTGACACCTGCATGTTCAAAATACACAAACATGTTAATTATGTTAATACATATAGAACTAAAATTGTCATGTATTTCAGCTTCCTTTATACTGTTACTACAATAAATATCTTAAAGGGAGTGTCATGATACAGGCCTGTAATAGTTAATAAAACAGGCCAAGGTATCATGAGAAATATTTCTGCCAACATCTAAATCAGACACATAACAGGCCTCTCTTTTCACTATGGTCAGAGGGGTCAGAGCTGTAATGCCCTTCTCTAAGCCCTGGCTGATAAGAGCCATTCCATGGGGAGGGGGAAGCCCAAGGATCGAGAACTTAAAGTTCCCAGCAAGACCCTCACAGGTGAAATAAAGGTCACATATAAGACCTCCTGAAACATATATATACTCATATAACCCAGACCTGTTGTACTACCAACAGAATAAAAAACTGGTGATGGGCTCAAGGCAATTTCAGCTTTCAAATGAGTGCAAACCTGACTAGGTTTGGTACTGTGTATATCAGATGTGAATCCCTGAGAGAATTAATAAGCAATGAATATAATATCATCTCTCTCCTATGTTCCTATAAGGAGTTATGCTCATTATATTCTTGGTCCAGTTCCTACTCACAGGAGCTCATACTCACTCAATCTGTGTCCTGCTAGGCCACGCCCCCTTGCATTCCTGAGGGAGGGGGAGTGTCCAGTTATCTGATGCCCTGAAATCAATAGTCAGCTCTTCTGACTAAACTTTAGATTTACTTTGGAGGACCAATTGCGATTGGAAGTTATCCCGTTTGTTTCCCCTTGCCTCCAGGACCAGGAATTCTATATCTTTGGAGTTAAGTATAGGTTTTCCATGTTTTCCCTTTTATTTTACAACTGTTTGTAATTGTATTATTGAATGTATGTCTCTTTTTGTAAACATCTTTTTGTATATTGCACTGTTATACCTTTTATAATATTAAAGAGAATTTAAAGGAAAACTATACCCCAGAATGAATACTTAAGCAACAGTTTATATCAAATTAAGTGGCATAGTAAAGAATCTTATCAAACTGGTCTATATATGTAAGTAAATATTGCCCTTTTACATCTCTTGCCTTGAGCCACCATTTCATGATGGTCTGTGTGCTAGAGATGTCGCGAACTGTTCGCCGGCGAACTTGTTCGCGCGAACATCGGGTGTTCGTGCTCGCCGGAAGTTCGCGAACGTCGCGCGACGTTCGCCATTTTGGGTTCGCCATTGTTGGCGCTTTTTTTTGCCCTCTCACCCCAGACCAGCAGGTACATGGCAGCCAATCAGGAAGCTCTCCCTTGGACCACTCCCCTTCCCTATAAAAACCGAAGCCCTGCAGCTTTTTTTCACTCTGCCTGTGTGTGCTGAAGAGATAGTGTAGGGAGAGAGCTGCTGCCTGTTAGTGATTTCAGGGACAGTTGAAAGTTTGCTGGCTAGTAATCGTTTTGATACTGCTCTGTTATTGGAGGGACAGAAGTCTGCAGGGGTTTGAGGGACATTTAAGCTTAGGTAGCTTTGCTGGCTAGTAATCTACCTTCTACTGCAGTGCTCTGTATGTAGCTGCAGTGGGCAGCTGTCCTGCTTCTGATCTCATCTGCTGACTGCTGCAATAGCAATAGTCCTTGTAAGGACTGCTTTTATTTATTTTTTTGTTGTTTTACTACTACTACTACTACTACTACTACTACTACTACTACTACTACTATAAGAGCCCAGTGCTATTAGTCTAGCAGTGTTGGGGAGTGGGACTGGTGTGCTAATCTGCTGCTCCTAGTAGTTCAGCAGCACCAACTTTAATTTTTTTTTTTTAATATTCATTCTTTTTTTATTTAACTTTTTTTTTATTTTACTACCGCTGTAGTAGTGTATAAGTTGACCTTTTAGGCATTATTTGCCCTGTAGGCATTTTTTGCCCAGTGTGTTATTCAACCAACTGCTATCTAGCTGTGTGCCCGTGTTCACATTCTGTCTAAATATCCATAATATTACCGTCTCCAGAAAAAACACCGGAGTGACTTTTTTCAAGCAGCCATAATAAATTTTACGTAATCCGTATCCATCGCTGTAGTAGTGTATAAGTTGACCTTTTAGGCATTATTTGCCCTGTAGGCATTTTTTGCCCAGTGTGTTATTCAACCAACTGCTATCTAGCTGTGTGCCCGTGTTCACATTCTGTCTAAATATCCATAATATTACCGTCTCCAGAAAAAACACCGGAGTGACTTTTTTCAAGCAGCCATAATAAATTTTACGTAATCCGTATCCATCGCTGTAGTAGTGTATAAGTTGACCTTTTAGGCATTATTTGCCCTGTAGGCATTTTTTGCCCAGTGTGTTATTCAACCAACTGCTATCTAGCTGTGTGCCCGTGTTCACATTCTGTCTAAATATCCATAATATTACCGTCTCCAGAAAAAACACCGGAGTGACTTTTTTCAAGCAGCCATAATAAATTTTACGTAATCCGTATCCATCGCTGTAGTAGTGTATAAGTTGACCTTTTAGGCATTATTTGCCCTGTAGGCATTTTTTGCCCAGTGTGTTATTCAACCAACTGCTATCTAGCTGTGTGCCCGTGTTCACATTCTGTCTAAATATCCATAATATTACCGTCTCCAGAAAAAACACCGGAGTGACTTTTTTCAAGCAGCCATAATAAATTTTACGTAATCCGTATCCATCGCTGTAGTAGTGTATAAGTTGACCTTTTAGGCATTATTTGCCCTGTAGGCATTTTTTGCCCAGTGTGTTATTCAACCAACTGCTATCTAGCTGTGTGCCCGTGTTCACATTCTGTCTAAATATCCATAATATTACCGTCTCCAGAAAAAACACCGGAGTGACTTTTTTCAAGCAGCCATAATAAATTTTACGTAATCCGTATCCCTCGCTGTAGTAGTGTATAAGTTGACCTTGTAGGCATTATTTGCCCTGTAGGCATTTTTTGCCCAGTGTGTTATTCAACCAACTGCTATCTAGCTGTGTGCCCGTGTTCACATTCTGTCTAAATATCCATAATATTACCGTCTCCAGAAAAAACACCGGAGTGACTTTTTTTCAAGCAGCATTCTTATATTTTACGTAATCCGTATCCACCGCTGTGTATACGTTGACCTTGTAGGCATTATTTGCCCTGTAGGCATTTTTTGCCCAGTGTGTTATTCAACCAACTGCTATCTAGCTGTGTGCCCGTGTTCACATTCTGTCTAAATATCCATAATATTACCGTCTCCAGAAAAAACACCGGAGTGACTTTTTTTCAAGCAGCATTCTTATATTTTACGTAATCCGTATCCACCGCTGTGTATACGTTGACCTTGTAGGCATTATTTGCCCTGTAGGCATTTTTTGCCCAGTGTGTTATTCAACCAACTGCTATCTAGCTGTGTGACCGTGTTCACATTCTGTCTAAATATCCATAATATTACCGTCTCCAGAAAAAACACCGGAGTGACTTTTTTTCAAGCAGCATTCTTATATTTTACGTAATCCGTATCCACCGCTGTGTATACGTTGACCTTGTAGGCATTATTTGCACAGTGTTTTCTTCAAACCGCCATCTAGCTGTGTGAGCTTGTTCACATTTTGTCTAAATATTGATAATATTATCGTCTCTAGAAAAACCACTTGAGTTACTTTTTTTCAAGCAGCATTCATATATTTTACGTAATCCGTATCCACCGCTGTAGTAGTGTATACGTTGATCTTGTAGGCATTATTTGCACACTGTTTTCTTCAAACTGCCATCTAGCTGTGTGTATTATCGTTTCCAGAAAAACCAACTGAGTTTTTGTTGTTGTTGTTTTTTTAAAAATAATGCCAGGCAAAGGCAGGCCGCCACGCAGAGGCCGTGCTAGGGGCCGTGCTGCTATGCAATCCTGTGGCCCTAGCAAATTGCCCAGTTTTAAAAAGCCAATGACCCTGAACTCCCAAAATGCTGAAGAGGTAGTTGACTGGCTTACACAGCACACCCCATCCTCTACCGTTTCTAACTTTACCACAACATCCTCCTCATCCTCCACTGCTATGGCCACCCCACGTAACACTTCCTCCACCACCGGTGCCCCATCTTCACTGGAGTCAGAGGAGTTATTTTCCCATGAGTTTCTTGAACTGAGTAATGCGCAACCATTATTGGCAGAAGAAGATGAAGGAGATGAGGACGTTACACCAGATTTAATTCTGGCAGAGAACACGACAGAGATGGACATAATGATGAGTGATGAGGAGGAGGAGGAGGTCCCCGCTGCTGCTTCCTTCTGTGATGTGTCAGAAGAAATTGATGCATCTGAGGAGAATGATGATGAGGAGATTGATGTTTTGTGGGTGCCTAGTAGAAGAGAGCAAGAGGAGGGTAGTTCAGATGGAGAGACGGAGAGTCAGAGAGGCAGTAGGAGAATAAGACTTAGAAGAAGCAGGGAGGCCAGCCCGCAGGGATCAGTAGGGCAACAACATGTATCGGCACCTGTGTTCAGCCGGCCAACGCACCCGCCATTGCCGCCAATGCCGCCAACTTCTACTGTTACCGCCAGATCGCAGACTTCCAAAAAGTCAGCAGTGTGGCATTTTTTTAATGTGTGTGCCTCTGACAAAAGCATTGTAATTTGCAATGAGTGCAGTCAGAAACTGAGCCTTGGTAAGCCCAACAGCCACATAGGTACAACTTCTATGCGAAGGCACATGAGCGGCAAGCACAAAGCACTTTGGGAGCAACACCTCAAAGGCAACAGGCAAACTAAAAGTCACACTCCTTCTGGTCCAGCATCTTACTGCTCTACCTCTGCTCTCCTTGACCCATCTGAACCACCCTCCACTCCGCCTTCCACCTTGACCACCTGTTCCCATTCCCAGTCATCTGCCACCAGCCAAGTTTCTGTGAAGGCCATGTTTGAGCGTAAGAAGCCAATGTCTGACTGTCACCCCCTTGCCCGGCGTCTGACAGCTGGCTTGTCTGCACTCTTAGCCCGCCAGCTTTTACCATACCAGCTGGTGGACTCTGAGGCCTTCCGCAAATTTGTAGCAATTGGGACACCGCAGTGGAAGGTACCCAGCCGCAATTTTTTTTCTAAAAAGGGAATACCACACCTGTACCAACATGTGCAGAGCCAAGTTACCGCATCTCTGTCACTTAGTGTTGGGCCAAAGGTCCATATGACTACTGACGCATGGTCCTCCAAGCATGGTCAGGGCAGGTATGTCACCTACACTGCCCACTGGGTGAACTTGGTAATGGCTGGGAATGGGAAGCAGGGAATGGGTAGCTCAACAACAACAACAACAGTGGAGTTGGTGTCACCGCCACGGATTGCACGCGGTTCTGCCACCACCTCTACTCCTCCATCGCTCTCTACCTCGTCTTCTTCCTCTTCTTCTTCTTACTCTGCTGCTGGGTCCTCCTTCTCCTCCTCCACACCTGTGCACCCCCAGCTCCCCCTAGGCTATTCGACGTGCCAGGTACGCCGTTGTCACGCTGTCTTGGGGATGACGTGCCTGGAAAGCAAAAACCATACCGGATCTGTACTCCTGTCATCTCTGCAGTCACAGGCCGATCGGTGGCTGACCCCACACCAACTGCAGATCGGAAAAGTGGTGTGTGACAATGGAAGCAATCTGTTGGCAGCGTTGAGACTGGGAAATTTAACACATGTGCCCTGCATGGCACATGTGTTAAATTTAATAGTCCAACGTTTTGTCTCCAAGTACCCAGGATTCCAGGACGTTCTCACCCAGTCCAGAAAGGTGTCGGCCCATTTCAGACGTTCCTACACAGCCATGGCAAGCCTTGCTGACATTCAGCAGCGCTACAACATGCCAGTCAGGCGTTTGATTTCTGACAGCCAGACTCGCTGGAATTCAACGCTCCTTATGTTGGAACGTCTGCTGCAACAACAAAGGGCCGTCAACGAGTACCTTTTTGAACTGGGTGGTAGGACTGGATCTGCAGAGCTGGGGATTTTTTTACCCCGTTACTGGGTGCTTATGCGCGATGCCTGCAGGCTCATGCGACCTTTTGAAGAGGTGACAAATATGGTCAGTCGCACCGAAGGCACCATCAGCGACCTAATACCCTTCGCTTTCTTCCTGGAGCGTGCCGTGCGACGAGTGACAGATGAGGCTGTAGACCAGCGTGACGAGGAGCTGGAAGCGCACGATTTATGGTCGCAATCACCAGAACGAACCCAGGCACCTGCTGCAACGCAGGGAGAGGTGCCAGAAGTGGAGTCAGAGGAGGAAGGTGGCTTTGTGGAGGAGGAGGAGGAGGACCAACAGGAGCAGGCTTCCCAGGGGGCTAGTGGTGACCTTTTGGGGACCCCTGGTCTTGTACGTGGCTGGGGGGAGGAGACCGTGGATGATGCAGTCCTTGATAATGAGGAAGCGGAGATGGATAGCTCTGCATCCAACCTTGTGAGAATGGGGTCTTTCATGCTGGCATGCCTGTTGAAGGACCCCCGTATCAAGAGGCTTAAGGAGAAGGACCTGTACTGGGTCGCAACGCTACTAGACCCTCGGTACAAGCATAAAGTGTCAGAAATGTTACCAACATACCACAAGTCCGAAAAGATGCGGCATTTACAAACCAGCCTGCAAAACATGTTGTACAATGCTTTTAAGGGTGATGTCACTTCAGGAACTCATCAACATTCCAGGGGCAGAGGTGCCAGTAATCCTGCCACGAGCACACCTGCAAGGACAAAGCCCTTTGGCCGGTCTGTAACGTCAGACATGCAAATGTTTTTCTGTCCAAGGCAGCGCCACAACCCTTCGGGATCCACCCTCAAAGAACGCCTCGACCGGCAGGTAGCGGACTACCTGGCATTAACTGCAGATATCGACACTCTGAGGAGCGATGAACCCCTGGACTACTGGGTGCGCAGGCTTGATCTGTGGCCAGAGCTGTCACAATTTGCCATGAACCTCTTGTCTTGCCCAGCCTCAAGTGTGCTCTCAGAAAGGACCTTCAGTGCAGCAGGAGGGATTGTAACTGAGAAGAGAACTCGCCTAGGTCACAAAAGTGTCGATTACCTGACCTTTATTAAAATGAATGAGGGGTGGATCTCGGAGGGTTACTGCACGCCGGAAGACTTGTTCTGACTTCTATGCAGCTGTCCTTCTCTTCAAGCCTCATGACTCCACACACAGCTGTCCTTTAGCGTCCTCCTCCCTCCGCCACCGTTACAAACTAGGGTGCAAACCCTACTGGTTTAATTTTTTCTGGCCTCTGTGCTTCAGTGGCTGCAACCAAAAAAACTGGGCAAACAATGTCTACAAGGTCAACGTATGGCGAAAAATGACTATTTTCAGCATTTATATGGCATATTTTTTCTGGCAACTGTGCTTCAGTGGCTGCGTCCAAAAAAATGCATATTTTCTGCATTTATATGGCATAATTTTTCTGGCCTCTGTGCTTCAGTGGCTGCAACCAAAAAAATGCATATTTTCTGCATTTATATGGCATAATTTTTCTGGCCTCTGTGCTTCAGTGGCTGCAACCAAAAAAATGCATATTTTCTGCATTTATATGGCATAATTTTTCTGGCCTCTGTGCTTCAGTGGCTGCAACCAAAAAAATTTATATTTTCAGCATTTATATGGCATAATTTTTCTGGCAACTGTGCTTCAGTGGCTGCGACCAAAAAAATGACTATTTTCAGCATTTCTATGGCATATTTTTTCTGGCCTCTGTGCTTGAGTGGCTGCGGCCAAAAAAACTGGGCAAACAATGCCTACAAGGTCAACGTCGTTGACCTTGTAGGCATTGTTTGCCCAGTTTTTTTGGCCGCAGCCACTCAAGCACAGAGGCCAGAAAAAATATGCCATAGAAATGCTGAAAATAGTCATTTTTTGCCATACCTTGACTCAACGTATATGGCAAAAAATTTATATTTTCAGCATTTATATGGCATATTTTTTCTGGCAACTGTGCTTCAGTGGCTGCGACCAAGAAAACTGGGCAAACAATGCCTACAAGGTCAACGTATGGCAAAAAATGACTATTTTCAGCATTTATATGGCATATTTTTTCTGGCCTCTGTGCTTCAGTGGCTGCAACCAAAAAAATTTATATTTTCAGCATTTATATGGCATAATTTTTCTGGCCTCTGTGCTTCAGTGGCTGCAACCAAAAAAATTTATATTTTCAGCATTTATATGGCATATTTTTTCTGGCAACTGTGCTTCAGTGGCTGCGTCCAAAAAAACTGGGCAAACAATGTCTACAAGGTCAACGTATGGCGAAAAATGACTATTTTCAGCATTTATATGGCATATTTTTTCTGGCAACTGTGCTTCAGTGGCTGCGTCCAAAAAAACTGGGCAAACAATGCCTACAAGGTCAACGTATGGCAGTTGTTTAAAGAGAACAGTAGATTACTAGCCAGCAAAGCTACCTAAGCTAAAATGTCCCTCAAATCCCTGCAGACTTCTGTCCCTCCAATACAGAGCAGTATCACGCAGATTACTAGCCAGCAAACTTACTATCATCTGTCCCTGAAATCACTAACAGCTCTCGCCCTACACTATCTCTTCCAAGCACACACAGGCAGATTTTTCAGATACATTTTTGCCCTTGATCCCCCTCTGGCATGCCACTGTCCAGGTCGTTGCACCCTTTAAACAACTTTAAAATCATTTTTCTGGCCAGAAATGTCTTTTGTAGATGTTAAAGTTCGCCTTCCCATTGAAGTCTATGGGGTTCGCGAACCGTTCGCGAACCGCTCGCAATTTTGCGCAAGTTCGCGAATATGTTCGCGAACTTTTTTTCCGACGTTCGCTACATCCCTACTGTGTGCTGCCTCAGGGATCACCTGAGCAGAAATACTGCAGCTCTAACTGTAACAGGAAGAGATCACCTGAGCAGAAATACTGCAGCTCTAACTGTAACAGGAAGAGATCACCTGACCAGAAATACTGCAACTCTAACTGTAACAGGAAGAGATCACCTGACCAGAAATACTGCAGCTCTAACTGTAACAGGAAGAGATCACCTGACCAGAAATACTGCAGCTCTAACTGTAACAGGAAGAGATCACCTGACCAGAAATACTGCAGCTCTAACTATAACAGGAAGAGATCACCTGAGCAGAAATACTGCAGCTCTAACTGTAACAGGAAGAGATCACCTGAGCAGAAATACTGCAGCTCTAACTGTAACAGGAAGAGATCACCTGACCAGAAATACTGCAGCTCTAACTGTAACAGGAAGAGATCACCTGACCAGAAATACTGCAGCTCTAACTGTAACAGGAAGAGATCACCTGACCAGAAATACTGCAGCTCTAACTGTAACAGGAAGAGATCACCTGACCAGAAATACTGCAGCTCTAACTGTAACAGGAAGAGATCACCTGACCAGAAATACAGCAGCTCTAACTGTAACAGGAAGAGATCACCTGACCAGAAATACTGCAGCTCTAACTATAACAGGAAGAGATCACCTGAGCAGAAATACTGCAGCTCTAACTGTAACAGGAAGAGATCACCTGACCAGAAATACTGCAGCTCTAACTGTAACAGGAAGAGATCACCTGAGCAGAAATACTGCAGCTCTAACTGTAACAGGAAGAGATCACCTGACCAGAAATACTGCAGCTCTAACTGTAACAGGAAGAGATCACCTGACCAGAAATACAGCAGCTCTAACTGTAACAGGAAGAGATCACCTGACCAGAAATACTGCAGCTCTAACTATAACAGGAATAGATCACCTGAGCAGAAATACTGCAGCTCTAACTGTAACAGGAAGAGATCACCTGACCAGAAATACTGCAGCTCTAACTGTAACAGGAAGAGATCACCTGAGCAGAAATACTGCAGCTCTAACTGTAACAGGAAGAGATCACCTGACCAGAAATACTGCAGCTCTAACTGTAACAGGAAGAGATCACCTGAGCAGGAATACTGCAGCTCTAACTGTAACAGGAAGAGATCACCTGACCAGAAATACTGCAGCTCTAACTGTAACAGGAAGAGATCATCTGACCAGAAATACTGCAGCTCTAACTGTAACAGGAAGAGATCACCTGATCAGAAATACTGCAGCTCTAACTGTAACAGGAAGAGATCATCTGACCAGAAATACTGCAGCTCTAACTGTAACAGGAAGAGATCACCTGACCAGAAATACTACAGCTCTAACTGTAACAGGAAGAGATCACCTGACCAGAAATACTGCAGCTCTATCTGTAACAGGAAGAGATCACCTGACCAGAAATACTGCAGCTCTAACTGTAACAGGAAGAGATCATCTGACCAGAAATACTGCAGCTCTAACTGTAACAGGAAGAGATCACCTGACCAGAAATACTGCAGCTCTAAAAGTAACAGGAAGAGATCACCTGACCAGAAATACTGCAGCTCTAACTGTAACAGGAAGAGATCACCTGACCAGAAATACTGCAGCTCTAACTGTAACAGGAAGAGATCACCTGACCAGAAATACTGCAGCTCTAACTGAAACAGGAAGAAGTGTGGAAGCAAAAGACACAACTCTGTCTGTTAATTGGCTCATGTGACCTAACATGTGGTTTGTTTGTGTGCACAGTGAATCCTATAATCTGAGGGGGCGGCCCTTATTTTTTAAAATGGCAGTTTTCCATTTATGATTACCCAATGGCACATACTACTAAAAAGTATATTATTATGAAAATGGTTTATTTACATGAAGCAGGATTTTACATATGAGCTGTTTTATGCAATATCTTTTTATAGAGACCTACATTGTTCGGGGGGTATAGTTTTCCTTTAATAACTTTGTCTTTGATGCTCTAAACAAACCTAACCTGAAAGAGTGTAACTGTGAGCTTTAACCCTCTGCATGCTGAAGTACTTGTTGAATCAGTAGGAACTAACTGACTATAGTGAGAGAGTGTTTAATGCATTGGTGTATTGTGAGTTATTACCTGTTAGAGAGAACAGGGGAATAGGTTTCTATTGCCTGTGAATGATAGACGGTGGCAGCCAGGGCCGCCATTAGAAATCACGGGGCCCCGTACAACAAAATTTTTGGGGCCCCCCTGGGCCCCGCCCACACTGACGACCAAGCTCCACCCCATTTCCCGCCCACTCCACATCGCAGTTAAAAGACCACACAGACATCAGCGCTAAAAAAGTAACCCCCCCCACACAAGTTGTAAAAAGCTATTGATGGTCAGGGCCCCCTTATAAAAAATTGGGGCCCCAAAAAAAAAAAATTAAAATTTTTTTTTTTTAAAAAAACATTGGTGGCAGGGGCCCCCTTATAAGTTAAAAAAAACTTGGGGCCCCAACAAAAAAAATGTAAAAAAAACTAAAAAATAAACAAACATTGGCGGCAGGGGCCCCCTTATAAGTTAAAATAAACTTGGGGCCCCAACAAAAAAAATGTAAAAAAAACTAAAAAATAAACAAACATTGGCGGCAGGGGCCCCCTTATAAGTTAAAAACAAATTGGGGCCCCAAAAAAAAATTTGAAAAAAAAAAAAATTTTTTTGAAAAAAAACAAAAACATTGGCGGCAGGGGCCCCCTTATAAGTTAAAAACAATTTGGGGCCCCAAAAAAAATTTGAAAAAAAAAAAAAATTTTTTTTAAAAAAAAAAAAACATTGGCGGCAGGGGCCCCCTTATAAGTTTAAAACAATTTGGGGCCCCAAAAAAAATTTAAAAAAAAAATAATTTTTTTTTGAAAAAAAACAAAAAAAACTGGTGGCAGGGGCCCCCTTACAAGTTAAAAAAATTTAGGGCCACCAAAAAGAAAATTATTAATTTTTTTTTTTTTTAAAAAAACAATGGTGGCAAGGGGCCCCTTACGAGTTAAAAAAAAAATTGGGGCCCCAAAAAAACATGTTTTAAAAAAAAAAGATTGGTTGCAGGGGCCTATAGAATATTAAAATAATACATTGGTGGCCAGGAGATTAAAAAAAAAAAAAAATACACAAACTGGTGTTCAGTAGAATTGAACTCACGGCTTCAGTACTTCAACTTCACCTCCTTTCGTGACTTCGGGTCTTTGCACTGCTTCAGGACATCGGCTTCGGCTGTTTTCGTGACTTCGGGTCTTTTCGGCGCTTCGTAACTTCGGTTTTTTCCGTGACTTCGGGTCTTTTCGGCGCATCGGCTTCGGCTTTTCGGCACTTCCGCATTCGGCAGCACAGAGGCAAGACGTACGGCTCGGGCGCTCGTAAGGGGGGCCCGGATCTTCAAAAAATGCAGCGCTGCCGGGCCCCCCTTCATGCCCGGGCCCGGTACGCTTGTCCCCCCTGTCCCCCCCTGATGGCGGCCCTGGTGGCAGCGAATGAGTTTTGTGGTTGTTGGTTGGTATTTTGGGTGCTTTTGTGTTAGTCTAACCTGTGTGCAAGGTGGGTGAGAGACTGAGTGACCCCTGATAGTCCCACCTAAAGTCACGTGCGGCTGGAAGTACCGTGTCTGTGACAGGGAGTGTGAAGAGTTTGGACAGTGGCAGTGGTGTAACTAGACCCCTAAGGGCCCCGGTACAGAAATTTACAACTGGGCCCCCCTAAAGGGTTTCTTCACCTATCAGTTAACTGTCAGTATGATGTAGAGAGGGATATTCTGAGACAATTTGCAATTGGTTTCATTTTTTATTATTTGTGGTTTTTGACTTATTTAGCTTTTTATTCAGCAGCTCTCCAGTTGCAATTTTAGCAGTCTGGTTGCTAAGGTCTAAATTCCCCTAGCAACCATGCACTGATTTGAATAAGAGACTGGAATATGAATAGAAGAGGGTCAATATACACAAATTAGTCATTAAAAAGTAGCAAGAGTAAATGTGTAGCTTTACAAAGCATTTGTTTTTAGAAGCGGTCAATAACCCCCATTTAAAAGCTAAAAAGATGTAGAAGAGGAAGTAAAATCATTCAGAAACAATAAAAAATAAATAATGAAGACCAATTGAAAAGTTGATTAGAATTAGCCATTATATAAAATACTAAAAGTTAATCCAAAACATTACATGTAAAAAGGAAATGTAAAATGGAGGTTTCATTGTATTATGATATAAGGCATAATGTACCCCCTACTGTAAATGATAAGGATATTAGAAGTCACTGAGCAGTTCTGTGACCATATAAAGGCACAAGGCTGCAGGCTGAGTTATACAGGGAACTCTGAGTATCACTTATGTATTATAAGGGATAATGTACCCCCTACTGTAAATGATAAGGATATTAGAAGTCACTGAGGGGTTGTTCTGTGACCATATAAAGGCACAAGGCTGCAGGCTGAGTTATACAGGGAACTCTGAGTATCACTCATGTATTATAAGGGATAATGTACCCCCTACTGTAAATGATAAGGATATTAGAAGTCACTGAGGGGTTGTTCTGTGACCATATAAAGGCACAAGGCTGCAGGCTGAGTTATACAGGGAACTCTGAGTATCACTCATGTATTATAAGGGATAGTGTATCCCCTACTGTAAATGATAAGGATATTAGAAGTCACGAGGGGTTGTTCTGTGACCATATTATAAGGGATCTTATTTTCTCCCCAACCACAATGTATTGTCCACCCTAAATTCTTCCTACATTCTGTTTCTCCCTCCTCTTCTGCTCTCTCAGGGTTGCCAGGTTTTCATTTCAAAACCAGCCAAAGACTATCAAAAAATTAGCCAAAAAGTAGCCAAAAGCCACTTTAAAAGTATCCCAAAACTAGCCAAATTCGCAAACGGAAAATTCTTAATAAAATAAAGTAAAACAATAAGGGTATCAAATCCCCCCCACACACACAGACACACAGACAGACACACACAGACACACAGACAGACACACACACACACAGCCCTAAAGAAGTATGTGAGAGCAGTGTATCACTATGTGTCAGTATGTGTCTATTAGTAACCCCTTCAGCTCACAGACACAGTATAGACCAAGTGGCAGATCATTTCACTAATGTGCCCAAATATTACTGCTATGGCTACGCGGTTCCTGATCACACTGTGCTGGGGGGCCGCATTATTATTAATTTCATGATGGAGGCTGAGGGCCGGTGTAAATTTGAAAATGGTCTGCACTTTGGACATGCCTGACTTAACTCATTCTAGTCATTCTAGTATTAAACGGATAATCAGAATATTAACCACAGAGCTGATAGTATACTACAACAAATTGATATTTAGCAGATTAACCATGTGGCACAAAGCTTTACAGCACCATTAACACCGCGGCATACCTACAATGATAAAGGGCAGGCAAAAGTAAATATGACAGAGTAAATACAAATTATTACTATTTACTAATTATTACCGCAGCAACAGCCTACACTGTGCCACACTGTCTGGAACCCTGACTCGGGTTGGGGACACAGTGTAGGCTGCCGCTGTAATAAGTAGCAAAAAGTAATAAATAATAATTATTATTTACTCTGGCCTTTCCCCCAAATCTCTGCTGCACCAGGACCCATTGAGCCCAATGCCTTTGCCTGCTTTATATAATTATCACATATACCAATCAGACAAATATCCCTGGCATCACAGACCACTGATTTAATATTGTGCAAAGCTAAAAAAAGCTCCAAACAATTAGTGTAGTGACAATAAGCACATTGGCAAAATGCCAGGGATCGGCCACACACCAATAGGAGCATTCTCCCTCAGTGGCGTAACTACCGGGGGAGCAGGGGGTGCGATTGGGCCAGGGCTCGCCCCTCTCTAGTTACATCTCTGTTCTCCCTGATGGGAAAGGGGACTAAAAACCTAAAATAAATTCTTGTTTCCAGACCTGTGAATAAGAAAACATTCTTTTCCAAATGCCTCGCAAATCTGTGCTTAAACTTTAATCTCCAGGCTAGCAGCAAGCATGGACAGGGATGTGTGCATTAGAAATATGGGCGCTGCAATGTGCGACTCTGTGAGTACTTGAAACGGTTGAAACCTGAGCTGAAAGGGAGCAGCAGATTTACTTATCTTATCTGGAAACCCCAAGGACATAAGTTAAACATTAAGAAAATCCCTTAGCTGTCTTCAGCAGAACTGCATTCCTGTTAGTCGTCTCCTCTTCTGAAGCAGTAGCACATTTCTCTATTCTCTTCACGCGAGACTATGGTAATTGCCTCTGGAAAAAAAATTGGAAGTGCTGTGAGCCGCACAGTAAAGGCAGCGCAGCAGGATGGCCTGTCAAAAATGGGACTGGACGCTGCGGGCCCCATAGCGGATGCAGGGGCAGAGACTAAATTGTGCAGAACTATAGGTTCCATGCAGGATGCTGCCACTTTGCACAGTCATTTGTCTAAACTGGAAAACTGGGCAGCAAACTGGAAAATGAGCTTCAATGTTGATAAATGCAGGTTATGCACTTTGGCAAAAATAATATAAATGCAAGTTATACACTAAATGGCAGTGTGTTGGGAGTTTCCTTAAATGAGAAGGATCTTGGGGTCTTTGTAGATAACACGTTGTCTAATTCTGGGCAGTGTCATTCTGTGGCTACTAAAGCAAATAAAGTTCTTGTATAAAAAAGGGCATTAACTCAAGGGATGAAACATAATTGTGTCTCTTTATAGGTCTCTGGTGAGGCCTCATCTGGAGTATGGGGGCAGTTTTGGACTCCAGTCCTTAAGAGGGATATAAATGAGCTGGAGAGAGTGCAGAGACTAAGTGCAACTAAACTGGTTAGAGGGAGGGAAGACTTAAATTATGAGGGGAGACTGACAAGGTTGGGGTTGTTTTCTCTGGGGGAAAAAAGGCGCTTGTGAGGGGACATGATTAGACTTTACAAGTACATTAGAGGACATTATAGACAAATAGCAGGGGACCTTTTTACCCATAAAGAGAATCACGTACCAGAGGCCTCCCCTTCAGACTAGAGGAAAAGAAGTTTCATTTAAAGGAACAGAGTAGGGGGTTCATCACAGTGAGGACAGTGAGGTTGGGGAATGCACTGCCGGGTGATGATTCAGTTAATGACTATAAGAGGGACTTGGATGATTTCTTGGACAGACATAATACAAAGGCTATTGTGATACTAAACTCTATAGTTATTATAGATATGGGGATATATCATTTATGTGACAGTAGGGAGGGGTGTGTGTATGGGGCTGGGTTTTCATTTGGAGGGGTTGGACTTGATGGACTTTGTCTTTTTTCAACCCAATTTAACTATGTAACTATGTAACTATGTAACTGCACCTTTTGCGCCCCTGGTAGTTCCGCCACTGTCAATCTAAGGAGCAAGCATAATAATCTTTACCCTGTCCAGAATCTTCTGTTTAAAAGCAAAAATATAATTGATTGTAATAGGTTATTGTACATGGGCAAAATAAGTGCCTTATTTTACATATGGGGGTTAGAGTGATATTTAAGGTGAGTGCTTATTTGTACCCTGGGTACCCCCGGAACTATAGCAGGGTGACTGTTACCCCAATGTTTCTATATATCTGTAACCTTGTTATGAGCTAAGGGGGCCCAGTCTGAAGGTCAGTTAGGGGGAGATTCGGGGGGAGTGTTTATTTGTGCCCTGGGTACCCCTGGAACTATAGCAGGGTGACTGTTACCCCAATGTTTCTATATATCTGTAACCTTGTTATGAGCTAAGGGGGTCCAGTCTGAAGGCCAGTTAGGAGGAGATTTGGGGTGAGTGCTTATTTGTACCCTGGGTACCCCTGGAACTATAGCAGGGTGACTGTTACCCCAATGTTTCTATATATCTGTAACCTTGTTATGAGCTAAGGGGGCCCAGTCTGAAGGCCAGTTAGGGGGAGATTTGGGGTGAGTGCTTATTTGTACCCTGGGTACCCCTGGAACTATAGCAGGGTGACTGTTACCCCAATGTTTCTATATATCTGTAACCTTGTTATGAGCTAAGGGGGCCCAGTCTGAAGGTCAGTTAGGGGGAGATTTGGGGTGAGTGCTTATTTGTACCCTGGGTACCCCCGGAACTATAGCAGGGTGACTGTTACCCCAATGTTTCTATATATCTGTAACCTTGTTATGAGCTAAGGGGGCCCAGTCTGAAGGTCAGTTAGGGGGAGATTCGGGGGGAGTGTTTATTTGTGCCCTGGGTACCCCTGGAACTATAGCAGGGTGACTGTTACCCCAATGTTTCTATATATCTGTAACCTTGTTATGAGCTAAGGGGGTCCAGTCTGAAGGCCAGTTAGGAGGAGATTTGGGGTGAGTGCTTATTTGTACCCTGGGTACCCCTGGAACTATAGCAGGGTGACTGTTACCCCAATGTTTCTATATATCTGTAACCTTGTTATGAGCTAAGGGGGCCCAGTCTGAAGGCCAGTTAGGGGGAGATTTGGGGTGAGTGCTTATTTGTACCCTGGGTACCCCTGGAACTATAGCAGGGTGACTGTTACCCCAATGTTTCTATATATCTGTAACCTTGTTATGAGCTAAGGGGGCCCAGTCTGAAGGTCAGTTAGGGGGAGATTTGGGGTGAGTGCTTATTTGTACCCTGGGTACCCCCGGAACTATAGCAGGGTGACTGTTACCCCAATGTTTCTATATATCTGTAACCTTGTTATGAGCTAAGGGGGCCCAGTCTGAAGGTCAGTTAGGGGGAGATTCGGGGGGAGTGTTTATTTGTGCCCTGGGTACCCCTGGAACTATAGCAGGGTGACTGTTACCCCAATGTTTCTATATATCTGTAACCTTGTTATGAGCTAAGGGGGTCCAGTCTGAAGGCCAGTTAGGGGGAGATTTGGGGTGAGTGCTTATTTGTACCCTGGGTACCCCTGGAACTATAGCAGGGTGACTGTTACCCCAATGTTTCTATATATCTGTAACCTTGTTATGAGCTAAGGGGGCCCAGTCTGAAGGTCAGTTAGGGGGAGATTTGGGGTGAGTGCTTATTTGTACCCTGGGTACCCCTGGAACTATAGCAGGGTGACACCCCAATGTTTCTATTTATCTGTAACCTTGTTATGAGCTAAGGGGGCCCAGTCTGAAGGTCAGTTAGGGGGAGATTTGGGGTGAGTGTTTATTTGTACCCTGGGTACCCCTGGAACTATAGCAGGGTGACTGTTACCCCAATGTTTCTATATATCTGTAACCTTGTTATGAGCTAAGGGGGCCCAGTCTGAAGGTCAGTTAGGGGGAGATTTGGGGTGAGTGTTTATTTGTACCCTGGGTACCCCTGGAACTATAGCAGGGTGACACCCCAATGTTTCTATATATCTGCAACCTTATTATGAGCTAAGGGGGCCCAGTCTGAAGGTCAGTTAGGGGGAGATTTGGGGTGAGTGTTTATTTGTACCCTGGGTACCCCTGGAACTATAGCAGGGTGACACCCCAATGTTTCTATGTATCTGTAACCTTGTTATGAGCTAAGGGGGCCCAGTCTGAAGGTCAGTTAGGGGGAGATTTGGGGTGAGTGCTTATTTGTACCCTTGGTACCCCTGGAACTATAGCAGGGTGACTGTTACCCCAATGTTTCTATATATCTGTAACCTTGTTATGAGCTAAGTGGGCCCAGTCTGAAGGTCAGTTAGGGGGAGATTTGGGGTGAGTGCTTATTTGTACCCTTGGTACCCCTGGAACTATAGCAGGGTGACTGTTACCCCAATGTTTCTATATATCTGTAACCTTGTTATGAGCTAAGGGGGCCCAGTCTGAAGGTCAGTTAGGGGGAGATTTGGGGGGAGTGTTTATTTGTACCCTGGGTACCCCTGGAACTATAGCAGGGTGACACCCCAATGTTTCTATATATCTGTAACCTTGTTATGAGCTAAGGGGGCCCAGTCTGAAGGTCAGTTAGGGGGAGATTTGGGGTGAGTGCTTATTTGTACCCTTGGTACCCCTGGAACTATAGCAGGGTGACTGTTACCCCAATGTTTCTATATATCTGTAACCTTGTTATGAGCTAAGTGGGCCCAGTCTGAAGGTCAGTTAGGGGGAGATTTGGGGTGAGTGCTTATTTGTACCCTTGGTACCCCTGGAACTATAGCAGGGTGACTGTTACCCCAATGTTTCTATATATCTGTAACCTTGTTATGAGCTAAGGGGGCCCAGTCTGAAGGTCAGTTAGGGGGAGATTTGGGGGGAGTGTTTATTTGTACCCTGGGTACCCCTGGAACTATAGCAGGGTGACACCCCAATGTTTCTATATATCTGTAACCTTGTTATGAGCTAAGGGGGCCCAGTCTGAAGGTCAGTTAGGGGGAGATTTGGGGGGAGTGTTTATTTGTGCCCTGGGTACCCCTGGAACTATAGCAGGGTGACTGTTACCCCAATGTTTCTATATATCTGTAACCTTGTTATGAGCTAAGGGGGCCCAGTCTGAAGGTCAGTTAGGGGGAGATTTGGGGGGAGTGTTTATTTGTGCCCTGGGTACCCCTGGAACTATAGCAGGGTGTCTTTTACCAGATGTGGAAAGAGGCAAAAGAGGAAGGTAAAAATGAAAACATGAAGATCAATGGAAGTTACTAAGAATATACAATTCTATAATATACTCACAGTTTAGTAAATGTTGAACACAATTAGTTTTATGTTCTATAAGGGCTGTTTGGGGTTTCCTTGGATAGAGATTGTAAGATCTCTTCTAGATTGTAAGCTCCCTTATGCAGGGCTCCATCTACCATATCTGTTATTGGCAACTTTTGTATGTAAATCTGCATGTTTAATACATGCACCCATTTATTCTATAGCGCTAAGGAATAGATTGGTGCTTTATAAACATGTGTTGTTAATAATAATAATAATAATAATAAAAGAGACTTGGATGAACAAATGGATCATTACCTGGGATGAGTTTATCATCTCTGCAGTCATACAGCATCCCAAGCTTGAGTGGACGCCCTAGAGCCGGTATCTCTATCACCTTGCCATCAAATTCAGCATTTCCACCGAAATAGCCAATGGTGTTGCTGATCAAAGAACCCATTCTTATAGCTAAAAATCGAAATAATACCAATTATACAAACTTAAAGGTATAGAGACACCTGCCTTTATAACACAATAGAGACTCTTACATACATATGGTCAGAACCTGACACTTTGCAGGATGCTTATCAAAGGCATGTTGGCAATTATATAGTTAATATAGGGGTAAGGAAAGGCTGTAGTTATGTGTTTGAATCTGAGAAGGCAGAAGTCTGAAAGAGGGAAGCAGAGTTTGCTTAATAGGATTGGAATCCACACATCTGGGTACAAACACATATTGTATCTCCCCACTTTATATATGGGAAGAGCTTCTCTTGTATGTGTGGCCTCCTCCCTGTATTTATGTACAACTGGATTCAGTGTAACATGGGGAGAGTCTGTCCTTTATCCCCATTCTGTTTTGGGCAATTCTATAGAGAACTATAGGACACTGTTGGATGATGTTACGTATGGGTTTACATCGCCTTCGTGTTAATTTAATGCTTAAATTTGGCAAAAATAAAATGTATAAAAAATAAGTAGATAAAATCCTATCTGGGGGCCCCTCTCCTCCTGGGCCCCCCGAAGCTGTGGGGTCTGCTTCCTCAGTATTTATACCACTGTCGTTAATTGCCCTTTTTTTATCATATGATTGTAGTTCTTTTTGATCTAAATAAATCTAAATATCTAAAAAAAGGAAAGTATGACATTTCAGGAGCAGTTATTTACAATGGGAATCACTTACCTTTAAGCAGCCGATAAAATAAATGAAACGTTTGTTGAGAACTAGAATTCAGCTGAAGTTTGGGGAAACCAGAGAAGATAAACAACGAGGCAGATCAGTGATTGGGTCCTGCAGACTGAGAAAGGTTCCAGGGGACAAAGTTCAGAGAGGAATGAGAGAAACTGTCCAAGAATAACAACAGCCTCATATATCTATATACACACCCAGCCTCATATATCTATATACACACCCAGCCTCATATATCTATATACACACCCACACATACAGGCACCAGGCGAAAGTGAAAGGAACTTTGTTTTCAGATTCTGCAGCTAAATACAAAGGAAACACTGCCCTTCCTGTTGGGGCTTCTTTTTTCTTGCCGACACAAAGGCACATATACCATGTTTTGTTTCCCATATGATTTCTCTCATGCTAGCAGGAGATTCAATGCAAAAAATAATGATAAATTCAGGAGAAATAAACACGTGCCCCTCAATTACACAAATAGGGTAAGTGCAAATACCAAGATAGTCTGTGGAGAGATAGTTTCCAAAATATTGTTGCCCAACCCCTAGAAAAAAAATCCATGGGCAGCACAGAAGTATTGTGTCCTGAAGTGCAGTTAATTATCTGTTTCAAGTGCAGCAGGTATATGTAAATATCAGAAACGATATGTTGGCAGAATTTATCAGCATAAAGCTAATGCCATATAGCACTAAAAACACACCTCCCAACTGTCCCGTTTTGAGTGGTACAGTCCCGCTTTTGACAGCTCAACCCGAAGTCCCGGATTTGTACTGAAATTTCCAGAGTTTCTCTTTGATCTGCTGCACTGAACAGCCAGAAAAAGATATAAAGTTTCTAACAATAGTTCCTGGTGCAGAAGGACAGGAGGCTAATGCCAGTGTAGGGATGATTTTCAGCCATGTATGGCACTGTCCTTAGGGGTAAAACATATATAACAGCCAGGACAAGTATAAAGGGGATGTAAACCCAGCCATAACACCATGCCACAGGTTTCTTTAGTTTTCTATAGACTAGGGGGCAGAGTTACTAAAGGGCAAAGTGACAAACGCTGGCGAAAATCACCAGCAGTAACACTTGTAGCCACTTCGCCGATTTACTAACAGGCGCTGGTGACAGTTTGTTAGCAAAGGAGATAGTGATTCCCACTCTAACGTCAGGCGATGTTTCGCTCTGGTGAATGGACGTTACTCCGCAAATTCACTAAGATCCTGATTTTACTGAACGTCACCTCTTTCGCCAAACTTGCCTTCGCCAGCTCTGACCAGATGAAGTGTATTGTAGTGCATAGAACTTACTCAATCTTCAGTTATTACATGATCATTTTTGATCATGTAAAAAAGACGCTGGTGACTTTCAGTTTTTTAGGGTGATTGAATACAAAAGGCATCATTTTTTTTTCCTGATACCCGGTTTCCCCCATACATTTTCTGACATATTTCCCATTACTATACAGTGGACTCGTGTGTAGGGCATTAAAACTACTTTATAGACTTTATTAAGGTTCCCTGCACTTGTGTAGTTATCAGTGGAAATGTATTTGCTGCAACATGTAACATACAGACCTCCATTCAATTTCAAATGTCCCGCTGTATGCAAATTAGCCTCCTCTAACGAAGTTGCGCTAGGCAGAATCAGACACTAATGCATCTTTGCTTGGATTTACTCACATCAGCTGGGATTCTCATTGAAGGATTCTTTTGTATTTTAAGTCGCTGGTTGTGGGGATTTGGGAAATGTTTTGGAAAAGTTTTATTGTACAATATTACTTTCAAGAATTCAACCCTAATGTTGCTGGACTACAGCTCCCAGCAATGCTCAACCTTCATTATAGGTTACATTATTTTGGGATTAGTTGTCCAGCAACAACTTAGTAAAGTTTGATTGAGCAGTGCAGGGTTTATTGCCCCTTTAAGTAAGAAAAGTTCCCAATGCAATATCAGTATTATCAGTATTATCTGCACATTGACACTCACTTCCCTTTGTGGACAGAATAATATCAGCACATCTGCTCCAGTGACAGACAAGAGTTCAGGTTATATGGCTCATTTATGTCTGGGGCATGGTACTAATGGTAACATTTGCTAAGTGCTGATATTTCACAAGTGCTTAGAAATGACAGTTATACACGGCAGTTGGACAAGACATTGACAAGGCAAAAGGAACAGGACAATCTTCTATCAACTCTGAACCATCTGGGATAAGAAGAAAACAGATTTGTTTGTACCTGCCAGTTTGTTACTTCTTACTCCAAACATACTTTATCCTGTATTTCTCCTCCTTTCATTCTCATGTTTCATAAAACATTTTTCACTACCTCCTCCATCAAATCCCAGTTCTATACAAATCTCAGCCTCTCTCCTCTCCTTCCCTCTCCACACATGAAGTTTATAAAGTTCTCTGTTTAGCTATTCCACAAAACTCCTCTTTTTCATACAAACTAAGGACTTATAAATCCCTCTCTCACTTAGTCTTTCTTTCCTTTCTATTGCTGGCAGCTGGGGACATTTCCCCAAACCCTGGCCCTTACCCCATCCCAGTTATATCACGACCACGAGCTCCTTCTCTCCGGAGCAAATTCCAACAGTACAGAACTCTTACTCCTATACCCAAAAAATCAGTTAATCAGAAGGGACATTCCACTACTCAACCCCCCTAGACTTCCACCACCCTCCCTCCACACTCCCCAGTCTCTCCTGTGCTCCTTCACCCCTGTCACTGATGAGGAATCTCAAAGCTTCTGGCCTCTTCTCACCTTACCACCTGCCGCTTGATCCAATTCCCTCAAAACTTCTCCGCAATACCAATCCTTGTCTAATCAAAGCCTTAACTCACCTATTTAATCTTTCCCTCTCAACTGGACTGTTTCCTTCTCAACTAAAACATGCTCTTGTCAACAGAAGATAAGGAAGCAGAGCTGTCCGGCACTCAAACTGATCTATAGGACCAGAGATATTCAATTAAAAGATATTTTTATTAGTAGAAAAATTAAAAATATATTTGCATCTCCATCCACCCTACGCATTTCGCACCTTTTGGGGTACTAAGTCATGGGCTCCCCATGCTGTTGTCACCCCCATTCTGAAAAAAACCCTCTCTTGATCCCTCCAATCTTGACAACCAACGACCTATCTCTCTGCTACCTTTCATCTCTAAACTACTTGAGCGCCCGACAAACCTGGTCCCTTTTTGACAATAAAAAAAAGTTTTTAAGCCACAACACTCCACTGAAACTGCCCTGACCCGACTAATGACCTTTTAACCGCTAAAGCCAACAACCATTTCTCACTACTAATACTGCTTGATCTCTCAGCTGCATTTGACACTGTAGATCACCCTCTCCTCCTCCAGTCCCTCCAGTCGCTTGGTCTTCGTGACACAGCCCTGTCCTGGTTCTCTTCTTACATCACCAATCGTTCCTTCAGTGTCTCCTACAATGGAGTATCATCTTCTCCCCTACCTCTTTCTGTTGGAGTTCCTCAAGGCTCTGTCCTGGGACCATTACTATTCTCCCTCTATACTTCCTCCCTCTGCAAATTAATAAATTCGTATGGTTTTCACTACCACCTCTATGCTGATGATACTCAGATCTATCTCTCATCTCCTGATCTCAACCCAGAACTCGTAACCCGCGTCTCCTCCTGCCTGTCCGCTATCTCTACCTGGATGTCACAACGCTACCTTAAATTAAACCTCTCTAAAACTGAAATGGTTCTCTTTCCTCCAACTAACACCAGTAACATCCCCGAAGTATCCATCATAGTTAACAATTCCACCATCACCCCCTCTCCCCAGGCCCGGTGCCTTGGGGTTATCCTAGATTCTGCCCTGTCATTCACTCCTCATATCCAGTCACTTATTAAATCATGTCACTTCCACCTAAGGAACATATCCAAAATACCATCATTTATCACCCAAGATGCTGCCAAAATTCTTATTCACTCTCTCATCATATCACGTCTAGACTACTGTAACTCTCTTTTAATTGGCCTCCCCCTCCAGAGACTGTCAGCTCTCCAGTCCATAATGAACAGTGCTGCGAGGCTCATACACCTCAGCAACCGCTCCTCCTCTGCCTCGCCATTCTGTCAATCCCTGCACTGGCTTCCGTTACCTTTCAGAATCAAATTCAAATTAATGACCCTGACTTTCAAAGCACTTCATAACTCTGCCCCACCCTACATCTCTCAACTCATCTCTATATACTCACCCACTCGCTTACTACTCTCCTCTACTGACCTGCTCCTCAACTCTTCTCTCATTACCTCCTCACATGCTCGCATTCAAGACTTTGCAAGGGCTGCGCCCCTCCTCTGGAACGCTCTCCCACGGTCTGTCCCACTTTCTCCCAACCCTACTTCCATGTTCTATGTATATGATTCATGTGTTTAGTTGTATAATCACATTTACTTTACAGTGCTACAAAATATCTTTACAGTGCTACAAAATATCTTTACAGTGCTACAAAATATGCTATATAAATACATGTTAATAATAATATTCCCCAGAAAGTATAGTGTCACCTTAAATGTACAAGACACAATAGCAGTTGTAGCCACTAAAAATTAAACACAGTTATTGTGCAAATTTATTTGGTTAATTAAAGATACAGGACTTGTATCCAAAGCCACACTTCAGACTTCTGCACAATGACACTTATTGCCAGTGTGTCCATCCCACCCCTGTTCTATGGATGTGCAGCTACTGAAGTGGTAGAACCCTGGAGCTAATGTGGTGGTGGCTACAGCTTTCCCACAGTGGCATCATACTTGTGTCTAAAGAATCATGAGCAGATGTCCTTTGACCACTGAATAGGATACAACATTTTCAGTGCAGTTGAATTTAATTCTTACTAAGAACAGAATTCTCTGCATTTTGATGACATTTTGTCAGGTGTAGTGGAATTATAGGGAAAATGCAGAATTTATGATAAAAATTGCACTTTTCAAATGCATTTCTGCACATATGTGAGCTCTATGTAGCCTCCCTATAGTGAGGTGTTTGATTCAACAGATGGAATGCAACAAGGGCCTCGAACTATAGCCATCTTCAGGGGTGACAGTTGCAGTGGTATAATTATCAAGGAAGATGACCCTGTAGCCACGGAGGTGAGCAGAGGCAGGTGCCCTAGGCAACCCAGGCGGCCAGCTCGCCACCACTTACCCCATTGTGCATGCACTGTGACATCACACACTTTTGTTGCCTGCGTTCGCGCATGTGACACCGCATGCGTTTGCTCGCATTGAATGCCAGGTGAGTCTGGTCTAGGGGTAACTCCAAGATTCCACTGCATCCGTATGTTCACTGTGCTTATTATATAACAGGTAGTGGGATTAGACTGGTGAGATAACATTTTATTGTTCACCTGGCTGCAGTTCTGAAATGAGCCCTATAGTCTATAACACAACATTCTACAAGATTCTAAACATAAAGTTCTGGTGAGTGATCCCCAGTCATTAAGTTCTAGGCTTTCTTATAGATAAATACATGGTCCAAAGTGTACTGCAGTAGATCAGTTGATATCTGACAAAACATGCAGTTTATCATACATGAACAAGCCTTTCACTAATGGATATTCATTGGTACTGAGCTGTAGACTGTTAATTATCTATTAAAGGAAAACTAAACCCCTCAAACAATGTAGGTCTCTATAGAAATATGGGCATATGTAAAAGTCTGCTTAAAGTAAATAAACTATTTTCATAATAATATACTTTTTTAGAAGTATGTGCCATTGGGTAACCATAAATAGAAAATTGGCATTTTAAAAAATAAGGGCCGCCCCCTGGGATCATACGATTCACTGTGCACACAAACAAACCATACTTGTTAGGTCACATGAGCCAATTAACAGACAGAGTTGTGTCTTTTGCTTCCACACTTCTTCCTGTTACAGTTAGAGCTGCAGTATTTCTGGTCAGGTGATCTCTTCCTGTTACAGTTAGAGCTGCAGTATTTCTGGTCAGGTGATCTCTTCCTGTTACAGTTAGAGCTGCAGTATTTCTGGTCAGGTGATCTCTTCCTGATACAGTTAGAGCTGCAGTATTTCTGGTCAGGTGATCTCTTCCTGTTACAGTTAGAGCTGCAGTATTTCTGGTCAGGTGATCTCTTCCTGTTACAGTTAGAGCTGCAGTATTTCTGGTCAGGTGATCTCTTCCTGTTACAGTTAGAGCTGCAGTATTTCTGGTCAGGTGATCTCTTCCAGTTACAGTTAGAGCTGCAGTATTTCTGGTCAGGTGATCTCTTCCTGTTACAGTTAGAGCTGCAGTATTTCTGGTCAGGTGATCTCTTCCAGTTACAGTTAGAGCTGCAGTATTTCTGGTCAGGTGATCTCTGAGGCAATACACAGACAATCACAAAATGGGGGTTCAAGGCAAGAGATGTAAAAGGGCATATATATTCCAGTTTGATTAGATTCTTTAATATGCCATTTAATATGTGTGGCAAGCTGGCAGCTTGAACACATAACTTTTGGGGGGATTAGTCAATGGTGGACAGGCAGCATAGGACAAAGGAGCATAAAGACAGGAACACACAGCTTCTTCCAGGAAAACAGCAGTTTATTTTCCCACTTTAAACAAACACAGTGAATTATCCACAGACACAGGGGTGACCATTGTATCATACATACAAATCATAAAATAAAACTTAGCCCACTGGGCACTACCTTCCAACTTTGGAGCAGTCCCTGACTAGGCTGGGCCCCTTGTGGACTAGCAGCAAACAAAACAATGTTGTGGCTCACCCCTGTACTCACAGTCTTTGAGTGAACTTTTTAGCCTCCTGGCTTTTCTTCAATGTCCCACACAGACAACAAATCTGGCTCTTAGTCACAGCCATGGGCTTCCTCTGCTTCATGCAGTATCAGGCGGCACCCCCAGCTCTTCTGGAGTTCCTAAAGGTGGCCATACACGGGCAGATAAAGCTGCCGATATCAGTCGTTTGGACCAATTTGACAGCTTATCTGCCCGTGTATGGGGGCTTCCGACGGGTCTTCTCGATCGATATCTGGCCACAATATCGATTGGGAAGGTTTGATTTGTAACCGACCGACCCGTCGGATCCCCTTGGCATATCGTAATTTGAATGGAGTCCCTGGCTACTAAAGTCTTTAAACAGACGGCTCATTCTCTGTTTAATAACTCCCTTCCTGGAGCCTCTCTCAGTACCTGGGGAGAAATTAAAGGCTAGAGTGACCTTTTTCCACCTTTTCCTAGTCACTCTACCACATATGATTAGGGTTGCCACCTTTTCCCCCCAAAAATTCTGGCTGGTGGGGGCGGGTACAAAAGGGGGCGTGGTGTGATGTCAAAGGGGTGGGGTTATGTCATAAAGGGGCGGGGCCATGGCGCAAGCAGGAGAAGAACCGAAGGACAAGGTAAGTTTAAAGGGGATTGGGGGCAGGCCGAGGGGGTCTTTTTAAGGGTATTACAAATTTACCGGCAGCTACATTGCCGGTAAATTTGTAATACCAGCCCCGGCCTTGGCAGGTGTTTTACCGGCTAGGCAACCCTACATATGATATAAACTATCTGTTGCTCAAGTATTCATTTTGGGGATATAGTTTTCCTTTAAGAATGTCCGTCCTGTTCTTGCTAACACTTATATTTTATCCCTCAGATTCCAGTAAATGGCTTTCTGTCCCCCACCACAAATTGCCTGCAATGGGGGTAGGGTTGCCACCCGGCCGGTATTTTACCGGCCTAGCCGGTAAAACACCTGCCAGGGCCGGTGCCGGTATTACAAATTAACCGGCAATGTAGCTGCCGGGACATTGCCGGCAAAAGCCCTTGCCCTCCAGTAAAAACGTAAATTTCCTTTGGCTTCTGCAATGTGGCCCCGGCCTTTTGCGGTGCTACCCTGTGGCCCCGCCCCCTTTTTTTTTACATCTGCTGGCTCCACCCCTTTTCATCACAGCCCGCCCCTTTAGTATCCGCCCCCACCACTGGCCGGTATTTTCTTTTTTAAAAGGTGGCAACCCTAAATGGGGATAGCGAAGAAGCATGCACTCTATAGGCCAATCGATATATTAAAAGGTCTTTATTAGAACAGCTAAAATAATAAACCTTACGCGTTATTGTTTTCGCTGTTCTAATAAAGACCTTTTAATATATCGATTGGCCTATGGAGTGCATGCTTCTTCGCTATCTTCATTGAATTACTCCCCCAGCTACGGGTTTGGGGCGCTGCACCCGGGCCACCCAGCATCTTCGGTGAGTTCTCATATATACAGAGATTGCTGTAACTAAAACCTGAATGCTGTGCACTGGTTGAAACTACACCCTCCAACGACAGACCCAGGGTTTCTACACCTGGGTCCTATTCTGCGCTGGGTGAGCAGTTAACTTTAATTTTATTTGGGGACTGAGCCGATAAAAATTTCTTATATATAACCCTAAATGGGGGTCAACATTCCAATACAGTGTTTTGCTTCTCTAATACTCTCCTGACCTCAGTCTAACCATGGGCACCAGAAAAGTGGACAGGGCATTTGTACTGTTTTATCAGCAGTTCTCCAGGAATTGAGGGAATTATATCGATTCGGTACTGTCACAGGCCTTATAGACTGATCCACATTCTGATTAGAATCTATTCCATCCAAGACAACCCTGAAGAGAAAGAGGATTAAAACGGATTTCTTTCCCCATTATTCCCTCTATGAGCTTTTGTTTTTAAATAAACCTTTGGGTATATGAACTCCCCACAAACCTCCCCCCATCCACTTCCCCTTCTCTTATGAGTTTATTATTGTTTTATTCTATTTTTTCTTCCTTCCTCTTTTACTTTCATTTTCTTCTAAAGCCCCTCCGTTTCCAGTAAATGTCTCCCCCTCCCAAACCCTTATAAAGCAAATATGTGATCTAATCATTTGGGTTCTATCCCATAAGTATGTGTGGCTTCCTCGCTGTATTTATGTACAACTGGATTCAGTGTAACATGGGGAGAGGGACACCCCAACCCAGACATATTGATACCCAAACTCCTGGGTACAGCTCTGCAATGTGAGAATCTTGTTTTTATACTGGATACAGAGATTATTGAATTATTTGATAATGTTATGCTCTAATCAAATAAGGGGGGCATAGTGTGTTTTTAAAGCTCCAGTTATAGGAATAAAGAACATCACTCAATTCTGTAAGTCACAGCTGAAAATGCCATTTTGTAAGTTATTAACACATGGCAAACTGGAAATGTCGTTTCTGGCACTACAGAAAAGGTGCACAAGGGCTTAAACCAGTGATGTAAATGTTTGTGCATTACAATCACATATTAAGCAAACTCCATGCAGACTTTGTACCCTGTAATATACACACTGTAATATACACACTGTAATATACACACTGTAATATACACACTGGGACACACACATACACACTGTAATATACACACTGTAATATACACACTGTAATATACACACTGTAATATACACACTGTAATATACACACTGTAATATACACACTGGGACACACACATACACACTGTAATATACACACTGTAATATACACACTGTAATATACACACTGTAATATACACACTGTAATATACACACTGTAATATACACACTGTAATATACACACTGTAATATACACACAGGGACACACACATACACACTCACAGCACAGACACATGAGATCCCTGGGGCTAAATGAAGTTAAATACACAAACTTGGGCTGAGAGGTGACAGGAATGATCCTCAGTCACTTGCACTGGGAGACGAGCACTAAATGGATTTTGGAATCAGGAGTCTGAACTGATCTTGGCTATAAAACTGAAAGTGTATTTTGACTCATTCTATAGATCAGATGAAAAGCAGTGGCAGAACTAGCGGGGGAGCAGGGGGTGTGAGCGGCCAGGGCCTGCACCCTCTCAGGGCCCCCCGGCAGCCCACTCGCCACTGAAATCCGGTGTGTCTGAAGGGGGGCGGGGCTCGGCTGCGCGTCACGCACCAGGGTCCATCACCCTCTAGTTACAGCACTGATGAAAAGCCCAGTCTCCCCTCATAGTTTATAATCCAACAACTGGGTAAGAAGCTGTTTGTGCATGGACCTCACTGGGTGACAATCTGTAGGTTCATCCCCCACCAGGGCGAGTAAACCATGGTCATCCTCCTTGGGGAGGGGGTCTTAGCCCCATTCACTGGCTGCTTTGAATCAACATTGATTCCCTCTTCCATTTGTAGCCTGATGCCCCACAGGAGGTAGAGCTGTAGTGGGAATAAGAGTCAAGGTGATACTTCATACCATTCAGTGAGTCCATCTCTCTAGTCAGATTGAAAGACATAGTTTCAGTCATTCTCAATGTAAACACTTGCATTTAGCTTGGTCTGTCTGACTCCACTAGGACATTCCAATGTGGCTGCACTATTGTCCTGTATAGTTCTGGCTCCCAGAACAGAAGCAACTTAGTTACCTTCTGTGTCTGAGGATAACTAGGACCCCCGATGTAGAGGTCAGGGCACATGACTCGATGGCTCCTTTGGGTCTCCCATAGCGCTCTTAGAAGGTACTAACAGCTGGCATTTCGAGGTCAAGGAGCAGGGCCAGATTTAACGAAGCGGCGCCCCAAGGCCGCACGAGCCATACCCTTGCTGCTTCCGGACGCGCCGCCCTGTGTCCACAGGGTCCTAGCGCCGGCTGTGGCGCTCGCTGAGGCAGAAGCGCTGGGGAGTGTTAAGTCCCCAGTGCTTCAAAGATGCAGCTGTGTGGCGTGCCACCCCAAAAATTTCGAAGCCCTAGGCCCGGGCCTATGTGGCCTTGCCACAAATCCGGGCCTGTCAAGGAGAAGACTGTGTCCCACACAGTAAGAAGAAAGGGGTGTATCCTGTGGTGGCATAAACCCTGTTGTTATAGGCCCAGATCACAGTTCAGTCACCAACAATGACTCAAAGTTAGGTCCCTGATCTGATAAAAATCCCTGGGGGGTCTTATCACAGGCATCCACATTAGGTGGTCATCTGTGCAGTCTGATCTTTAGTGGGGACCACTACTAGTGACCAATGAATACCAGTGCCCACTTATATCCCACTGGGGCGACTAGTTGAAAAGTCTCCAGGATGCAGATCTGCATGGGTGCAATGCCATCTACAGTAGGTGTGTCTTATGAAACATGCACTGGGGACACTATTGGTACCCCACCTGCATTGGAGCCAGAGACCAGGAACAAAGAAGTAAAGTAAACCAAGTGCTCTGTTTTAATGGCCATAAAGTATCCCACAGTCTCATGTATGATGTGACCTGCTTCCCTCACCTGGGTGCTACGGACCACCAATTGCCAGGTTTTCTGCTGCTTTTTCTCCCAATCACTTCCTCCATAGGCAGATTTTTTGAATCAGCATCACAACATCACCCGGCAGTGCATTCCCCAACCTCACTGTCCTCACTGTGATGAACCCCCTACTCTGTTCCTTTAAATGAAACTTCTTTTCCTCTAGTCTGAAGGGGAGGCCTCTGGTACGTGATTCTCTTTATGGGTAAAAATGTATCTATTTGAGTTTGTCTGGGGGCAGAGGGTAGAGTCCTGCATTGGGTCAGGTACAAGTGGGTACCCGTGGAAAACCCAACATTAGGCAGATTGTTGGCAGAAAATCATACCCTCACCTTAATGCTGGTTGGTTTCTGGGTCCGGCTCAGGTGGGATCGTTTTACATTTAAATTTGAAACTGTTTCTGCCTTGGGTGCTTCTTACACCGCAGTCTCGCCAGCTGTCAATTTAATGCGACTTGTACGAGAGCCGATTGTGCTTTGTGATGTCGCCGCACACACTATAACTTCTTCATCGCTGCTGAAATACTTGCCACTCTGCCCAATTTTGCATCATGGACGTAGCTGGAGTCTCCACTAGTGAGTCATACTGTGAGCACAGATCAGCACAAGCTCTTACAGCCAGTAGCCACACTAGCCATTCTCCTGTGCAGCCTCCCACCTTGTCCCCCCATCTCCACTGTCACCGTTCCACTAGCAACTGCCTGTGTCAGACTCCAACTGCCGACCTGTCCACCGGCCTGTCTGTACCTCCTACTCTCCTGCCTCCCTGACTTGCTCATTCATCTCACACATTAGTAATTAAATGCTGAAATACTATCACTTCACTAACTATGAATGTTTTGTTAAAATCATTGGGTTCATTCACTCTACTAAACCATAACTGGACCTGTATCTGTGTTGAGTGTTCAGACACTTAATAATATAGACATAATGGAGAAATGAATTTACGTTTTACAGTATTACATTATCCCTTATAATACATGAGTGATACTCAGAGTTCCCTGTATAACTCAGCCTGCAGCCTTGTGTCTTTATATGGTCACAGAACAACCCCTCAGTGACTTCTAATATCCTTATCATTTACAGTAGGGGGTACATTATCCCTTATAATACATGAGTGATACTCAGAGTTCCCTGTATAACTCAGCCTGCAGCCTTGTGCCTTTATATGGTCACAGAACAACCCCTCAGTGACTTCTAATATCCTTATCATTTACAGTAGGGGGTACATTATCCCTTATAATACATGAGTGATACTCAGAGTTCCCTGTATAACTCAGCCTGCAGCCTTGTGCCTTTATATGGTCACAGAACAACCCCTCAGTGACTTCTAATATCCTTATCATTTACAGTAGGGGGTACATTATCCCTTATAATACATGAGTGATACTCAGAGTTCCCTGTATAACTCAGCCTGCAGCCTTGTGCCTTTATATGGTCACAGAACAACCCCTCAGTGACTTCTAATATCCTTATCATTTACAGTAGGGGGTACATTATCCCTTATAATACATGAGTGATACTCAGAGTTCCCTGTATAACTCAGCCTGCAGCCTTGTGCCTTTATATGGTCACAGAACAACCCCTCAGTGACTTCTAATATCCTTATCATTTACAGTAGGGGGTACATTATCCCTTATAATACATGAGTGATACTCAGAGTTCCCTGTATAACTCAGCCTGCAGCCTTGTGCCTTTATATGGTCACAGAACAACCCCTCAGTGACTTCTAATATCCTTATTATTTACAGTAGGGGGTACATTATCCCTTATAATACACGAGTGATACTCAGAGTTCCCTGTATAACTCAGCCTGCAGCCTTGTGCCTTTATATGGTCACAGAACAACCCCTCAGTGACTTCTAATATCCTTATCATTTACAGTAGGGGGTACATTATCACTTATAATACATGAGTGATACTCAGAGTTCCCTGTATAACTCAGCCTGCAGCCTTGTGCCTTTATATGGCCACAACCCCTCAGTTACTTCTAATATCCTTATCATTTACAGTAGGGGGTACATTATCACTTATAATACATGAGTGATACTCAGAGTTCCCTGTATAACTCAGCCTGCAGCCTTGTGCCTTTATATGGTCACAGAACAACCCCTCAGTGACTTCTAATATCCTTATCATTTACAGTAGGGGGTACATTATTCCTTGTAATACATCGGAGCACCGGGAAAAAACCCATTGAGCCCCCATCTTTTGTGGGTCCTACTAGCCCAGATCCATTTCTTAATGCCACAACCTCCATTTGTCGGTCAGTCGCAGCAAAAAAAAAAAATGAACTGTATACTCGTGGCGGGGAGGAACCCTGGGGCAATAGTCCTGGTGGGACTCGGGCCTCCCTGATTGACCCTGGTGCCACCTCACTTGTTAGGAATTGGAATGGCCAGAACTCCAATTAAAAGAAAAGCCTTTATTTCTCACATGCCGGGCAACAACGACAGAGCAACATTTCGAGCCCACGTGGCTCTTTATCAAGCTAATTAACATATTTATATTTCCTCCGTTTATCTTATTGCTACACAGCACCATCTAGTGTTACTTTAACATTGGTACAAAAAAGAGATAAAGAAACATTTATGATACAAATCTCCACTTATCTTGTTATAATGTTCCATTTTCTATGTGGCCGATTGTATCGACACAAATACTGTGAAAAAAAAGAGAACAATAAAACAATGTTAAAATCAATAAATGATCTAAAAACAGGAACCAAGTCATATTCCATGTTCAATCCATTTAGTGACAGACTATCCAGTTTCTGAATCCACCAGGTTTCTCTATAGAGTAAATTTTTGAATGGTCACCTCCCCTTCTCATCCTTTGCACTGTCTCTACTATGTGACATTTTAGCTGATGTACAGAATGTCCCATCTCTGCAAAGTGCCACTAGTTGTTCCATTCTTTTATTCTTATTGGCTGATTTATCTTCCCTAATCCTATGGCCATACGTGATGTCTGTCCAACATATACCAGGCCACATGGGCATTTAATTACTGGTGCTACCTCATGCATATCTAATGAGGGGGGAGTGTCCTACCTCATGCATATCTAATGAGGGGGAGTGTCCTACCTCATGCATATCTAATGAGGGGGAGTGTCCTACCTCATGCATATCTAATGAGGGGGAGTGCCCTACCTCATGCATATCTAATGAGGGGGAGTGTCCTACCTCATGCATATCTAATGAGGGGGAGTGCCCTACCTCATGCATATCTAATGAGGGGGAGTGTCCTACCTCATGCATATCTAATGAGGGGGAGTGCCCTACCTCATGCATATCTAATGAGGGGGAGTGTCCTACCTCATGCATATCTAATGAGTGGGAGTGTCCTACCTCATGCATATCTAATGAGGGGGAGTGTCGCACCTCATGCATATCTAATGAGGGGGAGTGTCCTACCTTGTGCATATCTAATGAGTGGGAGTGTCCTACCTCATGCATATATAACAAGTGGGAGTGTCCTACCTCATGCATATCTAATGAGGGGGGGTGTCACACCTCATGCATATCTAATGAGTGGGACATGGGCGTCCACAGAAAATTTTCCAGAGGGGGGAGGGAAGTAAAACACAACAGGTTTCCTATAAATATATAAAGTAGTGAGTGTTACACATGTATAACATTGTCATTCTATTAGTGACACAAACTCCTTGTTTGCCAGAACAACACTTGCTCTTTTCTATTTCTTAGCACAATTACTTGCCAGTGGCTTGTACAATGTTTTTCCCTCTATAGTCGCACCTCCATTTTACTTACCCTCATTTTACGTTTTTCCGTATGTTATACCATTTTGTGTGGTTCCACCAATATAAATAATACATAATACATTTCCCTGACTTTTCATCATCCTGATGAAGGGTGGGTGTTCCCCCCCGAAACGTTGAATGTTTGGTGGCTGAATAAAAGGGGATACTCCCCGACTGCATTAACGAGTGTGTGCGGATCAGTTTTCTATACACATTCACTACTGTTCAGAGCAGCAGCCCAGATTTTGCTCCGCCCCTTCAGGGCAGTTTCGGTGGAGTGTTGTGGCTTAAAACCAGATTGTAGGGGGTCCAGCAGGTTATTGTCAGAGAGGAATGAGGTAAGTGGGTTGTAGACTAGGCGCTCAAGTAGTTTAGAGATGAAAGGTAGCAGAGAGATAGGTCGCAGGTTGTCAAGATTGGAGGGATCAAGAGAGGGTTTTTTCAGAATGGGGGTGACAAGAGCATGTTTTAGTTGAGAAGGAAACAGTCCAGTTGAGAGGGAAAGATTAAATAGGTGAGTTAAGGCTTTGATTAGACAAGGATTGGTATTGCGGAGAAGTTTTGAGGGAATTGGATCAAGCGGCAGGTGGTAAGGTGAGAAGAGGCCAGAAGCTTTGAGATTCCTCATCAGTGACAGGGGTGAAGGAGCACAGGAGAGACTGGGGAGTGTGGAGGGAGGGTGGTGGAAGTCTAGGGGGGTTGAGTAGTGGAATGTCCCTTCTGATAGTGTCAATTTTGTTTTTGAAGTGCTCAGCAATATCTTGAGCAGAGACAGATGTGCATGGAGGGGGTGGAGAAGGGGAAAGGAGAGGGTTAAAGGTGGAGAAAAGTTGTGCTGGTTTTTTAGAAAGGGAGTTAATGAGTGAAGTAAAGTAAGTTTGTTTGGCTTGGAAGAGGCTGGTGTTATAGGAGCGCAGGGCAGATTTGTAGCTCCAAAAGTCTCATTCTGAACGGGATTTGCGCCAGCGACGCTCAAGTGCACGTGAATGTCTTTGGAGCTTTTGTATGAGCAGTATGTCACGGTTGAAGTGGTTTGGGTCTAGAACGTTTAGTTTTTATAGGAGCAGCTCATTTAGGGCAGTGGTGAGAGGACTATAGTAGTAGCCACATTAGGACATGAGATGGCTGAGATATTAGAGTGAAGAGAGTCAAAGGAAGAAGAGAGATGAGACTACAGCTTGCAAGTCACGGTAAGTACGTGTTTGGGGAATAGCAGGGGGTGAGGAGGGAGTTAGTGAGAGTTGAAATGTGACCATATTGTGATCAGAGAGGGGAAATGGGGAGTTAGTAAAATTGCTGGTTGAACAGAGTCTGGTAAATATGAGATCCAGAGCATTACCATTGGAGTGAGAGGGGGAGTCTGAGCACAAAGATAAGCCTAGGGAGGAGGTTAGTGAAAGAAGTTTAGAGACAGAAGAGTTGTTAATGTTGTTAACGGGTATATTAAAGTCACCTAATATGATGGATGGGATGTTAGATGAAAGAAAGTAAGGAAGCCAGGCAGCAAAGTTGTCCAGAAATTGTGCAGTTGCTCCTGGTGGTGGATATATAAGAGCAATGCAGAGTGAAACAGGAGAAAAGAGCCTAATGAGACTCAAATGAGGAGAATGATAGAGAGGGAACAGGTGGAAGAACATTAAAAGTAGAGCGGGGAGAGAGAAGCAAACGTACCCCACCTCCAGGTCTGTTAGCAGGTGTGGGAGTATGAGTAAGTATGAGTAAGTATGAGTAAGTATGAGTAAGTATGAGTAAGTATGAGTAAGTATGAGTAAGTATGAGTAAGTATGAGGAAGTATGAGGAAGTATGAGTAAGTATGAGTAAGTGTGAGTAAGTGTGAGTAAGTATGAGTAAGTATGAGTAAGTATAAGTAAGTATGAGTAAGTATGAGTAAGTGTGAGTAAGTAAGAGTAAGTATGAGTAAGTATGAGTAAGTATGAGTAAGTGTGAGTAAGTATGAGTAAGTATGAGTAAGGTGTAGCCCCCATAGGACAGGGCAGCAGGTGAGGCAGTGTCAGTAGGAGAGAGACAGGTGTCAGTAAGTGCGAGTAGGTTAAAGGAATTGGCAATGAAATGGTCTTGTATAGCGGTGAGTTTGTTGCAGACAGTCAAATACAAGAGTCCTCTGCACTCAACCCATTATCAATATATTTAAGACAGAGACATTTTGTGCTACTGCTACTGAAAAATGCCTTACCCTTTAAACAAAACAGGGATTGTTTGTCCATATATTGCAATATATTTAAGCTGAACAACTACGTCAAAGTCATCCCATATCTGGCCAGTCCTACGCTCAATTTTATCTGATTCATTAAGAATTCTATTGCTTCATTATACATTTTACAAAGGGACTTGGTTTTACCTGCAACTTAACTTGTTGCTTTCAAAGTAAAACTCCCAAACTTGGCTGCCCTTTTATTAGACACCAGTGGGATCACCTGACTATAGCTGGGAAGGGTGGAGCTACAACATGGAGCTGGTCACTGCTCGTGTATAACTATAACAAACAAGGGAAACTTGTGCTCACCACTACTTTTTAAAACCATTAGGCGGGGGTGCAATGAGGGTGTGACCACAAAATACATATAGTCAAATACAAGAGTCCTCTGCACTCAACCCATTATCAATATATTTAAGACAGCGACATTTTGTGCATACTGAAAAATCCCTGTTTTGTTTAAAGGGTAAGGCATTTTTCAGTAGCAGTAGCACAAAATGTCGCTGTCTTAAATATATTGATAATGGGTTGAGTGCAGAGGACTCTTGTATTTGACTATATGTATTTTGTGGTCACACCCTCATTGCACCCCCGCCTAATGGTTTTAAAAAATAGTGGTGAGCACAACTTTCCCTTGTTTGTTGCAGACAGATCTGACATTCCAGAGAGCACAGGAAAGATTAACTGGGTTTTTGGGTATAGGAGTAAGAGTTCTGTACTGTTGGAATTTGCTCCGGAGAGAAGGAGCTCGTGGCCGTGATATAACTGGGATGGGGTAAGGGCCAGGGTTTGGGGAAATGTCCCCAGCTGTCAGTAATAGAAAGGAAAGATAGACTAAGTGAGAGTGGGATTTATAAGTCCTTAGTTTGTATGAAAAGGAGGAGTTTTGTGGAATAGCTAAACAGAGAACTTTATATACTTCATGTGTGGAGAGGGAAGGAGAGGAGAGAGGCTGAGATTTGTATAGAACTGGGATTTGATGGAGGAGGTAGTGAAAATGTTTTATGAACAAGAGTGAGAGGAGGAGAAATACAGGATAAAGTATGTTTGGAGTAAGAAGTAACAAACTGGCAGGTACAAACAAATCTGTTTTCTTCTTATCCCAGATGGTTCAGAGTTGATAGAAGATCGTCCTGTTCCTTTTGCCTTGTCAATGTCTTGTCCAACTGCCGTGTATAACTGTCATTTCTAAGCACTTGTGAAATATCAGCACTTAGCAAATGTTACCACTAACACTATCCTAACATATGTCCATTTGTGCTTTTAATATGTGTAGCCCTTTTTTGTTAAAATGTTTCTTGATGTTTGCTCATTTCTATAACTAGAGGTGGATGTGCAGACATATTGCCCCAACCCCTGTTCTTCTGAAATTAATTAAATAATTTGTGAGTTGTTCATAATCCATTTCAATTCCCTTTACCGTGTGGGATGCCATTTTTTTGTGAAACATCACAATATTGTGTTTTTTTTTACTGTGATTAACACAGAACAACATGGTGGTGCTTGTATTACAGAACCAAGCGGTGGGCCATGGGCAAGTCTGTCTACATCACTTCCCAGAATCCCCTGCAGCGTGGGCCAGTTTGCCTGTTCTACTTTTGGTTGTGTGGAGAGCTCCTTTGTGTGTGATGGGCAGGAGGACTGTATTGATGGGTCTGATGAGTATCACTGTGGTAGGTTAATTGATCTCTTTCAGAACATGGGATCTCTGTCTCTGTCTTTTACATCACCTCATCCTTTATAACGTCCTTTTCTGGATATTGCAGGTAATATGACCATAATCGTTCCAACCCCTCGTCCAACACTGTGGCCACCATTGACTCCAGGTCCCAATCTGTGCTCTGCCCAGCAATTTGCCTGTGCTAGTGGGGAATGCCTTGCCATGGAGCGGAGATGTGACCTGCAAAGGGATTGTGCTGATGGTTCAGATGAAGACATGTGTGGTAAGTTGAGTCTTGTAGGTCTCAATGGCTGATTCATGTACTAATGAGTGTAAGTTTCATCTTCATATCAATATAATTACTTCCCTTTTACTTCAGTTTCACAAAACTTTTTTTTCGATGTTTCATATTCCTTCAACCATCATCATTTGTATATAGAACTATACAAACAGGACCTCAGTGCAATGTTTCTGACTCTTTTGGTTCCTCAGCCAACTGCATCATTTCACCTTGGACATTCTGGAGCGAGTGCAGCCGAACCTGTGGACTAGGGGTGACATTCAGGCGCCGTGATGTGATCAGAGAGCGCCAGCCTGGGGGGCACTGTGATGGAGCGCAGTTTGACAGCAAGAGCTGCTTTGCACAAGCTTGCCCAGGTACACACAGGAGACCAGGGGTAGGGTGAGTCTTGGGGTAAGAACAGACTGAAATACAAACAGAGAAAAAAATGTTCCAGTTGTTGTCAACAGTCATTGTCCAATAAAAACAAAGTTATTACTGGTCAGAATTATATAGTAACCATTGTAGTATCAAGAAGTATTGGGATCACATATACAGAGTTCATACTGTGAGCCTCGTTATTATTGCTCTATAAATATAATGTTGTTTCTGTTCCCTTAGTGAATGGTGCCTGGTCTCCTTGGGGCAACTGGTCTCCGTGTGATGCTGAATGCCAAGGAGGGGTCCGCTCAAGAAAAAGAAGCTGTGAAGATCCCCCACCAAAAAACGGTGTCCTGCCATGTAGAGGAGAAGCCGTACAGACCGAGTCCTGTAACCTGCAGCCATGTGGAGATACACTAGGTAAGCTTGGCTGGTTTAGACTTTGTCTTTGAAATAATCCATCCAAACTAAGGTTTTACTGGGCCTGGATTTGTAGGAATGACAATTCACTTGAACCAAGTCAATATTTTTCCATTGCTGCCCATTTGTCTTCTACTATAAAACTACCAGGTCAAGCTAACAGTAGGTCCTAATCCTGCCCGTTCCATTGAGTATGTCAGTTAATTATCTTCTGCTTTGTCTATTTTTTTTTTTTTTAATGCGCCAAATCCAGGATTCAATTTGCAAACTTTCCCTTTCACCACAAGAATATTTATTAAAAGTCACCTTGGAGCTCCATGACCTGTATAAAAACATTTGTACCTTGTGATGGAACCTCTCAGTGACTTGAAATATCCTTATATTTGACAACAGGGGTACATAATTTACTATATGTTGAAGTCAATATAACAGTGGAGGATGCTGGAAGATTGGTGAGTGTCAGCCTTACAGCCACAAGCTGCTGAATCTTTTGACTCCATTACAGACTGTGGCCCGGAGATGATGTATGTGAATGCTAGTGACTGTGAGCCTCTGCAGTTGGATCCATGTCCCCAGACGTGCCGCGGCCTAAATGCCGAGACCCTGTGCAACAGCAGCTGTATGGCCGGTGAGAAGCATGACTTTCTCTATCAACAAAATGGATGCGGATCTTCTGCTCGAATACTGTAGCATTATAAAGTTTAGAAATCTTCCCTTATATCAATGGCCTCCTGACTTTATAACTCAATCAGAATTGCTACCCAATGTTCCCAGTGCATTCTACAGCAGAGGCACCTTAATGGTCAAGGCTTTATATTGAGTGATATCATGTAGGTCTAATGTCTGATATTACGTTGTATCCAGGACATTCATTGCTAAAGATTTAATACATTAAGAAGGGATTTAGTCTTTTCTTCTTCACAGAGTGTGTACCTCCAGTCATTACAAATTGTTACACAATCATTCTAAGCTCCAGCCAGTTAGTAGTCTCCACACTTGCTTTTCAACCATGGCACAACCAGAGCCTTCAAAATAACTGCTAAGGGGTTCTCCTCTATCCCAAGTCTGCACATCTGTCTCCTTATGCTGGTGGAATTCTCCCTCTTCTCTAAATAAACTTTCACCCCTGAAGTCACTAAGATCTAACCCTCATATGGCTAATCCCTCATATGGCTAATTCTGCCACGATCTCTATTCCTTACCTTGGTCTCTCACTGAGGCCTCCTTTCTTGGGGTTCACATCTTCACTGGGATATATTCCCACTCCAGGCTCTAGACACACACATTCACTTGAGTTTTAAAGGCAACGAGAATGAACATTATTCCTCCTCTCCACGTCTTTTCTCACTTATCTCTCAGTGGGGCTAAATGCTATTTGCCAGCTAATAATTTATCAAAATTTCCTTAACTTTTAGGGATAATAAAGAAAAAGGAGTGAATTCTGGTGAATGGAATGTTATCTGAATACATGGGTCACATTTGCATGTATATGTTAACATCTCCCAAAACATGATTAATAGGATAATATTAGTTTGTGTGCATTCTCTGACTCCCAGAAGCTTTTATATCTTTTCTCTGTATCACACCCAATACTTCTGGGAAGATGGTATTTAGCTCCTGACACCAAACTTTCCATTTTCGCAGGCTGCCGCTGCCCCCAGGGTCTGTACCTACAGAATGGGACGTGTGTGAATATCAGCCAGTGTCTCTGCCACACGGACCATGGATCTCAGGCCACCGGGGAGACCTCCAGCAGGGACAACTGCACAGTGTGGTAGGCTCAGCAAATGCAGCTGATGGGGGAATATTTGGGATGAATGGAAAAGGTTATGGTAGATAAATGTTATCCACAGGACACAGCCAGTAGGCCATGTTTCTCCTGCCCAGGAAATAATGAGCTCAGTGGTGTGCGTGTGTTGATGGGGCACTTACTATTGGTTATACTCAGCCTTAACAAATTTCTTTACTCTATAACAAGTCATTGCAAGGATGGGAAAATAAAGTGTGATGAGTCGGATTGTCCTGTGAACTGTGGCTGGTCAGCGTGGTCTCAGTGGACTCCATGTGACCAAACCTGTGGCTCTGGAATTCAGGAGAGGTTCAGGTGAGGGGTCATCCTATTCCCAATGCAGTAGATCCTTTGACTAAAGACGTCTTTGTGTAAATGGAAGATTCTCATGGAATATGTTGCTCTACCCGTCAGGTACAAGTTGTGCACTTAAATTCTAATGTATACCCCCCATTTGCACCTTGTGTCACAATTGCAGCAGTTGTTGCTATGGCTTCAGCATGGTAGGTGTTGCATTACTGATGATGTTGAGTAGCTGCAATGAAATGGCATAAATACTTGTAGGCCTCAGTTCTGATATTCTGGCTCTTTGAGAACGTTTTGAATAAGTCACACTATACTGAAATATTTGTGGAAGGGGCAAACACTGCACTTGCTCACTAGTCTACATTTTCACCAGTTCAATATCCGTTCTTATTTGTTCACAATCTTTTGTATTTACACTGCCTTCAGGTCCCCAACCAACCCGCCCAGTGCCAACGGTGGTGCCCCATGTGAAGGAGATACCAGGGAAGTGCAGCAATGTTTCTCCAGCTGTGACAATGGTAAGATATTCAATCTAAGTGGAAAATTTGCGAGGACACTTGCGGCTTCATTGTAGCACTTTATATCCTTCATTTCTTCCAAGTGAAAGTCCTTCAGGAGGTCCATAAACATCACAAATGGGTCCATTGGCTGCCACCTGTTACTAACCTAGTGCAACTGCACATTTCCTCTCCTCATTCACAGTCACAGAGTCTGATGGAATGTGGGGTGAGTGGACTCCCTGGTCTGCCTGCTCCAAAACATGTTTGTATGACGTGGAACATATAGGAGTGAGGAGACGATTCCGACATTGCAACAACTCCCTGGCAGCTTCTATGTCACCTTGTGTAGGAGAGTCTGTACAGGAGGAAGCCTGTGATACCCCACTGTGCCCAGGTGAGAGGCAGCAAAGGATTGAACCATTATCCCTTATAATACATGAGTTCCCTGTATAACTCAGCCTGCAGCCTTGTGCCTTTATATGGTCACAGAACAACCCCTCAGTGACTTCTAATATCCTTATCATTTACAGTAGGGGGTACATTATCCCTTATAATACATGAGTGATACTCAGAGTTCCCTGTATAACTCAGCCTGCAGTCTTGTGCCTTTATATGGTCACAGAACAACCCCTCAGTGACTTCTAATATCCTTATCATTTACAGTAGGGGGTACATTATCCCTTATAATACATGAGCGATACTCAGAGTTCCCTGTATAACTCAGCCTGCAGCCTTGTGTCTTTATATGGTCACAGAACAACCCCTCAGTGACTTCTAATATCCTTATCATTTACAGTAGGGGGTACATTATCCCTTATAATACATGAGTGATACTCAGAGTTCCCTGTATAACTCAGCCTGCAGCCTTGTGCCTTTATATGGTCACAGAACAACCCCTCAGTGACTTCTAATATCCTTATAGGGGGAAACATTATCCCTTATAATTAGGGATGAATCGAATCCAGGATTCGGTTTTGGATTCAGCCTTTTTCAGCAGGATTCGGGTGAATTCTTCTGCTCGGCCGAACTGAATCTGAATCCTTATTTGCATATGCAAATTAGGGGTGGGGAGGGAAATTGTGTGACTTTTTGTCACAAAACCAGGAAGTAAAAATGTTTTCCCCTTCCCACCCCTAATTTGCATATGCAAATTCGGATTTGGGGAGCCAAATTTTTCACGGAAAAATTCGGGGGTTCGGCCGAATCCAAAATAGTGGATTTGATGCATCCCTTCTTATAATACACGAGTGATACTTTGAGCTAATACCTATATCCCAAATTTATGGTGGCTTTTTGTATTTGTATCCAGTTACTGGTGGTTGGTCCCAGTGGAGCCCATGGTCAGAATGTACAGCAACCTGTGACTCGGGAATTCAGACACGGAACCGTACCTGCTCCAAACCCTTCCCTTCCTATGGAGGCACTGATTGTCGAGGTCCTCAGATCCAAACCCGAGAGTGTAACACCCATCCCTGTCAAGGTGAGAGATGCTCTGAGCCCCCAACATATTTAATGCAAACCTTGTGTGGTCTTAGAGATACCAGATACCACCTTAAAGTATATCTCAGATCTCTCCATCCAGCACTGTGTTGATCTCAGTTTATGAGGCCCATCGCTCCAGCTCATCCCTTCAGGCAGGTAATTGCTGATTAGTTTGTTGTTGATGCAGAGGAAGCAAGTTCATTTTTTAGTAAATACTGGATCATCATTCGAGTGAATTTACCAGTTTGAGAGCGGGATGCAGGAAAGGTGTATAGATCTAGAGGAAGATTCTTAAATCTTGGGATTCAGCAAGTTCTAGTGTGTTCCTCATAACATTTTTGTCCCATATTCTATTTCCCATCACAGAGTTGTGCCCTGAGAACATGATCTACCAAACTGCAGAGGAATGTCGCAGTGGTGGTGGGGCCTGTCCCCGGCTCTGCCTTGACCAAGCTGCCCTGGTGGAGTGCACTTCTGCCTGCTATGAGGGCTGCTATTGCCCAGAGGGCATTTTCCTGCAAAATAACAGTTGTGTTCCTCAAAGTGAATGTCCCTGTTACCACCAGGGGGCAATCTACTATCCTGGGGAGAATGCAACATTGGATGGCTGCAATAACTGGTATATATCAAGCAAATTCCTCACTGGGATGATATTTGGGAGGCATATGATGGACTAGGATATTACTGTTCTACTGCATTTAGTCTCCAGACTACAGAATGAGTTGTCAATGTAATACCATGTTGTATGTTTCATTCACAGTACCTGTGTGGCGGGGGAGATGGTTTGTGGCAAAGAACCATGCCCAGGTAAATGTGCCCCTCTCCAGTACTTGAATTGATTTAATTGATAAGTGATGTCTGATTCTGACAATACGTTTGCCTCTTCCTCTGACCATTTGTCTCACCCTTTAGTGGACTGTGACTGGAGCATCTGGACCACATGGAGCTCCTGCAGTAGAACCTGCAACGTGGGAACCAGGAGACGGTACCGCTCTGGAACCAACCCTCCCGCAGCAAATGGTGGACGAGCGTGTGAGGGATCCAATGTTGACATTGTGTTCTGTAGCCTTCAGTCATGTAAGGGTAGGTATCAGTTGGTGCCACCCTAATCTATTCCTGGTAAATCATGGTGCCCTGGCCAGGCATCTATATATACTATGTGGCCACCAACTACATCACAGCTATTAGTTTCTAATAATAAGGTTTGTGACCATCCCTTTTAATTTCTACCATAGTCTCATAACACCAGTACCAATGAGCACTTATTGCATCTAACGACTGTATTCATTTCTGGTACTGTGGGGGACAGAATCCAACAAACTGCCTGTCCAGTGGCAATCAATATAAGGCCAGGGTCCCTGAAGGGGAGATCTCAATTAATCCTTATGTATCTTCATTTTAGGCTCCGCTGGGGAGTGGAGTCCCTGGTCAGAGTGTTCAGTTCCCTGCGGGGGAGGATACAGGAATCGGAGTCGATCCGGTGTTGTACTCAGAAGGATTGAGTTTTCTACTTGTAACCTCAACCCCTGCTCCGGTGAGTCTCCTGTAGATACGCAGCTCTGACCGTATTGAATTTACTTTGTCCAGAAGTTTCACATAGGGAACCATTCCTATGACAAGTCTAGTTAGGGCAGTGGATTGATACATTCTAAATCTAACCAAACTGTGTACGATAAATAAATATAAACATGTAGATACTGGAGTTCCAACACTGGTCACATTTGCTGCTCTTCTGTATCTAGGGCAGCTTGTGTCATTTAATCCAGTTTAATGGTTAATATTCCAGGTGAGGTTCCTGGTGTGTGTCCAGATGGAAAGATTTGGAAGGAATGCAGTGATGGGTCTTCTTCTTGTGCTGATCTCTCCAGTGAAATGTCCAATGGCACCTGTCAGCCTGGGTGTTACTGCCATGATGGAGAAGTTCTGCTGGTGAGTACTGTTAGCTCAGGCATTATGATGATACCAGGGAGGTTGACTAGAACAAATATTTTAACTGCCCCCTTCATTAAATAGCCTAGAAGTATGTTCTATGTTCTCTTGTTCTCTTGTATGTGAGTGGCAACTTCATCTTAATAATTCAGTAGATGGGTAATGATACCAGTAGGAGCAGTGATTCTACTGCAAGGTGCCTTTAATAGCTAAACGACATGCACCTTGCAGCAGAATCACTGCGCTTAGTGGTATCATTACCCATCTACTGAATTATTGACTACATTGCTCTGGATGAAGGCAAGGGTTCCTGGTACCTGAACAATATAAGAAAGGGTAAATATACCTGGTGCACATTGACTTTGCAACTTCATCTTAGTTCCATTGCCTCTTGTGCCTCCTCCATTGGCACTGCAAGCTCTCGTTAAAGACATTTAGGACCTTTATTTCTTGGAACACAATGTATTTTTTCTCCTGCATGAACTGCAGAATAACTTGTGTGTCTCCACCACCGCCTGTCCATGTACTGATGATGGAGCCTTGTACGAAGCAGGAGAAACTGTGTCCAGAGGCTGCAATAATTGGTGAGCATCTGTTGGCCACTATCTTCTCATGACTCCTTTATGTCTTCCACGAACCCCAATTTGAGTGACCCATGATTTTAGTTTCAACCACAGGAAGCTGTGCCCCAATTCAAGAAATCATATTGGGAAATCTGCTTGTATGGGTTACAGTATCAGAATATTTATATTTAAGGAGATATTAACTAACTATCTTTTTCTGTTTAAACCCCTTTTAAATGTCCGACCTTTAGCTAATGAACCCCTTAAAGGTCCTTCATTTGGCCAAAGCCCCATTAGCTCATGAAATGAGTCCATATGAAAATATTGGTCATTCAGCCATAGTTCCAAAAATATGATGGACAGCAAATTCAAATTCAACTCAAATCTCACCCTAAACTATGTTGGAGCTGTACTATTTAAGATAGCCTGGTTCCCACCTTCACTGGTCTTCAGACTGAGCCCCCTGTGGCTGCTTCATGCCCCTGAGGGGGGAACACTGCCTTAAATGTAGCCTGCCAATGGGTATATCTTGTTAATAAGAACAGAACATTGATTTGAGGGCAAGTAATGAGATTCTATATAAATAGTATTTTTGCCATTTCCAATTCCCTGCAGCACCTGCTTGTCTGGCCAGATCACCAACTGCACCCAACTGCACTGTGAAGGTAAGGCTTGTTTAAAAACACAGGCATGTTTTGCACAATTTACTCAAATTCAAATACCAGGTAGGGGGTAAAACACATTACTATATTATTACCTGCATGGGAAGCCTAAACCCTTATAATTAAATATGTCTCATTCCCTAACCCATGCTCCAGAGTATGACCTCACAAGCACATCACAATATACTGAATAAGTAGCGCACCTTAGCATCTTTGCACTAAAAACATGTTTGTTACACGTGAACCTGAACAAGCATGTTTAAGAAGCTTGTCAAGAAACACATCAAAACCCTGCTGCCACCAGCACTGGACCCCCTACAGTTCGCATACCGTCAAAATCGCTCAACAGTAACAGTAACAGACAATGCAATAGCCACCACCCTCCATCTGGCCCTCGCTCATCTGGACAAAAAAGACACCTACGTTTGAATGCTGTTCATAGACTTCAGTTCAGCATTTAACACTATCATTCCTCAGCATCTGATAGAAAAGCTGAGCCTGCTTGAACGGAACACCTCCCTCTGCAGTTGGGTTCTGGACTTCCTGACCGACAGACCTCAGTCAGTCAGGATTGGAAACATCATCTCCAGAACCAGCACACTGAGCACCGGAGCCCCTCAAGGCTGTGTGCTTAGTCCTCTACTGTTCACCAAGCTAAGAGGATGAACATGCGCGCTATCTTTAGAGAGGGAGGGGGCGATGGAGGACGCCGGCCTCTGGGCGCCCTCAGGGCAGATCCGGTCCTGGCCCTCTGGAAAAAGGTACGGAAGCATTAGGGCCCTCACTACCAGACTGTGTAACAGTTTCTTCCCTCAAGCCATAAGTCTCCTGAATACTCAGGGACCGGACAGATCTCACTCACACTCACACTCCAGCTGACCTTACTATATACCACAACGTTACACAGCCACTGTACGCCATTGTATAAATAAATAGCCATTGGATACAATTGTTCTCTATGAGCACATCTGCACTTTGTCATGTTCTTTATTATGTTCTTACTACTATCATATCACAATGATACACCATCATATCTGACGTTTAGCATTATTTACTGTACATATTACATCTGCTGAGTGTGTCTTGTCCTGTCCCTGCACTGTCCTGTCCTGTCTTGCACCACTTGCACATTTTTGCACTTGCAATTTTTGTCTGTTGTCCGGTACATCTATGTTGTGTGTAGCACCAGGGTCCTAGAGCAGGAGAGCCCATACTTTACTAATGTTAGGTCTATTTTTAGTGATACTGTCCCATTATGATCTACATCCCTAAAAGGATTGTTAGCATTCTGCTTCATGGAAAATATTACTTCAAAAATATTACTTAAATATAGATTAATGGGAAAATGTATATTCAACAACTATTTCTTATGTGACCTTAACATAATAATTATCTAAATGAAAATCATGAAACAGGAGGGTGATTTAGACAAGCTGTTTGTTGACAGTGTCTTGAGATCTACTGATCACCAGCTAAAGGTCTACTTGTAGATCCCGATCTACCTTTTGGGCACCCCTGTCCTAGAGGAACGTTGTTTTGTTTCACTGTACTGTAGAAACGTATATGGATGAAATGAAAATAAACTCACTCTTGACTCTTGAAGCAGTGAAGCAGTGATTGTAAGGCCTGGTTGGAACTATATGGCATCATATATATATTATATGGCATTTTCTTTTTGTGATACCCTCAGTTGATGGCAACTGGTCAGACTGGACTCCATGGAGTGAGTGTTCTTCCACATGTAGCGGTGGGATCCAGACTCGCTACAGATTCTGTGATGATCCTCCCCCATTAGGCACAGGACTTCCCTGCGAGGGGCCCGATCGTGAGGAGCAGCCTTGTAATGTGGAGCCCTGTTCAGGTGATGGCACAAGGGGGTTTTTGAGTCTAAAACTAATAACCGATTGCTTGAGTACTGGAATGTCCTTCCTCTTTGGGTTCTGCTTCAACCATGGGGATTCACTGGAAATAGGGGCACTGGGAATTTAACGGCTTAAATGGAGAGTTTAAACCCAAAATGGAGAAGCTACAAAGTTCTACAAAGTTCATCTATGAATTTCTCTTGAATTCTTAGATAGTGATGCTAGTGGAATGAGTGCCATTTAGGACTTTGTGACATGACTGGGAATTGTCCTTTATTAATGGTTCACTGGGTCCCTGTGTTTAAGGTAATGGAGGAGCATTATGGTGGCCATACACCAGGGGACCCCATGTGCTATCGATCAACAAAACGGATAGACAGTATATGAGAGACCTTGCTCAATATGGCCCCTTTGCTATTATTGTGATTCCCCCGGCAGATAGTGGCTCCTCTTCACTTTCTCATCATCCAATGTCCCATGCACTGGTTGATATTGTACATTAACAGATAGGATGTCCCAGTAGGCAAAACGTCCAGTCCAAATTTGCAAATGAACATGATGTATCCTACAGTGGCAATGGTAATATAAATAAAGTGCATAATCAGTTCTACATTGAATTCCAATGCTTCCCAACCAGAAGAGGTGAGAAAACCCTGTGGCATTGTCACAAAACACAAATCTCTGCTACTGGTCTGTCATCTCATTACTGACTCCAGGGAACTTGTTTACTTGTATAAGGGTTTTGGGGATTGAGATGATCAGGGTATGATGTTCTGTAAGAGAACTTTTTGCCCCCTGAGGTGTCAAATTCTGTCTCATACATTCCCTTGTCAGAGGGTGGAAACTGGAGCCAATGGAGTGATTGGACTGATTGCACCAAGACCTGTGGAGAAGGGGTGAAGTTGAGGAGCCGGACATGTGACAGCCCTTTGCCACTCGGGGAAGGAAATTACTGTGAGGGTCCCAGTTCAGAAATAATGCCCTGTCACCTGCCTGAGTGCCCTAATGGAGAAGGTATGGAAGCACTGGGGACCAATGTAATTGCATAGAGGCCATTTCTATTTGCTGCTGTTAGTGGCTCTTGGCTTTGTGAGGCCACTTCTAGAATTAGACTTCCACGGGGGCTTCCTAATGCTCAGGTGGTGCTCAACCTCCATCTTGTCTGACTATAAGGTTCCTGGAGGTGAGTTTTTAAAGTTATTATTGATGGAACAGAGGACATTGTGCTGGTTTGGGGGGAGTGTGGGCTTTATCCTTCCGGTACCCTAATCAGTTCCCCAGGACACATCTCTGCATGTTATTGTAATGAGGGGGTCACTGGGCATTGCTTGTGGGAGTCATTCCATTGTATTTTCCTCCTCATTCAGAAGCCAATTGTTCTGCCATCCTGGGCTCTGTGTATAGTAGCTGTGGCCCCCCGTGCCCCCGCACCTGTGATGATGTCACTGTAAGTATCTTCTCCTCTCTCACTATTGGGGTGTCGCTATGATTTAATATCAGGTGTATCTTCTACACAGAGAGAGAGAGAGGAAATATACATTAATTTTCTAGTTTAGCAAGTTTAGACTCAACTCAGTAATTTAAGATTCTGTATATGTGTTGTATATGTGTTGTATACATGTTGTATATGTGTTGTATATGTGTGTTGTATATGTGTTGTATATGTGTTGTTTATGTGTGTTGTATATGTGTTGTATACGTGTTGTATATGTGTTTTATACGTGTTGTATACCGTATGTGTTGTATATGTGTTGTATAAGTGTTGTAAATATGTGTTGTATATGTGTTGTATACATGTTGTATATGTGTTGTATATGTGTTGTATACGTGTTGTATATGTGTTGTATAAGTGTTGTATATATGTGTTGTATATCTGTGTTGTATATGTGTTGTACATGTGTTGTATACGTGTTGCATACGTGTTGTATACGTGTTGTATACGTGTTGTATATGTGTAAAGGGTGAACATAAAAGGGAGACATTTGTTGTACATTTGGGGGGCAAACACTGGATATTGTCTGTTAAAGGGGCAATATGAATAATAAAAGGGCCAGATAACTCCATTTGTAGTTCCTTATTATCTCTGTAATTTGGTTTAAGTTCTGCATTAAGAGAACATTTGTTCCCCACTGCCAGCACTGCACGTGGCACTGCCAACCTGGCTGCTATTGCCCCAATGGGCAGGTGCTGAGTGACAATGGCACAGTCTGTGTAGATCTGGAGGATTGTACTTGTCTGGACATCTTCAGTGGCCACAGATACCTCCCGGGAGAGATGGTGCCCCACAAGGACAGCTGCACTAACTGGTGAGATCCCTCTTTAACCCCAACTTGTCTCTTACCTCAGATTATTACACTGGGCACCAGCAGCAACAACCTGTTCTTCTCTTCTCACTTGCTTTTATCTCCTGTAGCACCTGCCTGATTGGAACCTTGTCCTGCACTAAAGAACCCTGTGCAGGTGAGTAACTTGATTTGTATTACCTGTGATTATTATAAAACATTATAGCCCTAAGTCTGTGATATTATAATGTGTTTATGCACAAGTAAACCTTAAAAATAAGGGAATGATTAGGAAAGATGTGAGAAAGGTTTCTAGTTTTATTCCTAAGCAGAAGAACATCAGCCTCTTTCTTTCTCCTGACAACTTCCTTGACTACTTGCTGGTCAGACTGGTGGGAAAATGACCAGCAGGTGGCGCTGTTGGAACAAAATTCATTCATATTAACAGCACATGTATCCCTTAATATCTTGGAATTAAAAATAAATAAATATTGAATGTACATTGCAAAAGTGCTTAGAATAGCACCCTTATTAATTTTACATTCACTTATATTTAAGGTTTACTTATCCTTGAAACCTAAATCCTTTCCTTCTTTACCAAAGTGGCTGGCGGGTGGTGTGAGTGGTCCCCCTGGACTCCCTGCTCCAAAACCTGTGGCACAGAGATGGTAACAAGGTACCGCAGTTGCGCCTGCCCAAAACCCAAGCAGGGAGGAGATCAGTGCCAGGGGGTGCAGCAATATTATGGCGATACCGGGGTACAGCTGGAAAGGAAAGAATGTCTCTCGTCTACTTTCTGCCCAGGTAAAATTCAGACACATTCTATTGCCCCATCATATTTATCTTATTCTATAGACAAAATATTATTAGCAGGGCACAGAAATACTCCCATATACACATACACATTGTGATTGTCTGTATTTGTGAGTGCAGCACCAGGATCTCTCAGCTGTAACCTACATATAAGGCTGATACATTGATTATCTATAGCCTAAAGATCTACATTTGGTGACAATCACATGTTCTTTGACTTAGTGAATGGCAATTGGGGTTCCTGGAGCCCATGGTCCTATTGTGATGCCTGCACAGGAGAATCCATCAGGACCCGGCAATGTAACAATCCTCCGGCACGGTTTGGTGGGGTGCCATGCCAAGGAGAGGCCCGGCAAAGCCAAGCTTGCCAGGATAACAGCACCATGTGCTCAGGTAATAATATGACATTTAGGATCCAGGTACACGACTACTTGGCCTTTTCACTGATGTTTGTTTTGAAGTTTAATAGGAAAGTAGTTATCAATAAATATTGCTTTAAGAGTACAACCCTAATGTTGGGGGGGTGTAAAATATGTTTTACTCACCCAGCATACCACAACAATTACCCATCAGCCCCTTGTATACTTCTTCAACATGATACAGCCTTTGGCTGCCAACCACTTCCAACTATGGTTTTAATATTCCCATGGGACAAGGAGAGCATCACTGTGTTCATGTCATCCTTATCCGACAGGTCTCCATAGATCTGCTCTTTATTGACCAACTGTTTGTCTATGACCAGGCAAAAAATCCAGATGAGGCAAAGAAGCTCTGGAATTACTTTAGTGAAATATCTATGGCCTAAACTGTCTGACCATATAGCAGGAATATTCCACCCTTACATGGACCCTGTCCTTTATAGATTGCGGTGGAGGGCAGGTGAATTTTCCATGTGGGAGACGCTGCCCACGTTCTTGTGAAGATCTCCAGGAGGACACTATGTGTATGGATAGCCCTGGATGCCAGTCATCATGTGGGTGTCCTGAAGGGCAGATCATGCAGGATGGGACATGTGTGGAACCCAGTCAGTGCCGGTGCAAGTACCAGAACCGTTCTCTTGGTGAGTAAGGGAACCAGGAGCCCAGTTATTGATTCATGTACTGAACAAGATGTCCATTAACTTCAAGGAACACTTTCATAGTGTAGCTTGCTAGCAAGTTTGTTGAAATGAACTGTTTGTAGGAAACGTTTTATTCGTTGGAATGTACTTATGGGTCAGACATCCATCTGCCAGTTTAGGAATAATTATATTTCTCTTGACCCAACTACCGATCAATATGAAATAAAGATCAAAATATTTCCCAGTTCATACAACGGGGATGTCGAGCCAAATAAAACTATTTAAAACCTTTAAATGCTGCTTGTGGTCGGAGTAGGAGTTCAAAAGAAATGGGGGCTACAGGTTGCATATTCCTGTCTTTGAATCTTACATTTTGCCTGAAGAACACTGTCCATTATCTAATTTTTTGTAATTAGAAGCTTCAGAGACTGGGAACAGCTCCTCATGGTCTGGACCAATCCCATGGGAATATGCTCTGCCTGGGGAATCTGTGTCTGGTCCCTGCCAGAACTGGTGAGTAGATGTTGTGAATACGGTGTCCAAGTTTGGGTGCATGTTGCTTTAGTTACTACTCTTGTCTGTTTGGAACTGATCAGTTGAAACTTGTGCCCTTTCTTATTTACTTTCAGCACTTGCACTGCTGGCCGTTTACTCTGCACCCCAGATCCCTCCTGTCGTCTAGATGGTAAATGGGGTCCCTGGAGCTCCTGGTCTTCCTGCTCCCAGAGCTGTGGAAAGGGAACCCAGACTCGAGTCAGACAGTGTGACAGCCCAGCTCCCCAGAAAGGAGGGCGAGACTGCTTGGGAGATGGACAACAACACAGAGACTGTCAGAGCCTGGAATGTCAAGGTAATTCCATCAGGGCTTGAACAAGGAATATCCTCCCTACACACACTTTATTCCCCTCTGTAAATTGAATGATTCACTCTCATGGCTTGATAAACTGGATGAGGAATATTACAGTTCTGATGTCTGGTCACCTTGTACTGATCTAGATTATTTTTTTCCCCTCAATATGACATATTCATTGAAGCCTACAGACTTGAATTGTATTAGTGCAGCATCCTCTGGTAATGTCTTAGAGCTCTTACTCATTGTATTAGGCACATGCAACCTCTGAACCCAGGTGAATGCATCAAGTTGCTTTCCTCCTTAATTTGGTGCTTGCAGAAGAATGGGCTGTATTTCTACCTGTGTTACCCTGTGGTGGAATGTAGGAGACATCAACTGCAGGTGAACTTGAGTTGAAATGTCTGTGGGTAAGAGCTTTTAGGTTATGGCCAGTTGCACTTGGGAAGGTAAGGAAAGGATTGGTGATCCAAATCTGGGGGTTTGATAGGGGTTTCAAAGGAAATAATCTAGAACTGATGGTCTAACTTGTGACTTTCCAGAGTAATGAAACCATTAATTAATGTAAAGCACAAAATGTGGCTGAAACAAGTTTGTATGTTCTGATTTATTTGGTTTGCAGAGCAAGAGTCATGGGGTCCCTGGTCCTCGTGGTCACCTTGCAGTGTGTCCTGTGGGGGTGGGGAGCAGATTCGGGTGAGGGAATGTCAACATGACGAGTGCAAGGGGAAGGCGATTCAAAGCAGGACTTGTAACAGTCAAGTTTGTCTTGGTGAGTATTCAACGGCAAGTGGGCCAAAAGACCAAAAAGCTGTTCCATCTTTATAAAGAGTTAATACTGTGCACAATACACCCTGTATTGCCATGTTTGCTGTACCTGTTATAATAAAGCAAAACAGTGGGGTTAGTGGCACAAAATTGTAATTCAGTAACATGTACCTTAATGTGGAAGAGACAAGGTTGTTGTAGCCCATTTAATATCAGTTATTCTCTGTATATGACAGATGTTGGATGCCCACCTGGCCGCCTGTATCGTGAATGTGAGAATGGAGATGGGTGTCCCTACAGTTGTGCCCACCTCACCCAGCAGGTGGAATGTTTCTCAGACGGGTGTGAGGAGGGATGCCACTGCCCCGTGGGGATGTATATCCATAATAATTCCTGTGTCACGGTCAGATTTCTTCCTATTTTCTTCCTTCATATACGGATCCTTCCCAACTTTTTATCTCCTGCTATAACTACTTTAGTGCCTTCAAGCTAGGAAACCAAAATGGTGATGTCATATAGTGAAATCTATGAAGTCTCTGTGGAGACCCTTTGGAGCGTCACATCAGGTCCATGGGCCTCCAGTTGGACAGCCTTACAGATAACGTTTATTAAAGCTCTAATATAGTCACAGTGCGTTGCCCACATACATACATAGTAACATAGTAAGTTAGGTTGAAATACATCCATCAACTTCAACCTTTTAAGTCTATAACCTGCCTAACTGCTATTTGATCCAGAGGAAGGCAAAAAAAACATCTGAAGCCTCTCCAATTTGCCTCAGAGGGGGAAAAATTCCTTCTTGGCAATGGGAGCAGTCCCTGGATCAACTTGTACTATGAGCTATCTCCCATATCCCTGTATTCCCTCACTTGCTAAACACCATCCAACCCTTCCTTGTACCTATCTAATGTATCAGCCTGTACCCCTGATTCACTTCCCAGCTCTCCCTGTAACACCCCTTTCCCTCCTCTAATCTCATTGGCTCCCTCCTGTCTGCTGGGAGGAGCTACTGGTGAATAAAGCATCCGACCCTTCCTTGTACCTATCTAATGTATCAGCCTGTACCCCTGATTCACTTCCCAGCTCTCCCTGTAACACCCCTTTCCCTCCTCTAATCTCATTGGCTCCCTCCTGTCTGCTGGGAGGAGCTACTGGTGAATAAAGCATCCGACCCTTCCTTGTACCTATCTAATGTATCAGCCTGTACCCCTGATTCACTTCCCAGCTCTCCCTGTAACACCCCTTTCCCTCCTCTAATCTCATTGGCTCCCTCCTGTCTGCTGGGAGGAGCTACTGGTGAATAAAGCATCCGACCCTTCCTTGTACCTATCTAATGTATCAGCCTGTACCCCTGATTCACTTCCCAGCTCTCCCTGTAACACCCCTTTCCCTCCTCTAATCTCATTGGCTCCCTCCTGTCTGCTGGGAGGAGCTACTGGTGAATAAAGCATCCGACCCTTCCTTGTACCTATCTAATGTATCAGCCTGTACCCCTGATTCACTTCCCAGCTCTCCCTGTAACACCCCTTTCCCTCCTCTAATCTCATTGGCTCCCTCCTGTCTGCTGGGAGGAGCTACTGGTGAATAAAGCATCCAACCCTTCCTTGTACCTATCTAATGTATCAGCCTGTACCCCTGATTCACTTCCCAGCTCTCCCTGTAACACCCCTTTCCCTCCTCTAATCTCATTGGCTCCCTCCTGCCTGCTGGGAGGAGCTACTGGTGAATAAAGCATCCGACCCTTCCTTGTACCTATCTAATGTATCAGCCTGTACCCCTGATTCACTTCCCAGCTCTCCCTGTAACACCCCTTTCCCTCCTCTAATCTCATTGGCTCCCTCCTGTCTGCTGGGAGGGGCTACTGGTGAATAAAGCATCCGACCCTTCCTTGTATCTATCTAATGTATCAGCCTGTACCACTGATTCAGGGAGACAATTCCACATCTTCACAGCTCTCACTGCAACAAACCCCTTCCCAATATTTAGCTAGAACCTTGTTTCTTCTCCTTTTTTCTCTTCTTTTTTTTTTACATGGCCTGAGCTTTTTTACAAATACATAGGGCTATAACAGCTTAGCTTCAGTAAATACAATTTCACCAGAAATATTATCCAACTGGCTTTCTTTGAAGTCAATCATTTATTCTCTGTAGAAAAGTTCATAATTGAGCAGGTTTGATTTGGTTAATATACCCTTGTGCCTCATTGTACTTTGTCTCTAAAACATATAAACTCAATGTAGTTGTTACTTCTGAGATATTGATTCTTTGAGGTTAGTGTTTATCTTCTATATCATCAGTCGCATGAACTACAGATGAAGCCGACATTATCTCACAATGAAACCAGATTTTCCTGAGCTTTCTTTGTGTATATAAACATAGAAACACAGTTTAGCCTCAGTTTAGTTCTGACAAAATCAGAACTGTCAATAAATTTGGCCTAATCTGTAACTTCTATCAAACAGGAATGTCCATGTGTAATGACAGAAGGATTAGTACAAAGATTTAGGAATCATTCGTCCAATCCAGATTTCAGACCCATACCAGTAACTGACAGAGGGGTACAGATTATGGGAGGAGAGGAAGTCATGCTGGGGGAGAAGGTCCAACACGAATGCAGCTTTTGGTAAGTTGCATCAAGGTTTTATCTTGTGGGAATGTTACACTGACACATAAGTTGTGATCCCAGATGGACTCTGAGTGTACAAGTAATTCAGGCTTAAGTCCAAGAATATCCAAGGCAGCAAATATATATACCACTAAATCTCACCATAACTGACCTTCAATCTAGACTTGTGGCTAGTGATGTTCGGACCGGCCCGGATTTACTTGATTACCAGCCTACCTCGCTGCTTCTCTTGAGGGTCACGTCCTAGTTGAACTCTTCTGCCTGCACTCCTCACCTGCGCCATTATACTACCAGCTTCTGACTTCTGGCTTTCTCTTTTAAAGACTTGTGCCTGCCCCTATTAATGGAAGGGGGAAGTTGGGTTCAGGTGGTAGGGGGTCTGGGGGTGCAGGTCCGGGTCAGGTGAGGGTCGAGTTTTTTGCACGTCACTATTTCTGGCATATCTAAGAGATGAACTGGACATATCCTTTAAGGATGAGCCACCCTGCTCTTTTGTAACCAATCCCAACCCTGCAGTTTAGGAACTACTGCCCCATTGACAGCCTATTCTGAAAAATGAAGTGGGGGAGCTTCAGCTCATAGGGTATTCCATAGTCTCATCAGGTCCAATGTGTGGCTCATTGAATCACTCCTCTGACTTTACAAACAGCAGAAGACTTTTGGGGTTTAAGTCCCCCTTTATGGTCCAGAATTTGATCCCCCCCCCCCACGTTTATAGCAAAGTAGCAGATATCACTCTTCAATATAATAAATCAACATTTGCCCTTAAAGTTCACCCTACATGGTGTTCAGGTAGGAACCAGCGACCTACACTGATCATAAAACTCATGTGCTGCGCCAATATAAAACACATTATAGCTTTTATGGTGCTTACAGTATATTATCCAGAATGTTGTGCTCATGGCCTTTTGGGAAAACCACAAAGAAAAAAGAAAGATGATTGGCAGATAATAGTCTGTTGCAGACTTATCCAAACTTCTAATTGTTTCATATAATACAAGAGAGTTACTGGATGAGTGTTGGAAACACAACTCTTCTTCTTTTCATTGCAGCACATGTGAGAATGGCTGGATGAATTGCACCTTCTCTGCTTGTTCTGTGCATGGAGCCTTCACCCCCTGAAGTCCTTGGAGTCCTTGCTCAGTGAGCTGTGGTGGCCTTGGGAATATGACCAGGACACGACACTGTACCAATCCAACCCCAGTTAATGGGGGAAGGAACTGTGAGGGCCCCAGCGTGGACATTAAATATTGCCAAACACCAGACTGTGAAGGTACAGAGACACAACTCATTGTCACATAGACTTTCTTCTTCTCATTTATACACCACCAGTAATTCAATGCCTTTCATGTTGAGAAGTATGTAACCCTTTTTCCCCATTTTCATGGCTACTTGTAGAGTTGACTGTTATTTACTCTATGCTAAACTTTCATGGGGCAGAAAAATATTGAGTTTTAGTCAGTGGTAAAAGACAATTATTGTTAGCAGAGTGCATTGTTCCTTGAACCACTCTACATCTCCTTGTATTGCAGATATAACAAGCCCCACCATGGAACCTTTCCCAGATATCACAGGTAAAGTCACTAGATGGTGCTTGGGTGTTCCTTGCTTGTGTAATCCTCAGTCAGGGAATCTACTCCTAGGCAGAAGGCTTTGGTATCCATACCTTGAGTCATATCTACAATATCAGACTGTGGGGGTAGTGGTGGTGGGGTCCCATCTCGTAACTTTGGAAAAATCTCTCCTCCTTTTAATTCACTCTTCCCTTTCTATTTTTATTTACTCACTCTTCTCTGTCCCCTTCTCTCCTTCATATTCTCTGAATTTCCTTAGCCTTAAATGCACCAAAATATTTGAGTTAATACAGGTTGATTCAATGATTCTCAGCAGTAACAAAACAATAAATTTACACCCCTCATTAATAGGCATTCTAGACCACGACAAATACTCAACATTACCCTCGTTCTTCAGTATTATATAAAGTTTAGAGTTATACTCCACATTTTGCATTTTGAAGATAAGACTGAGCAACTGGGAAGAAATCAGAACTGAAATTGAAAATAAATAAAATATGTATTTAAGAATCTGAGTTGGATTCAGTAATCCTCCTGAATGTATTCTCCTTGAATTTTGTTTTGGGATTTACATCCTTAAACGTTCCAGCTTCTAAAGTCTTCATTAGCCAAGAAGATCATATGGAATACGATCGTATGGAATTGAGGTCTACTGGCTGGCTAGACAAGAGGGAGCTCTGGATATGCTGGTTGCTCAGTCTCCACTGTAAAGAGGATTAGCAGATTGGGCAGTAGAGAAACAGAACTTTAGTTCTGTATATGGTTAAACCACATTGCTTAACAAGAAAGCATGTCTGAGAGAAAACTATTTCATTCACCCTTTAATTAAACTGATGACCTGAGAGCAGAAAAGAGAGTCCACTAATGATGATTATAAAGGCATTAAGGATATAGTGAAAATCCTCCTCAGTCTCAGATGGCCTTTTGCATTTCAGGGTCACCAGAGGAAGGGGGTTATGGTCCCTGGTCCTCCTGGACACCATGTTCAAAGAGCTGCAGTGACAATATGTTTCCGGCAATGAAGACTCGCTCTCGCTTCTGTCTGGGTGGAAGGAATTGTACAGGGGAGTCATACCAGGAGCGAGCTTGTAACCTTCCACAATGCACAGGTCAGTAAGATATAGAGAAATGTGTGCTCTGCTATCCTTTATCCTATAATTTAGTGTCTCATACTCTTGTGGGGATTACCCTGGTGATAAAGCTCACTTTAGGTTGATCTCTTTCTCTCTGTCTGTGTCCCAGACTCCCCATTGTGTGAGGGGGAAGACTGTCATCAAAGAAACTGTTCCTGGAACCCCTGGTCAGAGTGGAGTGAATGTTCAAGAACATGTGGGGTTGGCCAGCAAACTCGTCTCCGCACTTACAACCCACCTGGAGAGAATGGCTCTTGGTGTGAAGACATTGTAACTGGGAACATGGAGAGAAGATTCTGTAACCTGCAGGCCTGTAAAGGTATTTTTCCTTTATTTGAAATATATCCAACGTAACTGCTTGAACTGGGTGAAGTCTTCAATAAGCTACATTAGTGGACTATTTACTTAGGCTTACTGCTTCCGAGCTGTCCACCATTGCTCTGGACACCATATAATTAATAGTGTGGAGGAATGTGGCTGGCCAAGCATCTTTGAAAAGGACTTAAACTCACTGCTGCCTCATCTGGGACACATTGCTAACTGAAAATATAGTACAACCTACAGTATTTCTCACATATTTGTGTATATCATGTGAAATATGAACTTCTTGCTGATCATATTTTAGTTCAGGTTTTTCCACTTTTGTGATACTATTCTACCTTAATTGCCACCTAGTCCTGCTTTCTTGCACCACTCATAACAACCCAAGTACATAATTGATCACTGTATTGCAGTGGATGGCAGCTGGTCTAAGTGGAGCCCATGGTCATGGTGTGATCGCACCTGTGGCGGAGGGAAGTCAATAAGAAGCAGAACCTGCACAAGCCCCCCACCAAAAAATGGAGGCAAGGATTGTCCTGGAGAGAAGCACCACATGCGAATCTGTAACCCTAAGCCCTGTGGTAAGGTCCCTGAGGGTGCTATAAAGTTATTAGAGGAGTTGTTTGTCCTGTGAATTCATGCTACATCTGAAAGTTGAGGGCCAATATCTCACTCATTTTCCTTCTCTGTATGTTTCAATGTAGATGAGGGTTGCCCACCAGGCATGGAGCATTTTAAATGTGCCAATAAGTGTCCACGTCACTGTTCTGATTACCAGAAGGGCATTGTATGCCAGAATGATAAAGATTGTGAAGCAGGATGCCGCTGCCCAGAAGGTGAGAAACCATTACACTGACCTGCCTAGCTCAGCCTTAATATAGGCCATGTATATCAGTTAGACTATCTGTATTCTGTTTATACTCTATTGCACAGGGCTACTGGAGCAAGATGGAGTTTGTGTCCCCATTTCTCACTGTGAGTGCACAGACATGCAGGGTCAAAGCTGGACCCCTGGCAGTTCACTGCAAGAAGACTGCAACAACTGTACCTGCTTGAATGGGCATCTTGCCTGCACCAACAACACCTGCCCACGCCTTGACTGTCAGTGGAGCCAGTGGTCCAAGTGGTCTCAGTGCAGCATAAGCTGTGGAAGCGGCACCCAAAGCCGATTTAGGTGGGACTTTTGGATGTTGAAGAGCAAGCGCTCTTTACCTTTAGCTGTGGGCAGGCCTAAAGGAACAGAATGAGATTAGAGTAGCACCTACAGTGTGTCATTGAGGTGATTCCCTCTGACACAGTCCTCTATCATGTACCAAAAAAAGGACTAAATTTGAAACAGATATATCATTGAAGGTGATAGTGGGGCATAGTAGAAGTGAGTTACCATGTGTTAAAGTTCATTGGAAGAATTATGGAAATAGACAGGAACCCCTCACAAGATGCAGAAAGATTTGTTTCTTCCCTCAGGCATCAGATTGAATTCTAGTCATTTGTTTTGGTGAATAAATGTGGCACAGTCTCCATTAGAAATAAATGAATATCATCTCCACATGTGATTACTGTATGTGTTATGCCTTAGTGTTTTGGGACATTGCAATCTGGCCAGAGTCACTTATTGGTGATCAACCCTCACTCATGCTCATTGAGCAGGCAGTGTAAATTTATCTCAATAAGTTGCCGATTGTCTTTTTTTACAGATCATCCACCTCGGGATCTCCTAAAAGGGAATGTCAGGTACCTGAGAAGCAATCTCGACCATGTTACCCTGGGATGTGCCCTGAACTTTGTCCTCACAATGGCACCAACAGGCATATTGGAGATGCTTGGCTATTAGGAGAATGTCAACAATGGTCAGTATGTGGCTACTACTAGTTCTTAGTGTCTCCTATTAAACACTAGAAGCCTACTTAGCAGCATGACCCTATACCCTTATACTGTGCTGGCCTTAAAGTTGTTTTAATATTGTGCGTGATCATATACCCTTGCACTTGTCTATATATCTTTGGCATTCTTTGCACCAGGGCATTCGATCATTCTGCTCTTCTCTAAGTCAATGGCTGAAATCATGCAGGTCATGAGGACTCCAGGAACACAGAGTGGTCTATAACCTGTTGGTTACATTATCTGGCAGCCCAGTTTGTATTTCTTGCTAATTTCATTCTCACTTAATGTTCTGTATTTGTTCTCCATCAGTATCTGCACCCCAGAGGGAAATTACTGCCAGGACATCGAATGCAGAGGTATGGGACTGAGTGGCTCCTCACTAGGGGTTTCATTGGTTATGTGCCAATGAAAGTACAATGATAATGTTTGGCGAACGCCATGCAAAATACAAAGTAGAGTATTGTGGTTATTCTCCCCAGAATAGATCAACTACTTCTCTAATCCCTGTTACTGATGATATCCTTGTCAGGGGGGTTCTTTGTAGTACAATGGTTTATTTCCATGGGTCTTTAAACTCACACAAGGTACATAACCTTATGTACCTTATGTGCAAACCTTTAACATAATTCCTTATCCTTGTTGCAGTATATTGTAACACGTCTTGGCACCACGACTCAATCTTCTGAGCATACCTAGGTCTGGGACAGTAACACGGTCCCTAAATTCATACCACTCATATCACAAAGTGTTGTGTTCCATATTATTATCATCAGGTATTTATGTCCAAATTCCTACCACTCTCTAATAGGAGTAGGTCTTTTCCACCAGTATATTCAAATACAGACTGAAACCTGGGCAACTTATTACAACCAAGGAGATGGTATTAAACTAGAGAAATAAGAGTTGTGTTTAGGGTGCAATGAATAGTTTAATGGTTTAGGAGGTAACGTTTAGTTGGAGTAGGAAGGTGCTTTACAGAAGACATATCATATTTAGTGAAGGGCTGGTGGGCACCTTGGCACAAGGGGACAATTGAATTTATTCGAAATAGTATCAATAGTCTGTATGGATAATGGCAGAGTTGGGTGTATAACATCATTGGGTGTAAGCAATGGAAATATTTGGAAGGAATGGTGTGTACCAATAATGTGAATTAATGTGTATAAATAATAATATTTCCATCTAGTCTCCTTAATATCCAATTGGGAGAACATTACACTGGACTAGAAATAAAATAGTAAGACCATTGCAAGTCCAAAACAATCAACCTTTGTTTCACTTCTATTAGTGGATGGAAATTGGACTCCATGGTCCCCGTGGTCCGATTGTCAGGTCACATGTGGTCCAGGCATTCAGATCCGCACAAGGGCCTGCATCAATCCTCCCCCAAGAAACAATGGTTCAAACTGCATAGGACCAGACACAGAGACACAGGAATGTTCCAACAGACCTTGTGAAGGTGAGAAGCAATTATGAACCAGTAGTAACTCTACTCATTTGAACAGTTCTTTGTCTCTAGATTACACCCCCTGTTGCCTTCATGCAAGGGGAGAAACAAGGCAGGGGGAAGTTATCAGGTGACCTCTTAATATTTCAGGTAGTGGCCTGTGTGACTGGTCTGAGTGGAGCCCCTGTTCCAAAACATGTGGCATTGGATTAAGGAGTCGGACATGGAGATGTGACTGTCCTGTTGCTGAATACTCAGAAGAGCCCTGCAATACCACTGAGGTTGTGGAGACATCGGCCTGCTACATTCAGCCGTGTCAAGGTGGGTGCTCCTCAGAAAATGCCCTCATCAGGAAGAAGACAGGAAGGGTCAGAGGCAAAAGTGGTTGAAATATGTTGTAGGATATAAGGGACACTGATTGGAGAGGAATTGGATTTTGATTTTTGCTTATCCCTGAGATAGCAAGCTTATCGACTTACTTCTATTCTTTACTTGAAATGTCCTGATCCTTCTGGGCTGACACTTCCCTAAGTGCTTCATATTCCACCTTACTTCTCATTCACAGGAGCCCTGTGTCATTCACTTACTTTATTTTCTTCTATATTGCTGTGGTTAGTCGCCCATCTGGACTACCCATTCCCTAAGTGCCTGAGATAAAGCAGTTTACTATGTCTATTCTAGGCTTTCTCCAGAAATACTTTCTTTCTGCAGGATAACTAGACAGTTCTAATCTGCTTTCATTTCAGGAAGTTGCCTTTGGGGCCCCTGGAGTGAGTGGACAAATTGTTCCTGTCATTCTCTGCTGCAACACCGTTTCAGGGAGCAGAAAGGCCTCACCTTCAGAGGAGACACCTGTGAGGAGCTTGGGACTGAATCAAGACTGTGTAACCTGTCTGATTGCTCCGGTGAGCCTTTATTCAACCTCTGGCAGTGGGACATACTCTACAATTCTTCCCAGTAGCTGTATTTTTTCTATTATTTACTATAAATGAGTGACACTTGTCTCATGTCTGTATTTCCATCTTAATGAATCAATCACCCTTGGAATTGTTTTGTAGAGTCCAGCTGCCTCCCTCCATTTCAGTTCAATTCCTGTGGATCTGCCTGTGAGGGACTTTGCTCTTCCAGACGCCAACCAGAGATTTGTCGTGATGCACCCGGGTGCCAGGCTGGCTGTTACTGCCCACAGGTAATTCACAAAGGGTGGCCAACGATGGTGCAATCATTGCAGTCACTTAGCCCTAATGCTGCAGTGTTTAACCCCACTGATTTACTAAGAATGGGTGGCAGAAGAACTGCCCTTAAGGTGGTGTAATACAAGAACTGAACATTTATCAGGAATGGTTGAAGACACATAATCAGTAGTGAAGCAGACTTGTGGTATGGGCTGCTCCAGTCCAGTTCTTGGTTCAGATTAGTGACCATGCTGTAGTGTAGATACTGACATTAGTAAGAGTTTATTGAAGACACCCTAAGTATCTGTCGGTCTGGTCCATGCTACACAAGAGGCAATTTTTCTGCTGATGCAGCCCGCAGGTAAGTCACATTCAAGGGAGAATAATATAACGTTTGGGAGTTCCCCTGAATAGAGCAAATGTTCTTCCAGTTTGAGAGGATCCAGCTGAGTATCTTATTAGGGTCTGGTTATAGGACAAGTCGGGTGCCATAGAGTCAGTCTCACTGGGATATAGTCACCAGTAAAGGAAGTACAGTTAGATGGTTACCAAGAATTAAGAATTGTGATGCAAACACGAATACTGAAACAGGGAACGAGAGGCTTGGGGATAACAGAAATGGGAGGGATCTCAGTGGATCAGGATGTAACTATGGAAATGGTCATGGTTGGTTAAAAATGTCCTGGATTTGTTTATAAAATATAATAAGCAGTTGCATTGCTTTTAGTTTATATAACTCAGAATGGATTTTCTGTTGCAAACTTCAGGGAATGCTGGAGCAGAAGGGGGATTGTGTCCCTCAGTCTGAGTGCGGCTGTGTGTACATCTCACCAACAGACAGTGCAACTTCACCCGACACCCTGTTTCTCCCTCCAGGACAGAGTGTGAGCTTAGGATGCAGAGAGTGGTGAGTCCCAACAGACAAGGTCTAAGTCTCTGGTTAAAAATAGCTATTTATTAAGTAGATTATATTTATGCCGGTGGCACAACTGTGTGTGGTGTTTCTCATATTTACAAAAACACTGTGGTTTATATATCAACACTGGGCAAATTTGCCTGTGGGCAGTAACCCATAGCAACCAATCAGTGATTGCACATGGATAAATGTGCCCAGTGTTGATAAATTACCCCACTGTATTGCCATCGTCAGGCATCATCTCTTTCATCTAGTAATGGCACTAAGCTGCAGATATTATTTATTCCTTATTATCCATTTGGGAATGTTCACAGACTTCTTCATTTTAGCTGTAGCCACTCATTGTTATAACTGCTTCATCCTGATATTGTGTCATTATCATTGCAGTATCTGCCAGCAGGGGGAGCTACAGTGCGACAGGACTAACTGTCATGGTAAGTGATACCAACAAGGGGCTAGGACTTTAGCAATAGTTGGGGGCATGAAGTTGCACAGCCAAACTGCATAAAATGAAATGTAAAGTCTAAAACCAATGTGGATATATAAGTCTAGACTTGCTCTATGGCAACCATTAGATTTAACTAGAGGAAGCGTCTCCTGGTTAAGAAAATACCTTCCGAGCACCTGAGAGTGTCGTGAGGCATCTGATCTGCTGCCTTGGGCAGTTAACTCCCAAGAACCAACGACGAGTGAGAAGTTGTCTTCTGATTTGTGCAAAGGGAACTCACTGGAACCAAACAAAGTCTCCTCCAGCCTTAGTCAAAGTCCTCTTGTCACCTACAAAGTATTTATGTATATGGATGGATCATGCCACCTATAAGATGCCTGTGTCTACTTGTGTTTTAGAAGAAGCATTACTGAGCGAGTGGTCTGAGTGGTCTCCATGCAGCCCCTGCCTGCCCTCTGCCCCCTTCTCTCAACAAAATGCCTCCACCACACCAACAATGTTCTCAGTTCAGCAACGTCACAGGCTCTGCCTCAACTCCCACACTGGATTCCCATGGAGTGGCCCCTCAGCTGTTTGTGCTGGAGAACTCATGCAGGAGAGAGACTGTCCAGATAAGGGGGTCTGTGAAGGTACAGAATTGTTTCCCTTTACTGATGGGGGAATCAGTTTGCTTGTGGGCTTTTATTTGGTTGCAACAGTTATGGGCTAAGTGAGAGTATATGACTACTGCATGAGGGACTGTGGGGGTCTTAATTGGCTGATTGACCCAGTAATTGAGTATGGAAATGTAAATTGGATGGGGTTAGTGTAGAGTGTTATAGAGTACTGTATATTAGTTACCTGAGCAAAGGAATAAATAATTAAGTATATGTGCATTAATTAGCAAAGTGATTGGGAACATGAATACATATTTTACTGACAGAGTTAGTTCCATTGGGAGTGTATATAAGTATAAATGAGGTTGGATCCATTGGAAGTGTATGTGAGCAATAATTATTACACTATTTATGTGCCAGGGCCAGTTTGGGGTAAATAACTGGGTTCTTTGTATGTGCCCCAGATCTCTGTGTATGGAGCATGTGGGGAGAGTGGAGCCCATGCCGGGAGCCTTGCAGTGGGGGTTTCCGTGTCCGATGGCGCCATGTCCATCACCAAGTTGGGGGTAAAGTCTGCCAGGGCCCAAAATTCCAATCCCAGAGCTGTAATACTGCAGCATGTCCAGGTATGTACCTTGGGAATTTGGAACTTACTGGGTGTTCATTGCAAGGTTCCTCCTGCCCATATACATTTCTTTCCAGGTGAGGAGTGTGAGGATCGTGGGAAAGCCTCCAAGATGTCTTGTGCCAACCAGTGCCCACGAGCTTGTACTGACTTATGGGAACATGTGGAATGTCTGCAGGGCCAGTGCAGAACTGGTGAGTTCCTGATCCAGATTGTTCATAAAAATGTGTCTCTGATTCACAACATTTCACAATCTGCCTCCTGTGCTAATCTCCTCCCGTGTGGTGGATATATTTAGGCTGCCGGTGCCCAGAAGGGTGGCTTCTGCAGGACAAGAGGTGTGTGCCCATCTCAGACTGCAGGTGTGGTATGCCCACAGCTGATGCCACCATAGAGTATGAACCAGGTGATGTGGTTCAAGTGGACTGCAACAATTGGTAGGTTCTCATTTCTCCTCCATCTTGTCCTCCCCATTTCCAACCCATATGATCTCCACTTCCCAATGTCCATGCCTTGCACCAGAATATCACATTTTCATTCTCTGAATCCTATTGATTCATACAAGAGCAGAAACCCTCTCTGCTCCACTGTTCAGACTGATCCCAGTTATTGCCCCTGTACCTGTATGAGTAACTATGGCACCAGGAACAAGTGAAGCCTAATTTGAGAGACTTGTTTTCCATGTCTCTAGCACATGTCTGAATGGGACCTTCACTTGCACCAATTTGAGCTGTCCATCCTACGGAACCTGGACTGAATGGAGCACCTGCTCTGTGAGCTGTGGTGGAGGCCACAGGCAAAGGAGTCGCATGTGTTTGCAAGAAGCAGCTGAGGGGGTCCCTTGTGGTAGTGAGACCCAAGAGGTGGAGGAGTGTAACACCCTTCCCTGCCCAGGTACAGCATTGGGTAGTATTAGGGATATTGTTTGGACATTTAATGGATCATTCCATACTACTGAGCCCTACATGGTGGGTATTGGACTTTCCAACTCAAATCAGTGGTGTAGTAACTAGCTACTGCTTTGGTTCCAGCTGACTGTGAGCTGAGCGAGTGGTCAGAATGGAGTGAGTGCAGTGCCAGCTGTGGGGGAGGAATATCCGAGAGAAACAGAGTGGTCCTGGAACCAGGTGATCCTGGTGGAAATCCCTGTCCCTCCCCGCTTCTCCTGCACAGATCCTGCAACTCCCACAACTGCACTCCAGGTACAGAGCCAAGATAACTGTAATAACCTGGAAAGGTTCACACGGCTCAGAGGGTGGGAATTCCTTCTGTTCTTGATTCTTTTTTTTTTTCATTCGAAGCCAAAATCATTGTAGACTTTTCAGATTCTATTATTATGCCATACATAACATCAGTGGATAATATTTATTGAAGGATTCATGGGCCCCATAGAGATGTTTCCTCTATTATCAAGAACAGGAATCTAATCAAGAGAGTTGACATTATAGGGTTATTTTGCTCATCCCAAATCCTTTTTCTCTAGAGTGTCCAGGAGACCAAGTGTACAGTGATTGTGCCAATGTGTGCCCTCAGACATGTGCTGATCTCCGGCCTGACACAGAATGTTTGAACCAAACCTGTGAGCCGGGATGTTCTTGCCCAGTGGGACAGGTAAGTAGCTCTGGTACATATACTAGAACTGACTGGCCACACAGCGAATGGGCCATAGTACTGAAGTAATGGGGTGTTGGGAAGCAGCCAGTTATCTCAAGTTTACTGGCAGTCAGTCTGCAAGTGTCAGTTCTCTATGGGCAAATAAGATGGCCTAGATCCTTGGAAGGGTAGAACCTAGGCATGCAGACCTTTAAGGAGAGTTGTGCTTTCAATATTCTACAATAAATACCTTTATTAAACCTTTATTACTAAAACCTGTTGTAGGGGTGGTTAATCATTCATTTTTGTTTATTGTATATTAATGGGTGGCAAAGTGAAGGGGAGTGAGTGGAACAACAGTAAGTCCAGCCCTGCTTATATAATGACACTCAAGTCACTAGAGCTAGAAGAGGTGCTGGGTCAGCTGAGCCCAAGCTGATTTGTATGATACATGTTGGCACTCTCACCACTATACAAATGTGTTGCAAGGAATACCAGTGGTGCCAGCCATTCCTTCCAGCTTCCAGCTTTTGTATCTCTAGGTACTGCTCAATGGCACATGTGAACCCCCAGAGAACTGCACCTGCTCCCTGCAACCAACTGCCAGCATGCCCTGGGCTTCCAACCTCACTCTGGAGGAGAGAATGAAGGAACACCAAGCTGGCACTGCCATCTACCACCAATGTAACAGCTGGTAAGGAGCTGGGTGTCAGCCTGTAAAGTGATGGCACTTATATGTACAGTCATCTACAAGTGAGAGAGGGAGGTAACAGAATGGGCATGGGCACAACCTTCCAGGGCAAAGTATAGCTCATTAGCCTTTCTGCAAGTATAAATGAGTTTTATATATATATATATATATATATATATATATATATATATATATATATATATATAGATATATATATATATATATATCCAACTTTCGTTAAGCGTCCACACTCAGGTGATCTTTGGGGTGCACGGTCAATTTCTTAGACACATGATTCAATTAAGGAATAAATCATCCCAGGACCAGCACTTCCCTTTGTGAAATACAACTTTTATTTAAATACACATATTTGTGTCCAACGTCTCTGTCCTTGTTAGGACCTTTATCAAGGATCAACCAATGTGCAAAATCAGCCGTAAATAGTGTTAACAATACAAAAAACGCCCCAATGACATCATAGTGTTAGCAATTATTGACCAATAAAATTCTTTCTTAGGAAATGTTCCTTTTTCACTTTGGTGTATTTGTTCACTGGGTCTCAGGGGCTTAATTGGTCTTTTAAATCCCTTGCCCTTGAATAACTAAATTTTGGTTTTTAGGGACTTTTTTTTGCCAGTTTGAAACTGTTATGATTTTTCTTATGTCTTCCAGTGTCTGCCACATGGGGGCATTTATCTGTACCCAGGACAATTGCAATGGTAAGTGACAGTTACTAGGACTGGCTTCTGAATCATCCCATTTCTTCCTTCATTTAATTGTCACTGAATTATCCCTTATCACATCATGTTCCTCCTGAAAACCCCAAAATGAATTTGTGGATGGGGTGGTGGTAAACAAACCAGCTCTGAGCTTAGCCATTAAAACCAATGAATGCAGTTGGTGCAGGGGTTAATGATGGAAAGCTAAAGATTGAGTGGTTCATATAAAGTCAAACAAGGATGGGGGGGGCTATAATTCATTCCAACAGGGAAAAGGACTAGAATGTAGCAAAGTGTCTCAGCCATATATTATATGTTCCTATAGTCCATCCATATACTGTACTGAATATTACGGTTAATTACCATGGGCAGTCTCATCTATTTAGTAGAACAATAGCTGCCCCCATCATAGGGAGATGCTTGATAGGATTTATAACCCCGCCCCCAGTAACAAGACTTTATTTGCATATAACGGAGCCCTCCTTTCCCTGCAGTGGACTGCCAGTGGTCTGATTGGTCAGAGTGGTCTCCTTGCACAGTGACGTGTGGCACCGGGGTTCAGATCTCACAGAGATATCAAGTCCAACAACGACTGTATGAGGGTCACGAATGTTCTGGTTCTTCAACTCGTCACAGGCCATGTGCTCAAGCAGACTGTGGTGAGTACAGAATATGCACTACACTACTCACTCACACTCAATAAGTGCACTAACTAATGCTCTCCGTATTAGCGACTCCTGCCAGTGTGGCATAGAGAAAGTTGGCACATGGGTAAGATAAGGGCATAACATTGTACACTGCTTTGTTGAGTGTCACTCAAGAAGCACATAGAATGTGTATACCCTAGTAATGCTTTTTTCTTTGTAACCTGCTGTTTGGGCACAGATTGCCCTGTTGGCGAGAGCTGGAGAAGACCTTCCCATGGTACAGAGTTATGTGAGCGGACTTGCCAGGAAGTGTATGAGGGGCCACAGAGAAACTGCAATGGCACAGAGGGCTGTGTGTGTGAGCCTGGGGGCTACCGGAGTGTGAGTGGGATCTGTGTCACCGCTGCTCACTGTGAGTGTCAACACCAAGGGCAGATCTACCTGGTGAGTAAACACTCCCACTACACCCATAACTTTTCACTCTCATTTCTTATTTCTTCAGTGACAGCTTGGGCTCAGTTGACATTTTTTTGGTGCTTTAATCAATTTTTGTCAAGCCCATATTTTCTGGGTTCTGTCCGTTTTATTTCAAGCATTAGGCCAATTTTTTCTCACAAAACTTGTTTGAGGGCCAGATTATATTAAAATGACAATGGCATACAATGAAATCTATGGAGCACTAGAGTAGAATGAGGCCATAAAAATCCATGAACTACATAAAATCTAAATCTAGCAGGCAGATCTCCAGGTGGACAGTCCTGATCTAGACAGAATAGGGGGCCTATATCAATATTTTCATCCACTGGTAAATTGCCCCCAAAAACTGAATTACTGCATTATGCCTACTAGAATATAGAACCTATAGTTGCTAGAACTACAGGATCATAGAGATTGTCATGTTGATGGAGAAGGGGTTTATGACTTTGCTCTAACTGTACCCTCACTCTTACTGTCTGTTTCTTGCAGCCGGGTACTGAATGGCAAGATGGGTGTGAGACATGTCGCTGCGTAAATGGGCTGAGAGAATGCACAGCTGGATGCCCCCCTGTACACTGCCTGGAGGTAACTAGTCTCCCCTGGTCCTTATTACCCCTCACACCGTCTGTAAGATACACCAGTATCCTCCAATCAGAAATCTACTGCTTTGACGCAAGTAGAGCTGGTGATTAATACACAGACATTGACATTAGATATAAGGTTTCATATGGTCTTTAGGAGACATGTCCAAGGAATGGTGGGGTCAGATATCTGTGTATCAAACATAATCACTGTTTCATCAATCAGTCACATTTCAGTTGGTTTGCCTCAAGCAGATGAGACTATCTGATGGTGTAGAGTAAATCTGGCCATAGACATGAAAATATATCCTTATGTAACGCTTGTTCATTGCAATCCCCCCACCATTCAGATTAAATAACGTAGTACAAAGAACAAATCACATGATGCTCGGGCCATTAATTGACAGACAGCAATAGTAGGAAAGTTACCTCCCGACAAATAGTACTGACAGTCTTCCACTGATATGGTCAGATAGACAATACATGCAGAGATATTATCAGTAGCCAACAGGTAAGAAAAATGTCAGGACGATCCACATATGATCCGAAAATCTCAGGAACTTTAATTTTATACAATGGTATCTTTGTGTCTATGACCAGTTTATGTCTTCACGTTTGCTCAGCTTTAGAGTTTATAGGAACCTGTGACTATGAGGGATTCTAGAAGAAACTGTAGAGCATGGGTGAGGGTATCTAGAGGAGGTTATAGAGCATGGGTGAGGCATTCTAGAGGAGGTTATAGAGTATGGGTGAGGGATTCTAGAAGAGACTATAGAGCATGGTGAGGGATTCTAGAGGAGGTTATAGAGCATGGGTGAGGGATTCTAGAGGAGGTTATAGAGCATGGGTGAGGGATTCTAGAACATGGGTGAGGGATTCTAGAGGAGGTTATAGAGCATGGGTAAAGGATTCTAGAAAAGGCTGTAGAGCATGGGTGAGGGATTCTAGATGAGGTTATAGAGCATGGGTGAGGGATTCTAGAAGAGGTTATAGAGCATGGGTGGGGGATTCTAGAGGAGCTTATAGAGCATGGGTGAGGGATTCTAGAGGAGGTTATAGAGCATGAGTGAAGGATTCTAGAGGAGGTTATAGAGCATGGGTGAGGGATTCTAGAGGAGGTTATAGAGCATGGGTGAAGGATTCTAGAAGAGACTATAGAGTATGGTGAGGGATTCTAGAGGAGGTTATAGAGCATCTAGAGGAGGTTATAGAGCATGGGTGAGGGATTCTAGAAAAGGCTGTAGAGCATGGGTGAGGGATTCTAGAGGAGGTTATAGAGCATGGGTGAAGGATTCTAGAGGTGGTTATAGAGCATGGGTGAGGGATTCTAGAGGAGGTTATAGTGCATGGGTGAGGGATTCTAGAGGAGGTTATAGAGCATGGGTGAGGGATTATAGAGGAGGTTATAGAGCATGGGTGAAGGATTCTAGAAGAGACTATAGAGTATGGTGAGGGATTCTAGAGGAGGTTATAGAGCATCTAGAGGAGGTTATAGAGCATGGGTGAGGGATTCTAGAAAAGGCTGTAGAGCATGGGTGAGGGATTCTAGAGGAGTTTATAGAGCATGGGTGAGGGATTCTAGAGGAGGTTATAGAGCATGGGTGAAGGATTCTAGAGGTGGTTATAGAGCATGGGTGAGGGATTCTAGAGGAGGTTAAAGGGCACTGGTCAGGATGATCCACACATGATCCGAAAATCTCAGGAACTTTAATTTCATACAATGGTATCTTTGTGTCTATGACCAGTTTATGTCTTCACATTTGCTCAGCTTTAGAGTTTATAGGAACCTGTGACTATGAGGGATTCTAGAAGAAACTGTAGAGCATGGGTGAGGGTATCTAGAGGAGGTTATAGAGCATGGGTGAGGCATTCTAGAGGAGGTTATAGAGCATGGGTGAGGGATTCTAGAAGAGACTATAGAGCATGGTGAGGGATTCTAGAGGAGGTTATAGAGCATGGGTGAGGGATTCTAGAGGAGGTTATAGAGCATGGGTGAGGGATTCTAGAACATGGGTGAGGGATTCTAGAGGAGGTTATAGAGCATGGGTGAGGGATTCTAGAAAAGGCTGTAGAGCATGGGTGAGGGATTCTAGAAAAGGCTGTAGAGCATGGGTGAGGGATTCTAAAGGAGGTTATAGAGCATGGGTGAGGGATTCTAGAAGAGGTTATAGAGCATGGGTGGGGGATTCTAGAAGAGACTGTAGAGCATGGGTGAGGGATTCTAGAGGAGGTTATAGAGCATGGGTGAGGGATTCTAGAGGAGGTTATAGAGCATGGGTGGGGGATTCTAGAAGAGACTATAGAGCATGGGTGAAGGATTCTAGAAGAGACTATAGAGCATGGTGAGGGATTCTAGAGGAGGTTATAGAGCATCTAGAGGAGGTTATAGAGCATGGGTGAGGGATTCTAGAAAAGGCTGTAGAGCATGGGTGAGGGACTCTAGAGGAGTTTATAGAGCATGGGTGAGGGATTCTAGAGGAGGTTATAGAGCATGGGTGAAGGATTCTAGAGGTGGTTATAGAGCATGGGTGAGGGATTCTAGAGGGGGTTAAAGGGCACTGGTGAGGGATTCTAGAGGAGGTTATAGAGCATGTGTGAGGGATGCTAGAGGAGGTAATAGAGCATGGGTGAAGGATTCTAGGGGAGGTTATAGAGCATGGGTGAGGGATTCTAGACAAATAGAACATAACATGTGTAGAGCTGTGAGAGTTGTATTATGGAGTTTTCGAGTACCAGTAAGGGATCATGAAGGGACTAGATCACTGCTACAAGACCTTTAGACCATTATGGTGGTGTGTAGAACCACTTTCAGATACACAGCCATGAACACATAATTCATTCCTCTCTATAGAGGTCATTGTGTGACAGTTCTGTATGTTTGCCCACTATAAATATAAACATCTCTTATACAGGGGGAGGTGAAAGTGCAGGAGCCAGGAGAATGTTGCCCTGTGTGTAGAAGAGAGATACAAGGTAAGGGCCACAGTCACCTCTGTATTTGCATGTATGTGTTTCTATGCAGGGTGGGACTCACCTTTTATAGCACCCATGACCAAATTTGTTAGGATGTCTCCACTCTTCTGCAGGTTGGTGGGGCCCATTATTGTCTGTGTTATCCTGCTTAGTTTCTACTTACATTCCTCTGTCTCAATTATAGCAGCACAGCTCTGAATTCCAGACCACACAAGGGGAGGGACATTCTGTAATATGGGTGGGGCTAATTGTAGATGTGGGCATGGTCAGAGAAGGCGTGGGCATGGCCTGTGTTTATATACTGGCAGTCATATTAGGAATGAGGCTAAAGTAATAATATGAGATATATATGGTTGGCTTGTGTTTTCTATAACCAGATGAGCCAACAGCCATTTGTCAACTTCACAAGGAGATAAGAAACATCACCAAGGGCCCCTGCCACCTGGACCAAGTGGAAGTCAGCTTCTGTAGGGGCCAATGTCTGTCCTGGACCAATGTCCTTCCTGAGGTGGGTCACCCACTAACACTGCCCATCTCCTATTCCATCCAACATTCATTTGTACTACAGGACCTATACTAGCCATGCTGCTGCTTTATCTTCATAGAATTCCTTGATCTCCAGAAGATTCCACATAGGGAGAGAGGGAAAGTGCAATACAGTTCCATTACTACAGGGAACATTATAATGATAAGAAATTATGTATTATATTCCTGTCTCCAAAGCACATGCTTTATATAATATTTTAATAGGTGGAAAATGACCCCTTTATACCCTGGTGTTGGTCTGTGTTTCCAGCAGTTCTACACTGAGTTGCACATGACTTGCTGTTACATTACTGTGCCTGATGGTGGCGCTGTTTCCCTCCCACAGGAGCCCTATCTACAGACCGTTTGTGACTGCTGCAGTTACAGGTTGGACCCAGTGAGCCCAGTGAGAATCCTGAACCTTCAGTGTGAAGATGGTGAGACAGAACCAGTGGTACTGCCTGTGATCCACAGCTGTGAGTGCAGCAGCTGCCAAGGTAAGTGGCCACCATTCTTCAAATGTCACCACTGAGCACTTATATTTATTGTATATGCAATCAGTTCCCACACTCCCACGTATGGGCACATCTCAAATTATCTGTAACTATCACTATATCCCTATACTGCTCCCTCCATGCCCCCTAATAATGATAATTCCTTCATTCTCTTCTAGGTGGGGATTTCTCCAAGCGCTGAGTGAACCCCCCCCCAATCTCTGAGCTCATCCTGCACCCGCCTGTAAATATTCACCCCTCTCATGTGCCGCTGAGTGACCCACATTGCACTGCCTTTTGTACTGTATATAAATGTGACCAATAATAAAGTGTGTTTTGGCAACAGCTCCACTCTGGTCTGTAGCCCCTCAACTACTTCTCACTGTGAATCCAGTTTCCTGAGTCTGCTCTCATGGGGACCAGTTTGGATAGGGAAATTAGAAAAGGGTCCCTAATGTATTATGTAACGGCTTAAGGAAACAAAATGCTGGTCAATACCTTGTAACAGTGTCACGAGACTGGCTTTAGGGCAGTGACAACTCCCTGGAACTCCCGGTAGAGCAGGTGTTACATGCAGGGCTGGTCTTACCAACTGCGGGGCCCAATTGGAGCAACTTTGGTGGGGCCCCCCAAATTTAAAGAGCCAGTAACTTTTTCTAGTAGACTTGGGGGCACATTTACTTAGCTCGAGTGAAGGAATAGAAGAAAAAATACTTTGAATTTCGAACGTTTTTTTGGGCTACTTCGACCATCGAATTGGCTACTTCGACCTTCGATTCGAACTTAAAATCGTTCCACTATTTCGACCATTCGATAGTTGAAGTACTGTCTTTTTAAAAAAAAAACTTCGACCCCCAAATAAAACCTACCGAACCTCAATGTTAGCCTATGGGAAAGGTCCCCATAGGCTTTCTAAGCTTTTTTTGATCGTAGGAATTTCGTTCGATCGATGGATTAAAATCCTTCGGATCGTTAGAACGGATTGCGGTAAATCCTTCAACTTCGATATTCGAAGTCAAAGGATTTAACTTTGACAGTCGAATATCGAGGGTTAATTAAGTAAATGTGCCCCTTGATATATGATGATCTAAATTACAGAAAGATCAGGTAACTGGAAAATAGCAGGTCCCAAGCATTCTGGATATTTTAAATTCTCTATATTTTACATAAAGGAAATTACAATTTTCCCCAAAACTACTCTATACAAACACAATATTTCTCATTGTTTTCTGGCAATGTGAAAACTTATTCAGATGACAGCTTACTTTTAGAGTTAGAAAGGTATCAAAAATAAACTGTATGCAAAACAACACTGAGCATAATCCATTTCTCAAAAGAGCAAACAGATATTTTTTTATACTCAGTTTTGAAATCTGACATGGGGCTAGACATTTTGTCAATTTCCCAGCTGCCCCAAGTCATGTGACTTGTGCTCTGATAAACTTCAATCACTCTTTACTGCTGTACTGCAAGTTGGACTGATATCACCCCCCCCAGCAGCCAAACAAAAGAACAATGACATGATAGCAGCTCCCTAACACAAGATATCAGCTGCCTGGTAGATCTAAGAACAGCACTCAATAGTAAAATCCAGGTCCCACTGAGACACATTCAGTTACATTGAGAAGGAAAAACAGCAGCCTGCCAGAAAGTATTTCTCTCCTAAAGTGCAGGCACAAGTCACATGACTGGGGGCAGCTGGGAAATTGACAATATGTCTAGCCCCATGTCAGATTTCAAAATTGAATTTAAAAAAATCAGTTTGCTCTTTTGAGAAATGGATTTCAGTGCAGAATTCTGCTGGAGGAGCACTATTAACTGATGTGTTTTGAAAAAGACATGTTTTCCGATGACAGGATCCCTTTAAGTATGTGATTAAAAAATGACCTGTTGGGGGGGCTAATCACAACATGTTCGTCTCCTATCTCATTTTAGCTCACAATGCTGCGCCTTCCTCCACTAACAATCTGCTTCCCCATCTACCCATGCCTTAACCCCTTCGGCTCAGCTCTGCTTATTGGCTTTGCGGGGCCCAGGCACAAATACTTTAGGGGAAACTAGTTTTGCTTTATATTGGTTTGGCGGTGGGACCTCAAATTCAGCTCCAGCCTCCAGGGCAGGAGGAGCTGAGTCTGACGCGCGCCTGTTCAGAAACTCACTCAGAGTGAGACTCGGAGACTCGGAGCTGTTCTGTTCCTGCTGCAGTCTGCTGTGGGCGGGATTTGCGGGAGGCTGTAGTATTACAGCCAGGCGGTGGTAACGGTCCCATGCATGACGTCGCGTCACGTCGCTCCAGGCTCCAGCGAAGTCGCGTCACGTTGCGCTGGTGACGTCGCGTAGGCGATGTTTCGCCGGCGACGTCACACTCGGCGTGGACGATGGGTGCGGGGCCCCCATTGATGCGGGGCCCAATTGCGACCAATCGGCCCAATCGGCCTAAGGCCGGGCCTGGTTACATGTGACTCCTCTCTCAGTAGAACTTTCACTGTACTGGTGGAGGAAGGGTTATAACCAATTTGTTTTGCAGCATTATTCAGTAATTTGGTTCCCCCGACCTGCCACTAACCATTCAGATCAAAGTCTTACCATTCAAGACAAATAAAGTAGTTAAAGAACAGATCAGCAATGTTCTGCCCCTGACAGCAATCGTACGATATCTATGTCCAACCAAAGCTAGTGACAGTCTCCCACTGAAAATCCTACGATCGGCAATACACGCAGAGATATTATCGGCAGCCGACAAAAAATTTCTAACCTGTCCGATCGACCAAACGATCGGATGAAAAATGTCGGGACTCTCCACACACGGTCTGAAAATCGTACGAATTGAGCATTCCTACGATCGGATCTTTGCGTCTATGGCCAGCTTAACTGAACTCCTTGTTGGAGCCTCTGACTGCTCTACTAACCAGCCTCATCTTGTCGCTCTCTCTTTGAGTGACTATTTCACATCTTTCCTGGCACTTACTGCTCCTATACTGAAACCTAACCCAGTCCCAGGCCCTTTAGCACACACACACACATACAAACACACACACACATACAAACACACACACATACAAACACACATGCACATACAAACACACACACATACAAACACACATGCACATACAAACACACACACATACAAACACACATGCACATACACCACTTCCTCCAGCAAGAGGGAAACCCAAATAGACCAAGCACAGGTGGGCAGGGCCAGATTTGCAATGAGGGTGCCTCCCTCCCAAAGGATCACTCACACCCTTTCTTCAAACGTGAGCACTAGTGCCTAGTGGCTAGTGCTCCGGAATTAAACAAATCAATTGTGTGTCTGGCTGGCATGCCGCCCCTTAATTTATGCTGCCCTGGGCCCGGCCCTTTTGTGGCCCCACAAATCCGGGCCAACACGTGGCCTTCCCTTTCAATAAAGTGGGGAATTAAGGGGTCTTCTAATGTCTTGATAGTAGTGATGACTGAATCTGTCCCATTTCACTTCGCCTACAAATTTGTAAAACTGCTGAAAATGTTTCTAAACGACATACATAGGTATTGGTCTATGGGTATTTTTTGTACTTAAATAAAAATTATACTTTAACTTAGCCTTTTGAGTGCTCCCACAACCCCCTATTATTGTATATTTTGGTGCCACCTTGTTTATGCTTTGGGGCTACCAATAATAATGTTTTCCTTAGTTTCAAGTCTAGTTGACTGTGTTGGGCTTTGTTTCAAAATATGCAAACTGGTGTTAAAATCCACTGAATTGCATTGGAGTCAATGGGAAGAGCAATTCACATGCCAGTTTCATTCAGTATACTGCTACACAAATGCCCTACATTATTCGTGAGCCTCCAATCTATTAGGCTACATGTGCTTTATCATTAGAAAAACAGGCTCCCATTTGCCAATTTTTTAAAAACATGTCTGTGATTTTATCTCTGGTTGACTGGTAATGGTATCTACTACTACACTTACATTAGTAACTATGCTGCTGTTAAAGCACAAAGTACCATCTATAGTTTATATATTACTAATAACTTAAAAAACAGGCATAACTAATAATACATCTAAACAGATAATATCTGGGTGCTTTGTATCCTACATTAAATGAATGAACCATATATTTATGTATATGTCCTTATACAGACAGTGGAATGGCTCAAAATCCCATTGTGGAAAGAGAGGAGAAGGATAAAATGATGCCTGGTGTATTTTTGATGCAGATTTGCAAAAATTTTCACTGCCAGTGACATGCGGAAATTAGCAGCAAATCTATACATGAGCATAATGCAACTACTGATGCAGGGTTCACGCAAGAGTAAATTCAAAATAGACTAGAACATGTAAAGATATCAAAAAGCTCTGGGACCTGACAAGTTTAGCCCTGTGATTGCCAAACCTCTTTACTTATTTTTTCAGGATACATTGAGGTCTGACATGGTGCCAAGAAAGTGGTGAATTGCTAATGTGGTGCCACTATTCAATAAGGGATCCCGTTCTCAGTCTCAAAACTATAGGCCGGTTAGTCTGACATCAGTAGTAGGAAAGCTTTAGGAAGGGGTATTAAGGGATAAGATACTTGACTTTGTTGCAAATAATAATACTATGAGTGTGTGCCAGCATGGTTTTATGTGTAAAAGATCTTGCCAGACTAATTTAATTGCCTTTCATGAGAAGGTGAGCAAGAACCTCGACTCTGGAATTATTATTATTAATATGTATTTTTAGCGTGCTAACATATGCAGCAGCACTGTAAAATAAATGTTTATACAAAGAACATACATAATTACATAAATAATGATCAGTAACAGATACAAAGGTAAGGAAGACACTTCCCAAAAGAGCTTACAATCTAAAAGGAGATGGGGTTGAAACACGAGGTTTGGGAGTGGCTAAACTGAAAGGGTTTTTTGCCTTTCTCTGGATCAACTAGCAATTAGGCAAGTTAAAACAGAGTTAAAAAGTTTAACTTGATGGACGTGTCTTTTTTCAACTTACTATGTTACTATGAATGAAGGTAGACTTCTCTAAATAAATGTGATTTAAGCAATCTTTAGAAAGCAGAAAGGTTGGGAGAAACTCTCTCAGTGGCATATTTACACCTGGCTGTTCTTTTTTAAAAACACAAAGTAAAAATGCTGCAAAAACGCCACATCTGGCCTTCCCCTAAGAGTTCTGTGAATTGACATTGAAAGGGAGGCAGATATAACTGGGATGGGGGATGGGTAGGGGCCAGGGTTGGGGGAAATGTCTCCAGCTGCCAGTAATAGAAAGGAGAGATAAGTTAAGTGAGAGTGTCATTTGTAGATAGTTAATGTGGTGGATCAGACAAATCCTTCCCCTGTGACCCAGCTCAGTTACAGGCTGGAGAGCCATCCGATTTGCTGGGCGCCCCAGTGCATCCTTGGGACAGGGGAAGTGCCAGACTTTGGAGCCAAATGTACAGGGTTACAGAGAGAACTTATTAAGGGACCCCTACTGCAGCAGCTGGAGAGATCCAGATCTGTGGAGTGTGATAGTTCTGCTTGAACGGAGTTTCCAGGTTGAAGGAAAAGGCTGCGTTTTGCTTGAGAAAGTATTTGAGCATGAGGGAGAGCCAGTTTCTATCTCCTGCCTGTGGATACGTTGGCCACTATGGGACTGTGGTATTCAGAGACTGTGCCAGGGGTTGATCGTCCACACAGTTTCCCCAGAGTAAAGTGATATTTTTTAATTTGCATTTACAGTTACTAAATAGTTTTACATAAAGTTTATATCTGTTTCAATTGCAAACTTTGTGTTTTATTTGTCCTAGTGGAAATCCCCTGAGGTGTGTTCCTCACTGTTCCCTAGGTAGAGACAATGTAAATTCCAGTTCCCAGTACTTTTCATATCCAAAAGGGACTCAGGGCCCGGGATTGCCAAGGGTTAATTGCAATTTAAAGAGACAGTAACCAAATTAGAGTTATAGTTGTATGAAGAAAAGGATTGGCTCAGCTAATCTTGAGGATAAGTAGAATAAGAAAGATATTATTAAGGATATGCCGGAACATGTAAGTGACCACAAACACATCACAAATGTAAATAAACATTTTTGAAATGAGTTACAAACTACAATTATAAATGTAGCAGTCCAAGTGAATGGAGTTGGTTAGTAGAGTCAAAAAAGTCCCAATATAACGACCAATTATTAATGAAATCTTGTTTAAGGTGAGGATCAGCAGTCTCAATCCTAATCGCTTCTCACCAGCAGAAGTGATTTAAGAGGGACAAGATTTCCTTTATTGAAGGTGCAGATAACAGATAACCAGTTTAACAACAACAATTTCTTTGTAGCTGCTGTCAACAATGTAATAACGTTGTTAAGATTATTGAATAAAGATTTTGGATGTGGCTTCCAAGATGAATCGGGGTAATTCAGGTGTAGTAATGCCCAAATTGGATTTAGTTTGATATGGAGGTTAAGTTTGAGACTCAGAAACGTTTCCAGGACGAGCCAGACTTTATGGATTTCAGGGCAGCTCCACAAGTAATGAAACAAGTCAAGTTATTTTCCTGTTATCTGAGCTTGTTCAGTATTGATTGTAGAGAAGCCCTTCCCTTGAGCATTGTCAGTGCCTTGTCCAACTACATTATTTAACTGCCATATTAGCACTTAGGAAATGTTAGAACTAGAGCCATTCCCTATACTGGGCCTGAATTTATATGCATCTGACTGGGAAAAACAGAACCTAACTGGCCATTTAATCAACTACACAATGATCAAAGTAAACAGGTGTAGAAGAAATTTCTTATAAATTCTTGCTTTTTGCTAAAAGTCCAGCAACAAATACAGTGGGGACACTTACCGGACCACGACCAGGCTTCAGTGTGCTACACGTCAAACCGCTATCCTACGCGGTGAATCCATATAGAACATTCTGCAAAAAATGGAACACCGTAGACAGTGTCGGACTGGCCTGGTGGGATACCGGGAAAAAACCCGGTGAGCCCCGACCCCTAATGGGCCCCCGCCGGGCCAGCCCCCCGTCCCGATCATACTTTAAAGAAAAAAAGGTTCTTCTATGTGGTGCGCAGCGCCAATTGTGCATGCAATTTCAGTGAAGAGTGGCACCTACACTCTATAAAGTGGTGGGTATGTAGGTGTTGCTTGAGTTCAGGGTAGAGGTTAGAAAGGTGTATCTATAGGTCACAGAAGTAAATGTAACATAATAAATTTCTTTTAGCAAAAAGCAACCTTTTGCAAAAAACGGAGCACCATAGAAGCCAAAGTTAAAAAGCTTACAATTTATTACATATCCATAAGGGCTGCCCACTTAACGTGTTTCATGGCTCCCTGCCACTCGCTGCTTCTGATGAAGTGTCTGGGAGCCACGAAATGTGTTAAGCCGGCAGCCCTTATGGGAGACATGCTGCTGTGATTTTTAATGGATATGTAATAAATTGTAAACGTTTTACTTTGAACTTTGGCTTCTACGGTGCTCCATTTTTTGCAAAAGGTTGCTTTTTGCTAAAAGAAATTTATTATGTTACATTTACTTCTGTGACCTATAGATACACCTTTCTAACCTCTACCCTGAACTCATGCAACGCCTTCATACCCACCACTTTATAGAGAACAAGAAAACCACATCACACACAATTAATTGTCTTTAAATGGTCAATGAAATATTGATGCTTATTATTGATGTAATACTGGTGACGTGTTCAGTTTTCCTTTCTGTAATGGCATAAAAAGCTAATGTATGCTAATGTTCAGGGCAGTTCTTCTTAATTGATGGATTGTCCACTCATAAGTGTAATAAACTTTTACTGATTTAATTCTCAGAGTTCAGGTAATTTAGAATTGTCACTACAGCAGGCTGTGTAGGAAAGGGCAATATTTTAGAGACACTATGGGATGGCAGTGGATGTGATTTACTTAGACTTTGCTAAAGCATTTGATTAAGTGCCACACAGAAGGTTACTGGTTAAACAAATCCATGTAGTGAGAGCTATTTGAATTTTGCACATTACTAATGGAGTCACTGCATGGCTTTCCCTACTACAGAGTACACAATGCTCCAGACCTACAGCTCCTTGGGGTATAGTTTTTCTTTAATTGGCAAATGTTATAAACATAAACTATTCAATAGTGTCCTGGAAGAGGACCTTCTCCCTTCCTCTATGGGATGCTCAGCTCTTATTCTCCTCTCCAGGCCCGGACTGGCAATCTGTGGGTTCTGGCAAATGCCAGAGGGGCTACTATAAGGTCCCATAGAAAGTCATTATTTAGTGGGCTGGTGGGGGCTATTTGGGCCTCTATGTACTCGAAATGCCAGGGCCTATTTTAATTCTCAGTCCAGACCTGCTCCTCTCCAAGGGTCTGAACCAGTCTCAAGCTGGCCATTGATGTAAAGATTTTTTAAAGTTCCAATCGTTATCATGAGACCACGATTATCTCGAAATGATCGTTTAAATGTGTTGATGTGTTCATCAACTAAAAAGACCATTTCAGATGCCAGCAAAACTGAAGAGCAGCTGCTTGCTTGGTCCTGCAAACATAGATAGATTGCACTCAGACCGATAAAGACTTTTAAACCTGGCCGATCAATTTTCTGACAGATGTCGGGCCAAAAATAGTAAGATGTACGATTGTTCGAATCCCACTAACCACTCAATAATTTGACGGATTGATCGGTCGTTTGGCAAGAGAATTCTTTGCGTCTATGGGGAGCTTAAGGTTGAAAATGGAGGCTATATCGCTATCTTCTCAATACAGACGAAGATTCTGTTTAATTGGCTTCTTCCATTTGCAGAAAGAGTTCTCTCCCCCCTCTCACCACTGCACTTATGGCAATGAGTAGGACCACGAGGAGCCAAATAGAAACACAAGGAATAGAAGAGTGAGGCCCAGGTCAGGCTGTTGCTGTATAAACCATTATCTAGATGAGAGTTGCCTATTGGCTGTTATACAGGATATTTTTTTATGTAAACTCAATCATTTAATGATATATATCAATGAGAAAGAAAAAAGAAGTATCTGTCCAATTTCAAACACTTAACTAAAGCTATTCTAGACATTCCCCTTTCTCCTCTACTTACTGACATTTGGTTATTTATCTATGTGTCTTTTGTATCAGTACCCATAATCCCATGCGGCTGCAGTAGCTGCTGTTAAAACTACAATTCCCAGCATGCCTTTGATTAGCAACATGGTGAAAAATCCAAAGACCAGAGATCACCTGAGGTGAAAGAGTTGATCCAAGTTTATTTTTTATATAACAAACATACACGAGCTTTGTGGATCCTGTAGAGAGACAGAAGACAGAAGAAAGGATTGACTAGACATTATATTCCCTCTGGTACGAAACTTCATGAGAAAACAGGTACGGGAGTGATTTCAGTGTCCAATTAACTCATGTGAAAAAGAAAGGAGTAACCGTGAGTGAGCTTCAAGGATGATTCTCCTGGGCACAGAATACAAAAACAATACTGATGATACTGATAAGAACTGACTCAGCAGATGTTACACAAAACCTTCATCCAGTTTCTAGAAGGGCCTCATGGGCACTTTGAAACTGTTCACTCTACTAAGGGGGGGGCAAGAATCTGGGGGTCTACAAAACGTTTCCTCCACAATGGAAAGTGTCAGGGTCTGACCCCATGCATGCAGGAGCTTTTCTTGGTTTCAGAGAGGAGTTCCATAGGCAGGTGTTATTATGTATTTAAAGGGACACTAAACCAAACCATAAAGGTGTTTCACTGCGCCCCCTAGTTCTCTATAGGAGTTGAGAAAAACACAATTATACATGGAAATCAATTCACCAATGAGAATTGTACTGATCAATCTCTTCATTATAAATGCAAAAGAAGTGACCAATGAGAATGCAGATTCCCAGCACATGCCAGACATCTTGCTCTTATCTTACATACACAGATAATGATATATTTCTTTCATTATATGACACTGGAATGAGACATGGGGATAAAGGACAGACTTGTTCAGTGAAACTGGGCTTAATGTTTCCAACTCCAGTTGCAGAACAAACAACATGGAGTCAGAGTTACTCACATCAGCTGCGATTCTCATTGGAGGATTATTTTGCATTTAAATGCTGCCCTGGGCCCTGAAGAGCTGGAGGAGAGTTTTAGTGTACAATATTGCTTTAAGAATACAACCCTGATGTTGCTGGACTACAGCTCCCAGTATGCTTCATCCTTGATATGTTAAAGTATTCTGGGATTTGTAGTCCAGAAACAACTGAGTAAAGTTTGGTTGAGCCGTGCAGCAGAGGTTAGAGTCCATTTAAGGCTTGTGTTTGCCCAAGAGAAGAATCCTGGGCATCTTCAGCTGGGAGTGACAGATAAATGTCCAGGTCTGCAGTTCTAAGTCTCTACCATGGGGTTTACTAGTTTGTTAAGTGAAAGTTCAGTATACATTGGGTAAGGAAATTCTATTCTTTAGAGACTCAGTATATAGGATATGTACAGCCACTCCTCCTCTGATGTGAATGGGAATATAAATGACTTCCACATTTGATAGTTTGATAGATTTTAGGAAAAAAAGAAAGAGGAAATCGTTTCTTTCAAATTTTGTGACCTGTCCTTAAAAGCCTGAAGTTTGGATTGGCCTTTTTTCTTCCTAGTTCTCGACTGCTGTAGATTTTTCATCTGTTCTGGGACTCGTTTCTCCCAACTAGTGATCTTCCTGATCATCTCTGCATCTTCTCTCACTGACCTCAGGGATTGGATCCTCTCCTGAAACCCAGGTTTGGCTTCTTGTTCCTCACTCTGTATCATCAGATCAATGTATTCAGTGGTGGTCAGTGGATTGGGTCTGAGGGCAATTACTTCCAGGCGCTTCAGGCTCTCAGATGATTTGTCAATAAGATACAGCACAGCAGCTTGTACTTTACCGTAATCATCCTCAAGTTTTTGGAATATTTTTTCTGCATTCATTTTCTCCCCAGAAGCCGTTTGATAATTTGTTTTCAGCTCTTCGTAGGTCCTTTTCTCTTTTTTTGTTGTATAATTGAACTTGTATTTTTGATTGTGATGAACACTCCAGATGCAGTTGCCTGGGCATGCAGTGCAATTTCCATTTGACATTGATGAACAGCGAATCTTGTCCTCGTCATTAGCGTAAGCACAGTTACCATGGCAAGTAAAATGGCATTTTGCACAGTTGGTAATGAAGTGACCATGTACTTCCTCCTTTACAGAAATATTTATATCTACTTCATATTCAAAATTCTTATTTGCCTCCATAAGATCCTTATTCTGCTGCAAAGCCATTTCTGTTTTCCTTATTTCTTCTAATTTCAGCAGTCCAGCCTTAATTTGTGGCTGTAATGCCTGAAGGTAAATCTCCAACTGTTTTCGTTCCTTTAGAACCTCCTTGGTCAGTCTAAGACTTTTGGTTTCCTTTTGATTCACGGACTGGAAAAATGTCTTCATGCTTTCTGCCCCCATGGTCCAGAACATTTGATTGAAACGGCTATTGGTTGTCTGGTTATCAGCAAACAGGGCTGAGTTATTGAACTTAAAGTGAACTGGGTCCCTGTTCTGGCCCAGAGGGCAGGGAATCTCAGCTGTTGTAATTGCATCTAGAACTGGGGGTCTTTCCCCATCTGAGAAGTTAATCAGAATCATTATGTTGTCCTTAATATCCCTTCCAAAAATAGAAAAAACAGCATTAAAGATGTATTTCTGAGTGTGAGTGAGACGAGCCAAAGAGGACTGAACTACAAAGCACACGGCATCAATCTGGTCAATGCCATTGTCACTTGAAAAAAATCTGTGAATAGCTGCTGTGATCTTTTTATCCTGGTATATCCCCCGAGTGTCACCAAATCCTGGGGTGTCTATCAGGGTGAGGGAATAAGGAATTCTGTATTCTTCATTATGGTTAATGACATAGGCTGTGACTTCAGACGTTTGACTGTGAGCTTCAGACTGGTTAGTAACTTCATGTACAAGTTTGAATCTAAAGTCGTCTTCCCAGTCCACTCCCAAGATGTAGTTGCACATTCCATTGATCAGTGTTGTTTTCCCCGAGCCTGTAGCCCCCACTAATAATGCCACTTTGTTTGGTGTCCCTACATGTTTCTGCCCTAAATTGTACTTGCGATATCCCTCATTACTGAACTCAGATTGTAACTGATACACAGAAGGTTTCCTTTCATGCAGTAAAGTGCTGTTTTCAATGAGATTCATCTTGACATAGGAAGATTTATTTCCAGATGTGGAAATGGTAATGTTGTTGGAGGGAGCACTTGTCCCAAGATCACCACAAATGGCTGATACACGGATTGTGTAGGATGTGTTTACAAACAAATTCTCAATGATGAATTTTTCCACATTCCTCCCTGTTCTTAATTCAGACCAGAACTGTGACCCAGACTCTGTAATCTGCTTCCATTCGATTTTGTATTCTGTTAATGTAACTCCAACTCCTCTTATAGAAGGTTCAGTCCAGTTTAAAATAATACACGTTGGTCCAGGCTTTCCTTGTATTCTCTCAGGGGGGCTAGTTGGAAGGGTTCTCTCCTCTTCAGTTGTATCGCTGACTGTACTGACTCCAGCTTTACACATTACACTGGATTTGAACTGATACTTTGTATTGGGTTTTAATCCCATAACTGTTACCTTCTGATCCTTGTCCTCAGTTCTGTAACCAGACCAGCTCTCCTCCCCAGCCTGTCGCCATTCTATGGTGTATCCTTCTATGAACTCCTTCCCAAAATCAGCAGGATTCAGATTAAGTTCAATGCTATCGTGGGTCCTATTGACAATGTTTGGGAGACCAGGTTTAGCTGGAGGCTCAAATGTTTTGCTTAACAAATTCCCAGCTTCATACAGATATATGGAAACACCAGGGTGGTCCTTGTCCAGAGCAGCTGATATAAGGAACGTAGTCTTCTCATTTGTCCTGTTGACTTGGGCTAATTCCTGAAATGCCCTTATATAGTACGTTGCTTTCATGGAGATATCTTCATCTTGGAACCATGGAGAAACCTTGTTCTCACATACACTACCTGCTGATAGTTCTGGATTGGTTTGGAGCCAGTTTCTAAGGTCTGTAAGATACTGATCGTCTTCATTTAATGAAGTAAAGTTACAGCACACAATATACTGACTTTTAATACTATATGTTACTTGAAACCGTAATTCCTCAGTCGATGGCAAAACATTAATTTCTGACATCTCTTTTAAACATTCATTCAAAACCTTTATCTCGTATTGTTGCTTACACAAATGCTCTTCAATATATTGCTCTGTAAATGGAGATTGATCTCTCATGATTAAGATATCTGCTAAAACTTGTTCATCTAAGCCTCCTTTGCGGATTAAAGGCAAATTGTTCAATAGTTGCTTTTGGAATGTGGTTCTAAACTGCTGACACTGTTTTCTGAACTCAGAGATTTTTCTCTTGATGGGGGGAAATTTCTCTACAGACAATTCCTTCATTAGATCATTACACTGCATGTTCACTTCATCCATGTACTGTAAGATCTCTTCAGCTCTAACAACCAGATTGTCACTGATCTCCCGAACCAGCTGTACAGCTTTATTATCCAGTTTCCTCAGGGGATACAGCCAGACTCTCACTGGTACTGCCTTCTCCCCATTTTCCCCTAACAGCTTGGGCAGGTCTGAATAGATTTTCATGGCATCTTCATAACTGACTGGGTTTCTCTCAAGAGCAAAATCCCCATAAAACTTACAGTTGAATTTATCCACATGTTCCTTTTCCATAGAATTCATTTTCAGATCTGCTTCTCCTTCAATAGAAACACATTTTTTTATCACAGCTTTTAGGTTTCCCTGTATATCCTCAGTGCTTTCTGTTTTGGAGGCTTCATGATCAAATACAAAGAAAGCGTTAGCTCCGTACAATATCCCAGTCACAACATGAGTAGCTGTTCCCTTATCAAACACATCACGGTAGGTCACATTCTTGATACCCAAGTGGTCCATACTCAACTGTTCAAACCTGGTGGTTCTAGAGTATTTGAGGGTGACTCTGGCTTGGTGTTTAGAGGCCTTGGTATCATTCAGGTAAGAGGCTGATCCATCAACTTTTATCAGACCAGCAAGGAAACTGGCCTTTAGAGATGCAGTGATATTCATAGCTGAGGATTTGTCTGAGAGAGAGTCGGATGCCATAATTTCAAATGTTGTGTTCTCCTGACAGTTTGATACTAAATTCTTGGCCAAAGCTTCATAGTCCCATAAAGTGACACCTGCATGTTCAAAATACACAAACATGTTAATTATGTTAATAGAACTAACATTGTCATGTATATCAGCTTCCTTTATACTGTTACTACAATAAATATCTTAAAGGGAGTGTCATGATACAGGCCTGTAATAGTTAATAAAACAGGCCAAGGTATCATGAGAAATATTTCTACCAACATTTAAATCAGACACATAACAGGTCTCTTTTCACTATGGTCAGAGGGGTCAGAGCTGTAATGCCCTTCTCTAAGCCCTGGCTGATAAGAGCCATTCCATGGGGAGGGGGAAGCCCAAGGAGTGAGAACTTAAAGTTCCCAGCAAGACCCTCACAGGTGAAATAAAGGTCACATATAAGACCTCCTGAAACATATATATACTCATATAACCCAGACCTGTTGTACTACCAACAGAATAAAAAACTGGTGATGGGCTCAAGGCAATTTCAGCTTTCAAATGAGTGCAAACCTGACTAGGTTTGGTACTGTGTATATCAGATGTGAATCCCTGAGAGAATTAATAAGCAATGAATATAATATCATCTCTCTCATATGTTCCTATAAGGAGTTATGCTCATTATATTCTTGGTCCAGTTCCTACTCACAGGAGCTCATACTCACTCAATCTGTGTCCTGCTAGGCCACGCCCCCTTGCATTCCTGAGGGAGGGGGAGTGTCCAGTTATCTGATGCCCTGAAATCAATAGTCAGCTCTTCTGACTAAACTTTGGATTTACTTTGGAGGACCAATTGCGATTGGAAGTTATCCCGTTTGTTTCCCCTTGCCTCCAGGACCAGGAATTCTATATCTTTGGAGTTAAGTATAGGTTTTCCATGTTTTCCCTTTTATTTTACAACTGTTTGTAATTGTATTATTGAATGTATGTCTCTTTTTGTAACATCTTTTTGTATATTGTACTGTTATACCTTTTATAATATTAAAGAGAATTTAAAGGAAAACTATACCCCAGAATGAATACTTAAGCAACAGTTTATATCAAATTAAGTGGCATAGTAAAGAATCTTATCAAACTGGTCTATATATGTAAGTAAATATTGCCCTTTTACATCTCTTGCCTTGAGCCACCATTTCATGATGGTCTGTGTGCTGCCTCAGAGATCACCTGACCAGAAATACTGCAGCTCTAACTGTAACAGGAAGAGATCACCTGACCAGAAATACTGCAGCTCTAAATGTAACAGGAAGAGATCACCTGACCAGACATACTGCAGCTCTAACTGTAACAGGAAGAGATCACCTGACCAGAAATACTGCAGCTCTAACTGTAACAGGAAGAGATCAGCTGACCAGAAATACTGTTTATATCAAATTAAGTGGCATAGTAAAGAATCTTATCAAACTGGTCTATATATGTAAGTAAATATTGCCCTTTTACATCTCTTGCCTTGAGCCACCATTTCATGATGGTCTGTGTGCTGCCTCAGAGATCACCTGACCAGAAATACTGCAGCTCTAACTGTAACAGGAAGAGATCACCTGACCAGAAATACTGCAGCTCTAAATGTAACAGGAAGAGATCACCTGACCAGACATACTGCAGCTCTAACTGTAACAGGAAGAGATCAGCTGACCAGAAATACTGTTTATATCAAATTAAGTGGCATAGTAAAGAATCTTATCAAACTGGTCTATATATGTAAGTAAATATTGCCCTTTTACATCTCTTGCCTTGAGCCACCATTTCATGATGGTCTGTGTGCTGCCTCAGAGATCACCTGACCAGAAATACTGCAGCTCCAACTGTAACAGGAAGAGATCACCTGAGCAGAAATACTGCAGCTCTAACTGTAACAGGAAGAGATCACCTGACCAGAAATACTGCAGCTCTAACTGTAACAGGAAGAGGTCACCTGACCAGAAATACTGCAGCTCTAACTGTAACAGGAAGAGATCACCTGACCAGAAATACTGCAGCTCTAACTGTAACAGAAAGAGATCACCTGACCAGAAATACTGCAGCTCTAACTGTAACAGGAAGAGATCACCTGACCAGAAATACTGCAGCTCTAACTGTAACAGGAAGAGATCACCTGACCAGAAATACTGCAGCTCTAACTGTAACAGGAAGAAGTGTGGAAGCAAAAGACACAACTCTGTCTGTTAATTGGCTCATGTGACCTAACATGTGGTTTGTTTGTGTGCACAGTGAATCCTATAATCTGAGGGGGCGGCCCTTATTTTTTAAAATGGCAATTTTCCATTTATGATTACCCAATGGCACATACTACTAGAAAAGTATATTATTATGAAAATGGTTTATTTACATGAAGCAGGGTTTTACATATGAGCTGTTTTATGCAATATCTTTTTATAGAGACCTACATTGTTCGGGGGGTATAGTTTTCCTTTAATAACTTTGTCTTTGATGCTCTAAACAAACCTAACCTGAAAGAGTGTAACTGTGAGCTTTAACCCTCTGCATGCTGAAGTACTTGTTGAGTCAGTAGGAACTAACTGACTATAGTGAGAGAGTGTTTAATGCATTGGTGTATTGTGAGTTCTCTGTTAGAGAGAACTGGGAATAGTCACATTAGATTTCTATCGCCTGTGAATGATGGTGGCAGCGAATGAGTTTTGTGGGTGTTGGTTGGTGTTTGGGGTGCTTTTGTGTTAGTCTAACCTGTGTGCAAGGTGGGTGAGAGACTGAGTGACCCCTGATAGTCCCACCTAAAGTCACGTGCGGCTGGAAGTACCGTGTCTGTGACAGGGAGTGTGAAGAGTTTGGACATAATAATCTTTACCCTGTCCAGAATCTTCTGTTTAAAAGCAAACATATAATTGGTTGTAATAGGTTATTGTACATGGGCAAAATAAGTGCCTTATTTTACATATGGGGGTTAGAGTGATATTTAAGGTGAGTGCTTATTTGTACCCTGGGTACCCCTGGAACTATAGCAGGGTGACTGTTACCCCAATGTTTCTATATATCTGCAACCTTGTTATGAGCTAAGGGGGCCCAGTCTGAAGGTCAATTAGGGGGAGATTTGGGGTGAGTGTTTATTTGTACCCTGGGTACCCCTGGAACTATAGCAGGGTGACACCCCAATGTTTCTATATATCTGTAACCTTGTTATGAGCTAAGGGGGCCCAGTCTGAAGGTCAGTTAGGGGGAGATTTGGGGTGAGTGCTTATTTGTACCCTTGGTACCCCTGGAACTATAGCAGGGTGACACCCCCAATGTTTCTATGTATCTGTAACCTTGTTATGAGCTAAGGGGGCCCAGTCTGAAGGTCAGTTAGGGGGAGATTAGGGGTGAGTGCTTATTTGTACCCTGGGTACCCCTGGAACTATAGCAGGGTGACACCCCAATGTTTCTATATATCTGTAACCTTGTTATGAGCTAAGGGGGCCCAGTCTGAAGGCCACTTAGGGGGAGATTTGGGGTGAGTGCTTATTTGTACTCTGGGTACCCCCGGAACTATAGCAGAGTGACTGTTACCCCAATGTTTCTATGTATCTGTAACCTTGTTATGAGCTAAGGTGGCCCAGTCTGAAGGCCAGTTAGGGGGAGATTTGGGTGAGTGCTTATTTGTACTCTGGGTACCCCCGGAACTATAGCAGAGTGACACCCCAATGTTTCTATATATCTGTAACCTTGTTATGAGCTAAGGGGGCCCAGTCTGAAGGTCAGTTAGGGGGAGATTTGGGGTGAGTGCTTATTTGTACCCTGGGTACCCCTGGAACTATAGCAGGGTGACACCCCAATGTTTCTATATATCTGTAACCTTGTTATGAGCTAAGGGGGCCCAGTCTGAAGGTCAGTTAGGGGGAGATTTGGGGTGAGTGTTTATTTGTACCCTGGGTACCCCTGGAACTATAGCAGGGTGACACCCCAATGTTTCTATATATCTGTAACCTTGTTATGAGCTAAGGGGGCCCAGTCTGAAGGTCAGTTAGGGGGAGATTTGGGGTGAGTGATTATTTGTGCCCTGGGTACCCCTGGAACTATAGCAGGGTGTCTGTTACCAGATGTGGAAAGAGGCAAAAGAGGAATGTAAAAATGAAAACATGAAGATCAATGGAAGTTACTAAGAATATACAATTCTATAATATACTCACAGTTTAGTAAATGTTGAACACAATTAGTTTTATGTTCTATAAGGGCTGTTTGGGGTTTCCTTGGATAGAGATTGTAAGATCTCTTTTAGATTGTAAGCTCCCTTATGCAGGGCTCCATCTACCATATCTGTTATTGGCAGCTTTTGTATGTAAATCTGCATGTTTAATACATGCACCCATTTATTCTATAGCGCTAAGGAATAGATTGGTGCTTTATAAACATGTGTTGTTAATAATAATAATAATAATAATAATAATAGAGACTTGGATGAACAAATGGATCATTACCTGGGATGAGTTTATCATCTCTGCAGTCATACAGCATCCCAAGCTTGAGTGGACGCCCTAGAGCCGGTATCACTATCACCTTTCCATCAAATTCAGCATTTCCTCTGAAATAGCCAATGGTGTTGCTGATCAAAGAACCCACAGTGGCAAACATTCTTATAGCTAAAAATAGAAATAATACCAATTATACAAACGTAAAGGTATTGAGACACCTGCCTTTATAACACAATAGAGACTCACATGCATATGGTCAGAACCTGACACTTTCCAGGATGCTTATCAAAGGCATGTTGGCAATTATATAGTTAATATAGGGGTAAAGAATAGGCTGTAGTTATGTGTTTGAATCTGAGAAGGCAGAAGTCTGAAAGAGGGAAGCAGAGTTTGCTTAATAGGATTGGAATCCACACATCTGGGTACAAACACATATTGTATCTCCCCACTTTATATATGGGAAGAGCTTCTCTTGTATGTGTGGCTTCCTCCCTGTATTTATGTACAACTGGATTCAGTGTAACATGGGGAGAGTCTGTCCTTTATCCCCATTCTGTTTTGGGCAATTCTATAGAGAACTAAAGGACACTGTTGGATGATGTTACGTATGGGCTTTACATCGCCTTCATGTTAATTTAATGCTTATATTTGGCAAAAATAAAATGTATAAAAAATAAGTAGATAAAATCCTATCTGGGGCCCCCTCTCCTCCTGGGCCCCCCGAAGCTGTGGGGTCTGCTTCCTCAGTATTTATACCACTGTCTTTAATTGCCCTTTTTTATCATATGATTGTAGTTCTTTTTGATCTAAATAAATCTAAAAAAAGGAAAGTATGACATTTCAGGAGCAGTTATTTACAATGGGAATCACTTACCTTTAAGCAGCCGATAAAATAAAAGGAGACGTTTGTTGAGGCCTAGAATTCAGCTGAAGTTTGGGGAAACCAGAGAAGATAAACAACGAGGCAGATCAGTGATTGGGTCCTGCACACTGAGAAAGGTTCCAGGGGACAAAGTTCAGAGAGGAATGAGAGAAACTGTCCAAGAATAACAACAGCCTCATATCTATATACACACCCAGCCTCATATAACTATATACACACCCAGCCTCATATATATATATATCTATATACACACCCAGCCTCATATATCTATATCTATATACACACCCAGCCTCATATATATATATATATATATATATATATAACTATGAGGGGGTTGTGGCTGCACACCTAAGGCCAGTTTCAAAAAGTTTAGAGCCCTGTCTAAGTAATTCAAGTAAATATACAAGTGCATGTAATTTTGAAACAGGGTTTTTTTGTTACAAAGTTATGATCATAATATTGATAAGCCACCATACCACGTCAAGGTAAAACCCCACATGGTGGTCCCTAACTTATTTATCTCTAATCATAGTAAAAAAGGAATATTACCTCTCTGTAGTAACAATTCTTTATGTAACATCTCCTGTGCTTTGGTTTCAAACTCTGTGCTAAATCCTCCCCCGCCAACTGCTGAGCGGCTTTTAAGAGGGAGGGACTGCCTTAGCCAACGGCCATTTTAGAAAAGTAGAAGTAAAGTGTTGTAATTAAAAACAGAGTAGAGTGATATGTGCAGTTGCACAATAGTGTGTATACATGTGTAAGTGAAATGTGAAGGTGTGTATGGTAGTGATAAGGGAAAGTGTGTGTATTTGGGAGTATGTAAGTAAGCATAGACTGAAAGAGTGTAAAGGAGAACTAAATGAATAACCCAGTAAGTGTGTGTTTACATAGAGAAGTGTCTAATGGGACGTTGGTTTTTTCACGGCTAGATCCTCCCATGCCGCCAGCATTTATGGCTTTTAAGAGAGAGCGATTGCACAAACCAAGGCACAACAAGTGAGGGGGACCACCAAAAATGTAAAGGGGTGGGTATGAGGGTGCAATAACCACATGAGCTTAGCCAAAGCTTCCGGCAAATACATAACTAATACAACACCTGACTTCTACTTTCCTAAAATGGCCGTTGGCTAAGGCAGTCCCTCCCTCTTAAAAGCCGCTCAGCAGTTGGCGGGGGAGGATTTATCACAGAGTTTGAAACCAAAGCACAGGAGATGTTACATAAAGAATTGTTACTACACAGAGAGGTAATATTCCTTTTTTACTATGATTAGAGATAAATAAGTTAGGGACCACCATGTGGGGTTTTACCTTGACGTGGTATGGTGGCTTATCAATATTATGATCATAACTTTGTAACAAAAAAACCCTGTTTCAAAATTACATGCACTTGTATATTTACTTGAATTACTTTAAACTTTTTGAAACTGGCCTCAGGTGTGCAGCCACAACCCCCCCCATAGTTATATATATATATATACACACACCCAGCCTCATATATATATATATACACACCCAGCCTCATATATATATATATATATATATATATACACACCCAGCCTCATATATCTATATACACACCCAGCCTCATATATATCTATATACACCCAGCCTCATATATATATATATACACAGCCAGCCTCATATATAGATATATATATATATATATATATATATATATATACACAGCCAGCCTCATATATATATATATATATATATATATATATATATATATATATATATATACACAGCCAGCCTCATATATATATATATATATATATAGACACAGCCAGCCTCATATATATATATATACACACCCAGCCTCATATATCTATATACACACCCAGCCTCATATATCTATATATATATACACACCCAGCCTCATATATCTATATATATATACACACCCAGCCTCATATATCTATATACACACCCAGCCTCATATATATCTATATACACCCAGCCTCATATATATATATATATATATATATATATATATATATACACACCCAGCCTCATATATCTATATAAACACCCAGCCTCATATATATCTATATACACCCAGCCTCATATATATCTATATACACCCAGCCTCATATATATATATATATATATATATCTATATACACACCCAGCCTCATATATATCTATATACACCCAGCCTCATATATATATATATATATATATATATATATATATATATATATACACACCCAGCCTCATATATCTATATAAACACCCAGCCTCATATATATCTATATACACCCAGCCTCATATATATATATATATATATATATATATATATACACACCCAGCCTCATATATCTATATAAACACCCAGCCTCATATATATCTATATACACCCAGCCTCATATATATATATATATATATATATATATATATATATATATATATATACACACCCAGCCTCATATATATATATATATATATACACACCCAGCCTCATATATACATATATACACACCCAGCCTCACATATATATATCTATATACACACACACCCAGCCTCATATATATATATATATATACACCCAGCCTCATATATATATATATATATATATACACACCCAGCCTCATATATATATATATATATATATATATATACACACCCAGCCTCATATATATATATATATATACACCCAGCCTCATATATACATATATACACACCCAGCCTCACATATATATATCTATATACACACCCACATACAGGCACCAGGCGAAGTGAAAGGAAGTTTGTTTTCAGATTCTGCAGTTAAATACAAAGGAAACACTGCCCTTCCTGCTGGTGCTTCTTTTTTCTTGCCGACACGAAGGCATCACATACCTCCCAACATTTCAGACCAAATAAGAGAGATAAAAAAATGTTGGCCACGCCCATTTTTGACCACACCTCCTAATTACCATATTAAGTTTACAAAATTTGACTGGTTATGAAAGTTTAAACACACTCCCTTTCCCTCCATGTTTGCTGCTCAGCCCTCCCTTCCCCTCAGTGCTTGTTGCTGTCAGCCCCCCTTCTGTGTCACTGCTTGTTGCTGTCAGCCCCCCTTCTGTGTCCCTGCTTGTTGCTGTCAACCCTCCTTCTTTGTCCCTGCTTGTTGCTGTCAGCCCCCCTTCTGAGTCACTGCTTGTTGCTGTCAGCCCCCCTTCTGTGTCCCTGCTTGTTGCTGTCAGCCCCCCTTCTGAGTCACTGCTTGTTGCTGTCAGCCCCCCTTCTGTGTCCATGTTAGTTGCTTAGCCCTACTGTACTGTACCTTCTGTGTCCGATGTGCTTGCTGCTCTATATCTCACCCTCCCTTCGTTCCATGTCCATGCTTGACTCTGCTCTCTGCCCTGCCTTCTCCTCTGATCTCCGCCAGCCCCACATTCCCTTCTCCTATGCTCTCTGCCTGCCCGTTCTCTGCCTGCCTGCTCTCCATTCTCCTCTCTCAGCCATCCCTTGCTGCTCAGAGGAGAAAGGGCCTGTTCCACCGAAGACTATGGGGGGAATTCACAAAAGTGTCAGTAAAATAAGTAACCCAGAAGTGGCGGTCGACAAATTTGTAAAATGTCGTACGAACGGCAAATTCACAAAGGCAGATGTTCCCATCTCTGAATGTCTCGTAAGTCTGACAATTTTCTAAAATGTCGTATATCTTTTCATCGTACAAACGACATTTACCAAGACTTTTCAAAAGACAATTTGTCTGACATTTTCATTTTGGAGAGCCTAAAGTGTCTGAAAAATTGTCTGTAAAAAAAATGAGTTTACGAGTAATTCATAAAAATGTTGGGAAAAGTGGCGCTGAAAAAACCACGCCCACTTTTAACGACACTAATTCAAAAGTGTCGCACATGTCGGAAAATTGGCGGAGAAATGCTCTGTGAATTTGTCGGTTGTTGCTACGACACTTTCTACGACATTTTAAAGACATTTTTTCGTTCCCGACACTTTTGTGAATTCCCCCCAATGAGTGGGGCTGTCTGGAGCGGGTTCTGCAGCTCTCACCCGCGTTGGTAAAATAAAGATGGCGGCTGGGCTGCAGCATTATGCTCTCGCGAGACTTCAGACGTCACAACCAGGGAGTACGGTGGAAACGTCGGGCAGGTCGCGGTCTACCAGGAAAATGATGGGGATCGCTGGTAGACCGCGATCAATGTCCTGGGCACCCCTGAAGTAGACAGTGCAGGAATATCCGAACCGCGGAACATCTTCAGTCACTATCCGGGACAGCTGGGACGGACAGTTGGGAGGTATGGGCACATACCATGTTTTGTTTCCCATATGATTTCTCTCATGCTAGCAGGAGATTCAATGCAAAAAATAATGATAAATGCAGGAGAAATAAACACGTGCCCCTCAATTGCACCAGTAGGGTAAGTGCAAATACCATAACAGTCTATGGAGAGATAGTTTCCAAAATATTGTTACCCAACCCCTAGAAAAAAATCCATGAGCAACACAGAAGTATTGTGCCATTGTCCTGAAGTGCAGTTAATTATCTGTTTCAAGTGCAGCAGGTATATGTAAATATCAGAAACGATATGTTGGCAGAATTTATCAGCATAAAGCTAATGCCACATAGCACTAAAAACACACCTCCCAACTGTCCCGCTTTGAGCAGGACAGTCCTGCTTTTGACAGTTCAACCCTCAGTCCCGGATTTGTACTCAAATGTCCCGAGTTTCTCTTTGATCTGCTGCACTGAACAGCCAGTGATCTGCTGGTGACAGTTTGTTAGCAAAGGAGATAGACGCTAGCGCTGATTCACACTCTTAACGCCTGGCGATGTTTCGCTCTGGTGAATGGACGTTACTCCGCAAATTCACTAAGATCCTGATTTTACTGAACGTTATCTCTTTCGCCAAACTTGCCTTCGCCAGCTCTGACCAGGGGGAGTGCATTATAGTGCATAAATCATCCTCAATCTTCAGTTATTACATGATCATTTTTCAGTGTGAAATTTTCTAATGCCAAAAGACTCTGGTGACTTTCAGTTTTTTAGGGTGATTGACTACAAAAGGCATCATTTTTTTTCCTGATACCCGGTTTCCCCCATACATTTTCTAACATATTTCCCATTACTATACAGTGGACTCGTGTGTAGGGCATTAAAACTACTTTATAGACTTTATTAAGGTTCCCTGCACTTGTGTAGTTATCAGTGGAAATGTATTTGCTGCAACATGTAACATACAGACCTCCATTCAATTTCAAATGTCCCGCTGTATGCAAATTAGCCTCCTTTAACGAAGTTGCGCTAGGCAGAATCGAACGTTAATGCATCTTTGCTTGGATTTACTCGCATTCACTAAGTAACGCTAGCGAAAAGTGGCCCGCGTCCGCCGCTAAGGATGATACTTCGTAATTTAATACATTTGCATTGTCCTATTGAATTTATACCTGGCGAAGTGTGTGAAGTGGACACTGGTGACTTTTCAATAAATTGCCCCTAGGAGTGCCCATTCTTGATGTTGTCCCATTATAATCTACATCTATAATAGCATTGTTAGCATTCTGTTCCATGGAAAATATTACTTACATACTGATTTATATTATATATATTACTATATTTAACAAACAACTAGTTCTTATGTGACCTTAACATAATCCGTTTCTGAATGAAAAGAATGAAACAGGAGGGTGATATAGACAAGTGACTTGAGATCTACTGATCACAAACTAAAGTTCTACTGGTACATCCCCATCTAACTTTTGGGCTCCCCTGATATAGACATTGCTGAAAACTGTATTTCTAGATGCAAGAAATTCTACTGAGAAATCTACTGAACAAAAAACTTCATTATAAATGCAAAAGAAGTGACCAATGAGAATGCTGATTCCCAGCACATGTCAGACATCTTGCTCTTATCTTACATACACAGATAATTATATATTTATTTCATTATATGACACTGGAATGAGACATGGGGATAAAGGACAGACTTGTTCAGTGAAACTGGGCTTAATGTTTCCAACTCCAGTTGCAGAACAAACAACATGGAGCCAGAGTTACTCACATCAGCTGCGATTCTCATTGGACGATTAGTTTGTATTTTAAATCAGTCGCTGGTTGTGGAGATTTGGGGAAAAGTTTTATTGTACAATATTGCTTTAGGGATTCAACCCTGATGTTGCTGGACTACAGCTCCCAGCAATGCTCAACCTTCATTATAGGTTACATTATTTTGGGATTAGTTGTCCAGCAACAACTTAGTAAAGTTTGATTGAGCAGTGCAGTGTTCATTGCCCCTTTAAGTAAGAAAAGTTCCCAATGCAATATCAGTATTATCAGTATTATCTGCACATTGACACTCACTTCCCTTTGTGGACAGAATAATATCAGCACATCTGCTCCAGTGACAGACAAGAGTTCAGGTTATATGGCTCATTTATGTCTGGGGCTTGGTACTAGTGGTAACATTTGCTAAGTGCTAATATTTCACAAGTGCTTAGAAATGACAGTTATACACGACAGTTGGAAAAGACATTGACAAGGCAAAAGGAACAGGACTCTCTTCTATCAACTTTGAACCATCTGGGATAAGAAGAAAACAGATTTGTTTGTACCTCCCAGTTTGTTACTTCTTACTCCAAACATACTTTATCCTGTATTTCTCCTCCTCTCACTCTCATGCTTCATAAAACATTTTTCACTACCTCCCCCATCAAATCCCAGTTCTATACAAATCTCAGCCTCTCTCCTCTCCTTCCCTCTCCACACATGAAGTTTATAAAGTTCTCTGTTTAGCTATTCCACAAAACTCCTCTTTTTCATACAAACTAAGGACTTATAAATCCCACTGTCACTTAGTCTTTCTTTCCTTTCTATTACTGGCAGCTGGGGACATTTCCCCAAACCCTGGCCCTTACCCCATCCCAGTTATATCACGGCCACCAGCTCCTTCTCTCCGGAGCAAATTCAAACAGTACAGAACTCTTACTCCTATACCCAAAAACCCAGTTAATCTTTCCTGTGCTCTCTGGAATGTCAGCTCTGTCTGCAACAAACTCACCGCTATACACGACCATTTCATTGCCAATTCCTTTAACCTACTCGCACTTACTGACACCTGTCTCTCTCCTACTGACACTGCCTCACCTGCTGCCCTGTCCTATGGGGGCTACACCTTACTCATACTTACTCATACTTACTCACACTTACTCATACTTACTCATACTTACTCATACTTACTCATACTCCCACACCTGCTAACAGACCTGGAGGTGGGCTACGTTTGCTTCTCTCTCCCCGCTCTACTTTTATACTTCTTCCACCTGTTCCCTCTTTATCATTCTCCTCATTTGAGACTCACTGCATTAGGCTCTTTTCTCCTGTTTCACTCTGCTGTCTCCACCTTTAACCCTCTCCTTTCCCCTCCTCCACCCCCTCCATGCACATCTGTCTCTGCTCAAGATATTGCTGAGCACTTCAAAAACAAAATTGACACTATCAGAAGGGACATCCCACTACTCAACCCCCCTAGACTTCCACCACCCTCCCTCCACACTCCCCAGTCTCTCCTGTGCTCCTTCACCCCTGTCACTGATGAGGAATCTCAAAGCTTCTGGCCTCTTCTCACCTTACCACCTGCCGCTTGATCCAATTCCCTCAAAACTTCTCCGCAATACCAATTCTTGTCTAATCAAAGCCTTAACTCACCTATTTAATCTTTCCCTCTCAACTGGACTGTTTCCTTCTCAACTAAAACATGCTCTTGTCACCCCCATTCTGAAAAAACCCTCTCTTGATCCCTCCAATCTTGACAACCTCTGACCTATCTCTCTGCTACCTTTCATCTCTAAACTACTTGAGCGCCTAGTCTACAACCGACTAACCTCATTCCTCTCTGACAATAACCTGCTGGACCCCCTACAATCCGGTTATTGGCAACAACCCTCCACTGAAACTGCCCTGACTTGACTAACTAATGACCTTTTAACAGCTAAAGCCAACAATCATTTCTCACTACTATTACTGCTTGATCTCTCAGCCGCATTTGACACTGTAGATCACCCTCTCCTCCTCCAGTCCCTCCATTCGCTTGGCCTTCGTGACACAGCCCTGTCCTGGTTCTCTTCTTACATTACCAATCGTTCCTTCAGTGTCTCCTACAATGGAGTATCATCTTCTCCCCTACCTCTTTCTGTTGGGGTTCCTCAAGGCTCTGTCCTGGGACCATTACTATTCTCCCTCTATGCTTCCTCCCTCTGCAAATGAATCAACTCGTATGGTTTCCATTACCACCTCTATGCTGACGATACTCAGATCTATCTCTCATCTCCTGATCTCAACCCAGAACTCCTAACTCGCGTCTCCTCCTGCCTGTCCGCTATCTCTACCTGGATGTCGCAACGCTACCTTAAATTAAACCTCTCTAAAACTGAAATGGTTCTCTTTCCTCCAACTAACACCAGTAACATCCCGGAAGTATCCATCATAGTTAACAATTCCACTATCACCCCCTCTCCCCAGGCCCGGTGCCTTGGGGTTATCCTAGATTCTGCCCTGTCATTCACTCCTCATATCCAGTCACTTATTAAATCATGTCACTTCCACCTAAGGAACATATCCAAAATATCATCATTTATCACCCAAGATGCTGCCAAAATTCTTATTCACTCTCTCATCATATCACGTCTAGACTACTGTAACTCTCTTTTAATTGGCCTCCCCCTCCAGAGACTGTCAGCTCTCCAGTCCATAATGAACACTGCTGCGAGGCTCATACACCTCAGCAACCGCTCCTCCTCTGCCTCGCCATTCTGTCAATCCCTGCACTGGCTTCCGTTACCTTTCAGAATCAAATTAATGACCCTGACTTTCAAAGCACTTTATAACTCTGCCCCACCTTACATCTCTGAACTCATCTCTATATACTCACCCACTCGCTTACTACTCTCCTCTACTGACCTGCTACTCAACTCTTCTCTCATTACCTCCTCACATGCTCACATTCAAGACTTTGCAAGGGCTGCACCCCTCCTCTGGAACTCTCTCCCACGGTCTGTCCCACTTTCTCCCAACCCTACTTCCATGTTCTATGTATATGATTCATGTGTTTAGTTGTATAATCACATTTACTTTACAGTGCTACAAAATATCTTTACAGTGCTACGCAATATGCTATATAAATACATGTTAATAATAATATTCCCCAGAAAGTATAGTGTCACCTTAAATGTACAAGACACAATAGCAGTTGTAGCCACTAAAAATTAAACACAGTTATTGTGCAAATTTATTTGGTTAATTAAAGATACAGTACTTGTATCCAAAGCCACACTTCAGACTTCTGCACAATGACACTGATTGCCAGTGTGTCCATCCCACCCCTGTTCAATGGATGTGCATCTACTGAAGTGGTGGAACCCTGGAGCTAATGTGGTGGTGGCTACAGCTTTCCCACAGTGGCATCATACTTGTGTCTAAAGAATCATGAGCAGATGTCCTTTGACCACTGAATAGGATACAACATTTTCAGTGCAGTTGAATTTAATTCTTACTAAGAACAGAATTCTCTGCATTTTGATGACATTTTGTCAGGTGTAGTGGAATTATAGGGAAAATGCAGAATTTGCATGATTTATGATAAAAATTGCACTTTCAAATGCATTTCTGCACATATGTGAGCTCTATGTAGCCTCCCTATGGTAAGGTGTTTGATTCAACAGATGGAATGCAACAAGGGCCTCGAACTTTAGCCATCTTCAGGGGTGACAGTTGCAGTGACATAATTATCAAGGAAGATGACCCTGTAGCCACGGAGGTGAGCAGAGGCAGGTGCCCTAGGCAACCCAGGCGGCCAGCTCGCCACCACTTACCCCATTGTGCATGCACTGTGACATCACACACTTTTGTTGCCTGCGTTCGCGCATGTGACACCGCATGCGTTTGCTCGCATTGAATGCCAGGTGAGTCTGGTCTAGGGGTAACTCCAAGATTCCACTGCATCAATATGTTCACTGTGCTAATTATATAACAGGTAGTGGGATTAGAGTGGTGAGATAACATTTTATTGTTCACCTGGCTGCAGTTCTGAAATGAGCCCTATAGTCTATAACACAACATTCTACAAGATTCCAAACATAAAGTTCTGGTGAGTGATCCCCAGTCATTAAGTTCTAGGCTTTCTTATAGATAAATACATGGTCCAAAGTGTACTGCAGTAGATCAGTTGATATCTGACAAAACAGGCAGTTTCAACCCAATTATGTTTTCATGGGCATAGTTTATCATACATGAACAAGCCTTTCACTAATGGATATTCATTGGTACTGAGCTGTAGACTGTTAATTATCTATTAAAGGAAAACTAAACCCCTCAAACAATGTAGGTCTCTATAGAAATATGCGCATATGTAAAAGTCTGCTTAAAGTAAATAAACTATTTTCATAATAATATACTTTTTTAGTAGTATGTGCCATTGGGTAATCATAAATAGAAAATTGCCATTTTAAAAAATAAGGGCCTCCCCCTGGGATCGTATGATTCACTGTGCACACAAACAAACCATACTTGTTAGGTCACATGAGCCAATTAACAGACAGAGTTGTGTCTTTTGCTTCCACACTTCTTCCTGTTACAGTTAGAGCTGCAGTATTTCTGGTCACGTGATCTCTTCCTGTTACAGTTAGAGCTGCAGTATTTCTGGTCACGTGATCTCTTCTTGTTACGTTAGAGCTGCAGTATATCTGGTCAGGTGATCTCTTCCTGTTACAGTTAGAGCTGCAGTATTTCTGGTCAGGTGATCTCTTCCTGTTACAGTTAAAGCTGCAGTATTTCTGGTCAGGTGATCTCTTCCTGTTACAGTTAGAGCTGCAGTATTTCTGGTCAGGTGATCTCTTCCTGTTACAGTTAGAGCTGCAGTATTTCTGGTCAGGTGATCTCTTCCTGTTACAGTTAGAGCTGTAGTATTTCTGGTCAGGTGATCTCTTCCTGTTACAGTTAGAGCTGCAGTGTTTCTGGTCAGGTGATCTCTTCCTGTTACAGTTAGAGCTGCAGTATTTCTGGTCAGGTGATCTCTTCCTGTTACAGTTAGAGCTGTAGTATTTCTGGTCAGGTGATCTCTTCCTGTTACAGTTAGAGCTGCAGTATTTCTGGTCATGTGATCTCTTCCTGTTACAGTTAGAGCTGCAGTATTTCTGGTCAGGTGACCTCTGAGGCAACAGACAGACAATCACAAAATGGGGGTTCAAGGCAAGAGATGTAAAAGGGCATATATATTCCAGTTTGATTAGATTCTTTAATATGCCATTTGATCTCTTAGCTGGATCTGTGGAATGGAGTCCCTGGCTACTAAAGTCTTTAAACAGACGGCTCATTCTCTGTTTAATAACTCCCTTCCTGGAGCCTCTCTCAGTACCTGGGGAGAAATTAAAGGTGAGTGACCTTTTTCCACCTTTTCCTAGTCACTCTACCACATATGATTAGGGTTGCCACCTTTTCCCCCAAAAAATTCCGGCTGGTGGGGGCGGGTACAAAAAGGGGGCATTGTGTGATGTCAAATGGGCGGGGTTATGCCATAAATGGGCGGGGCCACGGCACGAGCAGGAGAATAACCGAAGGACAAGGTACGTTTAAAGGGGATTGGGGGCTTACCGAGGGGGTCTTTTTAAGGGTATTACAAATTTACCGGCAGCTACATTGCCGGTAAATTTGTAATACCGGCCCCGGCCTTGGCAGGTGTTTTACCGGCTAGGCTGGTAAAATAACGGTCGGGTGGCAACCCTACATATGATATAAACTATCTGTTACTCAATTATTCATTTTGGGGATATAGTTTTCCTTTAAGAATTTCCGTCCTGTTCTTGCTAACCCTTATATTTTATCCCTCAGATTCCAGTAAATGGCTTTCTGTCCCCCACCAAAAATTGCCTGCAATGGGGGTAGGGTTGCCACCCAGCCGGTAAAACACCTGCCAGGGCTGGGGCCGGTATTACAAATTTACCGGCAATGTAGCTGCCGGTACATTGCCGGCAAAAGCCCTTGCCCTCCAGTAAATTTCCTTTGGCTTCTGCGATGTGGCCCCGGCCCTTTTGCGGCGCTACCATGTGGCTCCTCCCCTTTTTACATCGCTGCCCGCTGGCTCTGCCCCCTTTTCATCACGGCCCGCCCCTTTAGTATCCGCCCCCACCACTGGCCGGTATGTTTTTTTAAAAGGTGGCAACCCTAAATGGGGGTCAACATTCCAATACAGTGTTTTGCTTCTCTAATGCTCTCCTGACCTCAGTCTAACCATGGGCACCAGAAAAGTGGACAGGGTATTTGTACTGTTTTATCAGCAGTTCTCCAGGAATTGAGGGAATTATATCGATTCGGTACTGTCACAGGCCTTATAGACTGATCCACATTCTGATTAGAATCTATTCCATCCAAGACAACCCTGAAGAGAAAGAGGATTAAAACGGATTTCTTTCCCCATTATTCCCTCTATGAGCTTTTGTTTTTAAATAAACCTTTGGGTATATGAACTCCCCACAAACCTCCCCCATCCACTTCCCCTTCCCTCACAAGTTTATTATTGTTTTATTCTATTTTTTCTTCCTTCCTCTTTTACTTTCATTTTCTTCTAAAGCCCCTCCGTTTCCAGTAAATGTCTCCCCCTCCCAAACCCTTATAAAGCAAATATGTGATCTAATCCTTTGGGTTCTATCCCATAAGTATGTGTGGCTTCCTCGCTGTATTTATGTACAACTGGATTCAGTGTAACATGGGGAGAGGGACACCCCAACCCAGAGACATTGATACCCAAACTCCTGGGTTCAGCTCTGCAATGTGAGAATCTTGTTTTTATACTGGATACAGAGATTATTGAATTATTTGATAATGTTATGCTCTAATCAAATAAGGGGGGCATAGTGTGTTTTTAAAGCTCCAGTTATAGGAATAAAGAACATCACTCAATTCTGTAAGTCACAGCTGAAAATGCCATTTTGTAAGTTACTAACTCATGGCAAACTGGAAATGTCGTTTCTGGCACTACAGAAAAGGTGCACAAGGGGTTAAACCAGTGATGTAAATGTTTGTGCATTACAATCACATATTAAGCAAACTCCATGCAGACTTTGTACCCTGTAATATACACACTGTAATATACACACTGTAATATACACACTGTAATATACACCCTGTAATATACACCCTGTAATATACACACTGTAATATACACACAGGGACACACACATACACACTTACACCACAGACACATGAGATCCCTGGGGCCAAATAAAGTTAAATACCCAAACTTGGGCTGAGAGGTGACAGGAATGATCCTCAGTCACTTGCACTGGGAGACGAGCACTAAAGGGATTTTGGAATCAGGAGTCTGAACTGATCTTGGCTATAAAACTGAAAGTGAATTTTGTCTCATTCTATAGATCAGATGAAAAGCAGTGGCAGAAATACCGGGGGAACAGGGGTTGTGAGCGGCCAGGGCCCGCACCCCCTCAGGGCCCCCCGGCAGCCCACTCGCCACTGAAATCCGGTGCGTCACGCACCAGGGCCTGTCCCCCTCTAGTTACAGCACTGATGAAAAGCCCAGTCTCCCCTCATAGTTTATAATCCAACAACTGGGTAAGAAGCTTTTTGTGCATGGACCTCACTGGGTGACAATCTGTTGTTGGAGCAGCATCTAAGCCCTGCCATTCCTCAGCCCCTTCAGTAGGTTCATCCCCCACCAGGGCGAGTAAACCATGGTCATCCTTCTTGGGGAGGGGGTCTTAGCCCCATTCACTGGCTGCTTTGAATCAACATTGATTCCCTCTTCCATTTGTAGCCTGATGCCCCACAGGAGGTAGAGCTGTAGTGGGAATAAGAGTCAAGGTGATACTTCATACCATTCAGTGAGTCCATCTCTCTAGTCAGATTGAAAGAAATAGTTTCAGTCATTCTCAATGTAAACACTTGCATTTAGCTTGGTCTGTCTGACTCCATTAGGACATTCCAATGTGGCTGCACTATTGTCCTGTATAGTTCTGGCTCCCAGAACAGAAGCAACTTAGTTACCTTCTGTGTCTGAGGATTACTAGGACCCCCGATGTAGAGGTCAGGGCACATGACTCGATGGGTCTCCCATAGCGCTCTTAGAAGGTACTAACAGCTGGCATTTTGAGGTCAAGGAGAAGACTGTCTCCCACACAGTAAGAAGAAAGGGGTGTATACTGTGGTGGCATAAACCCTGTTGTTATAGGCCCAGGTCACATTGGGCACAAACTCCAGCTAGATCTCTTGATAGTCCTCCTCTAGTGCTCTCAACAAATTCAGCCATAGTAAGTTGAAGGATTCCCCTTAGTACAGTTCAGTCACCGACAATGACTCAAAGTTAGGTCCCTGATCTGATAAAAATCCCTGGGGGGTCTTATCACAGGCATCCACATTAGGTGGTCATCTGTGCGGTCTGATCTTTAGTGGGGACCACTACTAGTGACCAATGAATACCAGTGCGCACTTATATCCCACTGGGGCGACTAGTTGAAAAGTCTCCAGGATGCAGATCTGCATGGGTGCAATGCCATCTACAGTAGGTGTGTCTTATGAAACATGCACTGGGGACACTATTGGTACCCCACCTGCATTGGAGCCAGAGACCAGGAACAAAGAAGTAAAGTAAACCAAGTGCTCTGTTTTAATGGCCATAAAGTATCCCACAGTCTCATGTATGATGTGACCTGCTTCCCTCACCTGGGTGCTACGGACCACCAATTGCCAGGTTTTCTGCTGCTTTTTCTCCCAATCACTTCCTCCATAGGCAGATTTTAGGAATCAGAATCACAACATCACCCGGCAGTGCATTCCCCAACCTCACTGTCCTCACTGTGATGAACCCCCTACTCTGTTCCTTTAAATGAAACTTCTTTTCCTCTAGTCTGAAGGGGAGGCCTCTGGTACGTGATTCTCTTTATGGGTATAAATGTATCTATTTGAGTTTGTCTGGGGGGAGGGGCAGAGTCCTGCATTGGGTCAGGTACAAGTGGGTACCCGTGGAATACCCAACATCAGGCAGGATTGTTGGCAGAAAATCATACCCTCACCTTAATGCTGGTTGGTTTTTGGGTCTGGCTCAGGTGGGATTGTTTTATATTTAAATTTGAAACTGTTTCTGCCTTGGGTGCTTCTTACACCGCAGTCTCACCAGCTGTCAAGTTAATGCGACTCGCACGAGAGCCGATTGTGCTTTGTGATGTCGCCGCACACACTATAACTTCTTCATCGCTGCTGAAATACTTGCCACACTGGCCCATTTTTGCATCATGGACGTAGCTGGAGTCTCCACTAGTGAGTCATACTGTGAGCACAGATCAGCACAAGCTCATCCTTACAGCCAGTAGCCACACTAGCCAATCTCCTGTGCAGCCTCCCACCTTGTACCCCTTCCTCCACTGTCACCGTTCCACTAGCAACTGCCTGTGTCAGACTCCAACTGCCGACCTGTCCTCCGGCCTGTCTGTACCTGCTACTCTCCTGCCTCCCTGACTTGTTCATTCATCTCACACATTAGTAAGTAAATGCTGAAATACTATCACTTCACTAACTATGAATGTTTTGTTAAAATCATTGGGTTCATTCACTCTACTAAACCATAACTGGACCTGTATCTGTGTTGAGTGTTCAGACACTTAATAATATAGACATAATGGAGAAATGAATTTACGTTTTACAGTAGGGGGTACATTATCCCTTATAATACATGAGTGATACTCAGAGTTCCCTGTATAACTCAGCCTGCAGCCTTGTGCCTTTATATGGTCACAGAACAACCCCTCAGTGACTTCTAATATCCTTATCATTTACAGTAGGGGGTACATTATCCCTTATAATACATGAGTGATACTCAGAGTTCCCTGTATAACTCAGCCTGCAGCCTTGTGCCTTTATATGGTCACAGAACAACCCCTCAGTGACTTCTAATATCCTTATCATTTACAGTAGGGGGTACATTATCCCTTATAATACATGAGTGATACTCAGAGTTCCCTGTATAACTCAGCCTGCAGCCTTGTGCCTTTATATGGTCACAGAACAACCCCTCAGTGACTTCTAATATCCTTATCATTTACAGTAGGGGGTACATTATCCCTTATAATACATGAGTGATACTCAGAGTTCCCTGTATAACTCACCCTGCAGCCTTGTGCCTTTAAATGGTCACAGAGCAACCCCTCAGTGACTTCTAATATCCTTATCATTTACAGTAGGGGGTACATTATCCCTTATAATACATGAGTGATACTCAGAGTTCCCTGTATAACTCAGCCTGCAGCCTTGTGTCTTTATATGGTCACAGAACAACCCCTCAGTGACTTCTAATATCCTTATCATTTACAGTAGGGGGTACATTATCTACCTCATGCATATCTAATGAGGGGGAGTGTCCTACCTCATGCATATCTAATGAGGGGAGTGTCCTACCTCATGCATATCTAATGAGGGGGAGTGTCCTACCTCATGCATATCTAATGAGTGAGAGTGTCCTACCTCATGCATATCTAATGAGGGGGAGTGTCCTACATCATGCATATCTAATGAGGGGGAGTGCCCTGCCTTGTGCATATCTAGTGAGTGGGAGTGTCCTACCTCATGCATATCTAATGAGGGGGAGTGTCCTACCTCATGCATATCTAATGAGTGGGAGTGTCCTACCTTGTGCATATCTAATGAGTGGGAGTGTCCTACCTTGTGCATATCTAATGAGTGGGAGTGTCCTACCTTGTGCATATCTAATGAATGGGACATGGGCGTCCACAAAAAACTTTTCAGAGGCAGCAGGGAAGTAAAACAGGTTTTCTATAAATATATAAAGTAGTGAGTGTTACACATGTATAACTTTATCATTCTATTAGTGACACAAACTCCTTGTTTGCCAGAACAACACTTGCTCTTTTCTATTTCTTAGCACAATTACTTGCCAGTGGCTTGTACAATGTTTTTCCCTCTATAGTCGCACCTCCATTTTACTTACCCTCATTTTCCGTTTTTCCGTATGTAATACCATTTTGTGTGGTCCCACCAATATAAATAATACATAATACACTTCCCTGACTTTTCATCATCCTGATTAAAGGGTAGGTGTTCCCCCCCGAAACGTTGAATGTTTGGTGGCTGAATAAAAGGGGATACTCCCTGACTGCATTCAAGGAAAACTATACCCCCCAAACAATGTAGGTCTCTATAAAAAGATATTGCATAAAACAGCTCTTGGGGTTTCCAGCATCGGACGGGGGCACTACAACTCCCGGAGCAGGTGGCATGCGCACCCCACTGATCCAGCTCTTCCAGTACCTGCTGCTGCTGGGAATAGGTGAAGCGCTGCAGACTGTCACTAGAATAGCCAGGAGGAGAAATCGAGCTCTGCAGGATGGATGGTCGCCCATTCGCCTTTTTTGCAGAGGACAGGAAGTGGAGTTTTGGTAAGTTATTTCTTAATAAAGGCTTTGCTGTTTAAAAGTTTAATTTGCCTTGATGTTTATTTTTCGTTGTTTACTAACCAATTTTCAAAAAATTTTTTTTGATGTTACTGGTCCTTTAAAACCAGATTGTAGGGGGTCCAGCAGGTTATTGTCAGAGAGGAATGAGGTTAGTCGGTTGTAGACTAGGCGCTCAAGTAGTTTAGAGATGAAAGGTAGCAGAGAGATAGGTCGGAGGTTGTCAAGATTGGAGGGATCAAGAGAGGGTTTTTTCAGAATGGGGGTGACAAGAGCATGTTTTAGTTGAGAAGGAAACAGTCCAGTTGAGAGGGAAAGATTAAATAGGTGAGTTAAGGCTTTGATTAGACAAGGATTGGTATTGCGGAGAAGTTTTGAGGGAATTGGATCAAGCGGCAGGTGGTAAGGTGAGAAGAGGCCAAAAGCTTTGAGATTCCTCATCAGTGACAGGGGTGAAGGAGCACAGGAGAGACTGGGGAGTGTGGAGGGAGGGTGGTGGAAGTCTAGGGGGGTTGAGTAGTGTAATGTCCCTTCTGATAGTGTCAATTTTGTTTTTGAAGTGCTCAGCAATATCTTGAGCAGAGACAGATGTGCATGGAGGGGGTGGAGGAGGGGAAAGGAGAGGGTTAAAGGTGGAGAAAAGTTGTGCTGGTTTTTTAGAAAGGGAGTTAATGAGTGAAGTAAAGTAAGTTTGTTTGGCTTGGAAGAGGCTGGTGTTAAAGGAGCGCAGGGCAGATTTGTAGCTCCAAAAGTCTGATTCTGAACGGGATTTGCGCCAGCGACGCTCAAGTGCACGTGAATGTCTTTGGAGCTTTTGTATGAGCAGTATGCCAAGGTTGAAGTGGTTTGGGTCTAGCACAGGTATTAGGAATAGTGTATTAGGGTTAGTATTTTAGGGATAGGGTTGGGTATTATATTAGTGTATTCGGGTTAAGGTTGGGTATAAGGGTTAGTGTATTACGGTTGGGTATTAGGGTTAGTGTATTCGGGTTAGGGCTTGGTTTTAGGGTTAGTGTATTAGGGTTGGGTATTAGGGTTAGGGTTGAGTATTAGGGTTAGTGTGTTAGTGTGTATTAGGATGGCTGAGATATTAGAGTGAAGAGAGTCAAAGGAAGAAGAGAGATGAGACTACAGCTTGCAAGTCACGGTAAGTACGTGTTTGGGGAATAGCAGGGGGTGAGGAGGGAGTTAGTGAGAGTTGAAATGTGACCATATTGTGATCAGAGAGGGGAAATGGGGAGTTAGTAAAATTGGTGGTTGAACAGAGTCTGGTAAATATGAGATCCAGAGCATTACCATTGGAGTGAGAGGGGGAGTCTGAGCACAAAGATAAGCCTAGGGAGGAGGTTAGTGAAAGAAGTTTAGAGACAGAAGAGTTGTTAATGTTGTTAACGGGTATATTAAAGTCACCTAATATGATGGATGGGATGTTAGATGAAAGAAAGTAAGGAAGCCAGGCAGCAAAGTTGTCCAGAAATTGTGCAGTTGCTCCTGGTGGTGGATATATAAGAGCAATGCAGAGTGAAACAGGAGAAAAGAGCCTAATGCAGTGAGACTCAAATGAGGAGAATGATAGAGAGGGAACAGGTGGAAGAAGTATAAAAGTAGAGCGGGGAGAGAGAAGCAAACGTAGCCCACCTCCAGGTCTGTTAGCAGGTGTGGGAGTATGAGTAAGTATGAGTAAGTATGAGTAAGTATGAGTAAGTATGAGTTAGTATGAGTAAGTATGAGTAAGTATGAGTAAGTATGAGTAAGTATGAGTAAGTATGAGTAAGTATGAGTAAGTAAGAGTAAGTAGGAGTAAGTATGAGTAAGTAAGTATGAGTAAGTATGAGTAAGGTGTAGGCCCCATAGGACAGGGCAGCAGGTGAGGCAGTGTCAGTAGGAGAGAGACAGGTGTCAGTAAGTGCGAGTAGGTTAAAGGAATTGGCAATGAAATGGTCGTGTATAGCGGTGAGTTTGTTGCAGACAGATCTGACATTCCAGAGAGCACAGGAAAGATTAACTGGGTTTTTATTTTTATATTGAACAATTCCTTTAAAACTCTGATCTTCTCTAAGCTTATATACCCATTAATTAACTTGCCTCGGCTTATCAGACACTTGGATGTTAAGCAGGGGTGTAACTATAGAGGAAGCAGACCCTGCGGCTGCAGGGGGGCCCAGGAGGTATAGGGGCCCCATGAGGCCCTAATTTATATACAATTTCAATAAATAATGGAGAAACAAGTCAACCTCTAAACATTTTGGGGGCCTGAAAAATAATATCTGTGGGGCCCAGTAATATCTAGTTACGCCACTGATGTTAAGAAACTTGATTCAGCTTTGCTAAACTTTATCTGGAATGACAAAAAACCTAAGACTGTTCTCTCTCCAAGTTGAAATCTTCAATTCATTTAGGAGCATTGAAATACTTGGTTTTAGAACTTTTAATTTGACCAATCCAGAAATAGAAATGTTTCAACAACCCAATTCTGATATTCTAGAAATATTACATTGTCATTGGAATAATGTTCTCTGTGATTTTAATAGAACCATTTCTACTTCATTATTTCTGGAAAGAGGTGGAAAGTTTTTTTGAATTTTAAGTGTCAAGCTACTGTATCTCCAAGTTTGGCTTTATTGCATATTAATAATAGTTGTTTTCTAGCCCCCTATCAGATTCTTCAGCAAAACAAGTCAACAAATTGATGTTTATATTTATGGCTGCCTCCTAAAAAGCTTTATTTTCTAACTGGTTAAAAAAGATTGTGCATCAGTAACTGATATAATTTTGTTACTTTAATCAATTGAGCTGCCAGGAAGCGATTCAAGTAAAAACAAGCAAAATTCAAATTGTTGTTTAAAAAGACATGGTCACTTTATTTTGATATTATTGACTCCATCAATAAGGATAATATTTTTAAAATGCTTCAAATTTAAACAGATGTTTTTGACTTTTCTTATTTAATCCAACCAAAATAGTGTTTCTTTGGGAAACCGTGTTTAATTTTTTTCATTTTCTCTTTTATCCACTTAACTTGGTTTAATTCAGTTTATTATGTTAACCTGCCTGTTTGGTTCATTTGTTAATTTTATGTATAATTTTCATTTACTTTGTACTCTCTTTGAGGGCAGGGTTGCTATTTTAGAAATTTGTTCTTACTCCTATGACTGAAGACCTGACATGTTTATTGTATAACCTCAATAATATGTTGGAAACAAGAAAACTGGAAATTCGGCTCTTAAAGGGACCAGGTCCGTCTTTTAGCACTCCTAGTAACCTGTGAGGAGCTTCCATCTCAGGCAAGTTTTTCAACTCACCTCATTGACACAATGCCTATTACCAGCAATGCACTGCCCTCACTGATCATTGGGTGACTTTATGGTAAATTACAAAAAGGAAACTGACTGACTGAGGTCTGGTACCCACAACTGAACTGAATCTAAATACAGCCATTGAGACGCTTATTATTATTGCCAATTTAAAGACATGCTGGGTCTCTACTGCAGCCAGTCCTTCATACAGTATATTGGTCTCCAACCAATCAGACATTTTCAACACAGTGAGTCAGTATAGGCATAAGTGTGAGACAGTTGTAGACGTATAATCAATTTTGGATAACAGACAAAATACATAGTAACATAGTAAGTTAGGTTGAAAAAAGACACACGTCCATTAACCTTTCTAACTGCCAGTTGATCCAGAGGAAGGCAAAAAAAACCATCTGAAGTCTCTCCAATTTGCCTCAGAGGGGAAAAAATTCCTTCCTGACTCCAAAATGGCAATGGGACCAGTCCCTGGATCAACTTGTACTATGAGCTATCTCCCATATCCCTGTATTCCCTCACTTGCTAAACACCATCCAACCCCTTCTTATACCTATCTAATGTATCAGCCTGTACCCCTGATTCACTTCCCAGCTCTCCCTGTAACACCCCTTTCCCTCCTCTAATCTCATTGGCTCCCTCCTGTCTGCTGGGAGGAGCTACTGGTGAATAAAGCATCCGACCCTTCCTTCTACCTATCTAATGTATCAGCCTGTACCCCTGATTCACTTCCCAGCTCTCCCTGTAACACCCCTTTCCCTCCTCTAAACTGTACGGCATATTCTAGATGGGGCCTTACCAGTGCTCTATACAGTGGGACCCCCTCCTCCCGTGACTCTCTGCCCCATTTAATACAAGTCAAGACCTTATTTGCCCTTGATGCTGCTGACTGGCATTACTTGCTACAGACAAGTTTATTATCTACAAGGACTCCAAGCTCCGTCTCCATTATGGATTTGCCTAGTGCAGTCCCATTAAGGGTATAAGTGGATATTGTTACATCCCAGGTGCAGGACTTTACATTTATCAACATTGAATCTCAGTTGCCACTTAGCTGCCCAGATTGCCAGTTAGTCAAGATACTGTTGCAAGTGCCACATCCTGGATGGAATTAATTGGGCTGATAGTTTTGTCTCATCTGCAAACACTGATACATTACTTACAATACCCTCCCCTAAGTCATTAATGAACAAGTTAAATAAAAGTGGACCCAATACTGAGCCCTGAGGGACCCCACTAAGAACCTTACTCCAAGTAGAGAATGTCCCATTAACAACCACCCTCTGTACCCGATCCTGTAGCCAGTTTCCTATCCATGTGCAAACGACTTCATTAAGCCCAACAGACCTTAGTTTAGAAAGCAGTCGTTTGTGGGGCACAGTATCAAACGCTTTGGCAAAATCCAAATAGATCTACTGCCCCCCCCCACTGTCTCCTCAAAACGCCCAGTGTGGCTTTACCCTTATCCAAGAGAAGCAGCAGAGGGAGGCCCTCTCTCCCCCACCTTATCTGTTCCCATAACTTGTGCAACATTCAGACAGGACGGGGTGTGGAGGATTTGTCTGCACCTCTTAGGCCTCTTGATACTGTGCCGGAGCAAATACTCTCTAGCTGAGCATTAAATGGAATGTCAACCCCAGAAATGAAAAAATACAATTTTAAGCAACTATTAATTAACAGACTTGTCTTTGCTGCTGGGGAACTAAGACATATTCAACACTGTTTAACCAGTAACAACCAGTAGTTTAGCAAATGCTGTAGCAAATAGCAATTGTTTTTACAAATAACTTTAAAAGCACTGAACATTGTAATCAATGTATATTGGAAATTTGCTTAGAATTATGTTTTATGTTATGTGGGGTTAACTTGCCTTTTAAGGGTCGCGCTCTTGCACCCAGGGAACAGAAAAGAATCCCTGGTATATTGAAGAGGTGGAGTAACAGTGACCGCATGTGAAACACAGACACAAGCACAAGTAAAACCCATAGGATTAATAGGCCCTGCCAGTTGTGGGTCTGGACAGTGGTTTAATGACAGTTTAAGGCTTGTCAGCTGCTCATACACAACAGAAAGTGACAGTTTTACATTGAATCGGACAAATATAATACAAATGACAGACATCCCCTAAATAGGCACAAACAGGCTCAATCATGATGTCAGTAAATAGGCCAGAATAGGGCAGTGACCCAACAGAACCAACTCTGGGTTTTCTATTCATTAAAGGCTCCAGGTATTTGTAAAAAGGATCCCCCAGCCCTGGTGCACTAGAACCCCCAAAATGCTCTTCTGTTTCCCCTTTATCTTTCTGTCCCATTCATTGAATTAGTATGGAATGCTGAGCCGTGATTTTTCAACTGGGGTTTGTTCTGTTTATTCAGGAATGTAGGGGGGCTGGTTCTGTTACACAGGTTAGAAACCCCAACAAGGCGGTGCTGCTCGTGAACCCGATCAGTAGTGAGGCTTCAGTTAATTAGAACATTTATAACAACCCAGTGCTTCTCATAGCAAGTCATTTCTGATGCAAGTTGCTGGGAGCTGCCATGTTGGTCTAATGTATATTGTGCAGGAACCCCGAAACAACCCATGGGACATTAATGATCATTCCTCAATATTTCCCAACAGGGGGCTCTGCATAAACCAATCAAGTCTCTTGTGCTCGTTGTTCTTTCCTCCATTGGCTCAATCTAATGACAGAACAAACACAGTCCAGTTATCGACAGGAGGAAGCAAATTATTCCCCTTTACAAATACACATTAGACTGTAGAACTGTAGCCCAGAATCCCCAGCAATAGCACATGCCCCAAATGTTCCCAGGGGAGACAGTAACCAAGGGAACAATATATCATTTCATTTTACTCCATGATACAAGTGACAATTGTGGAGGGTCCAGTGGGCTCCCCGATTCTGTTTGTTTCAATACTATTGTCCCCTCCCCCACCAGCCCCAGTATTTGTTCTGTGTGTTTATTTCTATCCCTGGATGTTTAATGAGAGGTGGTACCGGGTGGTATTAGGGTAACACAGGGCTGGTGTTGGGGGAACAGAGTTTGCATTTTCTTTCACCCCAATAACAGACAGAACCTTTGGGCAGAACATTTCCTTATAGAGTGACCCATATATTGACTGTATAACAATGACCCGAACACTTACTCAGTCTGTCCAGTTTGTTCTCTGGAAAGGAAAAAAAGAAACAGTCAAGTTTGTGGGTGTATATGTGTGTATATGTGTGTGTATATGTGTGTATGTATGTGTGTGTGTGTATATGTGTGTGTGTGTGTATGCGCATATACACACACACATAAAAATATATATATATATATATATATATATATATATATATATATATATATATATATATATATATATATATATATATATATATATATATATATATAGAAAGTGTAAAGAAGAAGCAGCACTCGTCAACCAAATTCTTCACTTTACCAGTCAACATCCCCCACATACGAAGAAATCAAGCCCCATCAGCCAACTCTCAAGAGTTCAGAGGGTAGTAAGTGAAAAGGAAGAAAAAGAGAAACAGGAACAAATTATGTGTCAGAAATTTAAAGAAAGGGGATACCCGGAAAAGGTGATTCAACAAGCCCAACAAAGGGTCAGACATCCTAAAGGGAAAACTAAACAGATGCAACGTGTGCCATTTGTCACCCAGTTTCATAGTAATAGTGAGAATATTGGTAAATTACTACGCAAAGATTGGTATATCTTACGTAATGCTTATCCCACTATACCTGAGTTTAGAGCACCTCCACTTATCTCATATAGAAAAGGCAAAACTATTGGGGCACATGTTCCTTCCACTTTAATGAGAACTAAGCCGAAGGAGGCACATACATTTTGGGGAGGTAGATCCAAGGGTATGTATCCCTGCTTAAGCTGTGTACAATGTCCTTTTGTCCTGAAGGGAAGGGAATTTGTTCACCCACAAACTGGCCAACATATACAGTTACGAGGGCACTTTACGTGCATTTCAAAATTTGCCATTTACGTGTTGACATGTCCGTGTGGTCTCATCTATATAGGTGAGACCACCCAGATGGTCAAATCACGAATATCGCAACATCGGTCTAGTATAAATTTGGGTAATACTTCACTACCTGTTTCAAAACATTTTATAGATATGGGACACACGGCAGATCAGCTTAAATTTATGGTGCTGGAGGTGGTACAGCCTATGAGAAGAGGGGGTGATAGAGAATTGAAACTTAAAATAAGAGAAGTATGGTGGATTAATATGCTCAAATCTTTATATCCTCAGGTGTTAAATCGGGATTATGACCTGTTTTTGTTTTTATAGATATATGTATTTGATATTGCTCTGTACCTATGTATATGCAAATTATGAGGTCATTTCCTGTCTGTGGTCTATTTAATGTGATACCTATGAAATGCTGGGAGAACTTTTTTGGGTTGACAAATGGCACATGTGTTGTCCGAAACGTTGCCTTGAGTGATGCTCTGATCTTTTAATACAATTTTTTGGCAATTGACGAGTGCTGCTTCTTCTTTACACTTTCTATTTTGATGTGGGGATGTGACGGCGTCTCCTATTGGAGCGAGCACCGACTGACACAGCAAGTATACCTTTAAGAGTGCTGGGGCACCCATTGTATGATTTCTTATATATATATATATATATATATATATATATATATATATATATATATATATATATATATATATAGATCCAATGGTGACAGCACTCCAAGTCAAACAATCATGTCAAAAACATCAGGAAGTTGATTATAACAGGTTTATAAACCTGTTATAATCAACTTCCTGATGTTTTTGACATGATTGTTTGACTCGGAGTGCTGTCACCATTGGATCTATACATTGTATTTACGCTGGACTGGCACCCAGATTCGGATACCACTTATGGTGTGCGTTCCACTTGGACTATATATATATATATATATATATATATATATATATATATATATATATATACAGTATACATATATATATATCACGAGTGTATACAGGAAGATAATGGCCATGATCATTTTGTATACACATCTATTTCCAGTTCTCCCTATTTCCTATATAATATATATGAGACTTTTAGGATATTCCAACCCAGTGATTTTTTTTTTGCCCAGGGATGTACCATGTGCCTATTCTACCTGCCTCCCTTAAATTGCAGATCTTCTATAATACCAAACATCAGCAAGGGAGGGGCTTATTGTGGGCGTCACTAAGGAGTGAGTGTCCATTGGGTGCATTTACATTTTTGTTTGGCACTGTTTACTTAATGTACAATATGGGGCAGATTTACCTAGGGTCGAATATCAAGGGTTAATTAACCCTCGATATTCGACTGCCGAATGTAAATCCTTCGACTTCGAATATCAAAGTATTTACCGCACATAGTTCGATCGAACGATCAAACGAAAATCATTCGATCGAACGATTAAATCCTTCGAATCGTTCAATTCAAAGGATTTTAATCCATCGATTGAACGATTTTTCTTTGACCAAAAAATTGTTAGAAAGCCGATGGGGCCCTTCCCCATGGACTAACATTGCACCTCGGTAGGTTTTAGGTGGCGAAGGAGGGGGTCAAAGGTTTTTTTAAAGAGACAGTACTTCGACTATCGAATGGTCGAATATTCGAACGATTTTTAGTTTGAATCGTTCCATTCAAAGTCGTAGTCGAAGGTCGAAGTAGCCAATTCGATGGCTGAAGTAGCCAAAAAAACTTTTGAAATTCAACGTTTTTTTTATTCTATTCCTTCACTCGAGCTAAGTAAATGGGCCCCTATGTGTATGTCTTGTATTCCAGATAAAGCCCACTAATGAGTGTCCCAGTTCTGAGAAACCCATTGAGTATGAGCATGTGCCATAAAATATCCATCCTCATCTACCAATTAGGTAACTGGTGCTCAACAGGGGGACATTTCCTATAGTAAAACTATTGTTTCTATCTGTACAAGCTCAATGCTTCAAAGGGTAGTCTTTAATCAAGATTACCCTTTAATTGTATTAGTCTTGATTGATTATCCAGTAGCAGGGTCGGACTGGGCCAGCAGGACACTGGGAAAATTCTTAATAATTATTCTAATAAAATGTGAAGTTGATATTTAAAGCCCATTGGGTTTGTAGTTTGTGCAAACAAATCTCATCACTTACCCAGTCGGTTCCAAACATCCTCTGAGAATGAGAAAAAAATACAAATTTATGCAATTAAATGTGTAAAGTCACAAAAATAAAACTAAAAGAATCAAGTCCTTTAATATAGCTCAAGGGGAGTTTTTAAGACTTTTTTTTATTAAATGAAAAATAAATCTCAATTATTTGAATGGAAATCTGCACCGAAGTTGCTCGAATCTGATCTCAATTTGATTTGTGATCCTATAAAATGAAAAATATAAATAAAACCCGTATCTAAGAGGTTTAGTTAATAACATTTTAATGTAGGTTTTTGAAGTAATATGAGGTTCTTTCTTGTAAAAATTATAAATTCAAGTTACTGCAAATATTTAAGATTTATTATCTTGAAAAATATATAAGCTCCTACCGTGTTTATAATAATTTTACTTCTATTCTCACATGGGAAGGCTGGTTCATCAAAATTAGGATTTTCAAATGATTTAGTTTGAATTTTTTAATTCTGAATTTATTAAAATAACTCAAACATCTTGATTGCTCACTTATTTAATAAAAAACGTGAACCTCAAAAACTCAATCCACTCAAAATCGTGTTAAAAAAAACCTCATCTTACTAATAACATGTTCTGCTCTTGTCTGCAAAATTTCAACTTAATTCCAAAACCACAAAATATGAAAGTGTTTGATTTTTGTGGGAATTTACCAATTTAGGTGATGATTTTTTTATTGTGCTTAATAAATCTGAAATACTGACGTTTTTGGAAACTTGAACTCAAAAAAACAGCAAAAAAAACTTGAACTGCAACACTAAGTTGAATTTCAATTTTAATAAACTTGCCCCCTAAAAATGTGCCTTGGTAAATGCCCCTAGTAGCCTAAATCAAAGGGGAAATTCACAAGTATCTAAACGAGTCTATAAATTGGAAAAGTGTTATAATTACATTAATTTCTATAGAAAATTCTAGAATAGCTTGGTTGTCAGCCACAATCTGTCGCCTCAGTTGATACCCACAACAGTTTTTGGTTTCAAAGAGAAAAACTACAATAATGAACAAATCTAATAATTTGACAGAAACATCTTAAAATTCTTGAAGAGTCGCCAACAATTCTGCAAATATAAACATATGAGGAGGAGCTAAAGACAAAGTCTTTGAATGGAAAGGAAAGTCCTGGAAGAAGTGGCTACAGATTAAATATGGACCCTTCCCTTACTATTTCCTTGCTGGGGTGAAAAGAAAAAAATGAACAGGTTCCACATTTGGTAGAATTGTCCAGCCAGTAAGGATTGATTGAACTTTCAGACAGGCAAACAAGAAGAACTCAGTTTTGGCCTTCAAAGATGCTGTAGGTCTCCTAGAGCAGAGATTTATTCCTATATTCAGTGCCCTTGTACATTCCTATCCACGGAATTACTAATCCTGGAGCAGCTTTTAGGAATTGGGGGATGGGATGGGTATATATGAGATGGAGATGTCAGAGGGCATCTGGAGTTCACTCTAAAGGGTATATTTACTAATGGGTGAAAGTAAAAATTGTAGTAGTTTCACCAAAAAAAAAGATTTCCCTCAACATCACCAATTTAAGGAGAATACACCACGTTTTGGAGAATTACATTTGCAGTCTTGACAATTCTCTTTACAGGTGAACTATCTCCAGTGAAAATCCTCCAATTCACTAAGAGCACAAGAATGTATTTTTGCCAAGAATATTTTCTCCAGGAGGTGAAATACCACTATAAAGATAGAGCAGCCGCTTTTAAATCTCATTATCCACATCGCTCTTTTCATGCTAATTTTCTTCAAGGTGAAAGTTCTTTAGAGATTCTCTAGAGAACTTTCCCCACTACAATTGTATGGATAAAATATACTGGCGAATTTTCACAGACAATTAACGCCAGGAAAAGAATTCACCTTGTTTCTCTTGAAAACGTGAACTTACAATTTTTTGAAAATATGAGTTGTGTTGTGAAAATACACCTGGTGAACTTTGATGGCGTTAGATGAAGAGAAAATTCACACTTTAGTAAATGTGCCCCTAAGTTCCAAATGTGTCAGTACTTACGTGCTCGGATCCAAACTTTGTCTGAGGAAGAGGAAAGAAGAGCAAATTACTAAGAGCAACGACATGGAGCAGAGAATACCCATAAGAACGTGTAACTTTGACCAATTCAGCATCTCTTACACTTTTTTCTTCCAGTCTTCTAATGTAAGTGGGATCCCGGTGGGAAAATTCTGATATATACACTAAAAGCCTCAATGACTAACATAGGTACTAACTGTTTAAAAGTAAAACTAATTGTTGATTGGTTGCTATTGGCATCTGCACTTGAGATATTCGGCACCTATACTGGAGAACATCTCACAACAGTCACCTCATTGTCTAGGGAGCACCAGAAGTCCAAAGTAGAGTTACTGTCCACTTTTATCTACTGGAACCCAACCCGTGCCTCCTTAATTGATTATTACCGAGTCCATTTACAATTTGACTGTATACGCCAATTAGGCTAAGTAAATAAATGGGCCCCAACCCCATGATATCTTATCCCTTCAGTATTTAATGTGTATATGGGCTACTCTGTGATTACTGGTGTTGCACTGAATGGAGCCAGACAAGTAGCACTATTTGTTAAATACAGGCCCCCAAGATATTCACTTGGCCACTTACCCACTTTATCTGAAAGTTTTCCTGTGAGTGGAAAAAGGAAACATTATAGTTATTTATATTGGATTTTTTTACACATGTATTGGGTCATAATTAATATTTTAATAAAACGTACATCGTAGCAGCCAATATAAGATCTTCTCTCATTCCTCGTAGGAACAAGTAGGGGGCACAGGATGGCAAGTTTCTGAGCAGTTTGAGATTTAATGTCAATATGACTGAAATTGCTCTATACTGGTCTCAGTGTCAGTCACAAGTCAGGTGATCTGACCAGGAAACACATTAGTCCGAGTGAACCAATAAAACCCACTATGGAACAATTTTGGTTGTTTTGTCACCCAGCTGTGTAGCTATTAACTACTCAGAAATAAACTATTTACTAGGGATGCACCGAATCCAGGATTCGGTTCGGGATTCGGCCAGGATTCGGCCTTTTTCAGCAGGATTCGGATTCGGCCGAATCCTTCTGCCCGGCCAATCCGAATCCTAATTTGCATATGTAAATTAGGGGCGGGGAGGGAAATCACGTGACTTTTTGTCACAAAACAAGGAAGTAAAAAATGTTTTCCCCTTCCCATCCCTAATTTGCATATGCAAATTAAGGTTCAGATTCGGTTCAGTATTCGGCCGAATCTTTTGCAAAGGATTCTGGGGTTCGGCCGAATCCAAAAAAGTGGATTCGGTGCATCCCTACTATTTACCAAAGCCTTAAATGTATTTTCATTAAAGGAACAGTCATTAATACAATCCTGCACCAAACTGTAGTGATTCTTAATCCTGATTTCATGATATTTTAGAGATATAAGTGGCTTATGATTGTGATCCCTTAAACTAAATATTTTTACTACTGCAAATGACCGCGTCATGCTGTGAGTCAGTCGTTCATTGGAAATTGCTGGTCCATGCTGCAATCAGATGGATTCTGGTATCAGTGGCGCTACTACTTTGCATCTGTATCAGTCAACAATCATTGTCTCCATTGGGCTATAATCGCAGCACCACGTGATGGTTTTTTAAAGGGGTTGGTTCATTTAAAGGCATTGTCCTCTATTACATTATCTAGAGCCTTCGTAAAAAAGGTGATGTAACCCATATAATGATCCCCACTTGTATTGGTGTGGGTAAGAGTCTTAGAGATTTATTTTGTCATAATGCCAGGACCCTACTCCAGTAACAACTGAGTATGGGTAAGTAATATGACTCTCTAATGTTCAACACTCAATCAGGAAAGTGAGCGCTACACCCCAACAGACATTTATTACCATCCAGGCCTTCCCTATTAGTTCTTTTAGACTGTGATTTATCTATTGCCTGGGATCGATTCTTATCCTAGCCAGGCGCAACTTCGCCGCACTTCACCGCACTTCGCCACAATTCGCCACACTTCGCCACACTTCGCCAGGCGTATTTTCGCCAGCGCTCCGCAAATTTACTAAAATCCGTTGCGCACAGGGGTAGTGTACGTTTTCGAAGTTGCGCTAGCGTTAATTCACCAAGCGAAGCGAAGTTTCGCTAGCGATGGTTCATTTGCATATGGCGCCAAATTCAAATTTCAATGGAAGAACACGTATCACCACTTCAAATGCCTAGAAAACCTTCAAATCAGCAACTAAAAATTTTATTTTGCCCTACACATGTGCCCACTGTCTAGGTAAGTTGCCATGAGTCAGGAAATGTAGGGGGGAAGGAGGGGAGCCCCAAAAAGTTTTTCGATCTTTTTCAGCCTATCACCCATCATGTAGAAATCACGCCAGCGTTTTTTGGGACTTAGAAAAAATTTAGACTTTTTTTGAAACAATCCCTATCTACTCTATTGCGCTTCGCCAGGTCTGAGGTGGCGAAGGAAGTCTAGCGTAAAAGGTAGCGTTCAGTACACTGCGCAAGTTAGTGAATTTGCGTAGTTACGTCACTAGCGAAAATTCGCCTGGCGTAAGGGTGCGAAGTAACACTAGCGAATTTATGCCAGCGTTCGCTAGTGAATTTGCGCAGTAGTGAAAAATGCCAAACGCTAGCGAATTAACGCTAGCATTCGTCGCTTAGTGAATTTGCGCCTTACAGATCAGCTGGAACAGGTTTAGACATATTACTCTTCCCATGAAACGTTTGCTCCAAATCATGATTCCATTGTCACTACTTGGCCTACACACCACCTCCTGCAAGAAACCATCCAGATCCTCCTGCTTTTCTGTTCTGTGCCAAAACCAAAGTTCCATTTGAATTAAAGACATGCACAGTGTCTCACTTATTTGTGCAATTCATCCATAGTAAAATTCACATAAAATTCACATAAATATATCAAAACATAGCAATTTAGCATAACACACCACAATGCAGTGTCTCTCCCCCAGTCTGCCTCCCTTATGTTCAGCCACTCCCTCCTGACGCGTTTCGCATTATTGGGTGCTTCATCAGAGGAGGTGTCAAAAGCAAAGTTCCCCGCTCCACATTGTTACATGTAATTGCCCCAGTCTGGGGAAGGAACTCATTATCTCCCAGGGAAGGTTAATACATACTCAATATTGCACTGATATCGCTCTTAGTTATGGCAAAGACTCAACCAGTGTCTGGTACCTAAAGGATTTAACATGTGGACTGATCTTTTGTTTTTATTGACAACTTACCCATATCATTTTGGAGAGTTCCTAAAAGAACAACAAAAAAAAACAATCAAGTCTTAAAATCAGGAACTTTTCACTATGAGTAGATACCAATTATAGAGTCAGAGCTACAGTGAATGAAAGACATGTTCATGTTTTAAGGTACCAAACATTACACCACAATATCCCACAGGCTTCTGTTGTTTTTGACTATGTGAAAGTTAATAGGGTGCTTTACTCTCTGCTTCTTTACTTAGTAAAATTAAGGAAGATTTTGGACAAGGTTGGGTATTCTAAGGGTAAAACCCATGTTGTACTACTTAAACGATCATTGTTATATATGTTGAACCCTTGAGCCAGAGGAGTGTTGTACACTTAATAATACTTACTTATTCTAAACATGCGCACTACTTGAGGAGTAACCCCAATCGTTATAAGTGCCACAGCCAAACAAGAAGCCATGAGAACAAAGCGAGAGATCCCACTACGATCCACTCTCCAGTAGAAAGACTCTGGAAACAAAATATTGTTAATGTAGAGATGCTATTTTAGGTTCTCACTTGTTCCTCATTGTATAACAAACATACAGACTTTTCCCAGGGACCCTTTTTTCTGCCAAACAAGTCTGTCTTAATCCATAAATAAGGCTCCCTTTTTTAGAATGCCAACTCTTTGATATCATTATGGAGACAATGAAAAACAGCAATTTAGAGTTACTGTATGAAAACTCAATTTCTCAATCAAATCTCCAAGATATAATTCATAGCAAAAAGGTCCTCAGTATGGGAGAAGCAGGAGTAACAGTGAACAGTATAAGTAGCAGTGCCCTGCAAGGGTATAGTAGTGGACTGTATGGTAGAAGCAGTGGGCTATATGGGAGTAGCAGTGGATAATATTGGAGTAGCAGTGAACTGTATGGGAGTAGCAGTGGACTATATGGGAGTAGCAGTGGACAATATTGGAGTAGCAGTGAACTGTATGGGAGTAGAAGTTGATATTATGGGAGTAGAAGAGGATAGTATGGGAGTTGCAGTAGTCGGTATAGGAGTAGCAGTTGAGGACAATGCTTTGCTGCAGAAGAACAAGCAAAGGGAGCATATCTGCTCACCTGCAAACTTAATAGAAGACTCTTTGCCATCTTCCAGGAGATCATTTCTAACATAGCAGGAGATCTTGTCCTGGGTCTCTATACTGATAGCAGAGGTGACGTGGAACAGACCCGTTTCTCCAGTGACATTTATCTTCTCCGTTGATTCCAGCCGGGTCCCAGATTCATCTTGCCACATGGCTATGGGCTTAGGGTACCAACCACTGGATTCACAGTTTAGCGTTATTTTTCCATTCTGGTAATCTTCAACCCAGATGAAAGGATGGAGGCCCATGGCTGGAAGATAAATAAATAAGTGATGAAAAAACACCATAGAGGAACAGATGTATCAGAGAACCCAGGTCCTTGCCAGAACTGTAAGTTTAGTTGGCTGTACAGTATAGGAACCTCATACTAGAGAAGTTCTGTCCTACTTTGTGATGCATTGACCGATTTATCTACTACATGTTCATACTGGATTATAATACAATCATGTCATATAGAGAAGTGAAGGAAGCCCTTGGCCAAGCTCAGGAGGTCATTAGAGAAGCCCATTCAATCTGGAGTTTTCCAGCATAGTTTCTCCCAGATTCCCTTCAGAGGGAAAAATGTAACGAAAATCTAGTTACAGGTCTTGCTTCATGAAAGCAGAAGGGGTTACATATCATTTATTTTGCACCCTTTGTTATAAACCAGACCCAAAGATCTGTTTAGTTACCCTAAAAACCCCAAGGTAAGATATCCTACTGAGGTTGACAGACTGTTGGATTGGGACAGTGTGCAAATCAACACTTTGGAGACATTTAGTAAAATTGGATTGTTATGCATTAAATAATGTGCACAATTGTGTCTAAACTGAAATGCAACCCTTCCTACAAACGAGGTTTTCAAGATGAAAGATCTGGAATGGCTTTATCTCATCTGGGTTTGCCACAACTATCCGAAAAAGTAGAGAAATCAATTTTCTCATATTGAGGCAAAATTATAAATAACCCCTTGAGTGTGGAACTGATCTGCCCCATATTGGCATAGAAACACCTACTTCTGAGGTCCAGGGGGGCTGACTTCTGGATGCAAGTTTGGGTAGCTTTTATTTGGTGTAACTGCGTGTTGCATTATTTAGCCATCACCCATTTGTGGGATTGAGAATATTAAAGAGCAATAAAATTAGCCTCTGTCAATTATCTAGAGCACCAACACTAGGGTTGCCACCCATCTAGTGTTTACATGTCTGGGTTTTAAAGGTCTCAAACTCTTCCAGACTGACTCAAATGTAAGCCAATTAATGCCTGACATGTTAAATCCCCACCCACTGATGCCAAATACCTGTATCATTGCTCCACCCAAACATCATCAATTCTACTCCAATGTCAACTGGCCCCTGTCTGGACCTCACTCATAGGAAAAGTGACAACCCTCGCACTTGACAAAAGGTGTTTAGCCAGATGGGAATACATGACAGTTGCATCAGTGCCATAAATTCTCTTATATTCATGCTGAGAAGAATTGTTTGATTTTAGACCAAGGCGTTATGTACTTACCTGCTACTTTGAGTTCCACTTGGGCTTGGTTATGATTGCTCTCCGACTCAAAATAGCAGGTGTACAATCCCTGATCCGACAACTGCACCTTGTGAATAGTTAGAGCCCCGATCCCCCTGTCGATGTTCTGCTTGAGGAACTCTGTCCTGCCTCGGAACTCCTCCATCTGCTCCCTGTAGTTATCCTCCCCATTCAGATACAAGTGGACGTAGGGACGGAAGGAATTTCGTAGCCATCGGATTTCCATCTTTTCAGCATTCATTTCAGGAAACAGATGGCAGTTCAGCTCAACGCTGGAGCCAAGGATGGCGGTTACTGGGGACTTGGTGGGGATGACCTGGAACCTCTCTGGAGAAGAGAATATGTATTAGAAAACTATTTAGGGAAATATCACCCTACTGTATTTTAGATATTTTTATATGGTTCTAGTTACTGTGTGCAGTGATTCTGCAAACTTCCAGGCTAAGTTTTAGTGCCAGGGCACTTTAATGACCTCCTCATTCTGCATTCACCCTGTAGACCAGGTTTGACAAAGTGGGGGTTTTACTCCTATGTGGGCCCCAGACATGTTTATGAGTGGCCCCAAATGTTGTACTTGTGTATGGAGAAGAGGAAACTAATGCTGCCTGTTGGTCAGGCTTTAAGTGGTGGCATCAGTGCTGAGAATGTTACTCTGGGGCATGATCTATGGCCTCCATTTGAATCAATATGTACCAATCTGCCCATCCAATAATCTGTTTATATATTCTGTTACATGTTGTACCCTTGCCCCTCTGCTGCTCTTTAATATCTCATATCCACTACAGAAGGCTGATCCTTAATAAGTGCCCACTAGACTTCCATATTGTATGTTGGTATGGGCAGTTACTGCTGGTTACTTACCTGACAGTAGAGTCTGCATGAGTGAGCTTGTGATAGAGACTGTGAATAACAGGTTAATACTGAGTGCAGTCATCTTGCTCTTGCTCAACAACAACAAAAAATCTGCACAAAAAAATAAATAAATACAAGTCACAACATAAAGTTTTCCAGCTGCACTTGGTCATATTTCTCCAGAAAAATTTACTAGAGGCTGAGTGGGCATTAGGGCACGCTACTATCTCCATCTTGTCCTATTGTCACTGTCTTCTACAGCTGTCTCCATCTTCATCTACTGTCTCCTACTTGCCCTATTGTCTCTGTCTTGTCCTACTGTCCCTGTCTTGTCCTACTGTCTCCATCTTGTCCTACTGTCTCCTTCTTGCCCTACTGTCTCCTTCTTGCCCTAATGTCTCCTTCTTGCCCTATTGTCCCTGTCTTGTCCTACTGTCTCCATCTTGTCCTACTGTCTCCATCTTGTCCTACTGTCTCCTTCTTGCCCTAATGTCTCCTTCTTGCCCTATTGTCCCTGTCTTGTCCTACTGTCTCCATCTTGTCCTACTGTCTTCATCTTGCCCTACTGTCTCCATCTTGTCCTACTGTCTCCATCTTGTCCTACTGTCTCCATCTTGTCCTTCTGACTCTATCTTGGCTGACTGTCTCCATCTTGTCCTACTGTCTCCTTCTTGCCCTAATGTCTCCTTCTTGCCCTATTGTCCCTGTCTTGTCCTACTGTCTCCATCTTGTCCTACTGTCTTCATCTTGCCCTACTGTCTCCATCTTGTCCTACTGTCTCCATCTTGTCCTACTGTCTCCATCTTGTCCTTCTGACTCTATCTTGGCTGACTGTCTCCATCTGGTCATACTGTCTCCATCTTGCCCTACTGTTGTGAGGCTTTAAAGGGGATGTAAACCCAGCTACAACAGTCCCCTAGTTTCTATAGAAGTTGCTGAAAAACCTATTTCTAGATGAAGGAAAATTCACCATTGAGAATTCTAATGATCTAAGAACTTCATTATAAATGCAAAAGAAGTGACCAATAAGAACACTGATTCCCAGCACATGTCAGACATCTTGCTCTTATCTTACATACACAGATAATTATATATTTCTTTCATTATATGACACTGGAATGAGACATGGGGATAAAGGACAGACTTGTTCAGTGAAACTGGGCTTAATGTTTCCAACTCCAGTTGCAGAACAAACAACATGGAGCCAGAGTTACTCACATCAGCTGCGATTCTCATTGGAGGATTATTTTAAATAAGTCGCTGGTTGTGGAGATTTGAGGAAAGGATTTGATTTTTTTTATTGTACAATTTTGCTTTCAGAATTCAACCCTGATGTTTCTGGACTACAGCTCCCAGCATGCCTCAACCTTCATTATATGTGACATTATTGTGGGATTTGTGTGGTGCAGCAGGTTTATTACCTTTATTACCTCTTTTTTACTGCACAGCCCAGTGTCTCAAATCCTCCATTAAATGTCACACATTGTGCTTAAAGGGGTGGTTCACTTCAAGTTAACTTTTAGTATTCTATAGAATGGCTAATTTTAAGCCACTTTTCAATTGGCCTTCCCTTTTTATAGTTTTTTTATAGTCTCTTATTCAAACCAGTGCATGGTTACTAGGGGAATTTGGACCTTAGCAACCAAATGGCTGAAATTACAAACTGGAGAGCTGCTGAATAAAAAGCTAAATAAGTAAAAAAACACGAATAATAAAAAATTAAAACCAATTGCAAATTGTCTCAAAATATCCCTCTACATCATACTAACAGTTAATTAAAAGGTTACCAACCCCATTAATTGTGTTTTCATTAATCACTGCCAGTTTCCTACCACTAGAGGGCAATGCCTGACCAAACAGAAGGAACCCCCCCCCAATAAAAGAGGGGAACACTGTGTCAGTTTTAAATGCAGATAAACTTTGTGTGTCTGATTCCAACCAGGGAAAGGATGCGGTTCTGTAAAATTGCCCCCATGGTATTTGGGGCTGTGGACAAATGTTCCCTGCGCTACAGATAATAAGTAAATATAATTACATGTCAATGTGGGAGAAATACACTCTACTGACTCTACTGACTCTACTGACTCTACTGACTCTACTGACTCTACTGACTCTACTGACTCTACTGACTCTACTGATTGTATTGACTCTACTGACAAGGACAAATTTTCTTGAATTTTAAATAAATGTGAGTTTTAAACTGTAGGAACAAAGTGGTTGGTGACGTTAGTGGTGGGGGGTCCATGTTTTGTTGTTACCCCTCCTGCAACCCCTAAATCCCAATCAAACCCTGGGGCTGTCACTGTTGGTTCCCCCTGTGGAGACTGAAAAGAGAATTTATCTGCTAAAAAGAAAAGAGTTGAAATATAAAATGTAAAACCCCAGTTACTTTCACTTTCTCTCTCTCTCTCTTTGTCCTATTTACTAACCTCACCCCTCCCCCCCCCTGCAATGCTCTGGGCACAGGGAATGTCCGATGTGTAAGGGACAAGTTCCAGTAACTCACCTGATCACAGGGAAAGGTTTGGGGCCACCGAGCACCCTGTCCCCCGGCCGTAGCTGACACCCAATGATCTGACACGTGACATGTGAGTGGGTGGGGGCGGGTGAGGGTGTGACTGTTGAACTTGAACTGGTAATTCAGTCTGTCCCCTCCCTTATAATTACTGACACCTCATTCACTACTTGTTACTGACTCACCTGCACCAGAACTACTGATTCCTCTGGGACCCACAAATATCTATCCCTCCACCCCAAATCTTTATCTACTATTAGTGTCCCATATACTGGGGCCTCACCTCATTCTCACTGGGATTATACTTATGTGTAACTTTATTTGGAAATATAGATTTAGAGAATAATTATGTTTGTAGTGTAAATTATCATCACATGATACACTAGAGCCATAATTATTCTCTAAATCTATATTAGATATTGTTTCTATATTTGTATCCCACTGCTTCTTGCTTTGCTTCTATTGGATTCCCAGTAACATGGGACATTTACCTTTAAACAAACTGTCACTGTGTTATACATGGACCTATTCTCAGTTCTCTTTCAGTTGCTCTTTATTTCGTTTATGGTTTTCTAATTTGCCTTCGTATTCTTGCTCTTTCCTAGATGCAGCTGCAAATGCTATTATTACTATTATTACTATCATTATTATTATTATTAGTAGTAGTAGTAGTATTACTATTATTATTATTATTATTATTATAGAGAGTAGAACCCTACACTACAGTTTCAGAATGGGAAGGGAAAGAAGAAAGTTCCCAGTGCCATTGTATTGGGGTTACTTGGAGTAATATCATTCAGTAATTACATATTTAGACAACAAATTTACTAGTCCTCAGGTGCAAGTACATGAGCAGTAAGAGTAATAAAGTGTTGGCTACTCACTTATTACAAATCTCATGCTCTGTGCAAAGATCAGTGACCCCAGCCCTGGCTGTAGAACATGTGCTAATCAGAGGGCCCCAGTATAGGCTGTGCCTCCGGCCGCTCCGTATATTATATGTGTGAATGAAGCACAAGTTACATTCACATTATTCTGCAGGTCACTTCTCTGTGAAAGCAAAATGTTACACCAAGACACTCAAATAGGTCACGCATGGATCAGACTAATATAATATAAGTAAAAAAATTTTTTTTATTTGTATAAAAAGTGTCTTAGACACGAAACGCGTCAGGCATGAGTTGTTTATACAAATAAAAAATTCTATTCTTCCTAAATATCAGTCTGATCCATGTCTGACCCATTTGAGTGCCTTGGTGTAACATTTTACTTTCGTACATACGGTCTGTCCTCTCCCTTGAGCCGAGGGTCTGGGGCAGGAGCACGTGGGTCACCCATTCTATCAGGTGATTCTACTGGTGAGATTTGATGTTTATACAGACGTGTGTTCCCCTTACAGAAACCACAAGATGATATTGTTCTAGTTCTCCCCAATGTAAAGTTAATTCATTATTGACATTTAACTGGTGCTAATGATTTAGTTGATCAGATATAAAGGTTCTGGCAGAAATCACTTCTTATAATTAGGGATGGGCGAATTTTTTCGCCTCGTTTCGCCGAAAAAATGACGCCCATAGACTTGTATGGAGACGTGCGTAAAAAAAAAAAAAAGACGCGCAACAAAATAATTTCGCCGCGCGGCAAATTTTTTTTGACGCCCATAAACTTTAATGGGCGTCTGCGACATTTCGCCGGTGGCGAATTTTGCAAAACGAAACGGGTCAAATTCGCCCATCCCTGCTTATAATCAATTGATTTCATTTACTGCGTATCTTGACAGCGCTATATAAATAAATGATGATGATGATGATTTACTGCTGCTTCATTCCTACATTACAGTAACATTTCCCTTTCTCTCTGATATTATTCCCAATACACAGTCACTTAGTCTTTCAGGTTCCACATTCAGGTGTAAGATATTCCTCAGATCTGTATAATAAATCAGTGTAAACTCCAAACATACAGATTTACCTACAAAAACAACCAATAACTGAGGGCCCTGCACAAAAGAGCTTATACTCTATTGGGCAAATTTATCAAGGGTCGAATTTCGAGTTATTTAAACTCCCATGAACTCAAAATGCGATCAATAGCAATTTTTTTAAATACAATCTAATTTGGCAAACTTGAGTGAATAGGATTGACCAGAAAATTTTAATAGAATTGAAATCGAATTCGATTCGAGTTTTTTCAGAAAAAAACTCGAATGTCAGGAAGGCTGCAAACAACTCCAGGTTTACAGTGGCAAATAGTCGAATTTGAGTTCTTAAAGGGCCAGTGTTTGAAAAATCTCAAAAAATCTAATTTGAATTTTTAAAAACTCAAATCAAATTTTAACAATTTGCTATTTGAATTTCACAGTTTTGGACATAAAAAAGTCAAAATTTTAATTTAGAAATTCAAATTCAAAAATTCTAAATTTTAATATCGACCCTTGATAAATATGATCCTAGTCTGGTTATTGGAGTCACTGGGGCTCATTTATCAACACAGCAAATTTGACCTTAGGCAGTAACCCATAGCAACCAACATCTTTTTATTATTCTCAGAGCCAGTGATTTCTTATCTAGGGGGCACTTACTGTAAATACACCCCAGCATATTGGTGATGCTCTGTACCACTATACAGAGAAAGTACATTATATATTGGACTGTACATGTAACTGGATTAAGTGAGGAAAATAAGTGGTACAGAAAGTCTAGAGGTGCACTGCTGCTACCGACTGCCGCTACAAGTCCCTGGCATTTCTCAGTATATGAGTATTACAGGACTTACCTTTGCTAATATTAAGGGGTACAATGTTAGTAGCAGTATGTAGTAGACCCTGATACACATACTCACTCTGCATACACCTACCTCTGTGGTACTATAGGTCCTATCTATGTGACCCACACAGAACAACTTGGGGTTCAATAAGATCTTTCCAGTGATGTTGCCTGTTTAACAGACATGTCCCAAGAACTCCCGGCTACATGTACAGTAATGAGTCCCCGGGAGTTGACAGTAGGCGGGACTAAATAAATGTAACTGTAAATACGAATAATAAGTAAAATACAGGGGCAGATACAAGTGATCCTTCCTATACATTATAAGCACAATTCCCACTGTAACCTGTACAAATACTGATCATTCATGAGGGTAAAATACAATTTTAGGAAGTTAATAGTACAGGGTATCTGGGAGTGCTGGGAGTTGCACCTCTACAGAAACGAATGGGGCACAAGCTCAAGACGTCAGACCTGGGAAATGAGTATATGAACAGCCTTTGTATATATTAGTGACAGATATCTGCTGTGCTGCCTGCTGGGACCAGTTCATATTGTGTATTGTGCTCAGAGTTACATGTTACACTGTGATACAATCCTGACATTTCTTATACTTTATTTCAGTCAGTTATAGAGGAACAGTAATGAGCCGATACACGAGTTGCTGGAGTTAAAGCTGTAACAGTTCAGAGAGCTGGGGCTGAGCTTACTGTACTACTACTAGGGGAAAAGGGGGACTGCAGCTCCTTTATTTTTCATCTTGTATTTTAGGAAAAACAATTTAAAAAGAAAGATATTTAAAAAGTAAGATTTTTGTGTAGTATTGAAAGTAAGACTTTAAGGAGAACTGCCCCTTTAACCTAGGAAGTTACTTTCACTTTCCCTTTAGTGTTTGTGTCGGAGAGCTGTGCTAATGTTATACATAGAAATGACACAATATATCTCATATATATCACTGAATTAGTCTGAGCGTGAGAGGGGCAAGTAGTGGGGGCATCAGACAGATCTGGGGGAATAAATGACTCACCGTTAGTAAGAAGCAGCCGGGGAAATGATCCTGAGCACCAGATGGGATCTTCCAACTCTCCTACACACAAACACACACAAGCTACTGATACACACAGACACACACAGATGAGATTGCAGGTTATTAACAACACAAACTCCCTTTAGCTCTGCTGCACTTACTGCTTCATCGGAATGTCTGCTCCTCCCCCTCCTGCCATAAAGTGCTCCCCTACTGTCAGCAGTGCAGTAAAGCAATCTGTGTATAATGATACATTAACATACCCAGGAAGCACTGCTGAGAAACATTCACCCCTATATTTCAGGATCCCCAGTATCTACTGACTCTGCTCTCTCTGCTGTTACTTCATTACAACAAAGTAGTCGAAGTGTCTCCTAATGACCTGCCTGTAATTCCACAAATGTGGCTTGTGCCTTTGTCATATACATGTGTGTTATATATGTGTGTTACATCTGTGTGTTATATCTGTGTGTTATATATATGTTTGTTATATCTGTGTGTTATATATATGTTTGTTATATCTGTGTGTTACATCTGTGTGTTATATATATGTGTTATATATTATATATGTGTGTTAGTGTGTCTTTCGGTTTTGCTGTTTTTACAAAATTTGTGGGGAACAGCCGCTACATTGTTTAGGAATAAATAAATAAATATATATATAAAAGCTTGGGAAGACTTTGGGAATTTGCAGTCCCTTCTAATTAGTTAAAACGAGGGATTGAGCTGCTTCTAGAAAAACTTTTTTTGTTTGTTTCTATTTTGTAACTGTTTTTTGTCTGTATCAGTGTGTGTGTTTGTACCTGTGTATGTTTGTGGCACTTTGTCTCTAGTTAATGTGTTGGGTTTGTTTCAATGTCGATGTGCCCTCACGTGTATGTGCATCTGTATTTCTCTGTATGTATGTATGTATTTGTATGTATGTGTGTGTATATATGTGTGTTTATGTACTGTATGTGTGTGTATATATGTGTGTGTATATATGTGTGTGTATATATGTGTATGTATAGCTACATATTCCTTTATTTCTACATGTGTAACTGAATGACAAACTGTTCCCCAAGAGACAAACAAACACAGGGGGTATTAGGGAACACAATATATGTTGTAGCCTCACATCTCACACTGTCCTGACTCACAATGTGGCCCCTAATACTAGGGATGCACCGAATTCACTATTTTGGATTCGGCCGAACCCCCGAATCCTTTGTGAAAGATTCGGCCGAATACCGAACCGAATCCAAACCCTAATTTGCATATGCAAATTAGGGGTGGGAAGGGGGGAAAAATTTACTTCCTTGTTTTGTGACGAAAAGTCACGTGATTTCCCTCCCCATCCCTAATTTGCATATGCAAATTAGGATTCGGTTCGGCCGAGCACAAGGATTCGGCAAAATCCGAATCCTGCTGAAAAAGGCCAAATCTTGGCCGAATCCCGAACCGAATCCTGGATTCGGTGCATCCCTACCTAAAACTGTCTGTGATTCAATAAGAGAAGCAGCCATAACCCTTATGTGTGACTAATGCACTAAAATAAATGTAACCAGTGGTGTATCAGGGAGTGATAGTGGGTGATAGTGGGTGACAGTGGGTGACAGTGGGTGCAGGATTCACACCCGGGACCCCTGCCACCCTATTCTTTTGTTTTGTTCTTTGTTATATGAGCACATTTCTTAATAAGTCCAGTAAAGAGCTGCCACAAGATTAAGCAAGGCTTAAATCTAGGAGTTACCACCCCTTCAAAAATGGACCATGCCAAATTTATTCAGCTAAATTTGCTGCCTATTCTCATGCAATTCTATCTTAGCTCCTCCCCTTCCCTCAGTAAACTTCCTGTTCCTCCTCTGTGTGAGGAAGAATAAAATGAGAGCAGATGCGCATGTGACAAAGTGTGTGTGTTGAGTGTGTGTGATAGAGAGTAAAAATGAACTTGTGTATAAATAGCTGAGTAATTACTTATTTTCACATTATTAAATCTTATAGGTCGCATACTTCCCAACTGTCCCTTTTTCGGAGGGACAGTCCCTCTTTTGACAGCTCAACCCGCAGTCCCTCATTTGTACTGGAAAGTCCCTCTTTTCTCTGCACTGAACAGCCAGAAAAAGAAACAAAGTTTCTCACTTAATTGGCTTTTAGCAGAGAGCCCAGAACAGCTAACAGGTGCAAATAAGATACTTTGTAACAATTTTGAGACACAAAAACACAGTTTAGATAAGGAGAAATATTTTCAAACTTTCATAACCTGCCAAATTTTGTAAACCAAACATGGTAATTAGGGGGTGTGGCCACAGAAAGGGGTGTGGTCAAACTTCCAAAATTGTTGGGAGGTATGTAGGTGCAAGTTGGGTGTTTGTTGCCTTCAATCATTGTCTCCAGGACATTTGCCACAAAGCACATTGACCCCTTCAGTTCCTTGTCCCACTGTCTCATCGAATCTTTAACTCTATTCACTTCTCTTATTTATATTGATATTTCCACTCTGTTGATTTATTCCACAATCACCTCTCAGTTTCTAATACCCCTATGTCTCCTCACTCCTCTATATATTTGTATAGCTATAAATATCTCTAATATTAGATTTATATACTATTAATATATCGATATATTTGAACCTGTCCTTCTTCAACCTTTTTGTTTCTGCTTTAAGCCCACCTTTACCTATTCCTCCCCACAATGTAAGTACTGTACTATCATGTCTTCTATTTAGGGATGCACCCAATTCAGGATTCAGTTCGGTATTCGGCCAGGATTCGGCCTTTTTCAGCAGGATTCAGATTCGGCTGAATCTTTCTGCCCGGCCGAACTGAATCTGAATTGTTATATGCAAATTAGGGACGGGGAGAAAACTGCATGACTTTTTGTCACAAAACAAAAAAGTAAAAAATGTTTTCCCTTCCCACCCCTAATTTGCATATATATATATATAATCTGTGTCAAACGACCGCACTCTGAAGACCGGACTTTGCTTAATCTTTGTGGGCGCGGGGTCCAAAAATTCATATAGAGATTTGTTTGCAAGGATCCGCACACCAATGTTATTTTCATCAAAAATAGTGTTTTATTTAGTACATAGATCCGACTTTTCAGACAGACATTTGGGCCTTTTTCAAGGATAATGTATGTACATCAAAATGGTGCTTTTATACCCTCCCCCATTTGAATCTGGCGCCAAAAGTGACGTCATTAACCTCCCAAAACATTTTTCTATCACCCATAGTCCTGTAACTTGCATATTCCACGTAATTCATAAAACCGCAAAGACAACATTTTGTCACACAGAGACCAGGGGTCTATAAATGCAGGGGTTGTGTTATGTGTAGTATATTATGATATTAGCAAATGACTCCCACCAGCCACAAACAGGGAAAAGATATAGAATAAAACATAGGATGACGTGTATCACTACAATGGTGATATATATTATTAAATGTCCCTGTGGATTCATTTATTGCGGAAAAACCATTAGACAATTGAAAGAGCGTATTGGGATGTACAGATGAAGCATCAGAGCAGCATTAGACCCAAACATAAGTGAAAAAGATAAAAAGGAAAAGAAACGACAAATCTCAGCAGTTAGTTGTGAAACATTAGGCAGAAACCAGACCCAGCCCTTGTCCCTTCAGATTCCCATAGATCACATACCCATGAGACCAAGGGCTGGTGACTATAATAAGGCTCTGCTGAGAAGAGACGCCTTTTGGATATTTGAATTAGATTGTGTGGCTCCACGTGGGTTAAATGGACAATTGGTGCTAAATTGTTTTCTGTAATAACATCGTACTTTCACGTAAGTGGATCAGTGAACAAGAAACGATAAAAAACGACAAAAGACAGGATTAGATTCAAGGCCAGTTTATTACAACATTGTTTTTAAAAAATTGAGCCACATTATTTCTTTTACTATGTCGTTTATTTGACACTATGTATATAATTTGTAATCACTTTTACAGATAACAGAACATACTTGACACTTCATGGACAATTCACACAGAGCACCGGTGCCTCCTAGTGGTGAGAAATTATATACGTGGAATATACAAGTTACAGGACTATGGGTGATAGAAAAATGTTTTGGGAGGTTAATGACGTCACTTTTGGCGCCAGATTCAAATGGGGGAGTGGTATAAAAGCACCATTTTGATGTATATGCATTATCCTTGAAAAAGGCCCAAATGTGGGCCGAAACATCGGATCTATGTACTAAATAACACACACTCTCTCTCTCTGTATATATATCAATTATCTTCAGACCAGCACTCCCTTTAAAAACTTGGTAATTTTATTGTTGCATAGTAACAAATTTACTGAAAAAATTGCAAGGTTGGATTACGGAGAACATGTATGAGTATTTGTACCAGCATTTCCAGTCATACCGGTGATTTATACGCTGCCGAAAGTACACAAAAATAGTGAAAACCCACCGGGTCGTCCTATAATATCTCCCCGAGGCTCTCTAAATGAGAATATTGCACATTTTATTGATTATCTAGTGCAACCATGCATCCAGAAGATCAGGAGCTATTTACAGGACACTAATGATTTTCTCAGAATGATACAGAGTGTGGATTTACCATTAAATGATCTGGTAATGGTTACATTAGATGTACTAAGCTTGTACACTTGTATAGCGCATAAGGCTAACAGGAAACAGCTGTGAGAATTTTTATATTGCAGAACCCCGAGTACGTGGGTCCTCCAACGGAGTTTGTGCTGTCTTTGCTGGAGTTCATCTTATATCGTAATTACTTTAAGTTTGAGAATCAATATTATCTGCAACGCACTGGGACCGCTATGGGGTCACGGGTATCTCCCACATATGCCAATGCGTTCATGTGGGAATTTGAAACCCAACACATTTTTGCACATAATTTGTTTCGGAGATATGGCGCTTTTTACAGGCGCTATATCGACGATATTTCCTTTTTATGGTTGGGGCCCATTGGAGAACTAATTGAATTTGTGGAGCAATTAAATCAATTGGATAGTCCAGTAAAACTTAAGATGAGTTTCAGCAAGGACAGCGAAAATTTCTTGGACGTGACAGTAAACAAAAATGGAGGGAGGTTACAGACATATATTTACCAAGTCGACTGATAGAAACAACAAACTGTATCACTTTAGTCACAGCCCCAGACACTTAGTGAACTCACTGCCCAAGTCACAAATGTTACGGGCGGCCAGAATTGACAGTGAGATCTCCAAGAGGAGACTGGATTTAAAGGTTATGAGTGAGAAATTTGCTCAAAGAGGCTACTCGAGACAATGGATAACATATGGAAATGGGCAGAGAGTTTAAATCGTGAGGAATTGTTGCAGGTGGGAGACACAACCAACAAACCAGATAAACGGCGACTGAAAGGTGAGATTTACTACACCAGCCAATACAGTTTAAGAAGTTCTGAGGTAAAACAGATCAAACTCTGGGATGTAGTAAATACGGATGAGCAGCTGAGAGGGAGAGTGAGTAAGAGACCCAGATTTAATTACTCACGCTCAAGGAACTTGAAGGAGCAATTGAGTCCTTCAGATCTGAGGGACAAGTCTGACAAGAGACATAACAGGTCAGAGCTAGTGATACGTCCAGGAGTTCACAAATGTAAAGGTTGTGTTATATGTGGCACACTGATTTTAGGAACCCACTTCACACACCCCTAAATGGGTAAAAAATATGCAGTGAGGCAGCGAATGACCTGCGAAACCACAATGGTGGCGAATATTATAAAATATCCTTGGGGATTGCTCTAGTGTGGCAAAACAATAAGACCAGTAAAAGAAAGGATTGCCATGCACAGGTCAAGCATAAGGGCAGCCTTAGATCCGAATAGGATGAAAAATAGAAGCAAAAGTGATGGGAAACAAGACATAGCCCAGCAGCCAGTGGCTAAGCATTGGGCCAAGGCCAAACATGATGCCTCTTCATTCAGATGTATTGAGTATGTTAGAGATCACCCAAGGGGAGGCAATATAGAGAAAATGCTATTGAAGAGGGAGGTGTTCTGGATTTATGAGTTGAATTGTATGATGCCTTATGGTATGAAAGGACAAGTTAACTTAAATTGCTTTTTAAATTGAATGTCTCCTGGAAGCAGATTAGGGTTAGCAGACAATTTGTTCCATTTTACCTCAGTAGTTGTTACAGTGTATTAATTAAGATTTTTAGTAATAGTTATTGTTTCGTTTTTTGTCTTTTGTTTCCTTTTAGGATTTGTTACATTTGGATTTTATGGACACTGGAACGGGAACCTTTTTGCAAGTATTACAAGTTGATCTTTTAAATTATAACACAGACACGGTGTATTCAAGAATATTAAATATTTATTCTCGTATTTATGTTTTATGGAAATACATAGATGTATATTTATGCACTGTTGATATGTACATGATGGACATGAAATTGTTAATTTCAATATATATGGATATTCGCTATATGTGAATTGAAACACATGATTCACACTGAAATGCTAATTGAATGAGGACACTGATTGGTTTGAGATGAAGCACTTTGTTATTTAATGTGAGTTTTTAAAGTTTTGTATCATCCTTGAAAAAGGTCCAAATGTGACCGAAACTTCGGGTATTTGATACGATGCAACAATAAAATTACCAAGTTTTTAAAGGGAGTGCTGGTCTGAAGATAATTGATACATACACAATTACCTTGCACCCCGCCATTAACAGCAGCTTTGGAGTGTGAATACTCATTGGAAAGTGTATATATATATATATATATATATGTAAGGGGTAAAGGGTTAATGCCCCGCCGTCACCATGGTAACCAACCTTCTGAAATGATGGATATCCACACGATGGTGCAATCACAAAAATGAAGAACTTTTATTGGTAATGCTTTTCAGTATCCATCAACTTTGTACAGTCCATACACAGTCCCATGGGTTTCACTTACTCCCTTTCTTGCAGAGCAATAACTTCCTTCCACGAACCCCTCACACGAAATCACTGGAAACACAGAAACACCCCTTTCCAAGGCGACTTACCACCTCCCTACTTCAGTCGGGCTGACACCACAGCAGTGCACCGCTGACCTTTTAGGATAGGAATTTTCCACCTTCTGGTCCTACCAGTCCAGCATATGTCCTATGCCCCTCTGGCTACTCCAGATAGGATTTCTCTTGCACCCCTCCTTCAGGATGTTTGTGTTCCCCTAACACTCCAGCCCTCACTGGCAAAGCCTTGGCTCCTAAGCCACTTACTCCTCGTTGGGGTCTTGGCTACCCATTCTAGTGGTCCACTCACTATCTATAGTACCTAGTACTTTTACAGTAGCCTGTCACTATCTACTTTTCTTCAGAAGCATCCACTGAACACCCATCACTGTGTTTCACCCTTTAAATACTATCCCTAATTAACCGTCCCCTTAACATTCACTGTACATGTGCTTTTAACATTTCCCTATCATGTCCTGTCCTTACTGCAGTGCATGTGCCTTTCCTCAATTCACCACATGAAATCTTTAACATTCACCTGCATGACACCACTGCCACCCTGTGGTGATTTCTACACATTACAGTCTCAACATTTTAACACTTCCAATCACTTTAACATTTTGTACAACACTCACATTCACTTTACACATACATGGGGTTGGTAACTCACAATGCACATTGACCCCAGTAATATATAAAGACTCTGGACACGAGGTGAGGTGGTGAAAGGCCGCAGCTTATTTTATTCCAACACATATAATAACACTTCCACTTGCTTTCTACATAAGCATTATAAATGATATCTTTGAATTATTTCAATCAGACTGGCCAGCCTCTACTTGCCTCAGCAGACTGCCTTACCAAACGTATTAACATAAGAACTGCCATTACCAGGCCAGAATTTAAATTGTGACTTGTAAATATAATTTTTCCTCCATGCAAGCTGCGACAACCACAGGTTTTTTTTTTTATTTATTTATTTTTTTAATATGTAAATATAAAATTCTGGGTGGGTGGGTGGGACAAGCACAGCCCGCTCTGTCTGCTCGGCTCGTCGCTGGAAAAGGAAGGGGGGTAAGCCCGCTCCTGCTTTTAACCCCTCGGCTGCTGCGCCGCCACTGAACCACCAATGATAATCTTCCTTAAGTGGCGACGCAGGCAGCCAGCCCATTGGAGGAGGGGGGGGCAGCTCACACCAACCCCATGGGATCGCAGGGGGTATTAACTCCCTGCTCCCTACTATACACATTTTCATGCACACAACCCAAATCACCTTCTTACATATATATATACTGTATATATATATTTACCACCAGGAGTGAGTGTTAGTGTAGAACTGGCCAGACCATTTTGAGTGTGAGTGTAGGACTGGCCAGACTAGGGGTGAGTGTGAGTGTAGGACTGGCCAGACTAGGGGTGAGTGTGAGTGTAGGACTGGTCAGACCATTGTTAATGTGAGTATAGAACTGGCCAGACCAGGGGTGAGTATGAGTGTAGGACTAACCAAACCAGGGGTGAGTGTGAGTGTAGGACTGTGTAGGTCCGGCCGGTCCAGGGGTGAGTGTGAGTGTAGGACTGGCCAGACTAGGGGTGAGTGTGAGTGTAGGACTGGTCAGACCATTGTTAATGTGAGTATAGAACTGGCCAGACCAGGGGTGAGTATGAGTGTAGGACTAACCAAACCAGGGGTGAGTGTGAGTGTAGGACTGTGTAGGACTGGCCGGTCCAGGGGTGAGTGTGAGTGTAGGACTGGCCAGACTAGGGGTGAGTGTGAGTGTAGGACTGGTCAGACCATTGTTAATGTGAGTATAGAACTGGCCAGACCAGGGGTGAGTATGAGTGTAGGACTAACCAAACCAGGGGTGAGTGTGAGTGTAGGACTGTGTAGGACTGGCCAGTCCAGGGGCTTTTGAATAAAAAAACCAAGTCCATGCACAGGAACGTTTCCTTTGAAGAAAAGGCTGCTTCAAAAACTTTACAGGAGAATATTTTAATAACTATTACCCAAGCTGATAAGGGCGGTGGAATAGTCGTATTAAATACTGTAGACTATGATGGTGAAGCTAAACGCCAATTGGATAATACCACTCACTATAAAATGCTAAATGGGGACCCCACATTCAAATATAAAAATGAACTTAACATTTTATTAAACGCTGCTGTGATGGAAGGTCTTATCACTGATGAGATTGCACAGCTACTTAATTCTCAGCATCCTAAGGCCCCCCACGTGTATTTCCTTCCAAAGATCCACAAAAAGCTCACCAACCCCCCAGGACGACCCATAGTCTCCAATGTGGGTTCGATCTGGCAACCTTTGGCAATTTATGTAGACACTTTCTTGCAAGATATATTGCCCAAGCTGAAGCCCTGCCTTACTGATACCACAGACTTTTTAAACAGACTAGCGACCACAACCATTCCACCTGGTGAATTTTTCTTATGTTCTCTCGATGTTAAAGATCTGTTTACCTCCATCCCCCATGACGAGGGAATCGAGTGTATTCGTATGTACTTGGCTCAGGGGGAGTTACCCAATCATACTGTGAATTTTGTATGTACTTTACTTGAGAATGTCTTATTTAAAAATTACTTTCACTTTAAGGAGGTTTTTTATTTACAGCTACAAGGTTGCGCCATGGGTGCCAACATGGCGCCCGCATATGCCAACATCTATATGGACCACTTTGAGAAAACCTTTATTTTTTCTAACAATGATTTCGCCCCTAAGATCAATGCGTATATGCGATATATGGACGATATGTTTTTTCTGTGGTCTGGGTCTCTGGAGAATCTTAATGAATTCTTGGTATATTTGAATAGTATACATCCCACCATTAAATTCACTCTGGAGGTTAGTCCCAATGAGTTACACTTTTTGGATGTAAACATCAAATACACAGGACAGGAGTTTTTAACCACAGTCTACACCAAACCAACGGATAGAAATAACTTATTGCGGCCCACATCATATCATCCTCCTGGGTTATTTAAGGGCTTGCCCCGGAGCCAGTTGCTACGTGTCAGGCGCATAGCGACCACTGAGGAATTATATGATAATGCTTCTGCACAGATGATTAAAAAGTTCTTGGCTAAAGGATACGAGGGAGGTACCCTAGAGAAACACAGACAAGAGGTGCGGGCTATTCCTAGACAACAGTTACTAGAGAAAAAGATGGTTAAAACACGCAAATCCCCTAGAATACCGTTTATTTCTACTTTTGATGTAAACTCAAAACGGTGCCGTAATATCGTACTTAAGTATTGGGGACTTCTTGGCACTGATCTGAGGTATGGTAAGCTGTTTCAGGCCCCTCCGCTATTCTCTTACCGGCGGGGGAAAAATGTGGGTGATTTGGTGAAAACGAAACCTAAGTGTAACCTAAACAACCAACAGCCTATGAGATCACACGGCACTTTCCCCTGCAGGAATTGCGGACACTGCAGTGGGATTATCCCTGGGGAGTATGTCACACATCCTTTGCAAGGTTCTAAACATTCCATTAAAGGTTTTTTCACCTGTGACACCAGCAATGTTATCTATTGCCTGAAATGCCCCTGTGGTCTGGCCTATGTGGGCCAGACATCCAGATCCATTAAAACAAGATTATATGAACATAAGTCCACAATCAGGAATTATCAACCACCTGCCGTTGGTCAAACAACTTTAGGGACACAAGCAACTACTAGGGATAAAGAAAAGGAGTTGGTTAAAACTAAACGAGAAACCCTTCAAGCCAAACACTTTTTCACACATGGCCACAGGGGGGCGCAGCTCCGTTGGCAGATGTTAGAAAAAGTTATGTGTAAACAGGGCCAAGATATCAAAAGATCTCTCTTACAAAGGGAGTGTTATTGGATCTGGGCATTGCAAAGCAGAGCCCCGAAGGGGCTGAACGAGGAGTACAATATGTCGTGTTATTTATAAAATTATGGAATGGTAGAAATATATACTAATGTTATTCCTTCTCCTTTCAGATAAAAACTTTGTTATGAGATCCCTTCAGGGACAGGTAAAGTGTCCTTTTTTTCCCCATCCCTTTAGGATGCAGGGTTATCTTATCTGAAGTATTTGTTACTCTTTTAATCGAATCTGTCTAGCTGTCACAGTTTTAACTTTTTTTCATGGCCTTTGTGTTGCCATATTGTTTTTAAAAAATTTTTCTCTTAGATATTCACCTTTTTATTTCATCACTTCCAGCACTACGTGAAGTCAAAATAAAGGACTACCACTTATGGACTTTAACGGATCTTTTATTATGTTCTTTTTGATGGGCATTTTTGATAAAAATATTTTCACTAAAATTTTTCTACTAAACAGGTTTTTACTGCAATATCTTTTAACATTGTCCTTTTTAACTGCATTTTCCACTATGAAACTTTATAGCAGTGTATTGTTAATTGGCACCTGGATGCATATTCTTTCACTTTAACATTGCATTTTAAATGGCAATCTTTTCTAATGCAAAGAACTTTATTTCACAGCAAAGCTTGTTAAATATGCTAATTTGTTAATTGCACACCCTTTAAATCATGTCTGCACTTGTCCACACTATGCTTGACAAAGGGGCGTGACCCCGAAACGTTGCACTACTGCATAATAAAATTGCAAGGGCTTGCCCTGCTACTACAATTCCTGTGTGCCGGTGAAATTCTTCTTACCCTTGTTGTGAGGCGGCCGATTCCTCTATCACTGGGCACCAGGATAAGAACCTTTGGGAGTGTGTGGTGTGCGGCTTCTCCATAGTATATTAGCATAAATATATTGCAATATATGAACAAACAATCCTTATTTTGTTTAAACCTTTTGCTGCCAGCAAATTAGGCTGATTTTGGTACTTTTATTGCCAGACCATTTTTGAACGTTCAAGAAATCCGATTTTTAAAACAGTTAGAATTGTTTGTATTATGTAAATGATCAGCTCACTATTCCTTCTGCAAGATCTCCCCTATCTCCACTGCAGTTCTAGCTGAGGCAGCCATCTTGGATTTCACTGGCTCCTCCTACCTATATCTTCCCAGCCAACTGTAGCTCTGAAATCTCGCACATGCTCAGTTCAAATTCCTTGTTTGCTTATCAATCCTTCTAAGCTATTTTCAAATCAGCCAAACCTGTGTGTTAGCTGCTGTACAGTAGTGCTGCCCCCTGCTGGAAGTTACTGTGTGTCTTTCATTTGCATAATGACATCACCAGCAGGGGACAAGATAGGGAAATCTCCCGATACTTCTAATGGAGGAGTTTAACAAGGCCTTCTGGGTAGAATACTCAAAGCAGTGTTACAATCTGAGCATGCTGCTGAAATTTGCATATTAGAGTCTCTGTTATAGTCACAGTATGGCCTCCCTCAGTGAAAGAACCCATTTGACAAAGTAAGGGATTTTTTTAAAACCTGCAGTTTTTTTCAAAAGACTATATATGTAGTTTGATTAAACGTGTTTATATTGTACTGGTCAGATTGTTAATATGTGTTTGATTTTGGCTGTGATAGGTGCCCTTTAAGGGCCTTTTCTGGTGGGGTCTTTCAGTTTACCCAGGAAAAAAAATAATGAGAATTTTACCTACTTGACGTAAATTCCTTTTCTTCTAGTCCCGACATGTCAGTACACATGGGCATTGCCCCTCCCAGACCTGGAGGTAGGACCTATAACACAGCCAATCAAAATGAATCATGACCTATTAGATCACATGACTTCCTCCTCACCACAGTTATACTTTTGCCATAGCAGTACAGTAACCAAAATAAATAACTTAGGATGGGAAACCCTGTATTGACATGACGGGACTAGAAGAAAAGGAATTTACATTAAGTAGGTAAGTAAAATTCTCTATTTCTTCTAAATCCCTCCATGTCAGTACACATGAGATCTACCAAGCCATGCCTCAAAAACAAGGGGTGGGAGTAACCAACATATTATTATTATTATTATTATTAACATGTATTTATATAGCAACAACATATTGCGTAGCACTGTAAAGTAAATGTGATTATACAAGTAAATCACATGAATTATATACATAGAACATACATCACAATCAATACCGGTACAAAAGGTGAGGAAGGCCCTATGCAAAAGAGCTTACACTCTAAAGGGAAGGGAGTAATACACAAGGTGTGGGAGTGGGCAAGATCGAATTAAGTGGGTGAGAAATGTGGTACTGTATCTGGTGTTGCGTTTGGTAGTTAAGGAGAGTGAGGGGAGGCTTCTCAAAAGAAGTGCATTTTAAGAGATCTCGTGAAAGCAGAAAGTTTGGGAAAATGTCTACAGACCATGGGAGAGCGTTCCAGAGGAGGGGTGCAGCCCTTGCAAAGTCTTGAATGTGAGCATGTGAGGAGGTAATGAGAGAAGAGTTGAGTAACAGGTCAGTAGAGGAGAGTAGTAAGGTTGGGTGAGTATATAGAGATGAGTTCAGAGATGTAGGGTGGAGCAGAGTTATGAAGTGCTTTGAAAGTCAGTGTCATTAATTTGAATTTGATTCTGAAAGGTAACGGAAGCCAGTGCAGGGATTGACAGAATGGCGAGGCAGAGGAGGAGCGGTTGCTGAGGTGTATGAGCCTCGCAGCAGTGTTCATTATGGACTGGAGAGCTGACAGTCTCTGGAGGGGAAAGCCAATTAAAAGAGAGTTACAGTAGTCTAGACGTGATATGATGAGAGAGTGAATAAGAATTTTGGCAGCATCTTGGGTGATAAATGATCATATTTTGGATTTGTTCCTAAGGTGGAAGTGACATGATCTAATAAGTGACTGGATATGAGGAGTGAATGACAGGGCAGAATCTAGGATAACCGGAAGGCACCAGGCCTGGGGAGAGGGGGTGATAGTGGAATTGTTAACTATGATGGATACTTTTGGGATGTTACTGGTGTTAGTTGGAGGAAAGAGAACCATTTCAGTTTTAGAGAGGTTTCATTTAAGGTAGCGTTGTGACATCCAGGTAGAGATAGCGGACAGGCAGGAGGAGATGTGAGTTAGTAGTTCTGGGTTGAGATCAGGAGATGAGAGATAGATCTGAGTATCGTCAGCATAGAGGTGGTAGTGGAAACCATACTAGTTGATTAATTTGCCAATGCTCTTGTCACCCGCTCTTGTCAACCCCAATCAGAAAAACCCTCTCTTGATCCCTCCAATCTTGACAACCTCCGACCTATCTCTCTGCTACCTTTCATCTCTAAACTACTTGAGCGCCTAGTCTACAACCGACAATAACCTTCTGGACCCCCTACAATCTGGTTTTAAGCCACAACACTCCACGGAAACTGCTCTGACTTGACTAACTAATGACCTTTTAAACACTAAAGCCAACAATCATTTCTCACTACTAATACTGCTTGATCTCCCAGTCACATTTGACACTGTAGATCACCCTCTCCTCCTCCAGTCCCTCCATTCGCTTTGCCTTCGTGACACAGCCCTGTCCTGGTTCTCTTCTTACATCACCAATTGTTCCTTCAGTGTCTCCTACAATGGAGTATCATCCTCTCCCCTACCTCTTTCTGTTGGGGTTCCTCAAGGCTCTGTCCTGGGACCATTACTATTCTCCCTCTATACTTCCTCCCTTGGCAAATTAATAAATTTGTATGGTTTCTGCTACCACCTCTATGCTGACAATACTCAGATCTATCTCTCATCTCCTGATCTCAACCCAGATCCCCTAACTCGCGTCTCCTCCTGCCTGTCCGCTATCTCTACCTGGATGTCGCAACGCTACCTTAAATTAAACCTCTCTAAGATTGAAATGGTTCTCTTTCCTCCAACTAACACGAGTAACATCCCCGAAGTATCCATCATAGTTAACAATTCCACTATCACCCCCTCTCCCCAGGCTCGGTGCCTTGGGGTTATCCTAGATTCTGCCCTGTCATTCACTCCTCATATCCAGTCACTTATTAAATCATGTCACTTCCACATAAGGAACATATCCAAAATATGATCATTTATCACCCAAGATGCTGCCAAAATTCTTATTCACTCTCTCATCATATCACGTCTAGACTACTGTAACTCTCTTTTAATTGGCTTTCCCCTCCAGAGACTGTCACCTCTCCAGTCCATAATGAACACTGCTGCGAGGCTCATACACCTCAGCAACCGCTCCTCCTCTGCCTCGCCATTCTGTCAATCCCTGCACTGGCTTCCGCTACCTTTCAGAATCAAATTCAAATTAATGACACTGACTTTCAAAGCACTTTATAACTCTGCCCCACCCTATATCTCTGAACTCATCACTATATACTCAACCAACTGCTTACTAAGCTCCTCTACTGACCTGCTACTCAACTCTTCTCTCATTACCTCCTCACATGCTCACATTCAAGACTTTGCAAGGGTTGCACCCCTCCTCTGGAACGCTCTCCTACAGTCTGTCCGACTTTCTCCCAACCTTTCTGCTTTCAAGAAATCTCTCACACTTCTTTCGAGAAGCCTCCCCTCACTCTGCTTAACTACCAAACACAACACCACATACAATACCACATTTCTCACCCACTTAATTTGATCTTGCCCACTCCCACACCTTGTGGATTACTCCCTTCCCTTTAGAGTGTAAGCTCTTTTGCATAGGGCCTTCCTCACCTTTTGTACTGGTATTGATTGTGATGTATGTAACTCCATATGTTCTATGTATATAATTCATGTCATTTAGTTGTATAATCACATTTACTTTACAGTGCTACACAATATGTTGGTGCTATATAAATACATGTTAATAATAATAATAATAATATGTGGATAAGCAGAATTACCTGTAGGATTGAGAAGAGATAGGAGTTAGTTCCATGGAACTGCCTTTTTTAACTGCCATTTTTAAGCACTTGTGAAATATAAGCACTTAAAAAATGTTAGCTCTTGCGCCATGCCCCATCCACAATACTCCCCAAAGTTATCCTAAGGAGGCCCTGAGTAATAAGGCCAGCATCACATCCATCCAACAGGGGAGCGGATAAATGTATAGCTCCTGAAAAAGGTAGATAAAAGGCACAAGAACATGAACAATATGTCCTAGGACATGGTAACCGATTAACAACAAGAGCTACAAACCCAACCACTAAATTACAGAGAGGAACAATCATTGCAGATTAAGAATAACCAGATTCTGCTTAAAAGGTTCCCTCAGTGACTAGAGGAATACCTGCAATATGGCTATTTGATATAAAACCCCACTTGGTGAAAAACAAAAATCCTGCAACTGTTAAAAACAAAAAGCTCCCTAGGACACAACTAGAATGATGGCAACGGCCATCTCAGAACTAAAACACCCTAGAAACCACCAGACCAGAAAAAAAAAGTGAGGAGGGAGATCCTACCCCCCTGTCCAGTAGGACAAAAAATAACTGTGGTGAGGAGGAAGTCATGTGATCTTATAGGTCATGATTCATTTTGATTGGCTGTGTTATAGGTCCTACCTCCAGGTCTGGGAGGGGCAAAGCCCATGTGTACTGACATGGAGGGACGTAGAAAAAATATTGTTTTTTTCAGGACAATCCCATCTTTCAAAATATGCTAGAATTTTGTTGTAATTCTACTTCTGTAAAAAATATAAGCTTCTAAATGTCTAATAAACTGAAAAAATCGTGTTTCACATAGTAGACTTACCATTTCTTTTTTGAATTCTGATTTATTTGAAATTTCAAAAGGTTACAGAAAAAAGAAAAGAGTTTTACACTTCAGAGAATCAGATAGAAGAATACAATGTCCATTTGGCCACTCTTTATACAATAACACAGTGTCATTAATGAAGTAACTTTTGTAACTGAAATGAAAACCACAAGTGTAAACATAAAGAATCTACTGCAGAAAGAAGAAGATAGAGAAGAAAGAAAAGGAAGAAATAAAATAAGATGAAAAGGAAAGAAGTCAAAATCTTCCAGCAGACATAGATATCTCTCGCATGGGATGTCTCACGGGTGGGTGTCTCAAAATCTTTAAGCTGATCCCGCTATGCTATTACATACATACACTTTATCAACTATACAGTGTTTACAGTAATCATGAAGCACCGACCCTGCTACAGTGGTTTATGTCCTTGGGTCCTCCAGACGAGAGAGTTCAGCTCCCACTTAACCGTATCTTCATGTAAAATCTAGAATATATCAGCTATTGCATGGAGATCGATCTGTCCCAAAATCCCTGAGTCTATGTTTTCCTGTGAGTATCAGGCCCAATCAGGAAATATATCCCCTTTCTAAATAAACTTCCGTAGTCGTGGTTACCTGAATCTGCGTCATCATTTTATACTTATCTGTATTTTTAAACTGTACCCAATAAAACCATTTGATTGTATTTCTCTATTTCTTGTGTGGTTGATGCTTTATATCCATTGAATCTCTCAATCTCTATAATCATTCGTATCCAATGTAGCAACCTGGGGTGTGTGCGTTGTTTCCAATTTATGGGAATAAGTAGTTAATAAGTAGTTTAGCTGTATCTAGCAGAATTGGTACAAGAGATTTGCGATAAGCCCGAATTGAGTTGGGGTGAGGTGAAGAAGTATCTCCGGGGGGCGTGGCTGAATGGCTGGTTGATCAGACGCACATCCTAGCAGCTCCTCGCACCGGGACCCGGGAACCCTGCTTAACTACCTCAATAAGCTGGGAATATGGGCAAATCGTCCAAAATAACTAATACCCCTCTGAACCAGAAGGCTCCGGCGTCTAAAAAGTCGAAAGAAATAGCTGATTTCTTTGAGAAACAGCCGGATCCCTCGGTGCACGCAACCAATATGGCGGAAGACAGTGAGGCCTCGTCGCAAGGTGCGTCACCACAGAAAACGGTCCTTGAGGCGGGAGGGCTACCGGAGATAATAGCCGCGTTACCTACGAAGGAAGATCTTATCCAGCTCCTGGCGAGTATCAAAACTTCTCAGCGCACTGAAACCGAGATCATTAAAACTGAAATCTCCACGCTTGCAACGCAGCTTCACACAATTGAAACGCGCCAAGCGGAGATAGAATCTCATCTTACTAGGCACGAGTCGGCCATCTCGATGCATGCCAGACAAATCTATCTGCTGCGGAGGGGCTTAGAAGATGCTGAGAACCGTAGCAGACGGAACAATATCCGGATACGAGGTATACCGGAGGACATACCGATTGCTGAGGCTAAGCAACTGCTCGTGGAGCTTTTCAACAGTTTATTAGGGAAAGACGCAGATCACGACATCCCTATTGATCGGTTTCATAGAGTGGCTGGTGGCAGGCCGGATAAGCCTCGTGACATTCTATGCTGTGTCCACAAGTTCACCACAAAGGAGCAGATCTTATTCAAAGCAAGAGAGGTCAAAAATCTGCGAATTGCAGAAGACAGCATAGAATTGTACCAAGATCTAGCTTTGTCTACCATCACGCAGAGACGACTGCTACGGGAGACTACAGGCAAGCTACGGGAGCGCAATATTCAGTACAAATGGGGCTTTCCATTCGCTTTGATAGCCCGCCACAATGGTAAGAATTTCACCCTGAAGGAACCTGACGATGGAGAACAATTTTTTCGCAACCTGGGCGTTCCTCCACCAGACCTTTCTGATTGGGCGCGGTATGTGTATGGGCCATCGTCCAAAGATTCGCAACCTGACCCGGTTCAACAGGGCTAGCTCCGATTGACGAAGGAAGGATCACTTATACCGCATGCTGCAACAACTGTTGGGTAATTTTTTTTTTTTTTTTTCTGATTAAGCGGCCACTTCGGCCCTGAGTTTATAATTACTATTGCCGCAATTGACTCGTTGTTGTGACTACTAACTGCTACGGGCCTACATCTGGGGGATGTACCCCTCTATTGCACTATGTCCGCCCGGCAGCCTTTTGTCTTTTTTGCCTTCTGGATGGATGACCTGCCCTTCTTCACTCTCAACGAATATGTTTTTCCCCCCCCCACCCCCCCCTTTTTTTTTTTTTTTTTTTTTTTTTTTCCTCTCCCACGTCCTTGTTCAACGGAGCACGAGGCCGTCTGTGGGAGCACCAATTGCTGATTATCCTGCGTAGCCTTGTTTGAAAGGTTCGAGGCCCATGTGTTTTTAAATTGGGCAATACTTTCTAATGCTGGTACTTGCTCGATGCTATTCTCCTACATTTGAAAGACCTATTCTTGTCCATTAACAGCGCTTGATGTCTGCAGATAGGATAATATGCTGTTAGCCAGTCTTTTGCTCCCTTTTTCATTTACTAGTTCTATGCATTTTTTGGATCGGACTTAGGTTTGGTCTATCACTGGTGATGTTTCAATTGTTTGGTTTCTTATTTGTGATGGGCATGATTTTATTCTGAGATGACCGAGTGGGAGGCGGCAGGCTGGAGGCGTAAAAGAGAGCTGATATAGGGGGTACATTATACTGCACTGTTTAACTGCTCTTTACAGGCTTGATGTATAGGCCCATTGCAAGAGAGGTGACCGGGCCCCGGGGGCGGGGTCCTCGCTTACAACACCCGCCACACACCACTTCCCCTCCTTCATACTCGAATTTCCAACCAATACTACCCTGGAGTTCATTTAACCCAGTAGGTAGCAGAGTATAACCCCCCTTTCACTGCAGGTGGAAGGAAAAGTGTAAATAGTTATTTTGGTCACTTACCGACCTTCCCTTGTTAACCCCCTCCTTTCTCATTCCCAGCTACTGTTGTTGTGCCACCTCCTGGTAGCATGGCATCCTCTAGGTCATTGGACGCACGTAACACATTTACTGTAATTTCCATTAACGCAAACGGACTAAACTCCCCACAAAAGCGGATACTCCTTTCTGCTGAATTAAAGAGGCACAAAACACAAATAGCCTTTATTCAAGAAACACATTTCAAGAAGGGGCACATACCTAGGTGGAACAATCCATTTTTTCCAGACATATATACTAGTTCCCCCCAAGATACAAAAACAAGAGGCGTGGCGATACTGGTCTCTAGGAATTTGAATTTTGCACTCGAGGCCATTAAGAGTGACAATGAAGGGCGTTATGTCTTTATCAAGGGCACAGTAGACCAGCAAACATACACGTTTGCCAACGTATACTTACCTAACGCTGATCAGGGCAAGGAATTCTCTAGAATCACACAGAAGTTGGAACAGTTTATGTCGGGAATTCTTATTTTAGGGGGAGATCTTAATGTCCCATTAGAGCCGCATTTGGACTGCTCCTCCGGGAAGTCCAGCTCCCCACCTACAACAGGTACAAAAATTAGAAAATTGCTACACAAACTACTGTTGGTTGATGTTTGGCGTACCCAACATACTAAAGCCAAAGATTTCACATTTTACTCGGCTCGACATAACATCTATACCCGTATAGATTACATATTTCTCTCGCAACATGCATTGGCTGAGGTCCAGGATTCGCAGATTCACGTCCGAACCTTTTCCGATCATTCCGCTATTTCTGTCAAATTATCCCTTCCAAATTTGAGCAACCGTAACAAATCATGGAGATTTAACGAAACCTTTCTGAAGGATCCGGAGTTGGTCAAAGAAATAGGCATTAATTTGCAGAACTACTTTAAAGAAAATTTGACGCCTGAGGTTTCACCAGTCATTTGTTGGGAGGCCCATAAATGTGTAATTCGAGGCACTTTGATAGAAATAGGGGCCAGACGGAAAAAATCGCACAAACGACATATAGAAGTGCTACTGGCAAAAATTAAGTCTCTGGAACTTTTGCACAAGCAATCCTCGGTTCAGCAGCATGCGCAAACACTTGCCGAAGCTAGACAGGAACTAAATGTTAGACTTAACGCATACGCCAACCGCATCCACACATTAATTAAGCACAAATTTTACGAACATGGCAACAAATGTAGTCGGTTGTTGGCCAGTGCTTTGAAACAAAAACTTGCTAAGAATTACATTCCTAAAATCAAAACAGAGGCAGGAGACATGGTCCATCTTACCGACAAAATAGCAGCAGAATTCGAGAACTTTTTCACGAAAGTGTATCAGACTGATAACAAGTCGGTAGACAATGAAAACACTTACAAACGTCTGGTTGCACAATTCCTTCATCAGCAGAATATACCTAGACTTTCACAGACCGCCAGTGCTCAACTGGACCTGGACATATCGGTGGAGGAGATTGTAACTGCAATCTCTTCAACACCGATTGGTAAAAGCCCAGGCCCAGATGGCTTTCCTATGACATATTATAAAGAATTCCAGCACTTGCTGTCCCCACATTTATGTAGGGCCTTTAATGCGTTGCAAACAGGAAGCACACTATCACCCCAATCCTTAGAAGCCCAAATTACTCTCTTGCTGAAACCCAATAAAGACCCTACCGACCCGGGGAGCTACAGACCCATATCCTTAATCAACAATGATGTAAAGCTACTGGACAAAATTATTATGAAACGAATACAGCGCATACTTGAACAGTTGGTTGATCCGGAACAAGTTGGCTTTGTACCGAATAGGGAGGCGAGGGATAACACGAACAGGTTAATAAATTTATTGTATCATGCTCAGACCCGGTCCAAACAAATGCTTCTACTGTCAACAGATGCGGAGAAAGCGTTTGACCGGGTTAAGTGGAGGTTCATGTTTGAATGCTTGGAAAAATATGGTTTTGGTCCTAGACTATGTAAATGGATAAATGCTTTATATACTAACCCTACGGCTAAGGTCAAAGTGAATAACCTACTCTCTAACCCGATCTCCATACAAAACGGTACACGCCAAGGCTGCCCTCTCTCCCCTACCCTGTTTATTCTGACACTGGAGCCGCTCTTAATTGCTGTACGTAACAACCCAGATATCTGGGGGCTGGAAATAGGTAATCGACATCACAAAACTGCCGCATATGCAGACGACCTGCTGTTCTTTATAACTAACCCCATCATCTCCTTACCAAACTTGAACAACCTTTTGTCTGATTATGGGACTGTAAGCAATTTTAAGATAAACCATAGCAAATCCTACGCTCTCAATGTCTCTGTGCCGGCACGAAGTATACAAGGTCTTTCCCAGAATTTTCCTTACAAATGGGCGTCTACTGAAATAACCTATCTGGGCATTAAACTAACAAAACACTACAACACATGGGTGGAACTTAACAATGCCCATCTTTTTAAGAAACTGGAGTTGGATTTAAAGAGATGGAGATCTTGCACATTCTCGTGGTTCGGTAGAATGAATATCGTCAAGATGAATGTGCTTCCACGAGTGCTATATCTATTCCAGGCACACATGCTTGTTGGACACAACTGATTTTTTGAACAAATTACTAAAGGTACAATTACCTGACAGAAAGGTCTTGTTGTGTTCCCTTGATGTGTGTGACCTTTATTCTACCATCCCCCATACGGAAGGTGTAGAATGTATACGAAAATTTTTGTCACTGCTACCTTTGAAAACGTATGAAATTAATTTCGCATGTAATGTTTTGGATCTGGTCCTCACACGAAATTATTTCGTTTTTTTGGAACAATTTTTTGTCCAACAAATGGGCTGCGCAATGGGGGCGAACATGGCGCCAATATATGCGAATACGTTCATGTACGAATTTGAAAATAAATATATACTAAATAACCCTAAGTGGAAAGAACGTATTCTGCATTATTGGCGCTATGTGGATGACATATTTCTAGTATGGGATGGCAATATAGAACAATTTGAAATAATGACGCAAGAACTAAATAAGGCCCATCAGACAATTAAATTTACATCCGAATATTCGGAGCAAACATTGGCCTTCTTGGATGTCAATATTTCAATTGTGGACAATAGCCTAACCACTACAATGCATTATAAACCAACTGATTGTAACACAACTCTATTGCCTAGTAGTTGCCATCCCCCAGGAGTATTCAAGAGTCTACCCCATGGCCAACTAAAGAGGGTTAGGAGAATTACCTCTAATGACAAATTATATGACCTGGAATCCGAGGGAATGGTTAAAAAATTTGTAGAACGGGGCTATAATAAAGAAAATTTACAAATGGTTAATCATGAAATTAAAAAAAATCAAACGTGAAGATTTGCTCGCCAGAAAAGGGAAACAAATAATGAAAAAACCTAGAAAAAATAGAATAACATTTGTCACAACTTTTGGCATTCTAACTCCATTTGTAAAAAGAAGCATATTAAAAAACTGGAAAATTCTAAGAAATGATAAGGAAGTAGGGAAAATCTTTAGGGACACCCCACAATTTTCTTACAGACGAGGGAAAACAATTGGCCAGACAGTCTCCAAAAAGATTCTGGAAAAACCAAAAACGACAGGACTGTTAGCACCTCTGAGAATGGGCACCTTTGAGTGTATTAAATGCGCACACTGCACAGGTATCATCAAGGGTGACAGTATTGCGCACCCCAACAAAGGAACTCCAATTAAGATAGGAGGCCACTTCACCTGTAACAGCTCCAATGTAATATATCTGATTAAGTGCCCGTGTGGTCTGCCCTATGTTGGGCAAACATCAAGATGTATAAAAATTCGTTTAAACGAACATAAAAGCAATATAAGGAATTACAATCCTGAAAAAGAAAAACTAAAAAATGAAGATGCAGCCAAATTCATAACTGAACTATCAGTGGCTAAACATTTTTATCATGCAAAACACACTGCTGCTCAGGTGAGGTGGACCATATTGGAGCAGATCAAGATGCCCAGAGGGGGTAATATTAATCAGCAGCTACTCAGGAGGGAGACTTTTTGGATTAACAAAATAGATTCGCTTACCCCTAGGGGGCTTAACGAATGTTTTGGATTGAGATGTTTTCTATAGATTTTATACATTGTATATACTATTTTGTTACATTGCATATACTATTTTGTTGCATTGTTTTTAACAAAGATATTTATTGTCACATTTTTCAGATAAAGAGGACTATGATATTTGATTCGTGTAATATACACACAGATTGACTACAATCACTTGGGATACATGCGTTATTGTAAGGTCTGGAAGGGTTAACAAGTCACATGCAGGGTTTGATTTCCTGTGTGCACTGGGGGGTGGAATGTTCAAATTGCACTGTGTTCATTGTTTCTGTATTGCACCTGAGGAAGGGGTTCTGACCCCGAAAGCTTGTGCACTCAATAAATCTGCATATGAATTAAGGCATTGCCTGGACATTTTGGTGTGCTCCTTCCCACTTCACATATCTATTCCAGGCGCTCCCACTCAAGCACCCTACTGGATGGATCGATAAATTTCAAGCGGCAATCACTAAATTTGTTTGGCTAGATAAACAACCCAGACTGAGCAAACGAATTCTGACCAGACCCAAAGTATCGGGAGGAACTGCATTACCTGACCTCCGCAAATACTACAAGGCGACTATCCTCAATAGGATACTTGACTGGTCGCATCACCTAGACAACAAGTTGTGGATAGAGGTGGAACAGCAAGGAACCTCCACACACCTCCTGCATCTCCCTTGGATCAATAAAATCCATAGAAGGCTGTTAACCAAAACCCATCCTTTGCTGAACAACACTTTGGAAGTTTGGGACGGCCTCAAACAGACAAGTTTTACTACATATCCCTCTCCGTTGCTTCCCCTTACGAATAATCCTGACTTCCTGCCAGCACTCCAACGGGAACAGTATAAATCTTGGCTTATAGATGATCAGCTACAAATCATCCATCTGCAAGACAAAGGTAAACTGGTGGCTAAAGATAAACTAGAGCAGCAACGGCCTTTCACACCCCTCATGCACCTACAGTACAATCAACTCAGAACTTTTTATAATAAACAAGGGGGAGACTGTACCTTTGGCAGGAATCTTACACGATTTGAGGCCCTGTGTAATGCTCAAGAACCACCCAAGCATACTCTCTCGATTATATATAAGAATCTTTTAGATCTTGGAAGCCTACTTGAGTTGCCTTTCTTTAAAGCGTGGAGTAAGGACTTAGACATCAGTCTCACAGAAGATGAAGCAAGAGATATAATATGCTCCTTGATGAGAAGTTCTAGATGCAGCAGGATACAAGAACTGAATTATAAAATCTTGACTAAGTGGTATCGCACACCTTCCAGGCTCCATAAGATGTTCCCAAATACAACCAGCTCCTGTTGGAGGTGTAAGGGGGGAGAGGGCACCCTACTCCATATTTTTTGGACCTGCCCCTTGATTGTACCGTATTGGAACACAGTCCTTAAGCTCTGCTCATTTATCGCTAATGGTAGGAACCTAGATGACCCAGCCTATTCACTCTTGTTCCATATGTCACCAGAGGATAGATTTAATTTTCACAATTCGGCTCTTCCACATTTACTCAATTCTGCCAAATTATTGATTCCTTTGTATTGGAAGACACCACAGGTGCCCGCAGTTAAGGATTGGTTATTGAAAGTAGATGAGATACAAAATTTTGAGGAACGTTCTGCACTCACAGCAAAACACGCAGCTGCTTATAGGGCTCAGTGGGTCACATGGGTGTTGTTTAAGGGAGAACAGGAATATCAAAATGTTCTACTTTAATGTTACCATGTGATATAGGCATAGCCCTCCATGCTACCTTGGTTTAACCTTGGCTATCCCCTCTGTCCCCCCCCGCACCCTTTACCCTACCTTTCCCAGTATTGGCACCGCAGTTCCTCAGCTTGCTAAGGGCAACAGCTTCAAGTGTTATATGTAACATTACGCAATTGTATGTACGCAACTGATGCCAAAACTGTTGGTTTAACTGTACTGTTTAAGATGTAAAATCAATAAAGACACAATTGATAAAAAAAAAAAAGAAGTATCTCCATGGGTGCATTTGGGATTTCCACGTCTGTGATCTCTTTAATGACATCTCTTATCTGAGACCAGTAGTCTGTTAGACCTGGGCATCCCCAAAAGATGTGAGACAGAGTCCCAACCCCTTTGTTACATCTCCAACATGTTGGTGGGAGTGTATTATATATCTTGGCCAATTTAGCTGGAGTTCTATACCATCTACTTAACAATTTGTAATTGAGTTCCTGGATCTTGTAGCAAGATGAAGTTGAGGGCACTAAACAAACAATCTTTTCCCAATCAGTCTCCTCTATTCATACTCCCAGTTCTTCTTCCATTTTGAGTTTGAATATATCCCACGGTGGGTTTTTAATATCTAGGATGTATTTATATAGGGAAAAATTGTCCTGTGTGGAACATTGTTTGATTCCCAAAGATTTTCTACCTGTGTAGGAGTCTCATTAGCCGTGAGGTGAAGGCGTCGGGAGATTATAAAATGTCTCACGTGTTCCAGTCTAAACTTATCCATTGGTGATGGGGGGGGTATTAGGGAATAAAGCTTCTCACTGGGGGACAGTCGTGTTGAAAAGCAGAGGGTGAATCCCTAAGTGTCTCCTTAAATTCCAGTTGATATAAGGGCGTGGATTTAATCCTGGTGGAAAATTAGGATTGCCGAATATAGGTGTATATTTTGAAGGTGTATGTATCCATTTCCCTGTCATGACTAATTTATCCCAAATTTGAAGAGTATAAAGGATCTTTGAATCTGTTTTATCAGTTATTTGTCTCTCCGCCAATGATAACCCTGGTAAAGCCATCAGTGGAGTCAGTGATGATTCTTGTTCTAGACCTTCCCAGAGTTTGCTAGTGTTGTGGAAGGCCCAGTCGATACATCTATTCATTTGCGCAGCTTTTAGATTTGCCTCCCAATCTGGAAGTCCCACACCTCCATTTTGCTTTAGAGCTGACAGCTTAGAAGCGGCTATTCTGGGGTTTTTATGATTCCAGATATATTTGACAGTTAAGCTTTTCCATATCTGTAGAATATGTGTGGGGGGTGGATATGGGATGGTCAGTAATAAATATAAGAATCTCGGTAAGATGTTCATTTTAGTTACATTTATTCTGCCAAACCACGATAATGAGGGTTATTCCCAGTTTTTTAAATCCAGTCTCACTTTATCTAGTAATCTCTCATAATTCATTTTTACAGTTTGATTTATGGAAGGGGATTTCCCTGGACAACTCCATGACATACTTACCGGGATAGCCCCGCCCCAGTGCTCCCATCAGAAGGACCCTCCCCAAAGCTTTAAAAGCCCAACCCCACCCCCCAGTCCGGTGTCTTTTTTTTCCTTCTGCTTCAGTTTTTCTGCTCCTGTTAGAAGCAAGTTTTCTTTTTAACCTTGGGGAAGCAGTAGGGCTGCTGGAAAGTGTCCTGGGACTCGGGGTTGGTCCTGGTGATCTTTTACCCCTAAGCACGTTACCTCAGGTGGAATCTTCAGTGTTTAATCATCTGGATCAGGTAGGCACAGTTTTACTCTGGCTAATATCATTGCTTTCCTTGATCCATGTGCCCTCCAGCCTGATTACATCCAGGTCTGTGGCAAGTGCTATGTCCCCCCATCCGTATGCCTACCTGGGCATGTCTAAAAAAGCGTCCAGCGGCATTGGGGTATATGGCCCATACACCCTTTATGATTTTTACGGATGGGAGAGGGAGGTGGCAGTTAGGTACGTTATTCTGATAACAATATTTAGTTAGCGGCCTGAACCTTATGGCCTCCTTCTCTTTTTTCTCCCACACGGGGGTATTATTTTTTTTTTCTTCTGGAGGAATTTAGGTGTCAGAGCCAGCTGCCTCCCTCAAAAGACTTTCCCAAGGTTGAGGTAATTGGCAGCTTCCATGGTTAAATAAAAGAAAACCCTGAGGTCTTAAATCTACTGGCAGTTAAAGCTAAATTTAAGCTGAGAATGCCACCTTATTTCCAGAGTCTCTTAACTCTTAAAAAGTATGAGCCATGTTGGCCATTGGAAGAACTGTGCAGCTGCAAGGCTGATATATACGTTCTATGAGCAATGATAATGCAATGCAGTGATAATGTAATACTGTTTCCCCTGGTCACTATGGCAGCCTTCACACAAAGGGTTATTTCCCACCTCTCAGGTCGATAGGACAGGTTAACATCCAACTCCTCCCCAAAAAAGAATAGCAACACCTATTAACCTTATATACACCCCTACTTCCTCTTTACTCTTGTCTTTTTTTCCTGTCCTCGCTGGAGATAGGACGAAAAAGAAAATTTTTTTTTAGGGCTTGGAAGGCTCTAGAGAATATTTTATTTTATGGCTCACCAGGAACCCAATATGGGATCCATAAAACCTAGGGAGTTTTTGCGCCTCTCTCCCTGGAAGGGTTATGCAAAAAGTGTTGCCTCACAGAGGAACAGGCTAACCATGACCCCGTTACTAGGCAGCCCGGGGTATATATGCGATATGCTCTGCGTCCAGGCAGGGTAAATAACATACCTGCGTGTTACACCAGGTTGTGGGCGGCACCAGGGAACTCTCTCTCTCTCTCTCTCTGTGCACATAGGATAGGGAAGAGGCGGATGGCGCCATTTTCTTTGTGGGCGCTAGCACAGGACGTGCCCATACTTCAGGCGCTTACTGATGACGTCAGTCCAGCGTGTATCAAACTTCTATGTGCTGGAGAGGCGGGCGCGTCTTGTGCTGTACGCAAGGAGAGTGGAGCGTTTGGTGACTGAAGAGGTAAGAGAATAGGCTTTTGTTTTAGGGAGCGTTTTTTATTTAAAAGGCTCTCATGATTGTTTCTTTTCGGTGTTTATTAGATTGCTCAATGATGGAGCCACAGGTGCCTAGTAGCCCAGAAAATGCTGCCCAGAGTATTAGGAGGTGAGCCATGTAAAGAGGTAGGTTTGTGTCTTAAGAGGGTAAAAGAGTGCAGCTTTTGTAATGATATTTTTGGTTCTTTACTTGTCAGTGTGCCTATGCCCAGGAAGAGGAGTAGCAAGGAGAAGAACAAGGTCTGTGTAGCATGCCAGAATACAGCACAAAAACACTCAAAGTTTTGTGATCGTTGCTCAAGAAGGCTGGCTGGGGATGCAGCAGCAGATACAGCAGACATCTTAAGATGGATAAAGGAGGCTGTTTCAGAAGGAGTGCAAGAAGCCAGAAAAAGATCCAGAACTGATCTAGAAACAGAGGTAGAGAGACCTTTACATAGAAGTGAAAGACAACACGTAAGAGAGCTGATGTCAGACGATTCATCAGAAGAAGGGTCAGAGGAGGAAGAGGTTAAATCTTCATTTGATCTCTCACTAGTAGAACCATTAATAAAGGCAGTCAGAGCACAGTTAGAGTTGCCTGAACCACAGGAGGCGCACACATCTTCATTTAATCCTTTTAAGTCTTTAAAAAAGGAAAAAGCAACTTTTCCTATACATGAAGTGATAAAGGAAATTATATCAAAGGAGTGGGAAAAGACAGAGGGAAGATATCCAATTCCAACTAAGATATTTAAAAAATATCCTTTTTCTCTACAGGAGGAGCAGGTACTAAACAAACCCCCTAAAGTAGATGCTGCAGTAGCTCGGTTGTCAAGGAGAACAGCGTTACCAGTGGAAGATGTGGCATCTTTTCAGAATCCAATGGATAAGAAAATTGAAACATCGTTAAGAAAATCGCATGTGGCGTTGGGCGCGACTACGAAACCAGCACTAGCATTAACATCGGTTTCGAGAGCATTGCAATGTTGGATTCAGAATATAGAAAGAGCTCTAAAAGGGGGAGTAAATAGAGCATATATTGTTGATTCCTTGGAGGAAGTAAAGCTTGCGACGGATTTCATCGCGGAAGCGTCAGTCGATTTGGTCAAAGCATCATCCAGAGCAATGGCGTTATCTGTAGCAGCACGAAGAGCGTTGTGGTTGAGATCATGGACAGCGGATAAAGCGTCAAAGATAAGCCTTTGCAATTTACCATTTGAAGGTACAATGCTGTTCGGAGAAAAATTGGAAGAAATAATCAAGAAAGTTACAGGAGGTAAGAGTGTGTTTCTTCCACAAGAGAGGGCATCAATGAGAGGAGAAGGGAATAAGAACAGACAGTTTTTTCAGGAGAGAAAATTCCCTAGAGATCAGAGGTTTAACAGAACGACAACGAGAAACTCCACATCCAGTCAGTGGAGGGGAGGTCAGAGTACTCTTTTTAGACAACAGAGAGGAAGAGGAACAAGAATTGCAGGGCAAGATAGAAAAATGTATTGAGGATTCGGCAGTCCAAACTTCGTTGATACCCAGAAGATTAGAACGTTTTGTGGAGGTTTGGACGAAGTCTACAAAGGATCAGTGGGTATTACAGATAATAAGAAAAGGATACTACCTGGAGTTCGACAGAACACCAAGAAACAGTTATTTTACGATGTCGAATGTTCCAGTAGACAAGAAAAGGAGAGAGATTATGTTAAGTTATGTACAACAACTGTTGATGGATGGGGCCATTGTTCCAGTACCTCAGGAAGAGAGAAAGACGGGTTTTTACTCTTCAATGTTCCTGTTGAAAAAGAAGACGGGGGACTACCGGCCAGTCTTGGATTTAAGGCCTATAAATGTTTATCTGAAGGTAAAAAAATTCAGGATGGAGTCAATTCAGACAATTATTGCGGAGATGCAACCAACAGATTGGATGTTGTCGTTGGATCTAAAAGATGCATATTTGCACATACCGATCGCAAAGAGTCATCAGAGATTTCTTCGATTTGCGATAGGGGCAGACAAGCATTTCCAGTTCACATGCCTGCCGTTCGGATTAGCGACGTCTCCGCGAGTATTCACAAAGGTCTTGCAAGCTCTGATAGCAGAAATCAGGAAAAGGGGTATTTTAATATACCACTATTTAGACGACATTTTGCTAAAGGCGGAAGATTCAAGAATACTAGAGATTCATCGAGATGTAGTGATAGATATACTTCAGGGTCATGGCTGGAGACTGAATATGGAAAAAAGTCAATGGCGGCCCACACAGGATCTGGTATATCTAGGGGCAAGGTTCTTGACAGAACAAGCCTTAGTAACATTACCAGAGGACAAAAAGATCAAGATAAGGATAGTCATGGCACAATTTCTTCAAAGGTCCACTTGGCCAGCAAGGAAAATAGCAAGTGTCTTGGGATTGTTGAATTCAACAATTCCAATGGTAAGATGGGCGAGATGGCATATAAGACCTCTGCAACAAAGTTTCATTCGACAGTGGAGACGATCAGATCAGTCATGGAGTCAGAAATTTCTGATTGCGGATCAGGTTCAAGAGGAAATGAGATGGTGGCTTTCACAAGAAAATCTGACCAGGGGAAAGTCCCTAGTAGAGGTGCAGTGGACGGTGTTGACAACAGACTCAAGCCCGTGGGGCTGGGGAGCACACCTAAATCAGATTTATGTTCAAGGGAGATGGAGTGCAGAAGAAAAGCACCTATCATCCAACATTTTGGAACTGAGAGCGGTCTGGAAGGCAATCCAAACTCTAAATCAGCAATTATACGGAACTTCTTTGATGGTGAAGACGGACAATCTAGCAGCAGTGATGTACATCAAGAAGCAAGGGGGTACTCGCAGCAAGAATTTGTTGGAGGAACTAAAACCCATTATGAGATGGGGAGAAAAATACCTTCAAGATCTGTCAGCGTTACATATCCCAGGAAAACTCAATCAGGTAGCAGACTTTTTGAGTCGGACGACAATCAACAAACACGAGTGGGAGCTGAGTCAGGAAATATTCCTGAAGATTGTACAAAGATGGGGGCAACCAGTTGTGGACCTAATGGCAACAGAAAAAAATCGAAAAGTAAAGCAATTCTATGCGAGGACGCATTGTTATCAAGCACTAGCGACGGATGCTCTGGTGCAAGATTGGAGTCAGGGTCTGTTATACATCTTTCCTCCATACCCATTAATCCCGAGGGTACTCAGGAAAATAAAGAGGGAGAGGGCCAATGTGATAGCAATCCTTCCAGATTGGCCCAGGAGAGTCTGGTATCCATTGCTGAGATCAATGTTGATAGACAATCCATGGACGCTTCCAATGAGGACAGACCTACTTCTTCAGGGTCCAATGATACATCCAGGTCCGCAGGGATTATCCCTGAAGGCTTGGAGATTGAAAGGAGTAGGCTAATAAAAGAAGGATTCTCAGAGGCAGTAATTAAAACAATGTTGGCCGCAAGAAAACCTTCAACTAATAAAACTTATCAAAGAGTATGGAAGGTGTTTTTGCCGTGGTTACTTAAGAAAGGAGTCACTCCTGAGCAAGTAACAGTGTCCCATGTATTGGACTTTCTCCAAGCAGGATTTGATAAAAACCTGAGTGTGAGGACTCTAAAATTACAGACATCAGCAATTTCTGTATTAACAGAAAAGCAGTGGGCGAGAGACCAAAAGATAGTAAAGTTCTTAACAGGAGTACTACATCTGAGACCGCCAGTCAAAAAGCTTTCAGCAACATGGAATTTGCCTCTAGTCTTGAAAGCATTAACAAAGGAACCATTCGAACCACTAGACACAGTGGCAGAGATGTTGTTAACTCTGAAGACAACCTTTTTAATTGCAGTCACTTCAGCTAGAAGAGTAAGTGACTTGCAGGCGCTTTCATCAGAAGAACCATATACAGTGCTGCAAGCAGATAAGGTGGTGATGAGAACAGTGCCAGAGTTCTTACCAAAAGTGGTAAGAGAGCATCATTTGAACAAAGAGATCATCCTACCAGCGTTCTATCCAGAGCCAATATCTGAAAGGGAAACAGAATGGCATACTCTGGACGTAGTAAGATGTTTGTCGATATATCTTAAGAGAACAAGGATATGGAGAAAAGAGAAAAAGTTATTAATTATTCCAGCTGGGAATAAAAAAGGAAAAGCAGCGTCCACAACTACGATAAGTAGGTGGATAGTAAACTGCATTAAGATGGCCTATCAGGAAGTCGGGGTTCGGTTTCCAAGAGGTGTAAAGGCACACTCCACAAGGGCAATCAGTGCTTCATGGGCTTTTCAGGCAGAAGCTTCAATGGGAGAAGTATGCAAGGCAGCATCATGGAGCTCTGCAAATACATTTTTGAAGCACTATCATTTAGATGTGCGATCTACTCAAGAAGCTAATGTTGCGTTAAAAATTTTGGAATCAGTGTGTGAATAAAGTTTTTTCGTTCAGCAAGATAAAGAGTTTTTTGATTTTCCCTCCCTAAAATATTGCTCATGTATATCACCCTTTGTGTGAAGGCTGCCATAGTGACCAGGGGAAAAGAGAAAATTTAAATTCATACTTACCGAAATTTTCTTTTCCTGGTTACTATGGGCAGCCTTTACACTAAACCCTCCCTAATGATGAGCTCGGACAAAAAGACAAGAGTAAAGAGGAAGTAGGGGTGTATATAAGGTTAATAGGTGTTGCTATTCTTTTTTGGGGAGGAGTTGGATGTTAACCTGTCCTATCGACCTGAGAGGTGGGAAATAACCCTTTGTGTAAAGGCTGCCCATAGTAACCAGGAAAAGAAAATTTCGGTAAGTATGAATTTAAATTTTCTCTTTTCTACGTGCTGAGAGCCATTCTCTGCAATGATGATCTGCAGGTTCTGAAAGCAGCATTAAGGCAAGCCTTGTCTAAATGTTCGGTGAATGGTGCAAATACAATGTTAGACTTCTTATATGAGCACTGAGAATTTTATGTTGATCTGCAGGTTCGGTTTACATCAGCTGCAGGTAATTGGGTAATTACTCTGGAGGTCAGTGTTCAGGTTCAATTAATGAACAGGTAGATCCCCTCCCACCCCCTCCATTAGCAGCTCAGATTGATTATCTGAAACATCAGGTAAGGTTCTGTGATACAACTCTTTCCTTTATAGTATAGGTTTGTGAACTAAATTAACATGTACTTCTACTCTGCTTCTGATTTAGCTAGCTTAGAAGCTTAGACATTGCCATAAGGGAGGAAGTAAATTGTTTAGCCAGTGTATATATGTGTGTGTATATATGTGTGTGTGTGTGTGTGTGCGTGTGTGTGTGCGTGTGTGTGTGCGTGTGTGTGTGCGTGTGTGTGTGCGCGTGTGTGTGCAGGGCCGGCCTTAGGCCAATTGGACCAATTGGGCCCAATTGGGCCCCGCACCTCTGGGGGCCCCGCACTGCCCCTTTCCTTTCTATTTTGTGCCTGTATGCCCTTATTTTCCTAAATACTTGCTGTGTCAGTAGCCAGCAACACTTTGTCTAGGGGCCCCGCCAACATGGTCCCAATTGGGCCCCACATTTGATAGGACCAGCCCTGTGTGTGTGCGCGTGTGTGTGCGCGTGTGTGTGCGCGTGTGTGTGCATATGTGTGTGCATATGTGTGTGCATATGTGTGTGCATATGTGTGTGCATATGTGTGTGCATGTTGATACTGGCTAGCTGGGATGGGCAGCCAGAGAAAGGGGCCTCTTTACTCTTGGGCAGAGTGCTCTGTCTGTATGATGTAGGAATTCCTAGTCCTGGCACTGCTGAATATTGCAACCAAACTGACTGTATATGTGGAAACATTTCAGTGATTCTAGAGCTGGCTTTAATAACCAAATACAAATGCATATGTTATATATTTATGGGCCTGTCGCTGCATAAGGCAGTAACCAAACTGTCTGTATATGTGGAAACATTTCAGTGATTCCAGAGCTGGCTTTAATAATCAAATACAATGGCATATGTTTTACATTTATGGGCCTATCACTGCATTTTCTAGTAATCAAACTGACTGTATATGTGGGAACATTTCAGTGATTTTAGTACTGATTTTAATAACCAAATACAAATGTTATACATTTATGGGCCGGTCACTGCATAAGGCAGTAACCAAACTGACTGTATACGTGGAAACATTTCAGTGATTCTAGAGCTGGCTTGAATAACCAAATATAAATGCATATATTAAACATTTCTGTGTCTGTCACTGCATAAGGCAGTAACCAAACTGACTGTATATGTGAAAATTTCAGTGATTCTAGAGCTAGCTTCAATAACCAAATACAAATGCATATGTTATACATTTCTGGGCCTGTCACTTCATAGTAACCAAACTGACTGTATATGTGGAAACTTTTTAGTGGTTCTAGAATGTACATGTTATACATTTTTTGGTATAGGCACTTTTAATATTACACCAAACTGAATGTAGATGGGTAACATCAGTGGTTTGGGAGCTGGCTGTAATAAACACATACTTATGCACATGTCATACATTAATTGGACCAGCCACTGGTTACTACTATAACCTTACTGTATGTATATGCTTAAACATTTCAGGGGCTTTGGTGCTTACTAAGGTTATAACCAAAAGTAAATGTATATGCTATACATCTCTCTGGTTTGGACACCAATCAATAGAACAACCAAACTGAAGGTAAATGTTAAACTGATGACTAATGGGTGTGGTAAGGTTCTAGGCATTCCGGAGGGTGCCTATATAGCCTTCAGGTTTGTATGTAAGCATGGTAACACAAGCCAAGGCTCCAGTATGCCTGGTTCATGTCTATTTCAAATAACTTTGATTTGAAGCATGCATTACTCTTGCAAGTAAGCCAATAGGGTAACATATGCTTACTGATAACAGCAGCCAAGACTGACTAAAAGGTGCTAGACAAGTCAGATATGGGTATTAGGAACTTCATTAAGTGTGTCAGCTGTGTTGCAGATAAGTATTATACCCTTATTTACAACAGTCCATAAGGGCTTAGGGGACTGTGTCCCGGTAAGTATGCCACAATCAGTATATGGGTTACAGATACAGTAACGGTGGTAACTTATGTAGACATATATCTTGTCTAAATGGATTGGCTAAGGCCAATTCTGATTCATAAAAATGCTATGAAATATACAGTATAGGATCATGCACCGTTACAAAGATGGTGTGAGAGTAGTGGCCAATTCTGGTTTAAAGGTATACGACTATACTGCATATGGGTGTTATGCAATAGTCAAACAGCAGGTAGGTATTATACAATTGCTGTATTATAACATGGACTTGTAGACCACAACTTTTGAAGTCGACGTGGTCCATATTTTGCTTACATTCATAACTATAGGCTGTTGGAATAGTTATCAGTCTTAAGGATCTCACTGATTAGAATCTATGTTCTACGACTGGACTTATTCCTGCTTATTAAGAAAATAAGATAAGTACGGTATCCTGCTTTTGGCCTGGATAAATGGATGTAGACATGTATACATTCATATATACATTTAGCAAGGCTTCTAATATCGCCACAGCTGGAGATCAGGCAAGATAAATGTTCTGTATATTCCAATGATAAATCATGGTCTATTTATAAAACTGGTATGATATTCATCAGGATCTCTTTCTTGGTTACAGGGGTGCAACGTATCTGGTCTCAGTCTGGAAGACAGTGGGTACATCAGTCAGTGCAAATTTTTTGTTAATAAACATATACTGTATTCACTACTGCCACAGGGCTTTAGTCTTGCAATGAGGTATTTTATAGTACAGACCTATTTAGTTTGTCTCAAATACAATAGGGGTCAGCTCTTGGACTATATACTCATGGAACATATTATATTAATGGGTACCATATAAAGGTGGCTGTAAAATTAGGTATTCTTCATCAATTCAGTTATAGCTAAAAGTTTTGATCCACAGGTTCATTATAACAGGCTATTTCTGTAATGTTAATCCTTATGGTGGACAGGAGGCAATCTTGGCATGATGGGTTTTCTAAAGGTCTATGTTACTCTGGATTTAGCCTTTTACACCTCCATAGACTGGCCTGGCTAGTTGAGGTAAGTATCATAGGGCTTAACATCAAGCTATAAAAAGGGTCTTATTTACTTTATCCTTTTAGACCGAGGCTGCAGTATCGGCCTTAGGCAAGGTCCTGGTTATTGCATCTCTTACCAACAGGCTTGGACATGCTAGTATGGAGTTCCCTTGCAGATTAATAGGTAAATAATTATATCTCCATACCTAGATTAATTTTAATCTGGAACACTTAAGGATGGTCTCATGAACTGTCCATTTCTGGGGATTTGAGAATAACCAATCTCTAGCAGTATTGTTGGTTGTAATACTTCCTTGAGTCATTCAAATTTCTTCCTATATGGTAAACTCATGGGAGCATGCCATACAGATTGTTTATAGGCCCAATCTATGGGTTACAATAACTCCAGCTATGTACAGGTCACATCTGTGAAGGCTCGAGGACTGTATCATAGCAAGATTAGGCATATCTGCAGGCATTTCTTTTACCTGGTCTACTCCAGGGCACGCTGATCTTTAATACTATCCAGTCCTGTTTGGTGTTGGATCATGAGCTAAAGATTAAAACAATTTCAATCTGTACAGACTGCAGAATGCTTCTAGATACCTCACAGGGCAGGTAAGGTATTCCCACATTGACAGCACTCCTTCTCCATAAGTCATTCTACGGACCTCTCATTGAGAGGTGTATTGGTTATGGTCTAGAATAAATAAAGGTTCCTTAGTATTAAAGAGACGGGGAACTACACTAGGTAATGCCATGTACCGGTAGTGTCATACAGAGCGGGGTCATGTAGAATACTAGTGATGCTATTTTTCCTTCCCCCTACTAAATCCTCTTTTGCAGGTACCATGCTTTTGAGTCATTTCCAAGAGTGCTCTTGTGGATGTTATGCGGTTGGAATTAACGTGCTGGTATGTAGTAGGAGTAAGACTATGTAGAAGTGTTACTCTGGGTTCCTATCCGCTTCTCTTTAATTCTCTCTTTTTAAATGTAATTGTCATGCTGGTTTCACACTCTGTATCATTACTTTGGTGTGGGTTCCTTTAAGGAGTACTCCTTTTATTCTCTTCCAGTCCATTTCCTCTGAAAATACAGAGTTCACAGATTTCCACAAGGTGATATTGGTCCACCTTTGGGGGTTTCATTCTTCTGAGTTTTTATCTGGTATAGATTATACTCGGCCACTTCCTTATGTGGAACAAATTCCCTCCCATTGGGATATTAGCTTGCTAAGTCCCGGTAAGTATGTCATGGAGTTGTCCAGGGAAAGGGAAGATTCTATCATACTTACCGTGATCTTCCTTTCCTGGACAACTCCATGTCAAGTTTTCCCATCCCTTTTTCGGTAGTTTCTAGAAGCTTATTACGAGACACCGGACTGGGGGGTGGGGTTGGGCTTTTAAAGCTTTGGGGAGGGTCCTTCTGATGGGAGCACTGGGGCGGGGCTATCCCGGTAAGTATGTCATGGAGTTGTCCAGGAAAGGAAGATCACGGTAAGTATGATACAATCTTCCCTATTGTTAACCCCAGATAAGTAATATATGTTTGGGTGTATTTAAAGGAGAAATTCGTCATAAGATCTGAATATTCCTGTTTGGGTATGGATATATTCAAAGCTTCTGATTTAGTCAAATTTATTTTAAAATTGCTAAGTTTATTAAACCGTTCAAATTCTATCAATAAATGTGGTAGAGATATTTGTGGATTTCGGAGAAAAAAATAAAAGGTCATCTGCATATGCGGCGATTTTATGGGTTTTGTCTTTCACAACTAGACCTGAGATATCGGGGTTTGCTCTAACCTGGTTCAGAAAACCTTCAATTGATAGAGCAAATAGGAGGGGCAAAAGTGGGCAACCTTGACGGGTCCCATTACGAATTAGAAAAGGGTTGTATAGTGTTCCGTTTATTTTACACTTACCATTTCTAGGTGAAGGTGGGGGCCTTAGCAGTCCTGGGGGGTCTTTAGTAGAGCTGGAGATCAAGATCGCAGAGCAGGAGGGGCCACATGCAGAGCCTGACAGGAAGTGTGTGGTCCTACAATGATCATGTTGCAGGACCTGTATGGCAGCTCCCGTGGTTCATTGCCTAGGGGTTGGGGGCTCAAAGGATTCGCTGTACAGCAGAGCTAGTGCTACAAGGAAGCTCTTAACTACTAAGCACATAGGTACTACTTGCTTCAAAGTCTGAGCTTTTTTGTGCCAGTACATAGTACCTACATGCTTGGTGGTTAAAGGAGGGTAATGCATTAGTAGCTTAAGGCATAAAATATCTCAATGTCCTGAATATATTGTTAATGGGTTGAGTGCAGAGGATTTCTTGTATTTGTCTGTGGTTACAGTGTAGGCCAGAGAAGTCTGAGATAAATACTAAATCATTTGCTGGTCTCTTCCCCAGGGAGATGTATTCACACACACACACACACACTACACATAAACACACCATTATACACTATACATTGATTGTGCAGATTATTTGCTGCAGACTATTAATGACACATGTGACTACTTGTACTTTGTAGATAATTTATAACATGATTCCACACAATAAACATATTTTGTTATTGCCTTGGTGCCTTGGTATTTGACCATAGAGCTTACACACATTTTATAGAGATACTGTAGAATTAATATTACAATTACACAGATCTACCAAGACTGAATTTAATGACAGAATGTAACACAGCAATACAATTAATGGCACAGAGCACAAGTATTTTGGCTTCTTCTTATTCCCAGTCTGGTGCTGCTGGATGTGACATGTCCTTACCTGGGGGTAAAGTCTCCCCTGGAATTAAACAACTCTCCTAAGATTCAGTGGGCTTTTTTATTATTGTTCTAGACACAAATGTAATAATAATAATAATAATAATAATAACACTAAAAGGGGAAGAATCTAATATTTTGTAGAGCAGCTCACAACACATCCAGGCCTGAAACCAGTGCTCATCTCTATTCAGACTGAATACCATAGAGTTTTCTTCTGCAACTCCTCAATGTCTTATTGACTGTCTGACTTCTGCACCCCAACATCTGGGAACCTATCAGTGTTGAGGGGATTAGTGAAATCAATGTCAGATATTCATTAGGCTAATTCTATAGCCCCCTGTGACTTCATGTGCTATTAAAGGGCTACTTCACCTTTTAATGAAGAGTTAGTTGGTGATACTGATATTCGGAGACAATAGCAACTGGGCTGTGGTTTGAATAAAATACTGCAGATGAATAGGAGAGGTCTGAATAAAAAGATTAGGAATAAAAAAGTAACAAACATTACATTCAAAAAATAGAAAAATAAAAAGGAAAGCCAATTGAAATGTGATTAGAAGAGAAAATTCTATAACATAATGGCAGTAAAGATGCTCCTTTAAAAGAGAATCATTGCAATTAGAGCTCATTAAATACTGGACCCAGATGTACTTTGTGGATGCAGGGCCCCTCTTTGTGGTACATGAATGTATTGGTCATGTATATGGTCAGTAAAAATCACATGACTCAAGATTTAAATAGCATATGTGACTATCATCAGTGCTTAAATACAGGTGCATTTAAATAGCGTGTGATTCACACTGTGAATCTTGAGTCATGTGATTTTTACTGACTCTGAGGAAGTGCCGGGAGATCCGGCAAGAAATGCGTAAGTCAGCCAAACATACTCACCGCTAGATTCCCCCCTGTGTTTGTTTTAATAAAGCTGACAATTCAACACGAATGCTCGTGTCCTCACATGGTGTCCCGGATCAGCGCCTAGAACTCTGGAGTATCATTGTATCTGCATTGAGGACAGGCATGGAGTAGCTGGCATCTCGCAAAGGCAGCGATTGCGAAGGCACAGCATCACCGGGTGAGCTCCGATGTGATCAGCATCATTTCCAATTATTTAACCTTATGATAAATTCTTGAAAATTAAATTAGAATTTGACAGCTTTGACCATAAAAAAACTCAAAAAATCAAATTTGAATTAAAATTTTTAATTCAACCCTTGATAAATCTGCCCCTTAGTAATGACCCCACTATGTGATGTCTGATCATTTGTTATTTATTACCAGTGACACAGACTCATTCACCCACACAACAATCTGTCAGATTTCTCTTTATTCCTCCCCAAGATCCATTACTTTCTAATGATTCTCACCCAAGTACCTTCCCCCCATGTCCAGAATGCAGCATGAAGGGGCTCAGTGAATGTGACAGTGAAGCTGTATAAGTGTCTGATTGGCTCATTCAGCTCATAAAAGGACAGACGTCCGGCCTCATAGTCCAATGAGATCCTGATTCTCCTGCAGGAAGAGAAGTGGGGTAAATGTGTCCTTTTACTGTCATGTCTCACTGAATATCTGTTATCATTATACCATCTGTACAAACACCAGGACTTGTTATTATCCCCAATACAGGACTGACCCCCTCTCCTCTCTATACTGGGATAGGCCACCCCTACCCTCCAGTCTCCTGATTCACTGACCTCCACTTCCCAGTAATGTCGCCCTGAGGAGAAACTCCTGCTGCTTAAAGCCTGAGGCTCATCCTGAAATCTCTCTGGGGATTGTGGGTAATGTAGTTCTGTTAGTGAGTAGGAAGCAGATTTCCTGTCCCCTGATACAGATACACGATTATGAGCCGTGTTTATATCCAGTAACAGGTCTGTAGCCTCCTGCCCATAGATCAGTGTCCTTATACCCAGCACAATATGAGCCAATCCAGGGGCCATTATCCCATCTGTGCCCCCCTCATTATGTGCCCCCTCAGCCCCACACAGTGCAGCTCCATGTGATTCCTGTGCCAGTAAGGAACACAATGTATCACACATGTTACACATCTCCTCCATGTCCAGGATCTGCCCGACCAACACTTCCCTCTCTGTCTCCCCCTTGTGGATTATATGAGACACAACATCCTCCTCCTGCATCTGACTCTCTGGCTCCAACTCTCTGCCTGGGCTCAGATCCTCACTGCCTATAATTTGTTTGTCTATCTCTCTCTCTAATGTTATTACTTCAGCTCCTTTTTCTCCCTCTTGAATGATTCTCACCCAGGCACCAGCCCTTTTCAACCACAATGCAACATGAAGGGGCTCAGTGAATGTGACAGTGAAGGTGTGTAAGTGTCTGATTGGCTCACTCAGCTCATAAAAGGACAGACGTCCGGCCTCATAGTCCAATGAGATCCTGATTCTCCTGCAGGAAGAGACGTGGGGTAAATCTGTCCTTTTACTGTCATGTCTCACTGAATATCTGTTATTATTCCTTTTGTACAAACACCAGGACTTGTTATCATTCCCAATCCAGGACTGACCCCCTCTCCTCTCTATACTGGGATAGGCCACCCCTACCCCCCACACCCCTGATTCACTGACCTCCACTTCCCAGTAATGTCGCCCTGAGGGGAAAATCCTGCTGCTTAAAGTCTGAGCATAAAGCTGAAATCTCTCTGGGGATTGTGGGTAATGTAGTTTTGTTAGTGAGTAGGAAGCAGATTTCCTGTCCCCTGATACAGATACACGATTATGAGCCGTGTTTATATCCAGTAACAGGTCTGTAGCCTCCTGCCCATAGATCAGTGTCCTTATACCCAGCACAATATGAGCCAATCCAGGGGCCATTATCCCATCTGTGCCCCCCTCATTATGTGCCCCCTCAGCCCCACACAGTGCAGCTCCATGTGATTCCTGTGCCAGTAAGGAACACAATGTATCACACATGTTACACAGCTTCTCCATGTCAGGGATCTGCCCGACCAACTCTTCCCTCTCTGTCTCCCCCTTGTGGATTATATGAGACACAACATCTTCCTCCTGCATCTGAGACTCTGGGTCCATCACTCCCCCAATACTTTCTTTCTGGGGTCAGTTCTTTAGTTTCCTAAGAACATTTCTCTCTTCCTCCTCCTCAGGCTCATCATTCAGCACCACATTTACCTACAAGGGAAGTATTTAAAAAGACTTGTATCATGGGTTTGTCATGTTATTATACATGCTGTTAATAAAAGACTTCTACTGTACTAAGCAGTGCACTTACATGTAGCACCTATAATACTTATTTGCTATACTGTCCTCACATCAGTGAGGTTTATATGGACCATTATGGGGACTGTAGTAAAGGGAACATTTGTAAATATAAACTAGGAGGTGTGAACTGTGGAAAATGTGGAGTAAAAAAAGAATATATATATATATATATAAATGTATATTTGGTTTCCTACAGCTTCAGACCTCAAATAAAGCAAATATATCAATAGGAAAGCTCCAGGAGGTAAATACATTCAGGCAAATGGGCTACAATATTCAGTGGAATTTTATACAGTCCTCTCAGTACCTAGTTTGCTAAATATTTATTTATTATATAGCTGTTCCTGACAAAAACACCTGCACCTCTCTAGTTATGCAAATCTCCTTTACAAAGGAATTGTGTGTGAAACATTGGGCTATTCTCCCACATATCTACTTATCTGCCTTATAAGCCTGAGTGCTGATGTTTTTTTGGGACACTGTGTTTGGTATGTACTAAATTATATGTTTTCATGACTTTTTATTATACATGACAAGGGAACTCCTCAATTGACCCTTCACTTTTAGCCATTCCACTGAACCCCATTGTTACTTACCTTAATGAACCACCAGGAGCCAGAAATGGGATAAATGGCCTCAGTATTTATTCACATTTTATCAAATAAATAGGAAATTGGCAACCTTAACCCAAGGGAATATTATAAAGCCATTACTTAATCCTTTAATTGCTATTACGCTTCATTCTATAACATTTAGGGGCCAATTCACGAAGGGTCGAATATCGAGGGTTAATTAACCCTCAATATTCGACTAGGAACTAAAATCGTTCGACTTCGAATATGGAAGTCGAACGATTTTGCGCAAATCCTGGAGGATTTGAAGGATTTTTCATTCGATCGAACGATTAAATCCTTCGAATCGAACGATTCGAAGGATTTAAATCCAACGATCGAAGGAAAATCCTTCGATCAAAAAATCCCAGGCAAGCCTATGGGGACCTTCCCCATAGGCTAACATTGACTTCGGTAGCTTTTAGCTGCCGAAGTAGGGGGTCGAAGTTTTTCTTAAAGAGACAGTACTTTGACTATCGAATGGTCAAATAGTCGAACGATTTTTAGTTCGAATCGTTCGATTTTCGTAGTCGAAGGTCGAAGTAGCCCATTCGATGGTCTAAGTAGCCCAAAAAAACTTCGAAATTCGAATTTTTTTTAATTCGAGCCCTTCACTCGAATTTAGTGAATCGGCCCCCTATAGTATGTGTCTATTGAAGCGCTCTAATTAGCTTTTTAGGGCATTGATTATTCCACATTTAGACGCTCACCAAATGGAGGAAATAGTTCAGCTGCTTTAGCCGTGAACCTGCCTCTGGTTTAATTACACATTCAGCTTTAAAATGGGGTCACTCACCGCTCTCCAATGGTGGTTCTGCTACAGCGCCCCAAACCCACAGCAAGGGGAGAAGTCGTTCAACCAGTATTCCAATATTGAGCGTACACTTCATAAACCTCTTGGCATCCTTTACAAAAGCAAACAGAACTTATATCACTAGTGACATAGCTGTAGTTTCCCACATTAACTATTAACTCTCCATAACTTTCCGTGAAATACAAGCTCTATTTTACATTCTGCATTACCCCTTTAGTACATGCTTGCAGATATGGCAAGTTCTCTCTGCATTGGTGGATTTAGTCACCTCTGCAGAGAGTTAGCAGCATTGACAGCCCCCTGGGCAATGAGGTTGGGGGCTGTCATGTCAGTCCTGAGACAGGATTGTCACAGGATGACTTAAAATCACAAGACACAGCATGTGCTGCACTTAACTGGTTTCCTCCTGCTTGTTCTTGCTTCCTCATTCATTAGCTACACCCACACACTTCCTGCTTGCTAAGACTCTGCATACTCACTGCTCCAGGACTCCTCCAGCCATCAGATCATCCCTCTGCTCCAGGAATGGCAAGTGGCCTTCATTTACACACTACACACACACTTACATACACTTACATACATTTATACACTTACTCATTTTAGTAAAGATAGTTTTTTTATTTTGCACTCTTATATACTCAAATATGCACTTATATACACACTTACATACACTTTTAGAAGTATACACACATGTAGACACAAATAATTTTTAGGTGATTTTCAGAATGTTATAAAAACCTCTATGTTTAGAAAAGCTTTGCAGTTTGGTAGTTTGGTATAGAAAGACGTCTTTATCTTTGTTGGATTCATCAGAATGTGTACTTTCCAAAAATATATGGTTTTTGGGGAGTCTTTGTACTGTTATAGGGTCTTGGATAAATAAGACACAGTCTGGGGGCTTTGTTCATAGAAGGCGAATCGGCAGCAGAGAAAATTCATATGAACTATATTTATTTGGGGTCCACACATGTCAGCTGCTTTGGTATATCTATGCATATTTGGCATCAAACTGTCCAGTAGACCCTTGGCATCAATATTTGGGGTGTTTTACAATTGTATGTAAGAAATTGGGTGATGCGGCCAATTGCAATATTTTTAGGCAATTTTCAGAAATGTCATAGAAAAATGCTGTCTTTAGCGTAGCTTTGCAGTATGGAGTAGAAAGGCATAATTCCCTATTTTTGATTCATCATATTGGGTACTTTACAAAAATATATTGTTTTGGGGGGGTCTTTGTGCTTTTAGGAGGGTCTTGTGGCACATAATGGGCAGTCTTGGGGTTTTGTTCACAGAAGGCGAATCGCCAGGGGAGAAAAATTCATATGCACTATTTTCATTTAGGGTCTGCACATGTCAGCTGCTTTGGTATATCTATGCATATTGGGCACCAAACTGTTCAGTAGACCCTTGGTGTCAATATTTAGGGTGTTTAACAATTGTAAGCTAAGCGAGTGTTGCATGTGATCTAAGTGTTGCATGTGAATAAAGTCTTAAGCAGCGTTAAAAACCTTAAGGAGTTGGTGTTTGCTGTGCATGCTGGGAGTGCTGGGTGCAAGGAGGGAGTAAGTGCAAATAAGTGACTGCTGTGTGTTCTGTGAGTATCTGACTGAGACAAACAGTCTTTTCTTTTCTCTCTTTGGGGTAAACTAGTTGATACATTAAGAGCATTTATTTTCTTTTTGTGTTTTAGCTTTAGAGGTCTAAGGGGAACATTTTTGTAAAAAAAAGTTAATAAGGGGTTGTTTTACTGCTGGTAGCAAATAGCATTTTTTTTTCTCCTTTCCCTCTTTCTTCTAATTAAGGGGAAGGGGTTAATCAGGTAAATTCTGAACAGGCTTTGTGTGCTCTGGTTGAAACCTTGCATGTGAATTAAGTGTTAAGCAGCGTTAAAAACCTTAAGGCATTTAAAACCAAAAAGGTGTTGGTGAGGAATTACATTTGGGAGACTGTAAGTACCAGTGTAAATATGAGAGGGTTTGCTGGTATTACTCAGTGTCACATGTATGTGGTGTTGGAGCAGCAGTTCCAGGCAGAATTTACATGTGAGAGATGTCGTGGGTTTTCATCTTGGAATCTGAGCTGCAGACTCTAAGGGGCAAATTCACTAAGATTCGTAGTTGCGCCAGGCGCAGCTTCACCGCACTTCGCCAGGCGTAGTTTTGCCAGCGCTCTGCAAATTCACTAAAATCCGAAGTTGCGCACAGGGGTAGCGTAAGGTTGCGAAGTGAAGCGAAGTTACGCTAGGGAAGGCATACGGTGCCAAATTCAAATTTCAATGGAGGAATACGTATCAGCACTACAAATGCCTAGAAAACCTTCAAAACATCAAATAAAAAATTTATTTTGCCCTACACATGTGCCCACTGTCTAGGTAAGTTGCCAGGAGTCAGGAAATATAGGGGGGAAGGAGGGGAGCCCCAAAAAAAAATTTGATCTTTTTCAGCCTATCACCCATAATGTAAAAAACACTCCAGCGATTTTTGGGACTTAGAAAAAATTTTGACTTTTTTTGAAACAATCCCTATCAACTCTATTGCGCTTCGCCTGGTCTGAGGTGGCGAAGGAAGTCTAGCGTAAAAGGTAGCGTTCAGTACACTGCGCGCGTTCGTGAATTTGCGTAGTTACGTCCGTAGTGAAAATTCACCAGGCGTAAGGGTGCGAAGTAACACTAACGAATCTACGCCAGCGTTCGGCGCTTCGGCACTTAGTGAATTTGCCCCTAGGGGTGAACTTGCAGCATTGAGGGGCAAATGAGGAGGAGGAAAGGAGGTCACAGAGCAACCACTGGCAGGGGCTAGTGGAGGGGGGGAGGAGAAGGGGCAGTGGAGGCTAATGAGGGAGGAAGGTTTGTGACAGTCAAGAGGGGAAGTAGGGGACAGAAGAGTAGGGGGGCTGGTCCAGGGCCGGACTGGGAGTAAAAAGCAGCCTGGGCAAAAAAATCAAAGCAGCCCACATGTAAACACCCAACGGTCTTTCAATCACCCACTCTTATGGGTAAAACTGCAAAAAAATATGTGCATAAAGAGCTGCCTTTCTCACTTACTGTAAGTGTAATTAAAGTGATACTGACACTAAAAAAACTACTTTTTAAAATATGAATGTACATTAAAAGTTACCTATAGGTCAGCTGAGGGGTTTGTTTATCTAAATTATTGTTAGTTGAAGTTCCTAAACCTGACTGTTTTGCCAACCTGACTGTCCCATCTCAGCCTGTCAGTTAAAGTTTCTAATGCTAACGGACTCCTGCTGCACAAATATGGCAGCCCCCTCATAGAGGAACATGGGGCATTAGGCAGGTAATGTAAAAGCATCAGGCAAATACTTTATGGCAAAGTTATAAGTAGCTTTCAAAGGCAATATTATTATAGATGTAAAAGAGTTTAATTTCTGGTGTCGGTATCTCTTAGTTTAATGTAAAATATGTTAAGATTCTCCAGCCTTGTGGGGGTACATTATCCCTTATAATACATGAGTGATACTCAGAGTTCCCTGTATAACTCAGCCTGCAGCCTTGTGTCTTTATATGGTCACAGAACAACCCCTCAGTGACTTCTAATATCCTTATCATTTACAGTAGGGGGTACATTATCCCTTATAATACATGAGTGATACTCAGAGTTCCCTGTATAACTCAGCCTGCAGCCTTGTGTCTTTATATGGTCACAGAACAACCCCTCAGTGACTTCTAATATCCTTATCATTTACAGTAGGGGGTACATTATCCCTTATAATACATGAGTGATACTCAGAGTTCCCTGTATAACTCAGCCTGCAGCCTTGTGTCTTTATATGGTCACAGAACAACCCCTCAGTGACTTCTAATATCCTTATCATTTACAGTAGGGGGTACATTATCCCTTATAATACATGAGTGATACTCAGAGTTCCCTGTATAACTCAGCCTGCAGCCTTGTGTCTTTATATGGTCACAGAACAACCCCTCAGTGACTTCTAATATCCTTATCATTTACAGTAGGGGGTACATTATCCCTTATAATACATGAGTGATACTCAGAGTTCCCTGTATAACTCAGCCTGCAGCCTTGTGCCTTTATATGGTCACAGAACAACCCCTCAGTGACTTCTAATATCCTTATCATTTACAGTAGGGGGTACATTATCCCTTATAATACATGAGTGATACTCAGAGTTCCCTGTATAACTCAGCCTGCAGCCTTGTGCCTTTATATGGTCACAGAACAACCCCTCAGTGACTTCTAATATCCTTATCATTTACAGTAGGGGGTACATTATCCCTTATAATACATGAGTGATACTCAGAGTTCCCTGTATAACTCAGCCTGCAGCCTTGTGTCTTTATATGGTCACAGAACAACCCCTCAGTGACTTCTAATATCCTTATCATTTACAGTAGGGGGTACATTATCCCTTATAATACATGAGTGATACTCAGAGTTCCCTGTATAACTCAGTCTGCAGCCTTGTGCCTTTATATGGTCACAGAACAACCCCTCAGTGACTTCTAATATCCTTATCATTTACAGTAGGAGGTACATTATCCCTTATAATCTGCAGGAAGGCCGGCTTCCATCACAAGATACAGTTGTCAATAAAAAAACATTATTTTTGGAATGCTGTGGACAGTTGTACATTCTCTTGCACATGCTATATTTTCACATCTAGTAAGGATTCCGACACATAACACTGACTTCGTTATCTCTTTTAATTTATTTATTTATTTTTAAATATTTTTAAAAGTTATAAATTTATATATGTATTGAAAAAAAAAAAACAAGTGATGTATTTCCAATACACAGGAAAAAGGTTTTTCATTTATAATCACATTTCATTGTTTCATAAACTAAAATTTGACTAAACCAACTGTACTACTATATTGTATTATACTAAAGTATGGTATGCACCATGTATTCAATTACTGCCATTTTAGCACAATCTATGTTATCTTGGCTGGAAATCTGATACATTCTGGTATAATTATTGTGATGTGAGTTGAAAAGAGGGACAAGGACCTTAAACAGCTTGGAAATTAAATCTTTCTCCGTCAGCCAAAAGTTACCAATCTTCATAGCTCACTCGTCTGTGTCCCTGTATAACTCCCCTTGCTTGCCATAGTTTTTCTGCATACTGCAGCTCTTCCGCCCAAGCCCAGGTTGTCTTAAGATTCTTCAATAAATCAAATGTGGAATGCGGTCCTAGGCCGAGCTGTCGGGCAACGCGGCCGTGGGATATCAAGGGCCCGGGAAAGAGTTGCATACTTACAAGAAGGCAAAGGTGAAAAGTTGTCTCTTTTAATTTATTGTCTTTCTATCCCTAACTTGATAGAAAGACAGGGGACGAGCATCACACTGACCGTGAAGGGGGTGTGTCAATGGACCCTAGCAACCGGATTGGCTAAGATGCAAATTGAAGCATCTCCTCCCTCCGACGTGTTTTGCTTCAGAGCTTGATAAACTACTAGAGCAACTTCAGGGAGGCGTTTCTAAACGCAGGCTCCGCCCTCCGACGTGAGCCAATCACTTGTTTTGCTTCTGAGCTTGGTAAACTTGAGCAATTTCAGCGAAGTGTTTCTAAACGCAGGCTCCGCACTCCGACGTAAGCCAATCACGAATATTTTGCTTCTGGGCTTGGTAAACTACTACAGCAACTTTAGGGAGGCATTTCTAAACGCAGGCTCCGCCCTCCGACGTAAAACCAATCACGAATAGTTTGCTTCTGAGCTTGGTAATCTACTAGAGCAACTTCAGGGAGGCCTCCGACCTAAGCCAATCAGCGCTGCTCGCTTTCGATTGGTTTTCTACATTCTCATCCATTTCTGTGAGGGCAAACACTGCTCCCGAAGATCCGTTTACAAAACACCGACGTCACTGCGCTGACTCCTCCCGCTCGGAGCGTTTATTTGTCGGGTCCTCTGCCTATCATTGTGACGCTCGCAACCCTTTCCTCTGCAGAGGGAAAAAAAAAAAAAAAAGTACTTTCAAGATGGCGGACGCTGAGATAACAATGGCAAGTGGGCGGCGGCAGAGGCGTTAGGGGCTGCCGGAGCCAATAGTGTGGGAGAGACGGTGCAGCACAGTTTCCAATTAGGGTCAGGAGCAAGCGGCCCACTTCAATAAAATATAAAGCGGCCCCTCGGGCATTTGCCCGACCCAACAGATTGCCAGTCCGGGCCTGGGTTGGTCCACACTTTGTCCAAAACAGCAAATTCGCTGTTTTGGCTGAAGATACTGGGGAGTAAAACTCCAAACTGGCGTGTATGGAGCAGACTGACTCTCAGAGCACCCTGGGGGGCAGTGTCTCTAATACGGGTGGTGGGGGGAGTGCAAGGAAGGAAAGGCAGGTTCTACTTATAGGGGATTCAATTATTAGAAAGGTGGATAGGGTAATCTGTCGCAAGGCCCCTACATGCCCAACAGTCTGCTGCTTACCTGGTGCTAGGGTTCTGCATGTGGTGGAATGAGTGGACAGATTATTGGGAGGGGCTGGGGAAGACCCAGGAGTTGGGGTACACATAGGTACCAATGACAAAGTTAGAGGAGATGGTGAAGTCCTCAAAAATGATTTTAAAAAACTAGGTGCAAAGCTGAGGGCGAGGACTTAAAAAGGAAATTTTCTCAGAGATATTCCCTGAGTCACGAGCAACACTAAGGAGACAGCGGGAGAGTAGGGAGATTAATGTGGGGCTGAGAGATTGGTGTAGGGAGGAGGGTTTTGGGTTTTTGGAGTACTGGGCTGATTTTTCAGTCGGCTACAGGCTCTTTGCTAGGGATGGGGGCACCTCAATGATGATGGGGCAGCTGTTTTGGGAGAGAAGATGGCTAGAGGGTTGGAGGAGATTTTAAACTAGGTGTGGGGGGGAGGGTTCAGTAAAAGATTCAGTGGAAGACAGGTTAGATGAGATAGTGGGCAAAGAAAGGGAAAATGGGGGAAAAATAGGGGAGGAGATTTGGCTGGGGATACTGTTAAGGATAGGGAGGAGCACATGTCATATGTGCAATATGGTGCCAGTATTAAATGTATGTTTACAAATGCAAGAAGTCTGACTGGTAAAATGGGAGAGCTGGAGCTGCTGGTGTTGGAAGGAAAATATGATGTTATTGGTGTGGCCGAAACATGGCTGAATGAGTCGCATGACTGGGCAGTAAATATCAGTGGCTATACTTTGTTTCGGAGGGACAGAGGCAATAGAAAATAATGGTAATAGTGACCATAATGTTATATCATTTAATGTCTGATGCAAAAAACAAATATATACTGGGGCAACAAAAACCATGAATTTTGGAAAAGCTCATTTTAGTGCCTTGAGGGCTGCCCTACAGAGTATTGATTGGGGCATTAGGGTTTCAGCTAAAAACACAGAACAGAAATGGTTGTCCTTTAAAATGATATTAAATCATTACTGTTCTCAATTTATTCCCTTAAGGACTAAACGTAGAAGCTCTAAGAATCATCCTGTGTGGCTTAATACAGAAGTAAAGAAGTTAATGGGAAAGAAGAGAAAGGCATTTAATAACTACAAATCTGTAGGGACAGAAGCTGCATTTAATGAATATAAACACTGTTATAAATGTTGTAAATCAGCAATCCGGAAGGCTAAGAAAAGAAATGAAGAGTTAATTGCGGTGGAGGTGAAAACTAACCCTAAAAAGTTTTTTAAATATATTAATAGTAAAAAGATGCAGGTTGAGAGTGTTGCTCCATTAAATAATGGTACCAGTATGGTTGTAACAGATACAGAAAAGGCAAATGTGTTAAATCAGTTCTTTTCTTCAGTGTATACAATAGAGGAGTGTGAGTTCCCAGGCTCACTTAATAACTGCACTACTGGCTCAGCTCAATCTAGTCAGTGGCCAATATTTAAAAAGGGATTACAATCTCAGCCTGGCAATTATAGGCCAGTAAGCTTGACATCTGTGGTGGGCAAATTATTTGAAGGCTTGTTAAGGGATCACATTCAAAATTTTGTCCTAATGAATGGCATTATGAGCAACAATCAACATGGCTTTATGAAGGATAGGTCATGTCAGACGAATTTAATTGCATTTTATGATGTGGTAAGTAAGATTCTGGATAGTGGGGGGGCAGTAGATGTGATCTATTTGGATTTCGCCAAAGCGTTTGATACTGTGCCCCACAAACGACTGCTTTCTAAACTAAGGTCTGTTGGGCTTAATGAAGTCGTTTGCACATGGATAGGAAACTGGCTACAGGATCGGGTACAGAGGGTGGTTGTTAATGGGACATACTCTACTTGGAGTAAGGTTCTTAGTGGGGTCCCCCAGGGCTCAGTATTGGGGCCACTTTTATTTAACTTGTTCATTAATGACTTAGGGGAGGGTGTTGTAAGTAATGTATCAGTGTTTGCAGATGAGACAAAACTATCAGCCCAATTAATTCCATCCAGGATGTGACACTTGCAACAGGATCTTGACTAACTGGCAATCTGGGCAGCTAAGTGGCAAATGAGATTCAATGTTGATAAATGTAAAGTCCTGCACCTGGGATGTAACAATATCCACTTATACCCTTAATGGGACTGCACTAGGCAAATCCATAATGGAGACGGAGCTTGGAGTCCTTGTAGATAATAAACTTGTCTGTAGCAAGTAATGCCAGTCAGCAGCATCAAGGGCAAATAAGGTCTTGACTTGTATTAAATGGGGCAGAGAGTCACGGGAGGAGGGGGTCCCAATGTATAGAGCACTGGTAAGGCCCCATCTAGAATCTGCCGTACAGTTTTGGTCTCCATCACTCAAACAGGACATTATTGTATTAGAGAGGGGACAGAGAAGGGCAACTAAGCTGGTAAAGGGAAAATCTTAGCTATGAGGAAAGACTGGCCAAATTGGGGATGTTCACACTGGAGAAGAGACGCTTAAGGGGTGATATGATAACTATGTATAAATATATAAGGGGATCATATAATAATTTCTCTAATGATTTATTTACCAGTAGGTCTTTCCAGCTAACACAAGGTCACCCATTCCGATTAGAAGAAAAGGTTGAACTAGATGGACATGTATCTTTTAACCTTACTTACTATGTTACTATGTTACTATGTTACTATGTATGTAAGAAATTGGGTGAGATAAATGTGGCCAATTGCAATATTTTTAGGTGATTTTAAAAAATGTAAAAACAGCTGCCTTTGTTGCCAAATTTAGGAAAGGTTTGTGGCTTGGTGCTTTAGAGTAGAAAGACATGCAGAACCAATTTTGATTCAGGGGAATGTGTACTTTACCAAAAGATATGGTTTTCTGGGGTGAACATACTTTTTTCTACCTCCCCCCCAAATCTATGTAAATGTGTTGATTTTGCAGTACCTGAAATGACAGGCCATATGGCGGTCTTCATTTTGGCCCCCCTATATGCCATGTGCTTAGGTAAACCTATATATATTGTTCATAAATCTATTCAGTGTACCCCAGGCTTTAATATTTGGGGTGATTTATCTTGATACCTAATAGTATGTGGGAAACAATGCTGCAGGGTGGAAGTTTTAAGGTGATTTTTGCAAATGTCGTCAAAATTGCCAAATTTAGGAAAGGCTTATGGCTTGGTGCATTGGACTAGAAAGACATGCATACCCAATTTGGATTCGGGGAATGTGTACTTTCCGAAAATATATGGTTTTCTGGGGTAAAGATACTTTTTTCTACCTTTGCCCCCCCAAATCTATGTAAATGTGTTGATTTTGCAGTACCTAAAATGACAGACAATATGAGGGGTCTTCATTTTGGGGCCCCTATATGCCACATGCTTAGGTTAACCTATACATATTGGACATAAAACTGTTCAGAAAAAAGTAAGTTCACCCAAGAAAACCATATATTTTTGGGAAGTACACATTCCCCCGAATCCAAATTGGGTATGCATGTCTTTCTACTCCAAAGCACCAAGTCACAAACCTTTCCTAAATTTGGCAATTTTGGTGACATATCCAAAAACCACCTCAAAACTTCCACCCTGCAACATCATTTTCCCACATACTATTAGGTATCAAGATAAATCACCCTAAATATGAAATCCTGGGGTCCGCTGAACAGTTTTATACCTAATGTATAGGTGTACCTAAGCACATGGCATATAGGGGCCCCAAAATGAAGACCCCCATATGGTCTGTCATTTCAGGTACTACAAAATCAACATATTTACATATTTTTGGGGGCAAATGTAGAAAAAAGTAAGTTCACCCCAGAAAACCATATTTTTGGAAAGTACACATTTGCCCGGATCCAAATTGGATATGCATGTCTTTCTACTCCAAAGCACCAAGCCGTAAACCTTTCTTAAATTGCAATTTTGGTGTCACTTCCAAAAATCACCTCAAAACTTCCAACCTGCAGCATTGTGTTTCCCACATTTTATTAGGTATGAAGATAAATCACCCTAAATATGAAAGCCTTGGGTCCTCTGAACATTTTTATGCCCAATATGTATAGGTGTACCTAAGCACGTGGCACATAGGGGCCCCAAAATGAAGACCCCCCATATGGTCTGTCATTTCAGTTACTGCAAAATCAACACATTTTCATAGATTTAGGGTGAGCAAAGGTAGAAAACAGTATATTCACCACAGAAAACCATACATTTTCAGAAAGTACACATTCTGCTGAATTCAAATTGGGTATGCATGTCTTTCTACTCCAAAGCACCAAGCTGCAAACACTTCCTAAATTTGGCAATAAAGGCAGAGGTTTTTACATTTCTGAAAATCGCCTAAAAATATTGCAATTGGCCGCATTTATCTCACCCAATTTCTTATATAAAATTGGAAAACACCCTAAATATTGATGCCAAGGGTCTACTGAACAGTTTGATGCCCAATATCCATAGATGTACCAAAGCAGCTGACATGTGTGAACCCCAAATGAAACCAGTGCGTATTAAATTTCTCGGCTGCCGATTTGCTTTCTGTAAACAAAGGCCTCTGGCAGTTTGTATGTGCCACAAGACCGCCTACCAGCACAAAGACCCCCAAAAACCATATATTTTTGTAAAGTACACATTCTGACAAATCAAAAATGTGTAATTATATATTTTTACTCCAAACTATCATACTGTAAAGCTACTCTAAATGCAGCGGTTTTCATGATATTTCTGAAAATCATCTAAAAATATTGCAATTAGCCACATTTATCTCACACAATTTCTTACATACAATTGTAAAACACCCTAAATATACCACTGAACAGTTTGATGCCCAATATGCATAGATATACCAAAGCAGCTGCCATGTGCAGACCCCTAATAAAAATAGTGCATATGAATTTTCTCCGCTGCCGATTTGCCTTCTGTGAACATAGACCCTTGATATCATATTATGTGCCTCAAGACCATGCTAACAGCACATAGACCCCCCGTACACATTCTGATGAATCCAACAAAGATAAAGACGTCTTTCTACATCAAACTACCAAACTGCAAAGCTTTTCTAAATGTAAAGGTTTTTACAACAATTCTGATAATCACCAAAACAATGTTGTAGTTTGCTGCATTTATCTCACACAATGTTTTACGTACAAAGAAAATTCACAGTAAATATGGACATCAGACGTCTACTGAATAGTTTGATGCCCAATATGCATAGATTTAACAAAGTATTTGGCATGTACAGACCCCAAATAAAAAAACGTGCATATGAATTTTCACACTGGCCAACTCAACTGCTCAAAAGCGAGCCCCAACTATGCGGTATGTGCCATAAGACAACCAAACTGTAAAAAGACCACGAGAAAACCATTTATTTTTGGAAAGTACGTATTTTGGCGGATAAAACTAAGTAAAATATATCTTTCTATACCAAAGCACCTAACAGCAAAACTATTCTAAACATATATAAGGAACAATAATGCAGGGATAAAATTGCAATAAAACCACAAAAATTGTGTAAATCCATGAAATCCTACAGCATAATTAGTGGCCAAAATAGTCATGCTGCCAAAATAACAAGTTTTTAGGCAAAAAAAACCCAAAAGATAACGGTACAACAAAGAAGTAAAAAAAAGACCTGTCCGTGAGTTTTTGTGTATATATGTTTGAGCACTTCTAAAAGTTGTCTGAGTGTGCAAATAAACTGTATGTAAATAAGTGTGCAAAATAGAAAAATACCAATTTTTACTAAAATGTGTGTGTGAGTGTGTAAATGCACTACAAGTGTATGTAAGTTTATGTAAGTGTGTAAACAAAATTGTGTACTTACTGTTTTTGGAGCAGGAGGATCGCTGCAATCCCTGGAGGGCCCTGGACATCCATCAAGCAGAGTTGTTGTGCAGCAGGAGGTGAGTGGACAGCTGTGCAGGGAGGAGGAGGTAAGGGAAGTAGCAGAAGTATCATGTATGGCACATCTGCTGCTTTGAAGTCGGACCTGTGACAATCACATCACAGATCACATGTGACAGCCCCCCAGCCTCATTGCTCAGGGGGCTGTCATCCCTCCTGATTCTCTGTGGAGGTGACAAAAGCTGCCGATGCAGAGATAAGGGCTAAGCTGCAGAAAACGCATAGTGTATGTGCTTGGCAGTCTAAGCCCTGAACCGCCAGCACGTAAGCCATATGTGCTTGGTGGTTAAAGGGTTAACATACTTACAAAAACTTTTTCGGGTTAGGCTTAGCCTCTGCCATCTTTGCCTTCTGGATTGCTGATTTACAACATTACAGTGTTTATATTCATTAAATGCAGCTTCTGTCCCTACAGATTTGTAGTTATTAAATGACTTTCTCTTCTTTCCCATTAACTTCTTTACTTCTGTATTAAGCCACACAGGATGATTCTTAGAGCTTCTACGTTTAGTCCTTAAGGGAATAAATTGAGAACAGTAATGATTTAATATCATTTTAAAGGACAACTATTTCTGTTCTGTGTTTTTAGCTGAAAACCTAATGCCCCAATCAATACTCTGTAGGGCAGCCCTCAAGGCACTAAAATTAGCTTTTGCAAAATTCATGGTTTTTGTTGCCCCAGTATATTTTTGTTTTTTGCACCAGACATTAAAAGATATAACATTATGGTCACTATTACCCAGGGGTTCAATGACTTGCACATTTGCTATAAGTTCTGGCTCATTAGAGATCACTAAATCAAGAATAGCATTTTTTCTGGTTGGCTCCTCAACAACCTGTGCTAAAAAATTGTCGTGCAATAAGTTTATAAACTTGTTCCCATTAACTGATCTGGCAGTACCGTTGCTCCAGTCAATATCTGGGTAATTAAAATCCCCCATTATCATTACTTTACCTAAACTAGCAGCCTTTTCTATTTGCATTAGGAGCTTATCCTCCTCCTCATCACTTACATAAGGGGGTCTATAGCGACGCCTACAATTAATTTGCTGGACTCTTTAGAATTGGTGAAGAACTCCACCCATACGACTTCTGCCCCCTCATTTTCTAACATAACCTCCTCCTTTATATGAGCTTTTAAATCCTGCCTAACATACAGACATACCCCTCCTCCTTTTCTATTGCCTCTGTCCCTGGGAAACAAAGTATAGCCAGTGATATTTACTGCCCAGTCATGTGACTCATTCAGCCATGTTTCAGCCAATCACATCATATTTTCCTTCCAACACCAGCAGCTCCAGCTCTACCATTTTACCAGCCAGACTTCTTGCATTTGTAAACATACATTTAATACTGGCACCATATTGCACATATGACATGTGGTCCTCCCTATCCTTAACAGTATCCCCAGCCAAATCTCCTCCCCCATTTTCCCTTTCTTTGCCCACTATCTCATCTAACCTGTCTTCTACTGAATCTTTTACTGAACCCTCCCCCCCACACCTAGTTTAAAATCTCCTCCAACCCTCTAGCCATCTTCTCTCCCAAAACAGCTGCCCCATCATCATTGATGTGCCTCCATCCCTAGCAAAGAGCCTGTAGCCGACTGAAAAATCAGCCCAGTTCTCCAAAAACCCAAAACCCTCCTCCCTACACCAATCTTTCAGCCACGCATTAATCTCCCTACGCTCCCGCTGTCTCCTTAGTGTTGCTCGTGGCTCAGGTAATATCTCTGAGAAAATTACCTTGGAAGTCCTCACCCTCAGCTTTGCACCTAGTTTTTTAAAATCATTTTTGAGGACTTCACCACCTCCTCTAACTTTGTCATTGGTACCTATGTGTACCAAGACCGCTGGGCCTTCCCCAGCCCCAATCTGTCCACTCGTTCCACCACATGCCGAACCCTAGCACCAGGCAAGCAGCAGACTGTTCGGCATGTAGGGGCCTTGCGACAGACATGGGTGTCCGCAGAAAATTTTCCAGGGTGGGGCAAGGAGGCATCTGTGGGCGGGCCTGTGAGATAGGTGGGTGTGTCACTGCCATCAGGGGGTGGAGCTATGCCACGGCGATCAGCCGATCGCCAGGTCAATCAAGGGAATCCTGCACAGTTTCCCTAATTTGAAAAACCATTCAGGAAGTTTTAACTCGGGCAACCCTTCAAAATACTGGTTGTCTGACAAGTGGCAACCCTAGTTCACACAAAGATGGCAAAGTGGCAAGTTCATGTATAAATACCCCCAGAACTCACAAACAGATGGCACAGGGGCAAGTACATGCATAAATACCCCCAGAACTCACAAACAGATGGCACAGGGGCAAGTACATGTATAAATACCCCCAGAACTCACAAACAGATGGCACAGGGGCAAGTACATGTATAAATACCCCCAGAACTCACAAACAGATGGCACAGGGGCAAGTAATTGTATAAATACCCCCAGAACTCACAAACAGATGACACAAGGGCAAGTACATGTATAAATACCCCCAGAACTCACAAACAGATGGCACAGGGGCAAGTAATTGTATAAATACCCCCAGAACTCACAAACAGATGGTAGAGGGGCAAGTACATGTATAAATACCCCCAGAACTCACAAACAGATGGCACAGGGGCAAGTAATTGTATAAATACCCCCAGAACTCACAAACAGATGACACAAGGGCAAGTACATGTATAAATACCCCCAGAACTCACAAACAGATGGCACAGGGGCAAGTAATTGTATAAATACCCCCAGAACTCACAAACAGATGGCACAGGGGCAAGTACATGTATAAATACCCCCAGAACTCACAAACAGATGGCACAGGGGCAAGTAATTGTATAAATACCCCCAGAACTCACAAACAGATGACACAAGGGCAAGTACATGTATAAATACCCCCAGAACTCACAAACAGATGGCACAGGGGCAAGTAATTGTATAAATACCCCCAGAACTCACAAACAGATGGTAGAGGGGCAAGTACATGTATAAATACCCCCAGAACTCACAAACAGATGGCACAGGGGCAAGTAATTGTATAAATACCCCCAGAACTCACAAACAGATGACACAAGGGCAAGTACATGTATAAATACCCCCAGAACTCACAAACAGATGGCACAGGGGCAAGTAATTGTATAAATACCCCCAGAACTCACAAACAGATGGCACAGGGGCAAGTACATGTATAAATACCCCCAGAACTCACAAACAGATGGTAGAGGGGCAAGTACATGTATAAATACCCCCAGAACTCACAAACAGATGGCACAGGGGCAAGTAATTGTATAAATACCCCCAGAACTCACAAACAGATGGCACAGGGGCAAGTAATTGTATAAATACCCCCAGAACTCACAAGTACAAGGCTGCAGACTGCAATAGATAGGGCTTTCCTTCCTTCATTTTCTCCCGCGCTGCAATCTGTGCTACTGGCCAATCAGATGCTCCCTGGCTGCTCTCTCTCTCTCTGTCACAGCTGAAGTAATAAGATCCGGCAGCACCGTGACAAGGGAGGGGGGAGCGAGCAGCTAGGAAAGGAGCTAAAAGAAAACTCTGCTGAAGAAAAAACTTCGAGGGATCGTGACAGAAACCACAGTAAGCTGGGGCCAATGCATGAACACTGGCATACCTCCCAACATTTTGTAAATCAAAAGAGGGACAAAAAGTTTAGCCGGGCGTAGCGTGGCAAAAATTTTTGTGACCACGCCCATTTTTGTGGCCACACCCCCTAATTCCCATGTTAATTTTACAAATTGTAAGTAAGCCGTATCACTTTAAATGGGGAGGGAGAGCTGTATGGCAGTCCCTACTAAGGTGATGTATAAAGTTGTGGTGCAAAACACATACACACTAACAGGCCCTGCCATTCCAAGTCCACAGAGGCCCAAATAGCCTGCTACCAGCCCACTATATGGTAACTTTCTATGGAACCATACAGCAGCCCTTTTGGCACCTGAAGAAGGGTGTGCTAAGCAACAAATGCACAATATACAATATACAAACAAATCGCATACATATGGCACACGTAAGGCCACACAGGGAAATGTACTTGTAGCTGGATAGATACAGATAGATACAGATAGGTAGAGGTGTCTACAATAGCAAGTGGTTTATAAAGCCCTAAAGAAAAGCTCACGTGAGTGTAACACTATGGCATTTCTTTAGAGACCATGGGGGCTGATTTACTAAGGCAGGTGCTAAACTGCACCAGGGCAATTGCCCAGAACTGTAACTGGTAACAAGCTATTTGCAGTTTGATTGCTTTCAGCAACTGCACTTGGACTTGACTGTTTAGCACCAATGTTTACAAATGCCATTATGCCCTGAACCCAATGCATCATAGGTAAGCCCACATGGCACTGCCATAAAGCAAATTCTAGTGTTGGGGCCTGTAGACTTGAGTGTACACAGTCACACTGAACCCTACTCACACATATGGTGCAAAACCAGCTCTGGCAGATTGGCATCCTGTGCTAAAGAGCTGCTGTCACTTGAAAAGCAGCCCAAATTGTGCCAATCAGAAGCAGAGCCTAGCCAAGGTAACGGCCCCCCAATCAGTCAGGGGGAGAAAAAAACAGAGAATACCCGGCTCCCTATACACTGCCCACGCGGGAGGAACCTACTCATATAATGGTATCGCCCTGAGACATGTGACTGGAGCCCTGTTCGCTCTGCGCTGCCGCTCCTCAGTGCCAAGTAATTAGGAGCCAGTGCTGCACACTGGGAAGTGACTGTGCCCACACACACACAGTGACACACATACAGACACACAGTGACACACATACACACACAGTGACACACACACACAGTGACACACACACACAGTGACACACACACACAGACACACACACACACAGACACACACACACAGTGACACACACACACAGTGACACACACACACAGTGACACACACACACAGTGACACACATACACGGTGACACACATACAGACATACACACACAGTGACACACACACATACACACACACATGACACACATACATACACACACACACACAGTGACACACACACACGGTGACACACATACACACACACGGTGACACACATACAGACATACACACACAGTGACACACACACATACACACACACATGACACACATACATACACACATGGTGACACACATACAGACACACACACACAGTGACACACATACATACAGTGACACATATACACACACACAGTGACACACACACATACAGTGACACATACACACAGGGTTGTTTTCTCTGGAAAAAAGGCGCTTGTGAGGGGACATGATTAGACTTTACAAGTACATTAGAGGACATTATAGACAAATAGCAGGGGACCTTTTTACCCATAAAGAGAATCACGTACCAGAGGCCTCCCCTTCAGACTAGAGGAAAAGAAGTTTCATTTAAAGGAACAGAGTAGGGGGTTCATCACAGTGAGGACAGTGAGGTTGGGGAATGCACTGCCGGGTGATGATTCAGTTAATGACTATAAGAGGGACTTGGATGATTTTTTGGACAGACAGAATATCAAAGGCTATTGTGATACTAAACTCTATAGTTAGTATAGGTATGGGTATATAGAATTTTAATTAAAAGTAGGGAGGGGTGTGTGTATGGATGCTGGGTTTTGATTTGGAGGGGTTGAACTTGATGGACTTTGTCTTTTTTCAACCCAATTTAACTATGTAACTATGTAACTATGTAACTATGTAACATGACACACATACATACACACACGGTGACACACATACATACATACATACAGTGACACACACACACACACACGACACACATACAGACAGTGACACACACACACACAGTGACACACACAGACAAATACAAATACATACACAGACAGATACACAAATACACACACAAACACACATATACACACACAGTAACTCACACACTCGATCTGTAACTGACTCCCTTGCCCGACTGCAGCCTCACTAAATCCACCCCTCCCCTAAGACAAGCACCGAGCAGTTTTACTCACAGTTCATGAGATCATGCAGGAAATCCAGACCAGGTTAGGCAGCAGTGTTGAAGGGGAATGCCTGGAGCCATGCTTTCACTTTCAGTTTGTTTACCGGCTCCCTCTCCCTCCCCGCACTACACTAAACTCCAGTCACGGGGAGGGCGGAGTTTAGAACAAGCTTCACAGAGTCTACAGTGAAGCACTGTAGGTGCCGCCCCCCAATCATGACGCCTTGGTAGGAAACTCTGGATGCTGAGAGGGGGGGAGGGATTTTTGCACGCTGCGGGCAAATTAATGGATATCGGCCCGCATTTGGCCTGCGTTATGAGCACAGTCCCAGGGGGGGCGCTGCCCCCTCTTGCCCCCCTCTGTGGACGCCCATGGCGACAGATTCCCCTATCCACCTTTCTAATAATTGAATCCCCTATAACTAGAACCTGCCTCTCCTTCCTTGCACTCCCCCACCACCCGTATTAGAGCCACTGCCTCCCGGGGTGCTCCGAGAGTCAGCCTGCTCCATACACGCCAGTTCAGAGTTTTCCTCCCCATTATCTTCAGCCAAAATGGCGAATTTTCTGTTTTGGACAAACTGTGGACCAGCCCCCCTACTCTTCTGTCCCCTACTTCCCCTCTTGACTGTCACAAACCTTCCTCCCTCATTAGCCTCCACTGCCCCTTCTCCTCCCCCCACTCCACTAGCCCCTGCCAGTGGTTGCTCTGTGACCTCCTTTCCTCCCCCTTGTTTGCCGATGCTCTCAGTGCTGCAAGTTCACCCCTTAGAGTCTGCAGCTCAGATTCCAAGATGAAAACCCAGTGACATCTCTCACATGTAAATACTGCCTGGAACTGCTGCTCCAACACCACATACATGTGACACACACTGAGTAATACCAGCAAACCCACTCATATTTACACTGGTACTTACAGTCTCCCAAATGTAATTCCTCACAACACCTTTTTGGTTTAAACAGATAACTCATAGAATACACAGCAGTCAGTTATTTGCACTTACTCCCTCCTTGCACCCAGCACTCCCAGCATGCACAGCAAACACCAACTCCTTAAGGTTTTTAACGCTGCTTAACACTTAATTCACATGCAACACTCGCTAAGCAGCTCCCACACTCGCTTTGCCTTCACAAGTTTAAGGTTTCAACCAGAGCACACAAAGCCTGTTCAGAATTTACCTGATTAACCCCTCCCCCTTAATTAGAAGAAAGAGGGAAAGGAGAGGAAAAAAAATGCTATTTGCTACCAGCAGTAAAACAACCCCTTATTAAAAATAAATGCACTTAATGTATCAACTAGTTTACCCCAAAGAGAGAAAAGAAAAAGCTGTTTGTCTCAGTCAGATACTCACAGAACACACAGCAGTCAGTTATTTGCACTTACTCCCTCCTTGCACCCAGCACTCCCAGCATGCACAGCAAACACCAACGCCTTAAGGTTTTTAACGCTGCTTAACACTTAATTCACATGCAACACTTAGATCACATGCAACACTCGCTAAGCAGCTCCCACACTCGCTTTGCCTTCACAAGTTTAAGGTTTCAACCAGAGCACACAAAGCCTGTTCAGAACGATTAAATCCTTCAGATCGAACGATTTGAAGGATTTTAATCCAACGATCGAAGGATTATCCTTCAACCAAAAAAAGTTAGCCCAGCCTATGGGGACCTTCCCCATAGGATAACATTGAGTTCGGTAGCTTTTAGGTGGCGAACTAGGGGGTCCAAGTTTTTTCTTAAAGAGACAGTACTTCGACTATCGAATGGTCGAATAGTCGAACGATTTTTAGTTCGAATCCTTCAATTTGAAGTCGTAGTCGAAGGTCGAAGTAGCCCATTCGATGGTCGAAGTAGCCAAAAAAACACTTCGAAATTCGAAGCATTTTTTCTTCTATTCCTTCACTCAAACTTAATGAATGGGCCCCTGTTTCACTCTGCATTGCTGTTATATATCGACCACCAGGAGCAACTGCACAATTTCTGGAAAACTTTGCTGCCTGGCTTCCTTACTTTCTTTCATCTAACATCCCATCCATCATATTAGGTGACTTTAATATACCCGTTAACAACATTAACAACTCTTCTGTCTCTAAACTTCTTTCACTAACCTCCTCCCTAGGCTTATGTCATGGCCGGCACCCGATACCAGAACAAATGCCAAGCACCCTGGTCTCGGCTCGGCTTCACCAGTAGTGTGACCACCGTTGGGCTTCGGGAGGAGCCCTCAGTTTACTTGGGTGCCACCTGGACTTAACGAGGGGTACAAGGCGAGATGTTCTGGCTGGCGAAGGGGCACGGCTGTTAGCAGAGTCTTTTGGGCCAAAGGTCACGGTACAAATGGAGGATTGATAAAGGGCCCAGTGGAGGCCCGAAACGTTGCCATTATGTGTGTGAGCTGAATAAATACTGATCACTTAATCAATTGCAACAGTTGTGCCACAGGTCTCTTGTTTTGCGGTACAAATGGAGGAGGCAAGAGAATCGTCAGACAGGCAAGGTCGAGGCAGGCAGATATCAAGAATCGTCAGGCAGGCTAGGGTCAAACCGGGTTGTCAATCAAGGGGTTAAGCAGGAAGAGTTGTCATAGGTAGACAAGGGTTAGGATACAGAATGCAGAATAGTCAGGAACAGGCTGGGTCAAACGCGGGTAATCAAACAGACTAGATACAGAACAGATGAGACGCACAAGGCTCAGGAATCACTAGAAACAAGTTCTATCACGGGCAATTACCAACAGACAGACTGGGCTTTAAATATTATTTGAATTTCGCGCCTTTGCGCGCTGACGTCATACGTCAGCGCGCCTGAGCCTTTAAATGCTCTGGATCTCATATTTACCAGACTCTGTTCAACCACCAATTTTACTAACTCCCCATTTCCCCTCTCTGATCACAATATGGTCACATTTCAACTCTCACTAACTCCCTCCTCACCCCTAGGGATGTAGGGAACTGTTCGCCGGCGAACTAGTTCGCGCGAACTTCGACTGTTCGCGTCCGCCGAATGTTCGCGAACGTTGCGCGACGTTCGCCAATAGGCGTTCGCGTTCGATTCGAACAAAAATCGTTCGACCATTCGATTCCTTCGATCGCTAAAATCGAAGGATTTTCGTTCGAATCGAACGATCGAAGCCATTGGATTGAATGAAATCATTCGATCGAATGGCTTCGATCGTACGATTCGAACGAAAATCCTTCGATCGAACGATTAAAATCCTTCGATCGTTCGAATCGAACGATTTTCGGATGTTCAAAGTTCGCGAACAGTTCGCGAACTGTTCGCAATTTTTGCCGGTGTTCGCGAACGGCGTTCACGAACACATAAACGGCAGTTCGCTACATCCCTACTCACCCCCTGCTATTCCCCAAACACGTACTTACCGTGACTTGCAAGCTGTAGTCTCATCTCTCTTCTTCCTTTCACTCTCTTCACTCTAATATCTCAGCAATCTCATGTCCTAATGTGGCTACTACTATAGTCCTCTCACCACTGCCCTAAATGAGCTGCTCCTATAAAAACTAAACGTTTTAGACCCAAACCACTTCAACCTTGACATACTGCTCATACACAAGCTCCAAAGACATTCACGTGCACTTGAGCGTCGCAAATCCTGTTCAGAATGAGACTTTTGGAGCTTCAAATCTGCCCTGCGCTCCTATAACACCAGCCTCTTCCAAGCCAAACAAACTTACTTTACTTCACTCATTAACTCCCTTTCTAATAAACCAGCACAACTTTTCTCCACCTTTAACACTCTCCTTTCCCCTTCTCCATCTGTCTCTGCTCAAGATATTGCTGAGCACTTCAAAAACAAAATTGAGACTATCAGAAGGGAAATTATACTACTCAATGCCCCTAGACTTCCTCCACCCTCCCTCCACACTCCCCAGTCTCTCCTGTGCTCCTTCACCCCTGTCACTGATGAGGAATCTCAAAGCTTTTGGCCTCTTCTCACCTTACCACCTGCCGCTTGATCCAATTCCCTCAAAACTTCTCTGCAATACCAATCCTTGTCTAATCAAAGCCTTAACTCACCTATTTAATCTTTCCCTCTCAACTGGACTGTTTCCTTCTCAACTAAAACATGCTCTTGTCACCCCCATTCTGAAAAAACCCTCTCTTGATCCCTCCAATCTTGACAACCTCCGACCTATCTCTCTGCTACCTTTCATCTCTAAACGACTTGAGCACCTAGTCTACAACCGACTAACCTCATTCCTCTCTGATAATAACCTGCTGGACCCCCTACAATCTGGTTTTAAGCCACAACACTCCATGGAAACTGCCCTGACTCGACTAACTAATGACCTTTTAACTGCTAAAGCCAACAATCATTTCTCACTACTAATACTGCTTGATCTCTCAGCCGCATTTGACACTGTAGATCACCCTCTCCTCCTCCAGTCCCTCCAGTCTTCGTGACACAGCCCTGTCCTGGTTCTCTTCTTACATCACCAATCGTTCCTTCAGTGTCACCTCTTTCTGTTGAAGTTCCTCAAGGCTCTGTCCTGGGACCATTACTATTCTCCCTCTATACTTCCTCCATCGGCAAATTAATCAAATCGTATGGATTCCACTACCACCTCTATGCTGATGATACTCAGATCTATCTCTCATCTCCTGATCTCAACCCAGAACTCCTAACTCGCGTCTCCTCCTGCCTGTCCGCTATCTCTACCTGGATGTCGCAACGCTACCTTAAATTAAACCTCTCTAAAACCGAAATGGTTCTCTTTCCTCCAACTAACACCAGTAACATCCCGGAAGTATCCATCATAGCTAACAATTCAACCATCACCTCCTCTCCCCAGGCCCGGTGCCTTGGGGTTATCCTAGATTCTGCCCTGTCATTCACTCCTCATATCCAGTCACTTATTAAATCATGTCACTTCCACCTAAGGAACATACCCAAAATACGATCATTTATCACCCAAAATGCTGCCAAAATTCTTATTCACTCTCTCATCATATCGCGTCTAGACTACTGTAACTCTCTTTTAATTGGCCTCCCCCTCCAGAGACTGTCAGCTCTCCAGTCCATAATGAACACTGCTGCGAGGCTCATACACCTCAGCAACCATTCCTCCTCTGCCTCGCCATTCTGTCAATCCCTGCACTGGCTTCCGTTACCTTTCAGAATCAAATTCAAATTAATGACACTGACTTTCAAAGCACTTCATAACTCTGCCCCACCCTACATCTCTGAACTCATCTTCATATACTCATCCTATCGCTTACTACGCTCCTCTACTGACCTGCTACTCAACTCTTCTCTCATTACCTCCTCACATGCTCACATTCAAGACTTTGAAAGGGCTGCACCCCTCCTCTGGAACTCTCTCCCACGGTCTGTCCCACTTTCTCCCAACCTTTCTGCTTTCAAGAAATCTCTGAAAACGCACTTCTTTCGAGAAGCCTCCCCTCACTCTGCTTAACTACCAAACGCAACAACACATACAACACCACATTTCTCACCCACTTCGATCTTGCCCACTCCCACACCTTGTGTATTACTCCCTTCCCTTTAGACTGTATGCCTATGCATAGGGCCTTCCTCACCTTTGTGTACCTGTATTGATTGTGATGTTTGTTACTCCATATGTTCTATGTATTGTGAGACACCAGCTGGAAAAGTAATAAACGGTGTCTATATTTCACCTAGGTTTCTTACCTATACATGGTGAGGGGCAACAGGGAATAGATATAGGGAGAAAACCATCTTATGGGTTTTCTCTGAGTTGTTTTGAATCTCTGGTCTGGGTCCTGGAGTCCGGAGGCTTTGTAGAGCATTGGGTGGGATGAAGCTTCCATTCCTAGGTCCAGTACGGATTTTGTGCCAGGAGCATGTTCAGCTGACTGAATAGTAAAACGGTGAGAAGGGGGAAGTACTGAGAGGAGAGATCAGGCTCCCTAAAACCAATCCAGCCACACTCATTGGGAGAGGTACTGGGGCTTGTAATGAGGCATTGAAAGTTCCTGACTGTTTGGATTTATGCCATGCTGAAATAAGCTGTTTTCATTTTACACTTGAACTGTGTTATTTTGCTGAATAAACGAGCAGGCCCAGTCCTGTTTACAAACTCCACTTGCTTATCCCTTCATGTTATTCAAGCACTGCAGCCACCAATTGAGCAAATCCCCACAGTATGTAATTCAAATGATTTAGTTATATAATCACATTTACTTTACAGTGCTATGCAATATGTTGGCACTGTATAAATACATGTTAATAATAATAATAATAAAGAGAGCCAAGCCTTTAGAGGAAAACCAGATGCAGCCTGGATCATAAAGTTCCCAAGGCTTAGCCTCCCCAAGCCTTATTGAAATTCCGCCAATGATTCCAGAACTAATGCTTCCTGGGACTCACAGGAAAATCCCTATGGAACTCTCCACCCCAAATCTTTGTCTACTTGAGCTATTAGTGTCCCATATACTGGGGCCTCACCTCATTCTCACTGGGATTATACTTATGTGTAACTTTATTTGGAAATATAGATTTAGAGAATAATTATGTTTGTAGTGTAAATTATCATCACATGATACACTAGAGCCATAATTATTCTCTAAATCTATATTAGATATTGTTTGTATATTTGTATCCCACTGCTTCTTGCTTTGCTTCTATTGGATTCCCAGTAACATGGGACATTTACCTTTACACAAACTGTCACTGTGTTATACATGGACCTATTCTCAGTTCTCTTTCAGTTGCTCTTTATTTCTTTTATGGTTTTCTAATTTGCCTTCGTATTCTTGCTCTTTCCTAGATGCAGCTGCAAATGCTATTATTATTATTACTATTATTATTACTATCGTTGTTATTATTATTATTATTATTATTATAGAGAGTAGAACCCTACAGTACAGTTTCAGAATGGGAAGGGAAAGAAGAAAGTTCCCAGTGCGATTGTATTGGGGTTACATATTTAGACAACAAAGGGGGGATTTACTAGTCCTCAGGTGCAAGTACATGAGCAGTAAGAGTAATAAAGTGTTGGCTACTCACTTATTACAAATCTCATGCTCTGTGCAAAGATCAGTGACCCCAGCCCTGGCTGTAGAACATGTGCTAATCAGAGGGCCCCAGTATAGGCTGTGCCTCCGGCCGCTCCGTATATTATATGTGTGAATGAAGCACAAGGTTATAGACAATATTCCATTCACATTATTCTGCAGGTCACTTCTCTGTGAAAGCAAAATGTTACACCAAGACACTCAAATAGGTCACACATGGATCAGACTGATATTAAGTAAAAATATAATTTTTTATTTGTATAAAAAGTGTCTTAGACACGAAACTTGTCAGGCATGAGTTGTTAATACAAATAAAAAGTTCTATTTTTCCTAAATATCAGTCTGATCCATGTGTGAGCTATTTGAGTCCCTTGTGTAACATTTTGCTTTCGTACATACGGTCTGTCCGCTCCCTTGAGCCGAGGGCCTGGGGCAGGAGCACGTGGGTCACCAATTCTATCAGTGATTCTACTGGTGAGGTTTGATGTTTATACAGACGTGTGTGTTTTGCTTTATTGTCACTTCTGTGTGTAACACAATGCAGAGATCTGTGGGTATTTGTACAATTCCTCACACACTGGGGAAAGTACAAACCAATGGCCAATTGTGATTTTCTTTTGTACTATGAACATTGGGACATTGTATAAAGGTTCTTATATGTGACAGTCCTAAATGTGAGGCACCCCTAGTGATTGTAATCACTTACCTGATACCCTGTCAGCAGAAAACTGCCCCGGCCCTGTGCATAACATTTGGCACCCCAGTGATTTAGACTTGGCTTCTCCTTTAAGTAGTATTGGATACATTTATATTTGTAACATTTATTCTTTTTACTTTGTGTCCTAAAGATACACTGTATCACTATGTACAACCGCACTGTATCACTGCGGGTAACTTGTTCAGCCTCATCATTTGCCGTCATTTTATGTCACTACACCTCACACTGCCAATATATTATTATTATTTTTAGTGATGGGCGAATTTATTCGCCAGGCGCGAATTCGCGGCGAATTTGCGCGTTTCGCCGCCAGCGAATAAATTCGCGAAACGCCCGCGAAAAACGGGCGCCGGCGTTGAAAAACTAGACGCCGGCGCCATTTCGCGAATTTTTCGCCGTTTCGCGCGAAATTCGCTAATTTTTCGGCGAAGTGAAACGTCGCAAATTCGCCCATCACTAATTATTTTATACACAACCCCAACTTCTTAGCTTTATATAATCCATAAAGTGTTCAGTGTATTTATTCATTAGTCCATGTGAGTCACTTTATGGTTTTATACAAGAACTTTATGGGCAAATATTTCCTTCTCCCCTTACAGAAACCACAAGATGATATTGTTCTAGTTCTCCCCAATGTAAAGTTAATTCATTATTGACATTTAACTGGAGCTAATGACGGGGTTCCTTCTCCCACAAGACTTACAGATCATTTAGTTGATCAGATATAAAGGTTCTGCCAACAATCACTTCTTATAATCAATTGATTTCATTTACTGCTGCTTCATTCCTACATTACAGTAACATTTCCCTTTCTCTCTCATATTATTCCCAATACACAGTCACTTAGGGGCAAATTCGTCAATTCGCTAGCGTTGGGCATTTTCGTTACTGCGCAAATTCACTAACGAACGCTGGCGTAGATTTGCTAGTGTTACTTCGCACCCTTACACCTGGCGAATTTTCACTAGCGATGTAACTACGCAAATTCACTAACGCGCGCAGTGTACTGAACGCTACCTTTTACGCTAGACTTCCTTCGCCACCTCAGACCAGGCGAAGCGCAATAGAGTAGATAGGGATTGTTTCAAAAAAAGTTCAAATTTTTTCTAAGTCCCAAAAAACGCTGGCGTGTTTTCTATATTATGGGTGATAGGCTGAAAAAGATCGAAAAATATTTTGGGGCTCCCCTCCTTCCCCCCTACATTTCCTGACTCATGGCAACTTACCTAGACAGTGGGCACATGTGTAGGGCAAAATAAAAATTTTATTTGATGATTTGAAGGTTTCCCAGGCTTGTGTAGTGCAGATACGTATTCCTCCATTGAAATTTGAATTTGGCGCCGTATGCAAATTAATCATCGCTAGCGTAACTTCGCTTAGCGAATCAACGCTAGCGCAACTTCACAACCTTACGCTACCCCTGTGCGCAACTTCGGATTTTAGTGAATTTGCGGAGCGCTGGCGAAACTACGCCTGGCGAAGTGTGCCGAAGTGCGGCGAAGTTACGTCTGGCGCAACTACGAATCTTAGTGAATCTTAGTGAATTTGCCCCTTAGTCTTTCAGGTTCCACATTGAGGTGTAAGATATTCCTCAGATCTGTATAATAAATCAGTGTAAACTCCAAACATACAGATTTACAGATTCAGAGGGCCCTGCACAAAAGAGCTTATAGTCTAAGGGGCAGATTTATCAAGGGTCGAATTTCGAGTTCGTGGGAGTTATTTAAACTCCCATGAACTCAAAATGCGATCAATTGCAATTTTTTTTAAATACAATCTAATTTGGCAAACTTGTGTGAATAGGATTGACCCGAAAATTTTAATAGAATTCAAATCGAATTCGATTCGAGTTTTTTCAGAAAAAAAAAAAAGTGTCAGGAAGGCTGCAAACAACTCCAGGTTTACAGTGGCAAATAGTCGAATTTGAGTTCTTAAAGGGCCAGTGTTTGAAAAATCTCAAAAATCTAATTTGAATTTTTAAAAACTCGAATCAAATTTTAACAATTTGCTATTTGAATTTCACAGTTTTGGCCAGAAAAATTTTAAATTAGAAATTCAAATTCTAAAATTCTAAATTTTAATATCGACCCTTGATAAATCTGACCCTAGTCTGGTTATTGAAGTCACTGGGGCTCATTTATCAACACAGCAAATTTGACCTTAGGCAGTAACCCATATTATTATTATTATTCTCAGAGCCAGTGATTTCTTGTCTTGGGGGCACTTACTGTAAATACAACACCAGCTTATTGGTGATGCTCTGTACCACTATACAGAGAAAGTGCATTATATATTGGACTGTACATGTAACTGGATTAAGTGAGGAAAGTAAGTGGTACAGATAGTGTAGGGGCGCACTGCTGCTACCGACTGCCGCTACAAGTCCCTGGCATTTCTCAGTATATGAGTATTACAGGACTTACCTTTGCTAATATTAAGGGGTACAATGTTAGTAGCAGTATGTAGTAGACCCTGATACACATACTCACTCTGCACACACCTACCTGTGTGGTACTATAGGTCCTATCTATGTGACCCACACAGAACAACTTGGGGTTCAATAAGATCTTTCCAGTGATGTTGCCTGTTTAACTGACATGTCCCAAGAACTCCCGGCTACATGTACAGTAATGAGTCCCCGGGAGTTGACAGTAGGCGGGATTAAATTAATGTAACTGTAAATACAAATAATAAATAAAATACAGGGGCAGATACACGTGATCCTTCCTATACATTATAAGCACAATTCCCACTGTAACCTGTACAAATACTGATCATTAATAGTTAATAGTACAGGGTATCTGGGAGTGCTGGGAGTTGCACCTCTACAGAAACGAATGGGAAATGAGTATATGAACAGCCTTTGTATATATTAGTGACAGATATCTGCTGTGCTGCCTGCTGGGACCAGTTCATATTGTGTATTGTGCTCAGAGTTACATGTTACACTGTGATACAATCCTGACATTTCTTATACTTTATTTCAGTCAGTTATAGAGGAACAGTAATGAGCCGATACACGAGTTGCTGGATTTAAAGCTGTAACAGTTCAGAGAGCTGGGGCTGAGCTTACTGTACTACTACTAGGGAAAAAGGGGGACTGCAGCTCCTTTATTTTTAATCTTGTATTTTAGGAAAAATAATTTAAAAAGAAAGATATTTAAAAAGTAAGATTTTTGTGTAGTATTGAAAGTAAGACTTTAAGGAGAACTGCCCCTTTAACCTAGGAAGTTACTTTCACTTTCCCTTTAGTTTTTGTGTCGGAGAGCTGTGCTAATGTTATACATAGAAATGACACAATATATCTCATATATATCACTGAATTAGTCTGAGCATGAGAGGGGCAAGTAGTGGGGGCATCAGACAGATCTGGGGGAATAATTGACTCACCGTTAGTAAGAAGCAGCCGGGGAAATGATCCTGAGCACCAGATGGGATCTTCCAACTCTCCTACACACAAACACACACACTACTGACAGACACACACTACTGACACACACAGACACACACACACACACACACAAACACACACTACAGACACACACACTACTGACAGACACAGACAGACACACACACACAGATGTGATTGCAGGTTATTAACAACACATACTCCCTTTAGCTCTGTTGCACTTACTGCTTCATCGGAATGTCTGCTCGTCCCCCTCCTGCCATAAAGTGCTCCCCTACTGTCAGCAGTGCAGTAAAGCAATCTGTGTATCATGAGACATAAACATACCCAGGAAGCACTGCTGAGAAACATTCACCCCCATATTTCAGGATCCCCAGTATCTGATGTCTCTGCTCTCTCTGCTGTTACTTCATTACAACAAAGTAGTCAAAGTGTCTCCTAATGACCTGCCTGTAATTCCACAAATGTGGCTTGTGCCTTTGTCATATACATGTGTGTTATATATGTGTGTTACATCTGTGTGTTATATCTGTGTGTTATATATGTTTGTGGTATATATGTGTGTTATATATGTGTGTGTTATATATCTGTGTGTTATATATGTGTGTTATATATGTGTGTTATATATGTGTGTGTCATATACATGTGTGTTACATCTGTGTGTTATATATGTGTGTTATATATGTGTGTATTATATATGTGTGTTAGTGTGTCTTTTGGTTTTGCTGTTTTCACAAAATTTGTTGACAGCAGCCCCTACATTGTTTAGTGATATATAAATATATATATAAAAGCTTGGGAAGACTTTGGGAATTTGCAGCCCCTTCTAATTAGTTAAAACGAGGGATTGAGCTGCTTCTAGAAAAACTGTTTTTGTTTGTTACTATTTTGTAACTGTTTTTTGTCTGTATCAGTGTGTGTGTGTCTGTTTATCAGTGTGTGTGTTTGTACCTGTGTATGTTTGTGGCACTTTGTCTCTAGTTAATGTGTTGGGTTTGTTTCAATGTCAATGTGCCCTCACTTGTATGTGCATCTGTATTTCTCTGTATGTATGTGTATTTGTATGTATGTGTGTGTATTTGTATATATGTGTGTGTATATATGTGTGTGTATATATGTGTGTGTATATAGGTGTGTGTATATATGTGTGTGTATATATGTGTGTGTATATAGGTGTGTGTATATATGTGTGTGTATATATGTGTGTGTATATATGTGTGTGTATATATGTGTGTGTATATATGTGTGTGTAAAACTGTTCCCCAAGAGACAAACAAACACAGGGGGTATTAGGGAACACAATATATGTTGTAGCCTCACATCTCACACTGTCCTGACTCACAATGTGGCCCCTGATACTGTCTGTGATTCAATAAGAGAAGCAGCCAAAACCCTAATGTGTGACTGATGCACTAAAATAAATGTAACCAGTGGTGTAACAGGGAGTGACAGTGGGTGACAGTGGGTGATAGTGGGTGATAGTGGGTGCAGGATTCACACCTGGGGCCCCTGCCACCCTCCCCCAATACAAAAAGATCCTGTGATAAAACTTATTGCAGCTCTGGTGGGACACAAGGAATGGGCATCCACAAATACAGGCTAGGGGGCACTTACATAATAATAGATTATATTCTCTTGCCATATATATTTATATTCTTTTGTTTTGTTCTTTGTTATATGAGCACATTTCTTAATAACTCCAGTAAAGAGCTGCCACAAGATTAAGCAAGGCTTAAATCCAGGATTTAGCACCCCTTCAAAAATGGACCATCCCAAATTTATTCAGCTAAGTTTGCTGCCTATTCTCATGCAATTCCATCTTAGCTCCTCCCCTTCCCTCGGTAAACTTCCTGTTCCTCCCCTTCCCTCAGTAAACTTCCTGCTCCTCCCCTTCCATCGGTAAACTTCCTGCTCCTCCCCTTCCCTCAGTAAACTTCCTGTTCCTCCCCTTCCCTCAGTAAACTTCCTGCTCCTCCCCTTCCCTCAGTAAACTTCCTGTTCCTCCTCCTGTGTGAGGAAGAATAAAATGAGAGCAGATGCGCATGTGACAAAGTGTGAGTGATAGAGAGTATTAATGAACTTGTGTATAAATAGCTGAGTAATTACTTATTTTCACATTATTAAATCTTATAGGTGCAAGTTGGGTGTTAGTTGCCTTCAATCATTTTCTCCAGGACATTTGCCACAAAGCACATTGACCCCTTCAGTTCCTTGTCCCGCTGTCTCATTGAATCTTTAACTCTAATCTCTTCTCATATTTATATTGATATTTTCACTCTGTTGATTTATTCCACAATCACCTCTCAGTTTCTAATACCCCTATGTCTCCTCACTCCTCTATATATTTGTATAGCTATAAATATCTCTAATATTAGATTTATACAATTAATATATCAATATATTTGAACCTTCTTCAACCTTTTTGTTTCTGCTTTAAGCCCACCTTTACCTATTCCTCCCCACAATGTAAGTACTGAACTATCATGTCTTCTATTTAGGGATGCACCCAATCCAGGAATCAGTTTGGGATTCGGCCTTTTTCAGCAGGATTCAGATTCGGCCGATTCCTTCTGAATCTGAACTTTTATATGCAAATTAGGGACGGGGAGGAAAACTGCATGACTTTTTGTCACAAAACAAAAAAAGTAAAAAACGTTTTCCCCTTCCCACCCCTAATTTGCATATATATATATATATATAATCTGTGTCAAATGACCGCACTCTGAAGACCAGACTTTGCTTAATCTTTGTGGGCGCGGGGTCCAAAAATTCATATAGAGATTTGTTTGCAAGGAGCCGCACACCAATGTTATTTTCATCAAAAATAGTGTTTTATTTAGTACATAGATCCGACGTTTCGGCCCACATTTGGGCCTTTTTCAAGGATAATGTATGTACATCAAAATGGTGCTTTTATACCACTCCCCCATTTGAATCTGGCGCCAAAAGTGACGTCATTAACCTCCCAAAACATTTTTCTATCACCCATAGTAACTTGTATATTCCACGTAATACAGAAAACCGCAAAGACAACGTTTTCTCACACAGAGACCAGGGCTCTATAAATGCAGTGGTTGTGTTATGTGTAGTATATTATGATATTAGCAAATGACTCCCACCAGCCACAAACAGGGAAAAGATATAGAATAAAACATAGGATGACGTGTATCACTACAATGGTGATATATATTATTAAATGTCCCTGTGGATTGATTTATTGTGGAAAAACCATCAGACAATTGAAAGAGCGTATTGGGATGTACAGATGAAGCATCAGAGCAGCATTAGACCCAAACATAAGTGAGAAAGATAAAAAGGAAAAGAAACGACAAATCTCATCAGTTAGTTGTGAAACATTAGGCAGAAGCCAGACCCAGCCCTTCTTCCTTCAGATTCCCATAGATCACATACCCATGAGACCAAGGGCTGGTGACTATAATAAGGCTCTGCTGAGAAGAGACGCCTTTTGGATATTCTAATTAGATTGTGTGGCTCCACGTGGGTTAAATGGACAATTGGTGCTAAATTGTTTTCTGTAATAACATCGTACTTTCATGTAACTGGATCAGCGAACAAGAAACGATAAAAAACGACAAAAGACAGAATTAGATTCAAGGCCAGTTTATTACAACATTGTTTTTAAAAAATTGAGCCACATTATTTCTTATTTACTATGTCGTTTATTTGACACTATGTATATAATTTGTAATCACTTTTACAGATAACAGAACATACTTGACACTTCATGGACAATTCACACAGAGCACCGGTGCCTCCTAGTGGTGAGAAATTATATACGTGGAATATACAAGTTACAGGACTATGGGTGATAGAAAAATGTTTTGGGAGGTTAATGACGTCACTTTTGGCGCCAGATTCAAATGGGGGAGAGGTATAAAAGCACCATTTTGATGTACATACATTATCCTTGAAAAAGACCCAAATGTGGGCCGAAACGTCGGATCTATGTACTAAATAAAACACTATTTTTGATGAAAATAACATTGGTGTGCGGATCCTTGCAAACAAATCTCTCTCTCTCTCTCTCTCTCTCTCTCTCTCTCTCTCTCTCTCTCTCTCTCTCTCTCTCTCTCTCTCTCTATATATATATATATATATATATATATATATATATATCAATTATCTTCAGACCAGCACTCTCTTGAGAAACTTGGTAATTTTATTGTTGCATAGTATCAAATACCCGACGTTTCGGTCCACATTTAGATCTTTTTCAAGGATGATACAAACTTTAAAAACTGACATTAAATAACAAAGTGCAGTTTGGGAATAAGAACAGTCAGTGATGGAGGGATTATAGAGAGGCAAAGTGGGGCCATTGGGGGAATTACACATTGAGCCAATACAGGAGTTGAACCCCATTGTGAAGTCAGAGACACTTTGGAACACATATTCAAACACAAGAGTGATTAGGACCCCGTAAGCATCAAGAATTTCCACCATCTCCTTAACAACGATATGTTTGAACTTTACTCTGATAGAGAAGAAAAGAAGAGAGGCAATGTGACTATGATGGAGAGAGAAGCAATTAAAACCCTTAAGGACAATAAGGACATTGTTATTCGCAATGCGGATGAGGCTGGTGGGATAGTGATTATGGATTATTCGTATTACCATAACAAGTTGCTTTCACATCTATCAGATACTGACAATTATGGCAAATTGTTATTTAATCCTACGGATAAATATAAAGTAGAGCTGTGTAATTTACTGAAAATGACAAAATTGCAAGGTTGGATTACGGAGAACATGTATGAGTATTTGATACCAGCATTTCCAGTCATACCGGTGATTTATACGCTGCCGAAAGTACACAAACATAGTGAAAACCCACCGGGTCGTCCTATAATATCTCCCCGAGGCTCTCTAAATGAGAATATTGCACATTTTATTGATTATCTAGTGCAACCAGGCATCCAGAAGATCGGGAGCTATTTACAGGACACTAATGATTTTCTCAGAATGATACAGAGTGTGGATTTACCATTAAATGATCTGGTGATGGTTACATTAGATGTACTAAGCTTGTACACTTGTATAGCGCATAAGGCGGGGGGAACAGCTGTGAGAAATTTGATATTGTGGAACCCCGAGTACGTGGGTCCTCCAACGGAGTTTGTGCTGTCTTTGCTGGAGTTCATCTTATATCGTAATTTCTTTAAGTTTGAGAATCAATATTATCTGCAACGCACTGGGACCGCTATGGGGTCACGGGTAGCTCCCACATATGCCAATGCGTTCATGTGGGAATCTGAAACCCAACACATTTTTTCACATAATTTGTTTCGGAGATATGGCGCTTTTTACAGGCGCTATATCGACGATATTTTCTTTTTATGGTTGGGGCCCATTGGAGAACTAATTGAATTTGTGGAGCAATTAAATCAATTGGATAGTCCAGTAAAACTTAAGATGAGTTTCAGCAAGGACAGCGAAAATTTCTTGGACGTGACAGTAAACAAAAATGGAGGGAGGTTACAGACGTGTATATTTACCAAGTCGACTGATAGGAACACCAAACTGCATCACTTTAGTCACAGCCCCAGACACTTAGGGACAAATTCACTAAGCGCCGAAGCGCCAAACGCTAGCGTCAATTCGCTAGCGTTGGGCATTTTCGTTACTTCGCAAATTCACTAACGAACGCTGGCGTAGATTCGCTAGTGTTACTTTGCACCCTTACGCCTGGCGAATTTTCGCTAGCGACGTAACTACGCAAATTCACTAACGCGCGCAGTGTACTGAACGCTACCTTTTACGCTAGACTTCCTTCGCCACCTCAGACCAGGCGAAGCGCAATAGAGTAGATAGGGATTGCTTCAAAAAAAGTTCAAATTTTTTTCTAAGTCCCAAAAAACACTGGCGTCTTTTCTATATTATGGGTGATAGGCTGAAAAAGATCAAAAATTTTTTTGGGGCTCCCCTCCTTCCCCCCGACATTTCCTGACTCATGGCAACTTAACTATACAGTGGGCACATGTGTAGGGCAAAAAAAAAAATGTATTTGATGTTTTGAAGGTTTCCCAGGCATTTGTAGTGATTCTACGTATTCCTCCATTGAAATTTAAATTGGCGCCGTATGCAAATTAACCTTCGCTAGCGTAACTTCACTTCACTTAGCGAATCAACGCTAGCGAAACTTCGCAACATTACGCGCTGGCAAAACTAGGCCTGGCGAAGTGTGGCGAAGCGTGGCGAAGTTGCGCCTGGCGCAACTACGAATGTTAGTGAATTTGCCCCTTAGTGAACTCACTGCCCAAGTCACAAGTGTTACGGGCGGCCAGAATTGACAGTGAGATCTCCAAGAGGAGACTGGATTTAAAGGTTATGAGTGAGAAATTTGCTCAAAGAGACTACTCGAGACAATGGATAACATATCGAAATGGGCAGAGAGTTTAAATCGTGAGGAATTGTTGCAGGTGGGAGACACAACCAACAAACCAGATAAACGGCGACCGAAAGGTGAGATTTACTACACCAGCCAATACAGTTTAAGATGTTCTGAGGTAAAACAGATGAAACACTGGGATGTAGTAAATACGGATGAGCAGCTGAGAGGGAGAGTGAGTAAGAGATCTAGATTTAGTTACTCACGTCCTTAGATCTGAGGGACAAGTCTGACAAGAGACATGACAGGTCAGAGCTAGGGATGTAGCGAACGTCGGAAAAAAAGTTCGCGAACATATTCGCGAACTTGCGCAAAAATGCGAGCGGTTCGCGAACGGTTCGCGAACCCCATAGACTTCAATGGGAAGGCGAACTTTAACATCTAAAAAAGACATTTCTGGCCAGAAAAATGATTTTAAAGTTGTTTAAAGGGTGCAACGACCTGGACAGTGGCATGCCAGAGGGGGATCAAGGGCAAAAATGTATCTGAAAAATCTGCCTGTGTGTGCTTGGAAGAGATAGTGTAGGGGGAGAGCTGTTAGTGATTTCAGGGACAGATGATAGTAAGTTTGCTGGCTAGTAATCTGCTTGATACTGCTCTGTATTGGAACAAAAAAAGAAATAAAAGCAGTCCTTACAAGGACTACTGTTATTGCAGCAGTCAGCAGATGAGATCAGAAGCAGGACAGCTGCCCACTGCAGCTACATACAGAGCACTGCAGTAGAAGGTAGATTACTAGCCAGCAAAGCTACCTAAGCTTAAATGTCCCTCAAACCCCTGCAGACTTCTGTCCCTCCAATAACAGAGCAGTATCAAAACGATTACTAGCCAGCAAACTTTCAACTGTCCCTGAAATCACTAACAGGCAGCAGCTCTCTCCCTACACTATCTCTTCAGCACACACAGGCAGAGTGAAAAAAAGCTGCAGGGCTTCGGTTTTTATAGGGAAGGGGAGTGGTCCAGGGGAGAGCTTCCTGATTGGCTGCCATGTACCTGCTGGTCTGGGGTGAGAGGGCAAAAAAAAGCGCCAACAATGGCGAACCCAAAATGGCGAACGTCGCGCGACGTTCGCGAACTTCCGGCGAGCGCGAACACCCGATGTTCGCGCAAACAAGTTCGCCGGCGAACAGTTCGCGCCATCTCTAGTCAGAGCTAGGTCAGAGGCCAAACATGATGCCTCTTCATTCAGATGTATTGAGTATGTTAGAGCTCACCCAAGGGGAGGCAATATAGAGAAAATGCTATTGAAGAGGGAGGTGTTCTGGATTTATGAGTTGAATTGTATGATGCCTTATGGTATGAAAGGACAAGTTAACTTAAGTTGCTTTTTAAATTGAATGTCTCCTGGAAGCAGATTAGGGTTAGCAGACAATTTGTTCCATTTTACCTCAGTAGTTGTTACAGTGTATTAATTAAGATTTTTAGTAATAGTTACTGTTTCGTTTTTTGTCTTTTGTTTCCTTTTAGGATTTGTTACACTTTTTTTTTTTCACCTTTTTGCAAGTATTACAAGTTGATCTTTTAAATTATAACACAGACACGGTGTATTCAAGAATATTAAATATTTATTCTCGTATTTATAGTTTTTTATGGAAATACATAGATGTATATTTATGCACTGTTGATATGTACATGATGGACATGAAATTGTTAATTTTAATATATATGGATATTCGCTATATGTGAATTGAAACGCATGATTCACACTGAAATGCTGATGGAATGAGGGCACTGATTGGTTTGAGATGAAGCACTTTGTTATTTAATGTAAATTTTTAAAGTTTTGTATCATCCTTGAAAAAGGTCCAAATGTAGACTGAAACGTCAGGTATTTGATACTATGCAACAATAAAATTACCATGGAAGTGCTGGTCTGAAGATAATTGATACATACACAATTACTGTGCACCCCACCATTAACAACAGCTTTGGAGTGTGAATACTCATTGGAAAGTATATGTATATATATAACCAGGAGTGAGTGTGAGTGTAGGACTGGCCAGACCATTTTGAGTGTGAGTGTAGGACTGGCCAGACTAGGGGTGAGTGTGAGTGTAGGACTGGTCAGATCATTGTTAATGTGAGTTTAGAACTGGGCAGACCAGGGGTGAGTATGAGTGTAGGACTAACCAGACCAGGGGTGAGTGTGCGTGTAGGACTAACCAGACCAGGGGTGAGTGTGCGTGTAGGACTAACCAGACCAGGGATGAGTATGAGTGTAGGACTGTGTAGGATTGGCCAGACCAGGGGTGAGTGAGTGTAGGACTGGCCAGACCAGGCCCGGACTAACAATTTATTGGGTCAGGCAATTCCCCAAAGGGCCCTCTATATTTAGCTTAAGTGAGGGATACTAATTATAAATGACTGTACCTTTCAGTGCATCTGGAGGGCTCTAGGACCGCTCCTCCATCCTAGCTCCCACTGTGGCTCCGCCCCTCACATGCCTCTCCATTCTCTGCTGCTGTTGTCCCTACGGTTCACTGGAAGCCGGATGAGCAGGGTCTCCCGCAGGGTCTCTCACTTCCTGTTTTAGCAGCCGCACTCTCTGCACTTCACTTTAGTTCAGCAGCTCCCACCACTGTGTTTTTACCTAAATGCGGCTGTAAATGCAGCCGTTTCGGGGTGTACGGAGGGGGGCGGGGCCCGGCTGCACGTCCCGAGCCAGGGCCCGCCCCCCTCTAGTGAATGTCTTTGGAGCTTTTGTATGAGCAGTATGCCAAGGTTGAAGTGGTTTGGGTCTAGAACGTTTCGTTTTTATAGGAGCAGTTCATTTAGGGCAGTGGTGAGAGGACTATAGTAGTAGCCACATTAGGACATGAGATGGCTGAGATATTAGAGTGAAGAGAGTCAAAGGAAGAAGAGAGAGATGAGACTACAGCTTGCAAGTCACGGTAAGTACGTGTTTGGGGAATAGCAGGGGGTGAGGAGGGAGTTAGTGAGAGTTGAAATGTGACCATATTGTGATCAGAGAGGGGAAATGGTGAGTTAGTAAAATTGGTGGTTGAACAGAGTCTGGTAAATATGAGATCCAGAGCATTACCATTGGAGTGAGAGGGGGAGTCTGAGCACAAAGATAAGCCTAGGGAGGAGGTTAGTGAAAGAAGTTTAGAGACAGAAGAGTTGTTAATGTTGTTAACGGGTATATTAAAGTCACCTAATATGATGGATGGGATGTTAGATGAAAGAAAGTAAGGAAGCCAGGCAGCAAAGTTGTCCAGAAATTGTGCAGTTGCTCCTGGTGGTGGATATATAAGAGCAATGCAGAGTGAAACAGGAGAAAAGAGCCTAATGCAGTGAGACTCAAATGAGGAGAATGATAGAGAGGGAACAGGTGGAAGAAGTATAAAAGTAGAGCGGGGAGAGAGAAGCAAACGTAGCCCACCTCCAGGTCTGTTAGCAGGTGTGGGAGTATGAGTAAGTATGAGTAAGTATAAGTAAGTATGAGTAAGTATGAGTAAGTATGAGTAAGTATGAGTAAGTATGAGTAAGTATGAGTAAGGTGTAGCCCCCATAGGACAGGGCAGCAGGTGAGGCAGTGTCAGAGATAGGAGTTAGTTCCATGGAACTGCCTTGTTTAACTGTCATTTCTAAGCACTTGTGAAATATTAGCACTTAAGAAATGTTAGCTCTCGTGCCATGCCCCATATTCCCCAAAACATAAGGCAATAACCAAACTGATGCTAAGGAGACCCTGAGTAATAAGGCCAGCATCACATCCATCCAACAGGGGAGCTGATAAAATGTATAGCTCCTGAAAAAGGTAGATAAAAGGCACAAGAATATGAACAACCTGCCCTAGGACATAGTAAGCGATTAACAACAAGAGCTACAAAACCACCCACTAAATTACAGAGAGGAACAAACATTACAGATTAAGAATAACCAGATTCTGCTTAAAAGGTTCCCTCAGTGACTAGAAGAATACCTGCAATATGGCTATTTGATATAAAACCCCACTTGGCAAAGAACAAAAATCCTGCAACTGTTAAAAATAAAAATCTCCCTAGGACATAACTAGAATGATGGCAACTGCCATCTCAGAACTAAAACACCCAGGAAACCACCAGACCGGAAAAAAAGTGAGGAGGGAGATCCTACCCCCCTGTCCAGTAGGACAAAAATAACTGTGGTGAGGAGGAAGTCATGTGATCTTATAGGTCATGATTCATTTTGATTGGCTGTGTTATAGGTCCTACCCCCAGGTCTGGGAGGGGCAAAGCCCATATGTACTGACATGTTGGGACTACAAGAAATATTGTTTTTTTCAGGACAACCCCAGCTTTCAAAATATGCTAGAATTTTGATGTAATTCTACTTCTGTAAAAAATATAGGCTTCTAAATGTCTAATAAAATGAAACAATCATGTTTCACATAGTACACTTACCATTTCTTTTTTAAATTCTGATTTATTTGAAATTTGAAAAGGTTACAGAAAAAAGAAAAGAGTTTTACACTTCAGAGAATCAGATAGAAGAATACAATGTCCATTTGGCCACTCTTTATACAATAACACAGTGTCATTAATGAAGTAACATTTCCTCTCTGAGTGTAATGAAAACCACAAGTGTAAACATAAAGAATCTACTGCAGAAAGAAGAAGATAGAGAAGAAAGAAAAGGAAGAAATAAGATAAGATGAAAAGGAAAGAAGTCAAAATCAGACAGCAGACATAGATATCTCTCGCATGGGATGTCTCACGGGTGGGTGTCTCGAAATCTTTAAGCTGATCCCGCTATGCTATTACATACATACACTTTATCAACTATACAGTGTTTACAGTAATCATGAAGCACCGACCCTGCTACAGTGGTTTATGTCCTTGGGTCCTCCAGACGAGAGAGTTCAGCTCCCACTTAACCGTATCTTCATGTAAAATCTAGAATATATCAGCTATTGCATGGAGATCGATCTGTCCCAAAATCCCTGAGTCTATGTTTTCCTGTGAGTATCAGGCCCAATCAGGAAATATATCCCCTCTCTAAATAAACTTCCGTAGTCGTGGTTACCTAAATCTGCGTCATCATTTTATACTTGTCTGTATTTTTAAACTGTACCCAATAAAACCATTTCTGATTGTATTTCTCTATATATTGTGTGGTTGATGCTTTATATCCCTCGAATCTCTCAATCTCTATAATCATTCGTATCCAATGTAGCAACCTGGGGTGTGTGCGTTGTTTCCAATTTATGGGAATAAGTAGTTAATAAGTAGTTTAGCTGTTTCTAGCAGAATTGGTACAAGAGATTTGCGATAAGCCCGAATTGAGTTGGGGGTGAGGTGAAGAAGTATCTCCATGGGTGCATTTGGGATTTCCACGTCTGTGATCTCTTTAATGACATCTCTTATCTGAGACCAGTAGTCTGTTAGACCTGGGCATCCCCAAAAGATGTGAGACAGAGTCCCAAACCCCTTTGTTACATCTCCAACATGTTGGTGGGAGTGTATTATATATCTTGGCCAATTTAGCTGGAGTTCTATACCATCTACTTAACAATTTGTAATTGAGTTCCTGGATCTTGTAGCAAGACGAAGTTGAGTGCACTAAACATAGTTACATAGTTAAATTGGGTTGAAAAAAGACAAAGTCCATCAAGTTCAACCCCTCCAAATGAAAACCCAGCATCCATACATACACCCCTCTACTTTTAATTAAATTCTATATACCCATACTAACTATAGAGCTTAGTATCACAATAGCCTTTGATATTATGTCTGTCCAAAAAATCATCCAAGCCATTCTTAAAGGCATTAACTGAATCAGCCATCACAACATCACCCGGCAGTGCATTCCCCAACCTCACTGTCCTCACTGTGATGAACCCCCTACTCTGTTCCTTTAAATAAAACTTCTTTTCCTCTAGTCTGAAGGGGAGGCCTCTGGTACGTGATTCTCTTTATGGGTAAAAAGGTCCCCTGCTATTTGTCTATAATGTCCTCTAATGTACTTGTAAAGTCTAATCATGTCCCCTCACAAGCGCCTTTTTTCCCCCAGAGAAAACAACCCCAACCTTGTCAGTCTCCCCTCATAATTTAACTCTTCCCTCCCTCTAACCAGTTTAGTTGCACTTAGTCTCTGCACTCTCTCCAGCTCATTTATATCCCTCTTAAGGACTGGAGTCCAAAACTGCCCCCATACTCCAGATGAGGCCTCACCAGGGACCTATAAAGAGACACAATTATGTTTCATCCCTTGAGTTAATGCCCTTTTTTATACAAGAACTTTATTTGCTTTAGTAGCCACAGAATGACACTGCCCAGAATTAGACAACGTGTTATCTACAAAGACCCCAAGATCCTTCTCATTTAAGGAAACTCCCAATACACTGCCATTTAGTGTATAACTTGCATTTATATTATTTTTGCCAAAGTGCATAACCTGCATTTATCAACATTGAACCTCATTTTCCAGTTTTCTGCCCAGTTTTCCAGTTTAGACAAATCACTCTGCAAAGTGGCAGCATCCTGCATGGAACCTATAGTTCTGCACAATTTAGTCTCATCTGCAAAAATAGAACCAGTACTTTCAATGGCCACCTCCAGGTCATTAATAAACAAGTTGAAAAGCAAGGGACCTAGTACAGAGCCCTGCGGTACTCCACTAACAACACTGGTCCAATTAGAAAATGTTCCATTTACCACCACTCTTTGTAGTCTATCTTTTAGCCAGTTCTCTATCCAGGTACAAATACTATGTTCCAGGCCAACATTCCTTCATTTAAACAGTAACCTTTTGTGTGACACTGTATCAAATGCTTTAGCAAAATCTAAGTAAATCACATCCACTGCCATCCCAGAATCGAGGTCTCTACTTACATTCTCATAAAAAGAAATTAAGTTAGTCTGGCAAGATCTATTACGCATAAAACCATGCTGGCACAAACTCATAGTATTATGATTTGCTATGAAGTCCAGTATCTTATCCTTTATTAACCCTTCGAAAAGCTTTCCTACCACTGACGTCAGACTAACTGGCCTATAGTTTTGAGGCTGAGAACGGGATCCTTTTTTGAATAGAGGCACCACATTAGCAATTCGCCAGTCTCTCGGCACAATGCCAGATCTCAATGAATCCTGTAAAATTAAGTAAAGAGGTTTGGCAATCACAGAGCTAAGCTCGCTAATTACCCTGGGATGAATACCATCTGGCCCTGGACCTTTGTTAATCTTAACATGTTCTAGTCTCTTTTGAATTTCATCATGTGTGAACCATGCATCATTAGTTGTATTACTAGAATTGGGACTGTTAAGAAGGAAACCTTCACTTATTGGTTCCTCATTTGTGTAGACAGATGAAAAATATGAATTCAGAATCTGCGCTTTTAATTTGTTTTCATCAACCAGCTGACCCCCCTCTGATAGTAAGGGTCCCACCCCTTCCTGCTTCATTTTTTTACTATTAACATATTTAAAAAACAATTTTGGATTTTTTTTACTGCTTGCTGCAATATCCTTTTCTATAGTAATTTTAGCTTGCCTTATAGCTTCTTTGCATGATTTATTGGCCTCCTTGTACCTTATAAATGTTTCGGCTGTACCAGATAACTTGAAAGCCTTAAAAGCAGGTCTTTTCTTACCCACCTCAACACCAACTCTTCTATTGAACCAAAAAGGTTTTGCTTTGCAACGACGTTCCTTGCTTACAAGTGGAATATACTGACAAGTAGATTTATTATAAAGACTTCCCATTTTTGTTCTGTGTTTAACCCTGAGAAAAGCATTTCCCACTTAATATGTTGCAGAGATGCCCTTATACTGTCACAGTTTGCATGTCTCAAATGTAGTGTTTTAGTTCGTCCCTTATAGAATTGCTTCTGCAACAGAATCTCAAAGGAGACCATGTTATGATCACTATTCCCTAAATGCCCCTCACCCACACAAATGTTAGAGATGAGTTCAGTATTATTAGTTATTACAGGTACAAAAGAGAGTTATTTCTAGTAGGTTCTTGAACGAGCTGGAATAAAAAGTTGTCATTCAGCATATTTACAAACCTACTAGCTTTTTCTGTCTTAGCAACTTAGCAACAAACAATCTTTTCCCAATCAGTCTCCTCTATTCATACTCCCAGTTCTTCTTCCATTTTGAGTTGGAATATATCCCACGGTGGGTTTTTAATATCTAGGATGTATTTATATAGGGAAAAATTGTCCTGTGTGGAACATCGTTTGATTCCCAAAGATTTTCTACCTGTGTAGGAGTCTCATTAGCCGTGAGGTGAAGGCGTCGGGAGATTATAAAATGTCTCACGTGTTCCAGTCTAAACTTATCCATTAGTGATGGGGGGGTATTAGGGAATAAAGCTTCTCACTGGGGGACAGTCACATTGAAAAGCAGAGGGTGAATCCCTAGATGTCTCCTTAAATTCCAGTTGAGGGCATGGATTTAATCCTGGTGGAAAATTAGGATTGCAGAATATAGGTGTATATTTTGAAGGTTTATGTATCCATTTCCCTGTCATGACTAATTTATCCCAAATTTGAAGAGTATAAAGGAGCTTTGAATCTGTTTTATCAGTTATTCGTCTCTCCGCCAATGTTAACCCTGGTAAAGCCATCAGTGGAGTCAGTGATGATTCTTGTTCTAGACCTTCCCAGAGTTTGTTAGTGTTGTGGAAGGCCCAGTCGATACATCTATTCATTTGCGCAGCTTTTAGATGTGCCTCCCAATCTGGAAGTCCCACACCTCCATTTTGCTTTAGAGCTGACAGCTTAGAAGCGGCTATTCTGGGGTTTTTATGATTCCAGATATATTTGACAGTTAAGCTTTTCCATATCTGTAGAATATGTGTGGGGGGTGGATATGGGATGGTCAGTAATAAATATAAGAATCTCGGTAAGATGTTCATTTTAGTTACATTTATTCTGCCAAACCACGATAATGAGGGTTTTTCCCAGTTTTTTAAATCCAGTCTCACTTTATCTAGTGATCTCTCATAATTCATTTTTACAGTTTGATTTATGGAAGGGGATATTGTTAACCCCAGATAAGTAATATATGTTTGGGTGTATTTAAAGGAGAAATTCGTCATAAGATCTGAATATTCCTGTTTGGGTATGGATATATTCAAAGCTTCCGATTTACTCAAATTTATTTTAAAATTGCTAAGTTTATTAAACCGTTCCAATTCTTTCAATAAATTTGGTAGAGATATTACTGGATTTCGGAGAAAAAATAAAAGGTCATCTGCATATGCGGCGATTTTATGGGTTTTGTCTTTCACAACTAGACCTGAGATATCGGGGTTTGCCCTAACCTGGTTCAGAAAACCTTCAATTGATAGAGCAAATAGGAGGGGCAAAAGTGGGCAACCTTGACGGTCCCATTACGAATCAGAAAAGGGTTAGTGTACCGTTTATTTTACACTTACCATTTGTAGGTGAAGGAGGGGGGCCTTAGCAGTCCTGGGGGGGGTCTTTAGCAGAGCTGGAGCTCAAGATCGCAGAGCAGGAGGGGCCACATGCAGAGTCTGACAGGAAGTGTGTGGTCCTACAATGATCGTGTTGCAGGACTGTATGGCAGCTCCCGTGGTTCATTGCCTAGGGGTTGGGGGCTCAAAGGATTCGCTGTACAGCAGCGCTAGTGCTACAAGGAAGCTCTTAACTACTAAGCACATAGGTACTACTTGCTTCAAAGTCAGAGCATTATTGTGCCAGTACATAGTACCTACATGCTTGGTGGTTAAAGGAGGGTAATGCATTAGTAGCTTAAGGCATAAAATATCTCAATGTCCTGAATATATTGTTAATGGGTTGAGTGCAGAGGATTTCTTGTATTTGTCTGTGGTTACAGTGTAGGCCATAGAAGTCTGAGATAAATACTAAATCATTTGCTGGTCTCTTCCCCAGGGAGATGTATTCTCTCACACACACTCACACATACACACACACAAATACACATACACACACACACATACACACACACAAATACACACACACACACACACACACACTCCACATAAACACAACATTATACACTATACATTGATTCTACAGATTATTTGCTGCAGACTATTAATGACACATGTGACTACTTGTACTTTGTAGATAATTTATAACATGATTCCACACAATAAACATATTTTGTTATTGCCTTGGTGCCTTGGTATTTGACCATAGAGCTTACACACATTTTATAGAGATACTGTAGAATTAATATTACAATTACACAGATCTACCAAGACTGAATTTAATGACAGAATGTAACACAACAATACAATTAATGGCACAGAGCACAAGTATTTTGGCTTCTTCTTATTCCCAGTCTGGTGCTGCCTGGATGTGACATGTCCTTACCTGGGGGTAAAGTGTCCCCTGGAATTAAACAACTCTCCTAAGATTCAGTGGGCTTTTTTATTATTGTTCTAGACACAAATGTAATAATAATAATAATAATAATAATAACACTAAAAGGGGAAGAATCTAATATTTTGTAGAGCAGCTCACAACACATCCAGGCCTGAAACCAGTGCTCATCTCTATTCAGACTGAATACCATAGAGTTTTCTTCTGCAACCCCTCAATGTCTTATTGACTGTCTGACTTCTGCACCCCAACATCTGGGAACCTATCAGTGTTGAGGGGATTAGTGAAACAATAATGTCAGATATTCATTAGGCTAATTCTATAGCCCCATGTGACCCATAATTACGTCTATACCTTTCATATGCTATTAAAGGGCTACTTCACCTTTTAATGAAGAGTTAGTTGATGACATAACATAATGGCAGTAAAGCTGCTCCTTTAAAAGAGAATCATTGAAATGAGGGCTCATTAAATACTGGACCCAGATGTACTTTGTGGATGCAGGGCCCCTCTTTGTGGTACATGAATGTATTGGTCATGTATATGGTCACCCATGGGACACACACACTCATGGCAGATATAAGTTGCACCTCCCATCATGCAATTTGCTCTCATGGACAGTTATTGGGGTGCACATTAGGGAATAAAAATAGAATTTTCTCCCACTGATGAATGAGCCCTTTTATATTTCCTCCCTATTCCACATGAATTTATCTGTTTGGGTAAAATAAGATTTAAACCCTAAAGAGGCGGCTCTGGAATCCTATCAATGGGCCAAGCATGGGGGCTCAGCCCTAGCACAGTCCTATTTATATTATATTTACCCTGTGTGTTTCTGTATTTATAAAGCTGGAAATGATTCATACAAAGAGAAATAGATAGGTATAGTAATGCCATTTTTAAGCATTTTGGGGAAATGTTGCTAAATGCAAATAAATATACATTGTGTTACATTTAGAGGCACATTTATCAAAGGTTGAATTTCTAATTCATGTGAGTTTTTTAAAACTCCCATGAACTCAAAATTCAACCAATCAAAATTTATTATAAAAATTTAAATTTTTTAAACTCAGGTGAATAGAATCAAATTTTTCTCAGAAAGAAACTCGAATTTCAGGAAGGCTGCAAACAACTCCAAATTGATCCCTTTGACTTAAACAGCAATTTGGCAGGTTTTAGGTGGCAAATAGTCAAATTTGAGTTCTTAAAGGGCCAGAGTATGATACATCTTGAAAATTAAATTAGAATTTGACAGCTTTGACCATAGAAAAACTCAAAAATTCTAATTTCTAATTCAACCCTTGATAAATCTGCCCCTTAGTAATGAACCCACTGTGTGATGTCTGATAATTTGTTATTTATTACCAGTGACACAGACTCATTCATCCACACAACAACAATCTGTCAGATTTATCTTTATTTCTCCCCAAGATCCATTACTTTCTAATGATTCTCACCCAAGTACCTTCCGCCCATGTCCACAATGCAGCATGAAGGGGCTCAGTGAATGTGGCAGTGAAGGTGTGTAAGTGTCTGATTGGCTCACTCAGCTCATAAAAGGACAGACGTCCGGCCTCATAGTCCAACCAGATCCTGATTCTCCTGCAGGAAGAGACGTGGGGTAAATCTGTACATTTACTGTCATGTACCACTGAATATCTGTTATTATTATACCATCTGTACAAACCCCAGGACTTGTTATTATTCCCAATCCAGGACTGTCTCTCTCTCCTCTCTATACTGGGATAGGCCACCCCTACCCCCCAGTACCCTGATTCACTGACCTCCACTTCCCAGTAATGTCGCCCTGAGGAGAAACTCCTGCTGCTTAAAGTCTGAGCATATTCCTGAAATCTCTCTGGGGATTGTGGGTAATGTAGTTTTGTTAGTGAGTAGGAAGCAGATTTCCTGTCCCCTGATACAGATAAGTAATCATGAGCCGTGTTTATATCCAGTAACAGGTCTGTAGCCTCCTGCTCATAGATCAGTGTCCTTATACCCAGCACAGTATGAGCCAATCCAGGGGCCATTATTCCATCTGTGCCCCCCTCATTATCTGCCCCCTCAGCCCCACACAGTGCAGCTCCATGTGATTCCTGTGCCAGTAAGGAACACAATGTATCACACATGTTACACATCTCCTCAGTCTTATTGATCTTCTGATCCAGTTGGTGGATCTTTATCTCCAGTTGATGTTCCTGGGATTGTCTCCTGCCCTCCTGCCCCCTCTGGGCATTTTCATCCATCTCTCCTCTCTGGTGGCAGCTCCTCAGTCTCAGTTTTTAGGTTAGTTTTGCTTCTAAATCTCTAATGGATCAGTTTCTGGCTCCTCCTGTATAATTTACTATAGTTTGTGTTTAGGTGGGACAGTACAAATTTCTTGGCCAAATGGGGGTGGAGTTACTTAGAAGTGGGAGGGATTGGGTCCATGTATGGGTGTGTCCACTTGTATAAAATATGGGGTTAAACCTGACTTTGCTCCAGTGTTTGTGGCCCATTTCTGGGATGGGTCAGTGCAGAATATTTCTCTGTTTTTGTTTATTCTTCAGTTCCACTCGGCACCTACAGGGGGAGACACAAACAAATGAGAATCAATACTTATTTGCTGATGAATTAGAAACAACCCCACACATAAGGTAGGTACCAGCATTGCACAATAGATTTATGTAGAAACACAATAAGATTTATATCCTGCAGGGACTGTGCAGTCTGATCCAGGAAATTTATTATTAATAATAACCCCAAATCCTTGTAATTATTTCTGTGCCCAATAAACTCTGAGCATGAGGGTTCCTAGTATTATACCCTGTACTGTTCATTAATAAGAGACTAAGCTTTGTATTTCCATTTCAATAAACAGAATTCTCAGGTATAATCCCAATGTCCGTCCCTGAGAATATTGGTCTGGTGAAATTCCCAAGCTTATTAAAGGGACAGTATCCCCCCTTGTGCAACATGAGTGCAATGAAAATGGACCATATCACTCCTTTGTGTTTGGACTTGTGTGATAGATAATTAAATTCCCAAAATAAACCCCCTCCCTTTACCCTTTATTGTAACTCTAACCAGAGCTCATTGTGCAGGGGGATCACCTGTGTACTGGGAATATAATTGGCATCTACCTAAAATTGTGTTTTCATCACAAACCCTATTCATTACACTCATGTTGCACAAGGGAGATCGAGGCAGAGGGAGATTTTTTTGTTTGGGGAGGCTAAAGTTTTCAATATATAGTCTGAATTAAAAGCAGTGTTAGATGTAGCACATCCAACTATACACCCTGTGACTACAGTGGGGAACATGCAGAAATGCAGGTGGGAGTGATTTTATCATGATTTATCAGCAATGGAATAGCTAGTATATTGTCTCATCTCCAGCACATTAAACTGTAATAGACAGGGCCGGGCCACGCCGCACAGGCGCCCAAGGCAAGTCGGCGGACGTGGCGCGGGCTTAGCCCAAGTGCGCATGCGCAAATTGCAGAGAAATACATTCGCAGGAGTGCAATAAGACGTAAAAACCACAAAGAGTCGGGCACCGGACTGGGGGTAGACGACAGAGGAGGTGTGTGCCTGGCACCCCCCAAGCTTAGCGCCCTAGGCACATGCCTACTCTGCCTACCCCTAGTTCTGGCCTTGGTAATAGAAATTGGCATCATCACCAAATTATACAATGAGAGTGTTTGATTCTACACTCCAAGAACTCCAAGAACATTATATAAAATGAAGGGAAGTGGCTACTGACACCCCTACTACATTATATACAGTGGGAGACTGTGTTTACACCCCAACATTATATGCAGTCACATAGCAACACAGTCATTTTGGTTGAAAAAGTTGCATGTCCATTATGGGGTGCCGTTTGTCCCAAATACATTCTGTATACAAAACTATCCCTAATACACAGAATGAATGTCTCTCATGTTATATAAGTATTTGTGACCATACACAGAGAAAAAAAATATACAAAAGACTTATTTCTATTAAAGAATGAAAACAAAATCTGGTTAGTGCACAAAAGGATGTCATTTTATCACAAACTCCATTCTGTACAGTTTAACAAGCAATCTGTCTCACAAATGTATAACCTCCATGTAACGGACACACTTATGTGCAAAGTTACTTACAGAATATATTATGTAAAAACAAAGTTGGACATAATATATAATAGTGTAACTAACTAGTGCTTGTCAAGCTAGTTTTGACTGACAAAATAGATATCTGTGACAGAAAGCAAGATTTTATAGTACAGGATTCATTCTTTCCACAAAATGACAGTTTTGTTTCACAAAACAGATAAAATAACCATTCTGTGAAGCAACACTGACAGTCACATTCCTGAACCAATAAGAACAAAGCTTATTGCCATATACAAACAAGATGAGAAGTGGCCAGCTCTGCTCCACATGGCTAAGGCAAAGTATCTGACCTGCTATAGAGGCGCCTCTAATGTCCCCTGTGCTGCATAGTAATAAACATGAACAAACATTTCCTAAAAGAGCTGCTGTTAAACACTACAGGTTCATGAATGGAAGTTTTTACAAATGGCCGTGAAATATAATGCTGCACTTATAATGATTGTAGAGAAAGAAAAGTATGCAAAACATAAATATGATCATTTTAGGTGATATGGCTATTCTTATTGTAGTAACCTGCTTGTGTGACCATTTTGGTTAAGGGCATTCCTGCTGTTTTGCCATTATCTTATGACTCACTCCTGTTCCTCTTCCTGTCTAAGCTGAGAGCAATAATGGGACAGGCCACACCCACCTGCCATCTTCTATTAAATGTACCAGAAGTTACTGTGCTTGTCTGGCTGCCTGATTCTCAGAGAAAGTTTTGTATATGATAGTTAGACTCCAATGTCTCCTCCTAGCTGTAATCTTGCACCAATTGGCTTATAGTAGTCTCTTAATAATGTGCTTAGCTATAGTTCAACTACTACATAATAGATTTAGCCAGAGACTTGGGACTGATCATGTGCACACATACCTCCCAACTGTCCGTTTTTCAGAGGGACAGTCCCTCTTTTGACAACTCAACCTGAGGTCCCTCATTTGTACCAGAAAGTCCCTCTTTTCTCTGCACTGAACAGCCAGAAAAAGAAACAAAGTTTCTAACTTAATTGGCTTTTGGCAGAGAGGCCAGTACAGCTAACAGGGGCAACTAAGATGCTTTATAACAATTTTGAGATAAGAAAATAAGTACATTTAACAGTTTAGATAATGAGAAATATTTTAAATTTTTTATAACCTGCTAAACTTTGTAAAGTGAACATGGTAATTAGGGGGTGCGGCCACAAAATGGGTGTGGTCAAAAAAAAATTTTGTCTCTCTTTTTATTTCCAAAATGTTGGGAGGTATGACATACCTCCCAACTGTCCCTTTTTTGGAGGGACAGTCCCTCTTTTCTCTGCACTGAACAGCAAGAAAAAGAAACAAAATTTCTAACTTACAAGAAGTCATCTGTAGTATGGGTACTTCAATGTGGTAAACTAATTACTCACCACGTAAGGGAAGTGGCCCAGGTGCACTGCCCTGAGCACTCAGCATAGGGGGCAGACGAACCGAAATGTAAAAAGGAGCAGGCACCAATTCAAAGTGTAAAGATCTTTATTGTGTCCAAAATTTCCAACTTAATTGGCTTTTGGCAGAGAGGCCAGTACAGCTAACAGGTGCAACTAAGATACTTTGTAACAATTTTAAAATAAGAAAATAAGTAATTTTAACAGTTTAGATAAGGAGAAATATTTTCAAACTTTTATAACCTGCCAAATTTTGTAAAATGAACATGGTAATTACGGCGTGTGGCCACAAAAATGGGTGTGGTCAAAAAAATTGCCACGTTACATGACAAAAATTTTTACTTCCAAAATGTTGTGAGGTATGACCACGCATTCTCTATAGTATGATGTGTAGGTTATATGAGCAGCCACTCCTGAGTACTGTGTGTAAACAAAAGGGGGTCATTTAGGCAGGGGCAATTTTAAGGGATCATAATCTAGTTATATAGAAGCAACAAGCTATACAATGCTTTATATTTACTTATAACAAAAGACTCTAATCCTCTAACCCTTTCACATCAGAGTGGGTCGAGGGGGGCACAACACTAGAGCAGAGAGCACAACTGTGCCCATGTCACATGCATGTCCAGGGCCGCCAGCAGGGGGGGGACAAGTGTTCTGGGCCTGAAGGGGGGCACAGAAGTGCTGCATTTTTAAAAGAGCTGGTCCCCTTTATGAGCGCCCGAGCCGTGCGGCCATTTCACATATTACAGAATGCAGAAGTGCCGAAAAGACGAAGCTGAAGTCCCGAAGCGGCGAAAAGACCCGAATTCACGAAAGGAGTTGAAGTCCTGAAGCCTTTTGTTTACACACAGTACTCAGGAGTGGCTGCTCATATAACCTACACATCATACTATACACAATGTGTGACATGATCAGTCCCTAGGGTTGCCACCTTTATTAAAAAAAATTACCGGCCAGTGGGGGGCACCAAAAGGGTGCGGTCTGTGACTCTAAAGGGGGCGGAGCTATGCAGGGTGCCACTGAAAGGGGCGGAGCTATGTGGCATGCCACAAAAGGGGCGGAGCAACATCGCACAGCGCTGGAAAAAAGGTAAGTTATTTTCAAATTGGGGGCAGGCCAGGGGCTTTTTTTAAAGGGTATTTCAAATTACCGGCAATTGCATTGCTGGTAAATTTGCAATACCGGCCCTGGCCTTGGCAGGTGTTTTACTGGCTAGGCCGGTAAAATATCAGCTGGGTGGCAACTCTATCAGTCCCTAGGGGTACCACCTGGCCGGTATTTTACCAGCCTAGCCGGTATAACACCAGCCAAGGCCAGGGCCGGTATTACAAATTTACCGGCAATGTAGCTGCCGGTACATTTGTAATACCCTTATAAAGACCCTCTCGGCCCGCCCCCAATCCCCTGTAAGACCCTTTTTCTTCCCACCCCCCACCAACCGGTAACTAAATTACAAAAAGGTGGCAACCCTATCAGTCCCAAGTCTCTGGCTAAAGCTATTATGTAGTAGTTGAACTATAGCTAAGCACATTACTAAGAGACTACTACAAGCTAATTGGTGCAAGATTACAGCTAGGAGGAGACATTGGAGTCTAACTATCATATACAAAACTTATAACTTATAAGCAGCCAGACAAGCACAGTAATTTCTGGTACATTTAGTACAATATGGCAGGTGGGTGTGGCCTGTCCCATTATTGCTCTCAGCTTAGACAGGAAGAGGAACAGGAGTGAGTCATAAGATATTGGCAAAACAGCAGGAATGCCCTTAACCAAAATGGTCACACAAGCAGGTTGCTACAATAAGAATAGCCATATCACCTAAAATGATCATATTTATATAAGTTTTGCATACTTTTCTTTCTCTACAATCATTATAAGTGCAGAATTATATTTCTCAGCCATTTGTAAAAACGTCCATTTATGAACCTGTAGTGTTTAACAGCAGCTCTTTTAGGAAATGTTTGTTCATGTTTATTACTATGCAGCACAGGGGACATTAGAGGGCGCCCTCTATAGCAGGTCAGATACTTTGCCTTAGCCATGTGGAGCAGAGCTGGCCACTTCTCATCTTGTTTGTATATGGCAATAAGCTTTGTTCTTATTGGTTGCTTCACAGAATGGTTATTTTATCTGTTTTGTGAAACAAAACTGTCATTTTGTGGAAAGAATGAATCCTGTACTATAAAATCTTGCTTTCTGTCACAGATATCTATTTTGTCAGTCAAATCTAGCTTGACAAGCACTAGTTAGTTACACTATTATATATTATGTCCAACTTTGTTTTTACATAATTCATTCTGTAAGTAACTTTGCACATAAGTGCGTCCCTTACATGGAGGTTATACATTTGTGAGACAGATTGCTTGTTAAACTGTACAGAATGGAGTTTGTGATATAATGACATCCTTTTGTGCACTAACCAGATTTTGTTTTCATTCTTTAATAGAAATAAGTCTTTTGTATATTTTTTTTCTCTGTGTATGGTCACAAATACTTATATAACACGAGAGACATTCATTCTGTGTATTAGGGATAGTTTTGTATACAGAATGTATTTGGGACAAACGGCACCCCATAGTCCATCAAGGTCAACTTTTTGACTTAAACTAAACGTGTTCAACTGCCAGTTGAGCCAAGGATACAACTAGATGCAGTGGATACTTACACAAAAACATGTATGGGGTTAATTACTAAACGTTAAGACTTTTTGGGGCAAAACTCAATTTTTTCTTTTTATTTGTTTTAAAAATGCTAATGTTTTTAGATTTATTAAATCCCGATGCAGCAAAAAGCCAGAATCTCAGACCTGTCGAGGTTGTGTATAAGTTAAAGGGGTTGTTCACATTCATATAACATTCAAAAATATAAAAGTTTATGTAAAAATAACAAGGTTTGCCATATAATTGTTTAACAAAACATGTGCAGTTGATGAGAAATTCACCTCAGATGGATCCCTTTGCAGATGGGGTCCTTTCAGCATGGACCCCCTGTTGGGGGGGTCACTGACCCCCAAAAACTCTACAGTGACTTTTGTACTTCCTTATTTTACATCATTCACACTCCTGGCAGAAGCAGGAAGTGCACACATGCAGCAGTTTCTGCATCTTAAATCTGATTGGCTGATTCTCCTGTCAGTTTGCTTCTCATCCCTAGTCAGTGTGGTTCATTTGCATACACACTGCTCTGTAGGGAGGGCCTGGGCCAGTGTGTGTGAGGAGAGGAGGAGCTCTGTGTGTGTGTTGGGAGGACAATGTGTCATATTCACAGAGGGGAAGAGGAGGGTGTGGGGGGCACAGGCTTGTGTGGGGTCGGAGGAGGGAGGAGGAGCTGCTGTGTGAAGGGACAAGTGATCTGTGACTGATCCACATGGAGGAGGAGGAGGAGGAGGAGGGGGTCATGGAGTGTCTGTGTGTGAGGGAAGGTAAAGTCAGTGCTGGCTGGAAGGTCTGTCACTTGTGGGGACATTTGAGGAGGGACAACTCTGTCTTTTCTGTGTGTGGGGGTGTGTGTGTGTGACTGTGTTATAATGGGGGTTTGTGAGGAGAAAATGTCATGTTTGTACTTGGGGAGGGCTGGTGAATAGTCTCATGAGGAGGGAGAGCTCAGTCACTTTCAGGCAGGGCTCAGCTGACATTCCTCTCTGTTTGGGGGATAAGTTGTAAGTGATCAGACTCCATTTTCTACAGGGGAATAAGTGTTGAGAGGGTGAGTTCATCTTGTTTATGGAGTGTGTCTTTCACATGATACTGAAAATGGTAAATGTTCTGCACAACAAGCTGTAGAAATAAATGAGCAATACAAGCACATCCCCTCAGCACAGTGTTCTTATTGTGTCTGTATTCTACACTCAATGACTCTGCACTTTAACTTTCCAACACACAACTCTCCCTGTGTCACATACATTACATTCAAGCAGGATTTCTTTTATTAATGACTCTATAATCATTACACCAGACAGACCTGGGATTTATTATTAACCTTCAACTCCTGT